>OZ005741.1:295327694-296542905 GCA_963930735.1 Dioctria linearis
AGGCCACACAAATTTATTCCCTCACAAATTATGCTGATCAGGAAACTTTCCGTTTCCATAAATCTTGAGCCAGCAATATTTCCAGAAATTCCATTTCTATTTTTAGTTGTACCTTGCATTTTTATACCCGAGATCTAGATGATGAAATCATAGAGTATACACTAAGTTTGTCATACCGTTATTTGTAACACCTAGAAATATTAATGGTAGAGCCAAGTGGATTGGACACCCACCCATATTAAAAGTTATTTTGATCTTTGCAACTCCTTCCGCCTGTCCGTCCGTCTGCCCGTCCGTCTGTCCGTTCTCACGACAACTCGAAAACGCTTTCACATAGAGAGCTGAACTGAAATTTTGCACACGGGCTTTTTAGAAAAACGTAAATTTAATTTCGAACATGGGACAAATCGGGCAACTCCTTCGTAGTGTTGCCATACAGAAATTTCGTTTTTCACTATATATTAAAACAAGAGCGCATCGATGTGAGGAGCTCAAATTTTGTGCACGGCATTTTCATAAAAATGGTAAATATAATTTCAAAAATGGGTTAAACCAGCCAATTCACTCTTGGAGTTGCCATATAAAAATTTAGGGTTTTTACGTATACTGTGAAAACGATCAGTCCTAGATGGTTTTATTGTACTAAAAAGTTCTTCAGAATATGAAATCCTATGAAATTTGTTATAGTCATTTTTCCTGTCCGACGAGCCTTTCTAGAAATATATGCGAAAAACCACTTCAACAATCAAACTTACAGAAAGAGCTGACCATACGAAATTCCATATGGGCATTCATTTAAGGTACCATATGAATTGGTCTTAAACCAATTCTAGCCTTTTTACTTATTAGTTTTGATAAAATGAAAAATCATAGATAGCTGAAGTATAGCTTTTGAAAGAGCGTAGCAGATTATATTGAATAGGACATGTCCGTTCAAGTATAAATAAAAATTATAATTATATAGTTAATGCCATATGTTTTGTTTATACACATTTTTTTTAATTATTACACAAAAATAAACTAAACCTAAAACACAATTTACTCTAAAAAAAACTAAATTGAATTCCACTGCTTCAGCTAAACGCAATTTTTGAAGCATTTGTCGCAAAATCTGATTCAGGACAATTGCAAATAATTCGAAAATGGTTGTAATCTTGGCAGGACTGCAGATAATCAAATTAAAGGAGAGGATGTAAGTAAAACACTTGCATTAATCTTACATGTTATAATATAGGCTTTCAGATCTAGTGTATAGATCCCATTAATAATTAAATTTGAAACGCTTAAAAGGGGATCATTTAGGTTCCACCTTACACTATAAAAAGCTACAAATTGTTGCCACAAAGTTTAGGGAAAAAATCCCTATAAATTTATGCAATATTCCCTAAACTGTAGGGAATATTACCTAAAATGTATATTCCCTACATTTTATGGCATATTCCCTACATTTTAGTCAATATTCCCTACATTTCTAGGGATTTTTCCCTAAACTTTGTGGCAACAATTTGTGCCTTTTCAGAGCGTACATAACATCAGTGATACCCTTCACGAGAAGAAGGAAAATGAAAAACATAACCAAACCTACACCCTTTGATGAGGAGTTTTTAAAATCCACAGAAGCTAAATATCTCGATGGAAAGCTAAATTAGAATGAGCATATCGAAAAGACAGAAAACTACACTAATCTTGTGGAACTGTAAAAAACAGATTGCCACCAACATGGCGACTAAAGCCAAACATCATAATTTTGTAAGCCGAATTATGATGTTTGGCTTTAGTCGCCAGTAGTCAATCTATTATCATGCAGCAGCATCGTGGTGGAACAAGTGTACACAAAAGGCAACCATCAGGAAGCTAAATAAGCTCGAAAGGGTGGTATGTTTCAGTGTAACTAGCGCCATGTGCACAATATCTACCATTGATCTAAAAACACTATGAAATCTACCGGCACTCAACAACGTTGTTGAAATATAGGCAGGGTTAATGCTATGCAGAACCCTGGTAAATGTATACAGGGTGTTTCCCACTAGGAGGTCAATAGAGCGGGAGGTGATAGTACTCACCTAGATGAACCAAAAACTGTATGGCAGGGGCGGGGGGGGGGGGGGGGGCATATCAACCGCTTAGGAGTTACAGGGTGATTAATAAAAAAAGCTAGTTTTTCACAAAACACCCTGTATATTAAAAACGTCAGGGCGTACGGTCACAGTTAAAAGCTCATTGTATGCAGAACTTCATGGCCTTTCCAACGACTGCTCAATCAGCACCACTCACCTCTCTCATCAAAAATTATGATTGTCTAAACTAAAAACTTCGGATTTTCTTACCTTTTTTTAAATTTAACCTATATTATTTTTGAAAAAAGGTCATCAACATAATTTTTTTTTATAAAAACTGTAAACTGTAGACTCTCCTCTTTAAGTTGACCTATTACACTCAATGTGCTATCTAACTAGCTTTTTTTATTAATCACCCTGTAACTCCTAAAATGTTGATATGCCCCCCCCCCCCTGCCATACAGTTTTTGGTTCGTCTAGGTGAGTACTATCACCTCCCGATCTATTGACCTCCTAGTGGGAAACACCCTGTATAGTGAATGCAACTCAAAAAGTTTGCGCACTATAACCAAACGAATAGATATATATCCAATACTGGACATGATATCAGACTGAATGGTGGTTAAGTACAACCTCCTTGTGCCATTTAAGATAAATATACCAAATAGGGAGGAAAGAGATAGGAAATTTAGAAAGCGAAGCAGCTGTAATGGATATTTATTTTGGGGATAAAATTATTGAAACAAACCACCGAAATAATGTAAAAACCACTACTTTATTTACTTTATATGTTTAGTTTATAAAATTTCGCCGCGTTCTTAACCTATCGAAGGTTTATTCAAAACTCGACATTTCCTCAAGTTCAGGCTGTCTCGAAACCTTCCCAATCATTTCGCGATACTGGCACTCACCTACTTTCATGGCATTGCTTAAGGGGTAACGCCACTGTAACGGCTAAAAAAAAAATTTTTTCACGAATTTTTTTCTCGCGAAATTAAAGGTGTTTGAAAAAAACCTTTTAAGGGTATTATCGGGCATACATTGAACTTTATTGATAAATTTTTGACAGCGAAAAAAAAAACAAAATGGCGGCTCCACAGACATCTTCCCGGGACATGTTTTGCTTGCAGGGCTCCGCGGCACGCAGCACCACTGGTGCACATTTGAATCTAGACCAAAACCAAAAAAAATCATTAATTTAGAGGCTTATAGCTAGAGAATGCCGTCGGATTTTTAAAAATATTAATTTTTGTAGATTTGGCGCGCGTTTGAAAAAAAAGTTTGATTTTTGACGAAAAAACGGCAGGTTTTTTGTTAATAAAAAATCAACAAATAAAGTTATTGAAAATCCCGTACGGCATTCTCTAGATATTGTTAATGTTCACATCTGGTCAAAATTTCAAGTCGAAAATATGAAAATTGTTCGAGTTATGCTGCGTGCCATTTTGAAAAACCATGTTTCGAGAAAAACGCGTTTAAAGTTTTGAGAATAGTTTTTTATTGGAAAAAATAAAAAAATGAAGGTAAACGATTTTTTACCGTTAGTCTGCAATCCCAGTTGCAAGTGTCAAAAAGGTCAGTTGTGTTCATTTGGGCTTTTTCTGTCAGCTTTAGAAGAAAGCTGGCGATAAAGCTGGCTGAAAAGCTCCAATCGTGTTTCAGGCTACAGGTAGTCGTTTCGGAGCAAGTTTGACGCGCTTGGTGGCTACCTCCATTCTCAAAGGAAAAAAAAAATTTCTCGCAAGGGGCCTTTTGTTTCTTATTCTAGAGAGTTTAAACTATTTTTTAAGCCAATAAAAGAAAAAACGATTTTTCAAAAAATTTACAGTGGCGTTACCCCTTAATTAATTTTTGTTGATTTGTGATTTCAACAATTAGGCATCGATACATTACAAGTCGCTTCCTAGTGGCAACATAATTGTGTGACCATTATTTATCTAGGTTGCGTGTACTTGTGTTGTAATATTCGATCGACCTCTTAAACTGATTTACATTACACATTAATTTCGTACTTATTTCTTATACATTGTTTACATCACACAGCAATCTGACGGTTTTTAAATATAGAAAGGAATGGGGATAGGAATATATGGTATAAATTTAAAACCTTATATCTATCAAAGCCCAGGAAAATATATATGTATACCATCATCAGATGTGCATTCGAAAACCTCAACCGCTCCTACACTAACGAAAAATATATATCTGTGTAGCTAGCTAACGCGCACTGAAAGCCACCTCGTCACATCAAGTCGAAACAAAGTTAATGTGGGAGTGCATCCAAGCATTAACAAACCGTGGCACAAAGAACCACCTAACATTTAAATGGGTGCCAGGACACTAGGAAATTGATGAGTATGACAATATAGACATACTGGCAAAATAAAGGACCATCCACGCCCCTCATTGTATCAGAACCATTTTGCGGTATCTCCTAGAATACCACGAAGCTTACCATACAAAACTGGATTCACAACCAAATCGAACAGAGATGGGCATTAATAAAAACCAAATAAGTCAAAAGATTCATTAAATTAACTTCACGAAAAAAAAAACCTAGCATTTTTAAGGCTATCTGAGAATCAACTCACAGCCCAGACGGACTTTTAGGTGCAATAATGCCTTCTCTAATCACTTCTAAAGAAGTCAGTAGTGATTCTTCCCAGAATTATAGCCCGCATTACTGATACATTACGACGGGACTGGAGGTCAAGTATATACTTCTCATCTCCTTTCTCAAATATGTACGTAATGAAGGCATGCTTATACATCACCTGCGCACACTTGCTTTCTCTGAAATCCAACCAAAACTGAAACAACTTATTCGAAATGGCGACTTTGCTTTGATTGACATTCTAAAATTCTTATAACCCCTTTTTGAGGGTGGGTTGTCAAAGCTTGATATATTACATTTTGGAAATCTAGTACAGAATGAATTTCCTTAAGTTCTGAGAAGAAATTTGAGTACCCACACTCCAATACTCGGAAAATAAAATAGCTATTTATAGCCATCCCCATACTCACTTTTTTAGTATTTTGCTCTTTTTTATTCGAACTGTGGTGCTAGATTTGTCGCGCCTTAGATAAAAACTTATAAATACTTTTAAAGTGGTGATAGGAAACCCCGGGGGGGGGGGGGGTTAGTTGCAATACCGAATGTTGCATATCAAATTAATGGTCCCGTCCAGAACTATTGGGTGGTGTACTTTTTTCCCAATTCAGAAAACTTTCTCGGGATGTTTTTTCTGCTGGAAAGCCCTTTTCATGCACATGGGTCGCATACACCCCAGTTACTAGATTCCCCGCATATTTTTGCACTTCTTTCTTTCATGGCCATTAGTGCTCTCTTGTGAATATTTTGCTCATAATAGGTAGTCATTTTCCACTACGCACCAATTTCGCGCTATCACGAGAAGTACAAAAGCCCACTTTTTCACCCAAGAAAGTCGCTCAAGCTACATCCGATCGCCAGAGCTTTCCCAAGCTTAATTAAAATAAACATTGTTCATAAAATATATTTAAAGTATCATAATGCATCGCTTAAGACATCTCTCATGTCCAAAGGTGTCGGACCAAAAGTTGTATGAAAAAAGGGCATTCCCTTTTGTTCACTGAGCATGAGTCAAGTCTTCACCCTTTATAACGGGCATACAGCTCAATTTACGAAAATTATTGATTTTGTTATTGAAAATTAGCAACAAAAATAGGTGACGGAATAATCTAGTCTTCCTTACTTTTCCTACTATTATAATAAAAAAAAAAATTTAATCTAATTTTAACAATTCACTTTATGCTAATTTCGCTTTTCTTTCAGTTAATTTTTTTTACTTAAGCGTTAAATACATAGATCAAGTTATTTAAAGCGTAAATCCACACAACATTTTTGTGTAAAACTAAAATCCATTAACATGTTCAGTTGTTTGCTTTAAATGAACGTGGATATATCTGCAGCCGTCCACATATTTTATGCAAATATCGAACTGCTGTCAATCTTCGCACTTTTTCCTGGTGACGTGGAGTCCATGTAACTGCAATCCAATCGAAAGATTTTAATGCAAATTTAATCTGGCGTCAGAGTATCTTGTACACCTTCTAATCTGCAATAAAATGCTCCACAGGGCCACAGATATACAGAGAAATGTGGTACAGATGAAGCTCATCTCCTCTGTACATAGGTGAATGTGAGGATAGGATCTGATGATCATTTTCCTCTGATTACCCCGGACATGATCAATTTCAGCTCTCAGTGTGATGTTCCTTTAAATCACCAAGTCAATGGACAGCCATTAGACGCTTGCAGTGTTGTCACTTTTAAGCTCGTCGTTTTTAAATTTCCCGTTTGTTTTTAAGGAGAGAGACATTAAAATTTTACGATTCCCTCATAAGAAGGTAGTTCCTTTCATTCGATGGGTAAATATTGTACCGTGCTTGAAAGCCTGCAATACTTTCTTTTATTACCATAAACCGGGTATGCTTTAAATATACAAAATTCGGCATGAAATGAGTAAATAGAAGGGTTGGCTTTGGTTAAAAAAGTAAAAAAAAAAAAAATCAAAATTTTATTTTATTCTTTTGTTTAGAGTCTGAGATCTTGCGAAGGAAACTTATTCTCGCCAGTCATTCAAAAAATGTTAAAAACGTTCGAAGGACTCCAATTTCTTAGCACCAAACAAAGTAAAAAAATAAAGGTGAAGGCAAATAAATACTCAAGAAGAAATCATGGGTTTACACTTGGTTAAATCTACCTGTCCAGGTCGTATTGATACCGCAGTCACTGATCATTCATTCTTCTTCCTCTGGTTCTTATTTTTATTTTTTGCTTAATTTTTATTTTTATTTTTTGTTTGTAGTTGTACAGCGCTAAGCGAATTCTGAATGAAAGAAGAGGGCGCGCTAATTAAAATATTTCATCAATCGCCTTCCAGACGAGGATTTTTGCTGATTCTGGGAGTTGCAGTTTTTATTTATACAAACGCAGCGTAGCACATTTTAGTCGGACTTAATCACACACAACTTGGCAAATTAAAATTTCCTCTTGGCTATCCGGAGGAGATGGAAACCGAAGTCCGGAGTCCAGCGACGACTAAAGGAACCGACCTGGATGGAATTGATATTTCTGCAAGTTCTTTTTTAAAGATAATTCGAGCATCTGCTTGTTAAATGAATCTTTCCTATCGGAACTGGTTAGCGGGAATTAGATTTTGCTTTTTCCACCTTGATAAAAAGTGGCAGCTTTAATGAAAAATATTGTTTTTTATATATATGTAGGTATATGACTAGAATATAAGTGTATACTGCATATATTTGTTGTAGCGTTAAACCACTTTCTGTTCGCTAATCTAAATTTAGCTAAGTATTTTGCGATAATCTTTGCCAAAGTTAGAAATTATTCGAAATTTCCGACGTTGCCTAGTTACATTTTAGATAATATGTCCAGGTAATTTTTACTCTAGACGAGTGATGGGCGAATGCAACCCGTCATGTGTAGTTTAAAAATTATTTTATATTAATTAACTATTTGATATTAATTTATATTTATTTGATAATTTAAATAAACTTAAACACAATCTCATCCATAGTTTTGCTGATGACAGTACTCTTAATTTCGCTTACTCCCTTGACACTCTTGAAGACTCTAGACCGACATGTGTCAAACAAGATTTACTAACATCATTGAATAAAACGATCCTGACAATATCTTCGCTTGGGCAAAGCAAATCGCAACGAATGCAATGCATCTAAGGCCCAAATCTGTCTTCTCTTTAAAACTTTTGTATATATGTTTTAATGAAAAAACATATGGTAGTATGGTACATAAGAAATGCGCTCTCCAGCTCATTCTTATGTTTCTTAAAGGTGTAGTCGTGTATTACATATTAGGGAATGTTCCTAAATTTTAGGGAATATTCCAAAATTTTTACGGGAAAAAACCTACCAACATTTTAGGAATAAAAACCTAACCAACGCAACGTTTTCAAAAGTGGAGCTTTCCTAGTATACGCCAACCGCTTTCCGTAATCTTATCGAATAGTACCTAAGCTTTGTGGCACAAATTGTTGTCACTCACTTTAGGGAAAAAAATTTTAATCTGCACTCTCGGATATTTTGATGGAGCACTAATATCCGATTTATCATCACTAAGCATACTTGGCATTAATATTTCCAGTAAGTTGATGTTTTTATGTTCACTGCAAATGCAATTACCGCAGGAAGAATAAGGTTAAGTAAATTAAAGTCGGAATGAGTTTAATTTATTAAAAGAGTGTTTATAAGCGATTAAAATATCACGTGAACACAAGAAAAATATATTTTTAATTTAATTTGATTTTCGAGTATAAAATTTCATCTAATTGATTGAGTTATACATGTTTTTATGTAGTAAACGTTTCAAAAGGTGCTCAAACTCTGATATACAGAAACGCAATATTTGTGCCATATGAAATAGCAAATCTCTCAGCAGCCCATTGTTATAGTGGTGGTTAAGCTAACCAGACCACAACTTCTGTGTAGCCAAAAAAGCATCGAAATGTCTTGAATTTCTAAAAAGATATAAGTGATATTTTAGCCCGTCAAATCTAGCGGTCCTTTCCCATACAGCACAAATTTACCCAGGGATATCTTATTCTTGTCCCACAGATCCCATAGCTTTCCCGGGATAAACAGGAAGTATTCAGTATGTACTTAGGACCTTATTTCTAGGAGTTATTAAAAATTTCCCATAAGTAATTCCCTGGGATATCCCAGAACTACTCTCTATGTGAACATTCTCAGTATTTTGCAGACAAATACATACGGGATGTGCAGGAGAATTTTGGGACATACGCACATGGGAAAGTCGTTTTTCCCCTTCCAGAATTTATTTCGATTTGTTCTCTGATTCTGATTGTTCGCGTGGCTCTCTGGTGAAAGCACTAATTTGTTGCTTGGTGTGTCGTTTTTGGTGTACATACAAAAATATGATAAAAAAGTATGTATTGAAAGAAGCCATTTGGAAACTGAGTTGTTGAAACTAGCTACATGCGTGAAGCTATACTAGAAATCTATTCGCTTCTGAAAATTTCTTCTGTTTTGGTAAAGTTTTTTAGTTGTACATTTCAGAACTTGATTTTTTAGTAATTTTTGTCATAGAAATTCACTTTTCCTGTGCTAACATTATTGGATTTATTTTTTATGCAAGTGCATCCACCTCTGGCATATACTTTCCACCCAGTATTTATTTTTATTTTTGTACAAATTCCTACCCATAAAAAAAATTTACAATCCCAGAAAATACTAAACAATATCCTCAGATATTCCCCCGTAAATCTTGCTACCTAATTTCCGTAAGACGTCCTAGGTACTCTTATAGCGGGAATTTTACATTATTGAATGTGTGAACTGTTCCTAAGTACAACCACAGGAAATCCTGTGAGAAGGCCATGGGATCTAGCAGGGACATCCCAAACCCACGGACAATTTATATATCTTAACAGGATTTCCCAGTAACATACCACGGACATATTTGTGCTGTGTGGGTTATAACTCCCACATCAGACCTAGAATGGAATACAATTTCCATATATGGGTCTGATCTGGTCGTATAGCCATACCTATTGGGAAAAGGAACGTTCTAAGAAACTTCCTGAATCGGCTCCCTGGAAGTTCGTACGGTTGTTTTCGCTATCCCAAGCTTTTTTGTTTTACATGGGCATATCCGCAGTGGCAACCGATTCACTTCTGTTCTTAAGAAACGCTCTAGAAGGTATGGTAAATGATTGCCAAAGAAGTTTTTGAAGGTATCTTTTCAAAAACTTCAATGAGTTCTTTTAATAATCATAGTGCTTCTTCCTTAATCTCATAAAAGGCTTTCAGGACTGCTTCCTGAGAACAGTAGTAAGGCGCTTGCAACTACCTCATGACCATGAGACAAGGGAGCTGAGATGGAGAAAAGTAGCGGTGCTTCCTTTCGAAGAAGCTCTTAAGCAGATTACTTAGAGCGTTATTTATTTATGAAATATATGAAATCAGCATTTCTGCTGAAGATCATCAAATAATCTTCTAGCTTGCTCCCAAGTAATGGCTACTGAGGCTCTTGAGTTACTTACTTACGTCTTTGCTTCTTTATCTGGATAATAAATCAATAAATATTCTTCTAAAGAGCTTCCAATTGATGCCTAGGAAAGCGTTTAAATTGTGCTTCATTATATATTGTCCGAATACCCTTCGCTCCATTATCGCTACATGCATGTTCAATGTTCCGATGAAATATCTAGTCTGATCCGTTGTAGAATGATTGTTGTACGCAATAATCGCGCCGCAAACCACACACATCCGTTTCAAATTACTTTTGGCCGTACAGTAAAATTCCGTGATGCTGTTTTATCCCTAACGGTGCGAATGTGAAATAGTTTACCATCTTCCTTCGTTTCTCCAGCATACAATCTGCGAAAGTTTAATGGCGATATATATCATCACCTCTCCCACTCTTTTCATGTACCCTAATCCTTTCCCTTTCTCTGCCCTAGCATGCTATATTTTGCATCATATGCCTCTGAGCTTGGCGTAATAATTAAAAAAAAGGTAAAAATAACAGGAATATGTAATGCTACGGCTCAGCTGAGAGCGGAGAGCTTTTATTCGGAAGCTCATGTGGTTCCTTTTATCTAGCATTTTATTATAATTTCGCTAGGAAATGCATATTAATTATACCACCAAAGAAGGACACCCGAAGGTAATTTTTCAGTGTTAACAATAGTTTAGGCATTCTGAGAATTTACATTTATTCATCTCGTAACTTAAAAAAAAAACTTCCAACTTGCCCACATCTGTAAACTTCAGTATACAGCAATTAGCACTAGTTGTACAGGGTATTCCAGTTTCACTATGCAATACTGAAACCCCTCAAAGATGAGTTGAATTGTAATCGAAAATGTTATATTTATTTTTTTCGATTTCTTTTTTTTTCTCGAAATTAAGGGGGATTTTAGATTTTTTCGAAAATATCGTCCTTGCAACGATTTTTTGGCAGTAACTCAACTCGTTTTACTTACTGAACTACCATTTTGGTGTCCTTTTATTCGTATTACTACTGGCTTTTATTTATAACAACTAGCTTTCAAAAGAGTTTGTAGATAAGTAAAAAATTAACGATATAACTTCAAAAATTATGTTTTTTGAAGGTCAAAAATCTCCTAAATTACCGATATTAGCAAACTGTTTTGTACACACAGAAAACGTCCCTGATCTGTAGCCTATCAAATAAATCCAACCCCTACTTCGTAGTTTTATGATTTACGTTTAGAACTGTTAATAACATATTTTTCACAATTAATTTTAATCTGTCGTTATTAAATAAAAGAACGTCGAACCTCACTTGTGAATGGCCAAAAACCTCTCCTAGAAACGTGAAATGTTGAGTAGGAAAATCATTGTAAAGACAGGACAAAGCGCCTTGTATGTTCAGCTATCGCACCAAAAACAGGCTCAAAACCTAATTGTTTCTTTTCCTGTCATCCCTATACATACCTTAAACTTATCGCCGCCTAAATAAATAATCTTAAACAGGTAAATAATACTGCCAAAAAAGCGTTGCAAGGATCGCATTTTCGTAAAAATCGAAAATCCCCTGTAATTTTGAAAATAATACGAATTCGAAAAAAATGAATATAACATTTTCGATTGCAAATCACTACATAGTGAAACTGGATGGAACACCCTGTTACAAAAGTGTATGTTTTGTGATTTAAGAAGTACTTGCTTTTGAAGGCATACAAAAGAGTTAACATAAAAAGATATGTACATGGGAAAACTAATCCTTACAAAAACTTTATATAATCACTAATAGCCGCACCAGCTCTCTGTAAGCATACTGAACAAAAGCATGGAAGGAACGCACTATGAGCCAATTAATGAAACAAGGAAAGCAAGAATCTCAAAAAGTTTTCAATTATAAACTGGCGTTTCTTTTAATCAATAAATTAATTTTTTTTTTATTTCCGTCTCCAAATATGTTCATATTGCGCATACCAAAAAATAAAGAAAGTCTAGCAAATATAGTTAATTATAGCTGTCTAGAAAATCATGATGACATCAAAATTTAAATCTTCGACTTCATACTTCAATTCACAATTTC
This sequence comes from Dioctria linearis, assembly GCA_963930735.1. Taxonomy (NCBI): domain Eukaryota; kingdom Metazoa; phylum Arthropoda; class Insecta; order Diptera; family Asilidae; genus Dioctria; species Dioctria linearis. The sequence goes on from OZ005741.1 coordinate 295,339,863, forward strand.
ACAATATTATTTAGCAACAACAACAAAAACAATTCCCAGGACAGGATTCTCCTGTATTACACTGACATTATAAGACAAAACTTCACACGTACATTATTTTCCGTTCTCTATATATACCCTAAAAATACTAAAAAGGAATCACTTTACATTTCTGCAAATGCTAAACTCACAGACTGGTTCTAGATTTCCATTTCCTCTCATAGATTTTTCCACGCTTCACGGGTACATTCGTGTATAAAAACGCGACGTCTTGACAAATCCCAACTGGCTGGCAATGCACCGACAAGGAGAAGGCTAATTAGCGGACAATCTTATTCAAATTAATTCACGTACTTGCAGTTTTCCGGATGACTGAATGGAAGTCATTGGCTTAACAACATGTGTATCACGGCATATTGCAGAAACGTGGCATATTGTACCACAACAGCCGAGGAATTCCATTGTTTTTCCTCCTCTGGTGGTTCCAATATAGAAGATGCAACTCATGCACCTTACCTCATTACATATTACCGAACGGTGTTGAAAGGTGGATGAGTATATGAGATTAAGAGTTCCGAAAAGGTAAAGCGACAGAGAAGATTCTGCATTATTGTACACCACAGTAGCATTCAAACGGTACAACAATGATCCATGGCTATACCAAGCCATGCTTAAATAGTAGCCACCGAGACTGCCAAAGGCCAAAGTCACAGAATCCTCAGTACTCAGCAGTGTCATAAACGGCTCATCAAATCAGGAAATCTTCAAGATGACATTTATTGTTTTTGCTGGTAGTCATCTCAAAATTTATAAAGTGATGAAATCGGCCAGAAAGCACGTTCGCTAATTGTTATGAAAACTTGTCGTAGCTCAGGTGCTAGTCAGTACCACCATCAGCATCACATCACCAGCTCTTCATCCCGTATATGACTTTCTTCTACTACAGATGCTGCTGTGTCTCTGTGCAATGGTGGCTGGTGATGTATGCTTGTGACGAATTCTTCCCAATGGTGACTGGGCAGTAAAATTTATGATTTAAGGCAAGATGACGGACAGTTGATTTTAAAAGTTGCGGTAAATCAACACAGCTCCTATTAAAGATGAAATATCTGCAATTTAAGATTCGATTCACCTTTCCAGTGTGACGAAGTTTGTTTTAGTTTTCAATGTTAGAAATTTTCCGAACAGGAAACGTCCAAAGCGTAACGAAGATATTTTGAGCTCTGAGAAAATAAAATGATTATTGAGACGGAATTCTTTGGAATGCAGTGAAACTAAATTGGTGGTATTAGGACGAGTTTTCTGACATTATGAAGTAAAACTATTTTCAATAGAAATGTATTTAGGTTAGGACGAAATGTTGTCCGGATCTGACTTTTCGAATAAATTGATAGGAAAATATGTAGAAAAAAAAATTTCTGCGAAGTTTACTTAGTGCGCAAAAGAATTAGGAAATTCTGTTTATCTCTTATCTAATATCTAGTAAAATTTTTTTAGTGTTTGCAATTTCGGTGAAAATGAAAGCATCCCACTTTTTCTTGAACATAATAATTGGTATGTTAACTCCAGATGTTAATATTTACCCCTAAAGAGTCTGCAAAATATTAAAACTTAAATGAAATTTTGAGTTTTAAAGAGTGCTCAATGTAGGAATCATCTTGAGTTTGTAAATCTCGAAATCTCAAATACAGAGATCAAAAATCACATTGATTTCATACCCCAAATTTGCTTCATGGTTCAACTGCATAGTTCATGGTCGAAGCGGACATTACTCAGCTCTAGTTGTCATGCGCCAAACTTTATGGACTATAATACTAATTGCGGTCGGGTCAGGCAGATGAGATAAGTTCTAAAACATAATCATGGAATAGAAAATTATGTTTTCCATTCCAAAAATCGTCAGGAAACTCAATTAATTCAAGTCACTTAACCATAATATAATAACTAGCAAAAATGTGGTGGAGAGTTCTCTATAGAATTTAAGCAAATTAAATGCATTTCGACAAAATTTGGCTGAATATTGAAATCGAATCATGAAACGAGACTCTGTTGTGGAGTAAATAATACGATTTTAAATAGAATTAAACATAACACTTGTCCAAGGAAAGAAATGCGGAATGCTATTTAAAAACATTAAAAAGTATAGATATATTATTGGTTATAAATATGAGTATATAGGTGCCCACCAGCATTATCCTAACTTACGGCTCGTGAGAGAAATTTTTCCGGCCGCAGTTATTTTTTAACTGCCTTGAAATTTTCTTTATAGTTTCTTTAATTAAAAGTTCAAAGTCTGACTTGTGCCTAAATGTGTATCTTTGGGTTGGAAAAGATAGGTTCAGGGTTGATAAGCAAAGATCTGGCTCCTTCCATAGCAAGGCCGTTCACAATGTGGTCGCCCTTCTTAATGCTTTCATGTCCTGGCACCCAAATCAGTTGTGACCTTATTTTTTTCTACTAATTGCTTCAAGACAGTCCCAGACCACCTTAGATTTAAAGCTTGAATGTCTGATATTTTACGTAGCTCCAAATATGTTCTTATAAATGATTTCGTTTGCGTAAAGTTCTCTGCCTTGGATCTGTGTTGGAAAATTGTCAGTGGGGCTCCCGTTGCCTTACCGAGTTGGAAATTCTGCAAATGTATGCCCTAGCTTGAGCGTTGTTAAATGAATCAGGCGTTTCGTATCATCTAGAACCAATACTCTTCAGTACGGTTAGTTCCTGCCTGCCATAGACGCCAGAAGAAAATGCTAAGCAGACCTCATATATAATCTCAGTTTTGATTTGAGCCCTCTGTTTCTACCAAATAGCCTGCGGCATAGCCATGTTCTCTGGATGTAGCATCCTCCAGGACTCCTGACATACCCTACAGGCTATTTGCGCCAATATAAAGGTAAGTTTCACACACTTCAACAATTTTTAGCGAAGTCCAATTTGAAAAATAGTCAAGCTGAGTATATTTTCCGCAATTCGTATATTTTTTGAACTAATTAGTCAGTTGTTATAATAACCGCTGGTGTGGAACTTGTGAAATGTCAAAAGAATTGTTAAAAAATTGCAACTTACATTCTAATGCCTAGTTATTTGCACTCCCTTGAGAATTCCACTACTGTTCCTTAATTGGATGGTGCCTGTAAATTAAGTTTCCCTTTTCTCGTGAATGAAACGATTAGAATTAGAACCAAGTTCCATCGTCCACCATAAGTTGTGAACTATATTAAAGGTATTCTGCATTTGATCAGACTTTACTCGACCATGTTTGCCCCTGATTATTATGACCAGGTAGTCAGCATATCCCTGATTATCATTTCCAGAGTTGATCAGCTCGTGTAGGAGATCATCAATAACTATAGACCATAGCAGAGGGGATGGGGGTATGTAGGGCTATTATGGTAGCATATTCGTAGCTGATCTAGATATAGCGGCGATTTCTTTAGTACTACTTTAGTACTCCGCTCCTGTAATGATTATCTAACCTTTTCTTTATTGTTTTAAGTAGGAAGGATGTAGACTTAGACTTCTAAATGCTTCGTGGCCGTGAATGTAGCTTACTTAGCTTTTATATTCGAATGAATGTATTTTAGCCCTTAATGTTAACTTAAATCAAACTGCTTACACTAAACATGGATAAACTATAATAATGAAGCGAGAAAGTTGCAAATATTTAAGGAAAGGTTGCACTCAGTGATAGATGGAACTAAATACTTATTCATGGTCTAAACCTCTGTATAAATTGTGGATGGAGTTCGAACCCACTGTCTATGAGAATTATAAATCTTTTCAAGTGCTAAATAATCGTTGCCATTGTTGTGGAAAATAAATTTTCCATTTTCTTCTATCGTTACGCCTACATTAGCAAGGGCTGTAAAAATTAAAAAATAATTAATTCCTTAACATGTGCAAATTACGGGCAAAACTCTCAAACAATTGAAACCTTTTATCAACCTTTATCGTCGAGTTCATTTCGAAATTCAGCAATATTGAAAAATTTCACACCAATTTCATTGCAAGGTCAATATCGGTTGCTAGCTAGTAATATCAGTAGCAGCAGCAGAGCAGCATTGTCTACCTCTCTAGCACTCTAATCAGAGTAGGTTTCCCCTGAAGTGGCCGATAATCGTGGTAAATTTATGAAAAGGCAACGATTGCGGTACAAAGTCAATTTGTATTGTTTATTGTCAACAGCTGTAGGTCCGCTGTTTTGATTTATGGCTGATACAAGCAGATATAATTGACACTTATCCGCTCCATTGGGCTTCAAGAGGCTCCTTACAAGCTCGCAATGGTATTCTTGGTGTTCATTGTAAACATCTTCTAACTTTTATCGATGCTACATCACTGGGTACCGCCATTTTACTGCCATTCTCTTGTGTTGTTAACACTCCTGAACTTGATTTCTAATTTGATACAAAAGCATGTTGTGAGGCATTATCATGTAGAAATTGATTGTTATAAAAAAGATTTTTTTTTTCGGAATTTTTTTGTGTGATTAATGTGGTCGTAAAATGCTCAGATTTCTGAAGATTTTTATTGCATATAATTAGATTTTAATTTAGCTGTAGGATTAATTTGTTCTTTTTTCCGATCATGGTAGGCACACACAAAGCCATAGTTAAATAATAATAACATGGTAATGAATTTTAATGTTTTCATTATGATCTTGCTGGTGTTTGTTTTTTTTTTATAAAAATAGGCGTTCTTGAACTTTGATAAATATTTTTTTTTAAATAGTCTCAAATGCAATAGTTTAGGTTGTCTCAGAAGTAACTGTATGATGTAGAATAAATCAATTAAGGAGGGCCATCCTAGTGATTTGGCCTTGACAATTACTGACATTCATGTTTTTTTCTCAATGAACAAGATTCGATAATCGGTTTGAATTTTTTTTTTGGTTATTCAAATCACTTAGGTATGCTCTATACAAAAGAAAAAACCATTTTTTTTTCTAATTTATTAAATAGTAATTTTGGCCACTGCAAGATGATGAAGCATAAAAATTGTGCCTGATGGTGGAAGGTCCAGCTCCTCTGAAAATTGTGTGAACCCCAAAAAAGCAGAATAAAATAGATCAGAGCGATATGAAGGTTTTTTTTTTCGATGAAAATTAACAAAATTTCGGACATTTCAGTATTAAGTGTCATTTGGCCTTTTTTCGACAGCTTCTCATTCAAAAAACTAAAAGCCACTATAAGGAAGGAAGTGAAGAATTATGTGGCCAAATTTTAGTCAGATATCCTGTAAACTCTTCCTTTGAAAATGTCCACTATTTTTCGAAAAAAAAACGCGTTTCAAGTTTCGAATGAGAGATTTTCATATGAACTGTGTACTTACGATCCATCAGCAATTCTAGATCCATGCAATATTTCTTCGGGTACTTCGAATTGCTCATTGTCAGAAGAAATTTAATTCTCTATGTGATTTTATACACTCGATTCGTTTTAATCCTTTCATTCCCGATGTTGCCTATACGCAACATTTATTTTGTGAACTTTTAAATCTTCGCTAACCCTTCGGAATGCGTTGAAAGCTTTTTAACTGCATTGCTTTATGTGTTCTTGCAGGAAATTAACAGAAGTGTAAAAGCTATTCTTTTGTTTTGGCTTGGTTGACACCCATCTATGTGTGTACTCGAAAATAAGTTTTGAAATAAGTTAATGAAGTTTACAACTTTACTTCAAAAATAGAGCGCGATAGTGGCATATATGAGAGTTTTGAAAGTACCGCAAATAGGAATGTCGTAGTCTAAAAATCTTCGATTCCCCTTAGTGGTAGATGCTATGCCACGTAACAGATTTGAAAAGATCAAAAGATTTCACCATGTGAACGATTATCGACACCCATTCACACTATGAAAAACTCTACAAAATTCGTCCTTTCGTGGCCAAACTAAGCCCAAACTTCACTGAGATTCTTCCGGAAGAATTTCAGCCAGGTAATGAACAGGTTATTCCATATAAAGGTATCTACATATTTAAATCTTCTAGATATATAAATAATATAAACGTATTATATTGCTTTTAGGAAGAGACAAGGTGCTCACACGAGCGGACTAATTTGATTCACAAGACAGACGGCTTCGGTGTCGGCAGTTAAGAAAAGGTCTAGTTGAGATGGATTTTGAGTATTAAAATATGTTGGAAGCGAGTTCAATATTTTCATATCCAAAGTTCAAACTGCGTGTGGAACTTTGATCGCATTGGACATCAACATTAAAATCGCCGCCAACAATAATATTGTTGCATTGTGCCAATAAATCTGCTATAGTGTTTTGAAATTTAGCAGCAACATCTTCATCAAAGCAATTAGGTGGACAACAGACAGCTGCCAACACGCATTTTTGTCCATTTGAGTTAATTCCTACGCACAGAAATTCAAGTTCGTCTCCAGGAATTACGAATTACTGCCTCAATCAGACATTATGCTTTTTCTAACCCCATCCAATTACCTGACCGAGTAAATCAAATTTGCTGTTAAGTATTTCCCGAATTCCTTTTTATCACCTACTCTCTAAGCTTCTCCATCTCCAGGCAAGACAAGAATCATTATATTTTCAGACGGAGAAGGGTGGTTTTAAAGTGCTTTTGCATTTAAGACTTCCCTTGATGCTATTTCGTTCTGTCATTCAACTTCTCCGAGTCGTCTTTAGCCAAAACTCTACGCAAAATATTTCACATGTCCTAATTAGCAGGAGTTTTACTATCAGCATGAAATCTTGCATATGTCCAGCCAATACCCAATATAAGAGAGTCAAGCGAGCTCTTAAGCTAAGGACGAATAATTACATTTTCTTCAGTTTTTTCTAAGACATTCGAAACACTCATCAACATTTAAGTAATTGATGAAATATCTAGAGGTTAAACACCTTATAAAGAGCCGCCTGTATATGGCTTTCGTGCTGGGCTGCTCAACTGGAGATGTATTTACATACATTACTGCGTGTTGCGACCAATGTTTCTATAATTTTTTGAGTCTGAAATTATTACATTAGATATTTTGAAGGGTTTTGACGGAGTCTGGTATCCTATTTTTTTTTAGATTTTCACCAAGATATAAGGCTAAATCCACACATCCTTAAACTGATTGAAAATTTTCTTTCTAACCTTTCAATTCAAGTAGTATTTGAACGAGTTAAATTTGAGCGATATTTATTCAAATTCCGATGAATCGCAAGGTTCAATTCTTTCCCCTATACTTTTCCTCATTGTTATTGTTGATTTTCTAGCTCTCACTTTCAATCCTATTTACAGTTTTGCAGAAGATAGATATCACGAATTCGCTATATCTCAATATCTTGAGTACAGAAAAAAAGCAAAAATAAATTAATATACAATTCGCATATTTGGGCATGGTCTGGACTCTGGACACAATACGATGTCAGCCGAAGTAGGCTCGCTGGCTGTTCTCAATGATAGCATGATAATTTTAAAAATGTCAATTCTCTCGAGAACTGGCGTAATATCATGTACTTTACTCTTTTATCGCTACTTGCAAGACGATTTCTCGAATGAATTTCATATCCAGATTCTTTGTAGAATCTATCCATCCTCAAACTGAGCTCATCTTTCAACCAGGGTTGATATGAAACTTTCCTATCTTTTAATTCTTCTCCAGTTATGAGCCACTCAACTCAGTAATCAAATATGCTATCGGCATCATTCGTTTACCCTTGAGCTGTGGTATTATCAGAGGAACACTCAATTCTAAATGATTCTGAATTTACCACTTTATTACCTATGTTAACTTATCTCTTGTATTTGATCCGGTTCAGTTTTACGAACGTCAAACAACAGCAAGACCTAGTTCATATTCTGTAATCCGAAACTTTAGCTCTTGTTCTGATAACAAGCTGTGCTTTTTTGTATAAATTCGTATGTTACCTGCCATAAATAATGATTACGGAAATATTTATTCTATTATGAAATAAATGTTCAATAAATTTTCCTACCTCAACAAATAATTTCCTCTGCTAATGCAAAAGCATTTTCAAATTTCAAAACTCGAATTTCCTTCTCGTATTTATAACTTAATCTAATCCTGTTCAGATCATGGATATAAGACACTAAGTTGATGCCATTTTACCGTAAATTGTATGAACATAAACTGCGCCGAACATACCTGTTGGGCCACAAAAAAAGCACAGAGTCTCTATAGTTTTTACAAAATATTTTCTAACTTCATTACTATCCAACGCCATAGAACTCCTCGCCATCGTTCCAACTTCTTTTTTAGGTTATTGTACCATCTACAATTATTGGAGTATCGATTTTTTTGTAAATTATGCTGCGCTTGCGCACAAATCATTCTGAAATTGGGTTGCTTCATGTTCAAAGTCGGCTACAATTAAAATATTACCAGTTTGGCCGAATAATCTTTGAACCATTCTCACGATCGGAAAGCGACTTAAGAAAAAGTTTATCGCTTGCAAAACCGATAAAATGACAAGAAAAATTGTTTTTCGATAAAGCTGTGGCAGCGCAGACATCATTTTGTCCAACAACAACGCAACGGCAAGAGATCACTTTATGATATAATTACCCGAAGCCACAGCAACACCAATTATGTGTATCGTGAACAACGGCTGAGGTAACATTTCAGTTAATTGCTCTGTGTTGCGGATCGGGGCAGTAAAGCTGCTCTATAGCGTACCGTAATGCAATAGAGGTAAGGCAAGGCAATCCCATCTATCTATCTATCTCTAGCCGGTGTAATACCCGAGTTTCACCAGATTTCAATTGGCCATTGCTGTACAACTCCCGCGCTTTGTCCAGGCAATTTTGATTCATTTTAAGGTGATCGACTGGAGCCGAGTTGAAATTACTTGGAGATCTTTTCAAGCGATTCAGTTGCAGTAGTTTTTACTCGCTGCCATTTCTTAAAGTGTGGGCGAGCCAATCATTTTGCAGAAAATTGGCAATGTAAGTGATTTACATGGAACAAACACGCCTTTTTGCTTCCAAAGAATTTGATTTTGGATCATGGCTTGTTACTTGTAATTGCAGTCATGAAATATCTTATGGAGGTACTTTTTAGTCCTCCACACATAAATTTCGTCCACATACGTTAAGTTTGTTTGTGATCGTTGGTAGAACTATGATTTTATTTACTTCACAAGTTTGAAATTTTTTTGTGTAGGTATATATATAATACTAAAGTTAAGCTTTATGTGTATAATTCATTTTGGTATTTCACGGAATAAGCAATGTTGATGTAGGTCAATGGTTAATCAATAAACAAAACCTCTGAAAATGTTCGTATTGCGAAGACTGAAAAAGTCGTGCACATTTAAGTTGAGCAAGGATTATGTTAACCTATTTTCAGAAATACAACAGCCAATTGCTATAATTATTATTTTGTTAAGTTACCAAAGAATTATATGACAGAGCCTTATTATTTAATTTCCCTAATAAAAAGTATAGTTAGGCCTGCTCGTGGTTGGATCAAACCAACTAATGTCAGGTGAAATTTTCATAAAAATATTTTCTAATTATCTGTTTTACCTTAAATTTATTGATAGATCATCGACTTCTTTTTACTTACTTTTATATAAAATTCCGTAGAATCTTACGAAAATCTTGTTTTTGGGTAATTTCGGAACTATCGGCTGAATGCTTTAAGAATTAGTTCAAGTGTGTGTGAAAAAGTCTTTACAACAGGAAGGATAATACAAAAAATTAATAAAAGACTAAAGTTTACTCTCCCTTCTCCAAAGCTTTAAAAATGTTGAATCCATTTATGCAAACTTTAGATCTCTGCTGCTTTTTCTCAAACAGGGAAAAATGACCCAGCCGTTAAGCATTGTATCATTAACAGGACAATGCTGACAATGCCCAGCCTTTTTTTTTTCTAGAACCAACCAAAGAATCATTGGAAGACCGACCTTTGCTTTGGGGTATTCTACCCGTTATTAGAGCTGTTGCAATTTCAGGACGGAACTTAAATTTTTCATCTCTTTGATGATAGTGTCACCAATCTAGCAACCAGGGACAAAGCACATATCAAATATGTGAAAAATTATTCGTAGAAATTCTTAGACCTACACAAGTAGAGGATATCTCGGAGATCTACCGATCTCATCAACCTCTTATAATTTTTAACAATTTCGAATGTGACTTTATAAGTAGTTCTGATTGTTGGTATAAGGTAATTCAGAAGCCTCACAGCTAAGTCACCACTTATTCCATCTTCTTACCCATTTCAGTAACTTCCCAGTGTAAATCTCAAAATCATAGACTGGACGGTCAAAGAGTTCAATTCCCCATTTATGCTGGATATGCTGATATTCTACCTAAAAAATACAAACAAATATGTTGATATTCACACAAGTAGTATAGATTCATCAGATCCAATGTTATTTTAGAGCAACACTGATATTACAAGTAAACTCTCCCTATCTTACTTTTTTTAATTCAAAGGCAAGGGTACGAAAGATCCCCAACACGGAGACCAGAGCGACCCATTGTGCTAGAAACCCCATCACCAAAACCTTCATGTCCTCTTAAGGGGAGGTTACCGTCGAGAGGCATGAAATATGCCTGAACTTTTGAATTTTTTTTTTACATAAAATAAATACTTTTGGAAACTGGTTTTAACGTATTTTATTCTTCTATCAATAAAAAGTAAATTCTAATTTTATTTATAAGAAAATAAGTCCGAAATGGCGGATCCAGCACCCATCAAACAAAACCGTGGACGGCGTGTTTTGGTCTGTGTGGGGCGCTCCACAGCTCTGCCGATTCATTCAAAACAAATAGGGTTGAAAATGGTTAAACTTGATAAAATTTGGGAGCCTTACCGCTTTCCGTTTTCAAAAAAACCTCTGAATAAAAAAATGCTAACCGTTTGAAAAAAAAGCACATCGTTTGCCCTATTTTTTTCTGCAAAGGACGAAAAGAGTATTTGTAAATAAATTTTTGGCAAAAACGTTTCATGATGGCCCCGCAAATTGAATTTCCTTTCAATTGCGCAAAGATTCATATGAATCGGCTTATCCGTTGAAGCTGTAGATCGCCCCGCGTGCTGAAAAATTTTGTTCCCAGAAAAACTCATATAAAGTTTAACGTTATAAAAAATCTTTGACAGCTTACTCCAGCTATTCCAGCACCATACAGTGGCCTTTCTCTCTTCTTCCTCCTTCAAGAACTGATTATGCTGAATCTGAAAGTTAAAGGCTTTCCAAAATTTATGACGGTACCGCAGGTAGCGAGAAAAGGTCTCCCCAGCAAGCGCGCTTCGAGCGCCTCAGCTACCTGTTTTCTAGCCTGCGGACGGTTCCCACTCAACAGGCTATGAATTCTAAATTACTTTAGATATGAAAATATCCTTTTACCCACGTGTTCTAAACACTTTAAGGATAATAATTATGTGAAAAAATCTAATCTTTCATCGTCATGAACGGTAACTTCCCCTTAATGAAGCGCATCAGGTTTTGGTGAGGAAGGTTTTTCAGTTCATCTGCAGATAGGAGGGCAAATCCTAGAGAATCCGGTATCCTGCGCCGCGAAAAGGCCGAACAAGCTGAACAGAAAGTGTTCGGTTGTCTCGGGCTCTTTTTTCAGGGAGGACACACACTCAGGGCTGTCAACAACTTCCATTCTTGTCAGATGAGCGGGAAGCGAGGTGTGGCCGGTGATGATACCAACAATAGTTCTACATTGTTTCTTTCCGAGCGTCAAGAAAAAATCAGAGAAGTTCCTATTGGGCCCATCAAGAAAATTTTTTTTCTGCACCTACAAGTATTCAGGTTTGCCCATCTCTGCTAATGCCTCCTACGAACATCCGCTTTGATGAGAGACCCGATACCTAAGCTGGCAACACCCCGCAGGTTCCAGTCCGAAGAACGGAGAATCTAAGCCAGCCCTACCTAAAGGGTCGGGCCCTTTTATTCGCCATGATCCAATGGCCACTTAGAGGCATCAAGGCTGCCTGACTATTCGAAAGGACTGCAGTGTCCTTTCCTTTGATCTTCATACCTATCTTACTATAATTATGAGCAATATTATATGAAATTGATAAAATATCATGTTTATAGAACGTAGGTGAGCAAAAACACTAGGACTAAATGCAATAGAAACTTACCTTTTATGACTTTTCTACCTTTACTTTTCCAGTAAAAAACTCGTTGTACATTGTACAAGATTCCTAAAACCGCTATGAAACGTTTACTTTTTATAAAGAACAGATGGCGCTGCCAGCCTTGAAAACATGCGATTGCTTCCTAAAAACGTTCTGGTGGTTATTACAAAGTCTACTGTATGAAAAAATGATTAAATTTATGTTGTTTTGAAATAACAGTGGGTTTGATAGGGTTAATTTTTAAGTTCTATACTATTTTAAGTTTTTTTTTTTTAAATTGTAAAAAAAGAGCCGGTTTAGGTAAATTTGATCTGTAAGAAATTGTATCTTCCAGAGTATTCGCGGTATAACATCCCTATTACTGTGTCTAAGATACTTATACATGGCTCTGATGTCATCTCCCAATTTGAAATTCCAATTTGTGAAATGTCTGAAGAGTACTGAGAAGCTCGATATAAAGAGAAAAAAGAAAGACTGACAGATACTACGAAAAGGTTTCGAACAGATTCCGATATCGATTTTTGTTGCGATGTTAGCTTTTTATAGAAATATAACATATAAAAACGGAAAAAAGCAAAACGATGACAATATTGAACAATATTTTTTTGGTGACACAATATAAGGAAGAGCCTGGTCATAATTTCGCAAATATTTTCGTAGACATAGCATAGTCTTTTTTTTTAATATAAGTAGGTGCATATTTATTTGATTATTTAGTACATAGAGTAAAATACCCACTTACGAGCCCCACTGCGAGAATCGGTCTCATTTTGATATTTCTTTGTAAAAGCAACAAAAGCGGGTAAGCCTGGTACTATTTTATGAATCTAGAGGTTTATTTAATAAAATTTTCTTGATAAAGATAATCAATTTCTGCAGGCTTGTGCCTAGAAGCCTAATATCTACATTTTGCGTATATGAGCCAAGGGATTAAAAAAAGGCCTTTTGGAGCAATTTAGGACTTCCAGTTTCGAGAACCTACATATTGTTTAAATATTCTATAAAGCAAGACAGACTCTGAAGATGAGTTATGTTAATATCAGCTCTTGAACGCATTCGAAATGGACTTTCCATTGATTAGACATCCAAAACTTATAAAATTCCGCGCGGTACCATTCAAAATCGATTAAATAATCGTACAAAAAAAACATATGAGTAACGGGTCCTTCTTTCTGACCTCAAACGATGAGCAGATAATTGTTCAGTGGCTGTTATTAAACCATGAAAAGGGATTTCCCAAACGCAAGCAAAATGTTCAAGCATCTGTTAAAGAATTCCTGTACAAGGCATCACAGTCGAACTGTCGTCGATATTTGTATCAAAGTTGGGACGATTGTTAATGATTTCGGACTTTGGGTCTTTGCTCTTTTAATGTAGATACAATCGATTATTCGAAATGCTTTTGTAAAACGACAAAGCCAAATGAAATTACGCAAGAGTCAGATACCATAGAAAATGTGCAAGGAAAGAAAGAAAAAACTATAAACAACTACAAACGTTTTGTCGAAGTTGTGGCGGAAGAAAAAATCAAATAATTTCAAAATTTCGAGTAATCAGCGTTCAGATGACTTCCTGAAACTCTACGAAATTTATGACGAAATTTCAAGTAATAACGATCATGAACAGGAATATCATGAAGTATTTCTAATTTGTTTCTTTTGAGGTCCTTTGTAATTTATGTTCAGCCATGTTGTAGGCTTATAATGAAGCCGAATGTAATGAAATTGTAATTAAATATGATAAGCTTGGAAATGCTTCTAATAATATTGAGGTATTTTGTTCATAACATTTAATTAATTCTAAATTATTTAATTATGTATTTTAGTTGTTGGAAGAATTTAGTATAAATGATATGCCAGTATCTTGCTAGATAATCCGAATGTGGAGATTTCAGACTTCTTGCTTATACCTGAAACACCAGTCAGAAGAAGAATAAAACAAACGGAGAGATGAATGTTCCCGCGTATAATTTCGTAAGGTTACCCATCAGCGCAAGTTTGATTTTTCGCATATATCTCTAGAACGGTTCGTCGGACAGCAAAAATGGTTATAACCAATTTTATAGCATTTCATATTCTGGTACATTAAAATCGTATAGGACTGATCGTTTTCACAGGATACGTAAAAAAATTAAATTTTTGTATGGTAACCCTACGAAAGAGTTACCCAATTTGTCCAACTTTCGAACTTAATTTTACTTTTTTTTTTAAAGTCCATGTGATATCTGTTCTCGAGAGCTTAACCCGGGGATTACACGAGTCAGTAGAACTGACTCTGACAGCAATTGACACTTACACAGGCTCGTGTAAACCCCTACTGACTACTCTTTTTTACTGACCAGTCTGTACTGACAAGATTTCTGACGAGTCAGTACGGACTAGTCAATAAACTGTCAAACGTACAATTAAGATGGCGGAAATTGAAAATAAAGAGTAGATGTTAGTGGATATTTGTGTTTATATTCCTAATCTGCTCTCTTTTGAGTGGGAAATGACTGAAAAGTGTTTCACATACATTTTATTGTTTATTTTGTAGAGAATAAAGACGGATTAATGAAGAAATTGTTTGATATGCATATAGAAGAGGAACTGACTGGTCAATTGATAGAACGCAAATCGTTTTTTGTCAGTAAATTTGACAGACGAAATCAGGACTGTCCGTTAGCTCTATTGATTCGTGTAATCGTTGCGTAAGAGAGGGTGCCGGTTGAAAAAGATAACTCAACATTTATTTTAATTCAAAAATAAATTTTTTATTCATATATACATATTAGCCTAAATATCACAATTCAATTCAATTCAGTTCAACAAAAAAATTACTTTATCACAGACACGAGAATTTAAGAATAACAAAACTTAATCCTACTAATACTATTTAAAGATTAGATAAAATTCAAAAGAAAACAAAGAAAAAAACAAAATTATGACAAATTGAAAATCAGTATTTAAAAAATTCAATCCAATTTAAAAATGGTGCTGTTGACGTTGTCTCTTCATTTCTGTAATAAAAAGAAAAGCGAATAATTTTAGCTCATTGGAATTAAATTTCCACAAATTAAATACAGAATAGGATTTTCTGAGAGTGAGAGCGACAATGTAGCAGAATTATACTTCGGCTGCAACGTGCCGAAGCGTATAAGCAGATTTATACTTCTGTTACAGCGAAACGTGTAGGCAGAATTAGACTTCCGCCTCAACGTGCTGAAGCGTGTAAGCAGAATTATACTTCTGCCGCAACCTGCTGAAGCGTGTAAGCAGCTTGTGATACACAGATGGGCAAATATTTTTTGGGAGCTTAGATTTTTGTAGAATTAGACTTCTACATTAATAGAATTAAACTTCTATATAACGGACAGAACAAAACTATACTCATGTTGAAAGGATAGGAAACTCAGATTAGACTCTGGTGGAGGATACTTTCAGATTAGACTCTGAAAAACGAATGGATAATTTTGCTGCGGCTCGCCTCCCTTTTATATCCGCCATGAACAACTATGACCCAGCTCCATGATGTGTTGCCCTGGCAACGCTTGGTTTCGTTTAGTCCACTTTTGATTGTGGCGACACCATCTGACTGACGTAATGTCTCTACATTACATGACAGAAGTAAACAATCGGAGGGAAGAAGAATTTTTGGTAAGTTCATGATATTTTTTAGTTTTTTAGGACGTTGTTGGACCTGAGGATATCAGATAAGTTTGTTCAAATTAATGAACGAAATGATTCTATGTGGGACTTTTTTTTTGTATTTTTATGAAAAGTGTTTTCATCGAGGGATGTATTTAATGGTAGGAATTCAACGAGGGATTTTAATGAAGAATTCTCAGTGATTTATTAAGTCCTTTATAAATATGTATGTGGACTGACATGTATGTATGTGAGGACGGACATACGGGCATGCAAAAATTAAAATAACTTTTAATTTTATCCGTGAGAGTCCAATCCATTTTACTCTACCATAATTATTTCTAGGTGTTACAAATGGAATGACAAACTTAGTATACCCTTTAGATTTCATCTAGGGTATAAAAAGATGAAGAAAAATCTTTAGAAGTCCAATTGAAAGATGAACGGAAAACTAAAAGGGAAGAAAACAGAAAAAAACGAGAAGAAAAGGCTGCTCAAATATTGAATAGAAAAACTGAAAGAAAACAAAATCGGACAAGAATCAATGCCAATCCCAGGACTTTAAAAAACAATTTCAAAAACAAATATTAGCACCTTAAAAGGGCTGTTATCCTACCGATTCCCAAGTCCCGCAAGTGTGCTGAATTCAAAGATTCTCGCCCGATTTATCTACTTTGTTTTTTCAGCAAGGCTCTCGAAAAATTAATGAACGATCAAATTACCACATATGTTAACCAAAGAAATTGATAAAAAATTTCCTTTTCTCCAGAACCCAGTCTATCAAAGATTGTGACATTCTTTCATCAACCCTAACTCTCAGCTGTGGCGTGCCTCAAGGTTCCGTTCTCGGACCACTTCTATTTTCGCTTTACATTAATGAACTACCCACGGAACTTCTTGATGCATCAGTTCATCTGTATGCTGATGATGTTCAGATATATTTAGATAGGCAAATTGGGCTAATTGAGGACTGTGTTGAGCGGTTAAATGACGACCTGGTTAGAATTGGTGAATGGGCCAAAAGTAATAAGCTTATACTTAACCCCAAGAAGACCACTTGTATGCCAGTATATCGAAGAAGCTACGACGTTTCAGACTTATCTCCAATCAAGGTAAACAACACCATCGTTCCTTATGTCGATTCTGGTAAGAATCTTGGCGTTGAGTTAAATAGCTCCCTCACTTCCTGTAATCATGTCTCTAATACGATTAGAAAAATTTATTCTTGTCTGAGAATGTTGAGATTTTCTGCCAACATGTTGTCCCGTCAAATGCGCATGGTACTCTCAAAAGCTCTTATATTACCACATTTCAGTTTTGGAGGTTTAATTTTTCCGAAAATCGATTCACAATGTCAGCACAAGCTAACAGTAGCTATTAATGACACTGTTCGATTTGTTCACGGTTTACCCAGCACATCTCATGTGTCACCTTACACTAACTCATAACTAGGTTGTACACTGGATGTGTATCTAATGGAAAGAAGATTCAAATTTTTATATAATTTGATATATTCTAAGGAGCCTTAATATCTGTATGATCGTATTTTTTATTGCCTAACTTTCGAACTCAAATTGGCGAGCGATCTTTCTTTGTGCAGGTTATACGCAAATGGAATAGTCTACCCACTAGCGTTCAAAGAGCTAGTTCCGCTGATATATTCGGCAGGCTTTTGACTTCGATCCGCTATTTTCTTGATAGTATAAAGTGGACGCGCGTTTTAGCTTTGTTACTCTATGTCTCGGTTTTTCTTTAATTTAGCTTTTTCAGTCTATAATTTTTATTTTAGATTTAGATTTTTCAGTACGCAATATTCATTTGTTCTTCTTTTTTTCTCACTGTATTTTTATATATATATTTAATGTATACTACTTCTTGTATCTCTTTCCTTATAATTTGCATTGCTTATTTATTTTTGCATTATTAGAGTTAGTTAAATATTCCGACATTGTTAGCCTGAGTGCATGTACTACTATAAGATCTTAAAATCTTTTGTACAAAAATAGTAAATAAAGTTAAAGTTAATTATACGAGTTTTAAAGCCAAAGTTCTTTAGTTGCAATCAACGTTCTTTTAAACTTATAAATCTGTTTTGAAAATTGGGGCTCGGAACTGGCTGACTCATAGCTCATAACTGTTCAAAATGCGGCTCAGAATAGGGAAAAGGAACTGGTTTCAGAATTTAACCGTTTTTATAATTTTAGTATATAAACATAGTTGTGTTTCCACCTCTTTTTAATAAACTGATATTTAAAGATGTTAAAAACATAATCATTTTTTAAGCTTGTAGTAAGGGATATAAGGTAAAACTTTCCTTACTTGGGTTCGGAAATGATTATCTTACCCTATATATATTTGACTTCAGTAACTACCATGAATTAAGTATATGTAAAGTTATTTCTATCTCGTAATACTTACCAATACGTTTAACTAAAATATTCGGTTAATACTGTCCCTTTATTATGTAAATAAATCAACTAAAAATATTGACTTTGTACGGAGATGTAATTTTTGTCCTAATTTCCCATACATTTACTGCACTTGCTCCACGTAGCAATTTGTTGGAATTGGCTTGCCTGCCCTTGGTGCCAAAATGAACAAACTTAAGAAAGACAAATAGGTCCGTAGAATATTGTCTATAGATATCACGTGATCCCACTGCGGTCTAAGTAAAGTTGATGAAATTGATAATTTTACTGTTAATTTAGCAAATTCCATTAGTTTTCCTGGTATTTGTTCTGCACAAGCCTCGGAGACAATTCTGGCTTATTAAACAGACATTTGTTTTTACTGAAATTAACCGGGATATGCATACCTATATTAAGCAATTCACCGCTGCATAAGCTAACTCAGATATTTCGCAGTGTACATGCAATACTCAATGGTCTAAAAAATGCGTAATCTGTGTATACAGATTTCTTTTAATATTAAATACTTTACCTATTTAGTATTACGAATTATTTTCATATATTTATCCTCTACCTTACTGAATTAACTATAGTGCGCTTACTCTAAGTTCTTATAATGACCACAAAACGTTTTGTGTTACATATTAACTCCTGATGAAAGAGACAGGGGGCGACAATTACTGCAAAATTAACAAACAGTAATTCCCAAGAGCCAGTACGAATGACCTCTCTGTTTCCACTCGTGTCCAACATAATAAAAATTCATATTCAATCCTTCCTTATAAAGATTTTATCAGACGAATCAAAATTGGTCAAATTTTAGCATCTCAAAAAATACTGCGGCTCTTAAATGAATCCTATCACCCTTCGACATAGTTACAAAAATTTTCAAACATATGAGCAAGTGCCCACACGAGGCTATTTTTTGCGCAAGAAACCATCATCATCACCCTTCTGGCCTAGATTTAGTCAAAAAATTAACAACATCTGCCCACAAGATTAACAATTAGAGGCTTATTCAATTGCGGAAGTCCATGTGGCGTCGCACACTCATACAGGTCACCACACCACCGATTTACTCTCGAGCCAATCGACCTTCTGTGGAATTCCCAAAGGACATTAATTGAAAAATAAACCAAAAGTCCTAGGGAAGCCATCCACTTGCTACGCGGAAGAGATAAAATGCACTACATGAATGTGTTGGAAATGGATTTGGGAATAGACATCCTTCACCCCGGCCATTGACACTGCAGTTAAGGTGGTACCATCATAGAGATTTCAAGTGTTGTTTGAGCACAGGGGATGATGATATTAACCGGCCTAACACTGTCTCACCCCAGTTCAAGATTATCGACCTATTGTTCGGTAGTTTTTGCGCCTGTTGCTTGATAAGAGGGTAATAATGAACCTTATAGGATTAGAATTTTATAGATCAGGTTTTCTTCTGATTAGGCAAATCTGGAACATATTTGAAGAGGGATTTTCGTAGATATTTTAAAATGATTGCGCTTATAAGGGCTGCTTTTTTTCGACAATGTGCATTTTCTACTTGTGGGCTCAATTCATGGAAAATCGACAAATGTTCACGAACGCGGCCTATAATTTTTTTTAAATGTTGTTTTGAAGGTGTATTTGTTCGCTTTTCAAAATTATGGAATTTATAAAATTTTAATATTTAGAAATTCGCGTAAACTTTGTGCATTTCAAAACTTTCTTTCCGAATATGGTGGAAATAAGACTTAAGAGTAAACTGAAAGCTTAATTTCGATTCATTTTAAAAATAGCACAACTGAGGAGCAAGTGCAAATAAGATATTAAGGCCCTCGCATACGAAACAACTCAGTTGTTACAAAATGGTTGGTGATCCAAGTCGAAAACTGGTTAGTAACTGGTGATTCGCACACGGAGCTGCATAAATGATGGAACTCGAATCACTTTGCCTCAGTAGCAAGCCAAGTCTCAAGTGTTTGAAGTGTTCAAATTAATATTATGTTGAGTGATTCAAGTGACGAAGAGGATTTCGTCCTCTCTATTATTATTATCGATATAGGAGACGTATGCAAAAAAGATTTTGCATTCATCCCTACATTGAAAGGAATAGATAGACTATTCGTCACGGCAAATGAGTTGCATCAAACAGATGCAAAGTTTTTAGCATTCTATAGAATGTCTAAGGAGTCTTACCTTGATTTGGTGCAAATCGTCGCTCCTCGCCTTCAAAGGACGAATACAAATATGAGGGAATGCTTGAGTGCTGAAGAGAGATTATTAATAACTTTGAGGTAAGCAATTCTTTAAATGAATATTTCAAAGTTCAATAATTACTACAAACTACAGTTGTGATTAGTAATTGAATTAAAAAGCATTACTGAAAATAGTTACATAATAAAAAAAAATCATTAAATAAAGTATTAACAGTTTTTAAATTTATACATATAGCAATTGCGATTACATGTTATAAAGAATTTTGTCAGCAATTTTCGTATTATTCACATTAGCATCACTTTCTTGAAACTCGGGTGGATCATTTTGCATAACTTCCTCTACTACTTCATAATAGTCATTTGTGTCATTTGTGGCATATTTTGTGTATCATGTTCAATATTTGCATAGCACATATTTGGAATCGTAGGGGGAGTTTGTTGCATGCCCACTAAAAGATGTGAAGCTTGAGAATTCACAGGTTGTGGTGAGGTGTCCGAAGTTGTGTTATGCATTATGTCATCAATCAAACATAACACCCTACGCTTGAACATCTTCATTTGCTGGTCAGTCATATCATCGAGTTCAGGCAACAAGCTTAGAAGAAACATTTTTTTGGCATCCTGCTTATCATTCGAAGGAGCTGCAATCTCGACCTTCTTAGCTCTAAAATACTCCAGAAAACTGTTTTCGAGCTCTGAAATTGTACCTGTCGATTTGCGAGTTAAGTTTTTTTTTTACCAGATAGCTCTGGTAAACTTTGCTGGGGTGGTAGTAGTAGGGGTGTTTGGGGAGATGGTGACGATAATGACGACATTTGGGGAGGTGGTGATGGTATTGAGGATGAGCCTTCTTCGTCATCCTCGTACAAGTCAAGCACATTTTTTTGCTTACTGGGTTTTTGGGTAAATTTCCAGATGATATTGGGGTTCATGCTTTTATGAAGGGTAATGCAAATTGCATTGCCTCAGTCAAATAATACGGTCTTTTTTTTCTTTGTTGCCGACCCACTTGGGGCGGGTTTCATGTGACGGACGAAGACTGTTCGTAAATTTTTTCATTTTTCCTTGGCTTGCTGTCCTAAAACAGAATAATAAAAAATTAAATCATCTTTTGCAGGTATTTAGCAACCGGATGTACATTCGTCGCGCTTTCATTATACTTCGCTAGAGGAGACAACACAGTTTCACAGGTTGTAGGGGAGACAACAAAAATAATTTGGGAGTCGTTAATTGAAATATACCTGCCGATACCAAGTATGGATCAATGGAAAAAAAATGCTAAACGCTTTTATTCCATATGGAACATTCCGAACTGCTTGGGTGCAATAGATGGCAAGCACATCCGAACAAAAAAAAATCCAAATTCTGGATCAACTAATTTTAATTATAAATCTTACCATTCTGCTGTGTTAATGGCATGTTGTGATGCGGATGGCTTATTTACTCTCATTTAAACAGGTTATGCTGGAAGAAATAGTGACGGTGGCATTTTTCGCGCCTCAGCAATCAAACACTGGATAGAAAATGAAGGGCTTGGTATTCCGTCACCTTCAAAATTACCAGATGATGAAAACTATAGTGAGTTTCCTTATTATTTTGTTGGCGATGAAGCATTGCCACTTCTAAGATATTTACTGAGACCATACCCACAACGAACTCTTGATAATATTAAAAGAATTTTCAACTATAGATTAAGTCGAGGGAGAAAAACTATCGAATGTACGTTTGGAATGATGACTGAAAAATTTCAGGTTTTAAATAGTCCTATACGCTGTCGAGATCCAGAAAAAGTAAATAGTATTGTAAAATCTGTTTGCATACTGCACAACTATGTTCGCAAAAGAGAAGGTCTTAAATACACTCCAAGGAATCTTCAAGAGGATCCAGTAATAATAGCAAACGCAAACGTAATGCCAACGCCACAAAATCTCCCAATAACAGCTCAGTCTTCAGCATATAATTTAAGAAATTATTTAGCAAACCACTTTATTACACCAAGAGCGTCACTTTCATGGCATTGGAAATGTTGTTGCTAATAATACACAAATATAAAAATAAATGAAATCCAACATACCTGTTAAATTATTATTTTTCCCCACTTCATTCCATGCTTTTTCCGTTAAATCCTTTCGGGAATATTCCGGTAGCACGTAATTATATAAGCAACGGTATTTCTCGACATCCCCTGCAAATTTGATGTTAAAAACTTGATCGCTCATTTCCAAAATATTGCGAAAAGAAAAATGAAACTGGTTTGCAAGCCTGAAGATCAGCACGACGACACGTGTCGAAAGAGACTAATCACAAATGCGTTGCAAATTGATTACCAACTAGTAGCGCCGAGAGCGAACTTGCATCGAAATGCATAGGCGGCGACGCACAAGTTTCTAGTTGGAAACTTAAAATAAATTTTCATCACTTTACAGAAGTTTTTGAGTTGCTCCGTGTGCGGAGGGCCTAAGGTTATATTTTTTTCGGCCATTATCCTGAAATACATCTTAATACAAAATATTTATTTTTTAGTTATTTATTTGGCTTAGTGTTTTCTCAAAAAAATGTGAAATGCCAGCATGGTTCGTGAATGGGTTCGCAAGTAAGTGCGATCTTACCCGGCTTACCCGACAGATATGGTTGATATTAGATTGATTACCGGCATGGTACTCGGCTAACATATTTGTAGGTATGTATTCTTATTTGTGTAGCGAAATCTTAAACTCTCATAAGTTTCAAAATTAGATAATTACATAGGTCCAAGAGTCAATAAGTAAAAAGAAGTACTATTATTACTTCAGGAGACTCGTTTCAGTGTGACACCTCAATTATAAGAATTGGTGTAGTATCTACTTCTAAGATATGTCGTTTTGAAAATATGCTTCCCCGCAAAATATACCCAAATTCTCAGAAAGGGGGAAGGGATCCAATGGAAAAACAAAAAAGATGAGCCAAATATTTTAAGATTCTTTAAATGTAAAATGTAAATTTCATCAAAATCAGAGGGGGGATTAGTGTAAAAATTATCCAAAAATGTTTGGTTTGGTATGAAATTTCTGTTATATATTTTTTTTCTGCAATCAACATTTTGTAGATCGATAATGTTATCATGTTGAAATTCTGTGATAAATTTTAAATTCTTTTATGCATATTCAGCCAGAACGTCTTATGCCCCACTTACACGATCAATTTTTTTGTGCCAACATCGATATTGTTCAATATATTGATTGTATGAGAAGTATATTGAAATAATAATATTGAGGGAAAGAATTATGAAGAATGTTAAAACGATTTAATTTTAATTGAAGGCCTACTCTTAGCCCACACTTCTCTATGTATTCTTCTTTTATTTTTCTTGAGTGTCAGAGCTAATGCAATTAATATGATTTCAAATTTAGAATCACCTGGAGAAAATATACCAAGGTCCGTTCTTGTTTAAAGCAAAATCGTAACTGACTATATATTGATAAATATTATTGAGTAGTGTGAGTGGGTCCTTATTTTTTTTACCATATACTGATTCAATTGTGTTGACCATGTAAGGTAAACTTACTTAACAGAAGTTGATCGTAAGTTTCCATATCCATGCGTACTAAAGCCAGCAAATTGGTGTTTTTCATTCAAATCAAATTGCTAAATTTCTTGCTGTTTTAATTCTACCTGAAATGACCTTCTTAAAAGATGCAACACTCAGAATTGCCAAATACTGTCCCCGACTTATGTGGGGAATTTCACGTTTACACTAATTTTTCCCGTCATTACAATCATCAAACTATTTGTGGCAAAATGATGAGAACATAATAAACATAAACACAAAAATGTCATAATTGCACGATTAGAAGGCCCCCCATGTTTTTATATATGCTTTTAATTTTTGCAATTCTTCTGCAGTTAATCGAGCTTCGCTTGGCATGCTGCAAAATATTAACGTTGGCGATCTTTTACAATATACCCTTAGAAATGTAGAAAAACTAAAAAATCTTCTCTACATTTATTTATGTTTCTAGCATAATATTTAAAAATTGCCCGAACTTAACTTTTATTATGTTTTTGCTTTTAGATTCACAACCGAACTGAACTAGTTCACTAATTGATTATAAATTGATAAAATTACTTATTTAAACAAGAGCTACCTTGACTTACATATGACTTACCTAAAATCTAGACTAATTTAAATATTTCTTAAGAATATTGAATTTAGGTTGAGTGCATATTAGTTCACGTTACTTGGGTCCCGTTGCTTTTGTGGTAACATATTTATATATATCGATTGAGATCGTTACGTTACACAGTTTTACCTGAAAATTTTCTACTTATATTAATTTGTTGAGTATTTTTCTAGAAAATCTTTTACCACAATATAAATTACCAATAATACAAACTAAATTAGTTAGACATAAAATTTCGACCACCTTGTTCCAGGCTTGATAAGAGTAAAACAGTCTTCTAGTATGTAGATATACACACTCGTGACCTATGCTTAGGAGAAAATATCAGAAAGAATCACAAGATCTATATTCTCTCTGAAATTAATAGCAGAAAAACATCCAGACCTTGAAACTTCTTCAAGGTGTTGCAAAAATTTCCAGCACGGTTTAAATGAGGCAGCACAAAATCAAGCCAAACATCTAACCTTAAATCTAGCCGCAAAGCTTGCTTTGCTTTAAATTGGAAATTTTGCTCTCTCAGGCCTATTCCCATTGTAAAAATGACAATAATAGCACCGAGCCAATGGTTTCATGTTATTTTCAATTCTTTTAGGCTTACAGCTGCGAGGAAGCAGAAGAGAGACCAGGCCTTAAACTTTCGTGTTTCTGCGTTAAAACCATCAACCTGCTAAACAGAATGACCATTGGTAACTACGTCAATATGAAATTTCAATGAGTTTTGTTAACTGTATTAAAAATAATAAATAGAAATCACAAAATTATTATTTTTAAATTTTTTTACCTCCATAATTAAATATTCAGCAAACAAAATTTTACAGCCATTCCACAGAAAGCTATCACCTTGGAACGCGGCTATCTCCGATTTAGATTTTCACAGTTTGTAGGGAATACCAAAATATTTCACCCATATTTTTTGTTTTCCCCTTCCTCCACCACCCCACACTAAGTGGGTTAGGAATTTCGTGATTTTACAAAAAATCATATCCGAGAACGGAAAAACCGATTTTTATAATTTAAATGAAGTTTAATGCTTTTGATAAAAAAATATAGCAGGACTAAACGAAAAAAAAGTTTTTGTTAATAATAGTATTTTTTTAAAAAAAAAATAGTATTATGTACTAGCGAGTACTTCTAGCACTTTTTCAGAGACCGTAATGGTTATGAATATTTTAAAAAAAAACCAAACGCAAACATTTATTTTCTGATTTTCTTTCGAAAAATCAAAAATTAAAATTAAAAACCAATTTTTATTTAAAAAATCAAGAATAGAAATCAGCAAATGACTTTTATTTTAAAAAACAAACATTGATTTTTATTTTAAAAATCGAAAATCAAAGTCATAAAATGATTTTTATTTCACAAAACTTTGTTTCGGCTGAAAAATATGGGTCGAAATGTGCCGAAGATTGTACGACAGATGAGAGTGGATGGAAATAACATACGGGCTTTAGTCTAAGGTAACATAAGAATTGGTCTAGATTTTTTGTTGATTTTTATATTTGATGATTTTTAAAATAAAAATCATTTTCTGATTTCTATTTTTGATTTTTAAAATATTTTTAAATTAAAAATCAATTTTTAATTATTATATCTGATTTTTAAAACATAAATCCAAAAAGATAGTTACTTTTTATAATTTTGAATAAAAATCATAAATTTAAAAAGTATAGGAAATTTGTGAACAACCGGTAATAAGAATCATAATGCAACATTCCCATCAATCCTCCTATAACTTTTTCTAAATGATTTTTTTGATTAGAAAAAAGGAAAATAATTGTTATTTTCAGTACCTGCTTTTTTCCATTTTTTTTTTTTGTCTAGAAAACAAAGTCACCGTATACCCGAAGTAACCGGTATGGGAGCAAACCACCCCCACCCCAAAGTTTCGACTATATATTTTCAGGTTTTCAAAATTTGATACTTTTTTTGTGATTTCGTTTTGAATTTTTTGCTTATTCCCCGCCCCTTCCTTCTCCAAAATTCGTTGCGAAAGTTAATTTTCGTCGGATGAAATTTCTGTCTGAAAAATTCATTTCGAAACTTAAATCGATTTTTTTATTCTTTTATGGATGCACGCTTGTTAGAAAATTATCTATACGAAATTTTAGGCAGATCAGATATCTCATATCTATTTAAAAATAATACAAACTATAAAATTTTTATTTTCTGCCATCTACCGGCGGTGTTTGAAAACTCACGCACATGGCACTAATAGAATTAGCAATGCACATACATATCTCTTCTGTAGTTGGCATTTTATATGAATGCATTTGGCGCTTTCATTCATATTGCCCGCCAATTTAACCGCGACAAATCCCGCGAAAATTTGCAAAAGTTGACCATTTTCAAGCATATAAAAAAATCGCGACTTTTACTTTCTCGTACGCCAACATGTGGATACTTTTTGGAAAGATCTCAGTGAGTACATAACATTTAATCACTTAATGGCTTGTCTTATAGCTTACTCCTGCGTGATGTTTAGCTACTCGGCCAGCATGGTGGCTATGTTCCATTCTGTTCCACTGATATGGATTGCGTCATTTCACACGAACACGAAATCCATAACTCAAGTAACGTTATCGTTATATACGTGCAGTTTTTAGGAAGCACTCAAGGACATTTGATTTTTAAAGGCTTTTCTTCAAATCTTGAATAATCATCGAAGAGCTTCATGCTTTATATCGGAGGAGGACTGAGAACATGAGTTTGGTTCTAAACTTTAAGTCATATCTATTGTGCGTAGAAAGAAGTAGCTATGCGTATGCTTCCAAGGAAGCGGTTCAGTTGACTAAATATGGGCAATTCGTTTTTATATAAGGAAGTTTGCACTATTAACAAAACTTCAAAATTACACCACTCCTATTCTTGTCACTTTGCGAAATTGGGAAAATTTACAATTTGGATTCGTCTAATATCAGCACTCATTCCATTGAACAGGGAAGTGATGGCTATGGAACCTCTTCAGTTAGTTACTTTCACCTAGATAGTTCTGTAAATAATCTTGTAAAGTGTTTCTAATTGATCCTCCTAGGGAAGCAATTAAATTGTGTGGGTATTTCATTCTGATGAGGCAATCATGAAAATAAGATAAAAGATGTCGTCGAGTAATATCTCAAATTTCCTTTATTCTTCTTTTGATTTTAACTCACAGATTGAAAGGATTAATGCAAGTGGTTTTTCTTTTTTTATAGACTTGACTCTCCGTCGCAAAGAGAATCAAATACGCTGTACTATTTCAAATACTTTCTAAACTTATCATAAGAGATGCACTTAATGTGATTTACCCTTCTGCAACTATATTTCCCGTCCATTGATTTTTTATTGGTTTAAACCAGCCCTTAACAACAACCCTTAAAACCAACTGACACTTTTTTCGATACCCCAGCAATTGTAATTGTCTACATAAAAATTACAGCAGTACGTAACTGTTTCCTACGCAAATGGTCACAGGAGTTTTTTTTTTCCTTCGAATTATTTATTGTTTCTTTCAGATTCAGACCATAAAAATCGAACAAGAGCCATCCCCCTGCAAATGCAATCTCCTGGGGTGATGATTTATTACAAATCTTGATTTTTTTGTCAGCTTAAAGTTTTTATGCGTCGTTTAGAAATAAATCGTTATTTGATTCTGGATGTTTGTAAGACGTTTGCTGTTTACGTATTTATTGGATAGAGTAAAATGCGCTTATAAAGATATTGAAGGGGCCACACATTTTTCGTCGATGTAAGTATATCCGAATGTCACATAAACGATATCAATTAAATGTAAATAATTATGACAAGGTACGTGTGTTGATTTGTAATTTTACTTAATGTACCTACACCAAGCAAATATTTTTCATAGCTATGTCTTATACCTACGTGGCTGATAAGTGATTAATTTTTTATTAATTAATTTCATTCGCCTAAAAAATAATTAGTTATTCAATCGGTAATCAATTAAAATTTTATTGGATTTAAAATTTTGTTGATATTTTGAATTGAAAACTGAATCGATTACATTTTTAGTTGCCCAAACAACTAATAGATTATTATTGACTTTTCAATTTACCTTACCCGTACAATAGAGAGCTACCCCAATGGTAATTTAAGGTACTGATTTTGAACACCAGTACTGAAATGTGCAGGGTATTTTCAGACGTGTGCAGATATTTCTGTATAAATCGCCCGTAGCTCTAAAAGTCGGCAGTCGGAACCTGAAAAATTGCCTTTGCTATGTCCACTTTATTCCTTATAGGTATTTAAAATTAGAATTAGAATTAGAATTAGAAATTTATTAATGTAAAGACGTACACAAGATATTACAAATCTTTTTTAGTACATTGTTATTTGGTAAATAAGAAAATCAAAAATTAAAAAGAAAAGCAAATTAAAAAAGATTTAACTAATAAAAGAATAATAAAATACTAAAAACAAAAATAAAAGATATACTAATAAATAAATCAAATACTAACTTAAGGTAGAACAAAAAAAAAAGACATGAAAACTAAATGTTAAACTATTAATGAATAAACAAGCTATGTTATAAAGATAAAAGAAAAAAAAAGACACAATAGAATAGATGCAAAGAAAAGAAAGACAGTAATTAAAATCAAGTTAAAAATAATAATAAATAAAATAATAATAATAAAAATAATTGTTAAATTCTTAAAGAAACAATAAAAGAATGAAAGAACCAAACATCGAAATTGTTGCCAGCGTTCAGGGAGCTTAGGTCACTGGGCAGCATCCCAGATAGAAAAATGGCACCTTAGTAACCCCTTGAATATGCCGAAGCAACCGGCGTTTTGTATATTAGCTGGTAAGTTATTCCATAAACGAAAGATCTGAACATAGTTAGAATCCTCAAAGATGGCTCTGCGAAACCGTGGCATGACCAAATTTCGATTCCTGGCTGATTGAATGAACTGAATATTATCAAGAAAATATTTTGGGGTGTTCGTGCGCAGTAAATAAAATAAAAAGTAAAGCGCTTTTAGGTTGAGATACGTTGACAGTGAGCAACCAAGAAGCTGTAATTTATAGGGCGACACATGGTCGAATCTGCGTAGGGCAAAGATAAATCTGATGCAGTCGTTGAAGGCAACTTCAAGCTTACGTCTACATGTGCTGTCAAGCTTAGGAAACACTACCAAACGTGAAGTGTGGCAAAAGAAGAATTTTAACAAGCCGTAGTCGCATTTCTTTGCTTAATATATCGGCGACCAGCCAAAACTGCCGAAGTCCATAACAAATCTTACGTATGGAAGCATTAACATGATCACAGCACTTCATATTAGAGTTGATAATTATGCCTAGATTTCTAGCTCTATTCACTAATGTAAGATTAGTTCCGTTGAGCTCAGCTGCTGGAAGTTCATCAGTATGAAGACTATTATTGTGAACTATCATATATTGTGATTTTGATGGATTCAACTTAAGCTGATTGTTTACTGACCATTTGTGTATATTTTTGAGGTCGTCATTTAAGCGACTGTCCTGTCTAGGTATATCTGAACATCGTCAGCATACATATGAATTCTTGCATCCTTTACAACTTCCGGTAGGTCGTTAATAAATATACTGAACAAAAGAGGTCCAAGTACTGATCCCTGAGGAACTCCGCAATAGAGCGGAAGAAGACCAGATAAAGTATTTTCCACTTTAACTTGCTGCCACCTATCAGTTAGGTATTTCCGGATTAGCTGAACAGCAGAAGAACAAAAGCCAACATTTGAAGACAACTTATCCAAAAGCATATGATGACTAATACTGTCGAATGCCTTAGAAAAATCCAAGAGCACAAGGACGCTAATGTGATCCTTATCATTAGTCACTTTTAGTACAGCTGATTCACAGCTATGATACTCTCTCTCAATAATTAGAGTAGATATTTCAGCAGAAACCCATGGACATCCAGTGGCCAAAATGCGCTTTCTTCTCAGCGGAACATGCCTCTCATACAAATATTTTATTCGACTGTTCAGAATATTTGCTTGTTCGTCTGTTGAGGAAGTATTATATAGGGCAGACCAATCTAAAGAATCACACTCGATAGCAACATCTCGCAGATTAATATTTTTATAGTCCCTAAATTGGATCACCTCGGCCACTGGAGGTCTTAAGGGAATCATGTAGCTTAAAAAAAGTATGTCGTGATCGAAAATACTGGGAGGGGCTAAGCTGGCTATGAAAACAGACTCGCTCTGGATCTGATGTCAAAAATAAGTCAAGAAGGGAGGGACTAGACGTATTAAAAAAAGTAGGAAGGCAGTTGTTTACAACGGTTAAGTAAAGATTAGTAGTCAGGGTTAAAAATTCACTAGACGAAGCACAATGACGAAGAATATCCACATTAAAATCATCACCCAAAATAACATGCTGATAACTACGAGTTAGTTGCGCTATATTCCTTGAAACTCATCAAAATTGCTAGCATTAAAATTTCCCGGTGGACAATATACAGCGCCAATTATACATTTAATAGCAGCCAAGTTAACCTCCGACAAAAGAAATTCTATACCGGGCATCTCTGAAGCTCCTACAATCTTTGTCGCATAGCAATCTCTTATGTATATTGCTACGCCACCACCAACTCTATGCTTCCGATCATTGCGGAATAGATTATACCCTTGTAAGCTAACTGAAGAGGTGAGAATATGTTCCCGTAATCACGTCTCGTTGACCAAAATAGCATGCACATTTGACCCCAGGAACATTTGCTGAATTTCACCAATTTTATTTCTAATGCTTCTAGCATTGAATGAACATACATTAAAGCCCGATGCCCGACTACAAAGAACCTTCAACAAAATTCCTAGAATCCTGCTGGAACAGTGTACATAGAATGCAAATTTTCTGAGTAAAGTAGCTCATATATACATTCACTGACAGTGGCTTCTGTTTGGATAGAAACAGGTAAACTGTTCCATAGCCGGATGATCTGAACAAGGTACGAATTCTCCATGACTAGCTTATGAAATCATGGCATCACGAAATTTCTATTCCGTTGGAATGTTGTAAACAACAATAACTCTCTAATATATTCCGACTTATTTGACTTCAGTATGTTATACAACAAGATAAGCGATCTATGTTTTAGAAATTCTTTCAACGAGCATCTTAGTAAATGCATTCGAAAAGAGGATACATGGTCAAACCTACGTAATCTAAAAATGAATCGAATACAATCATTAAATGCGACCTCTAATTTACGTTCACACACACTATCCAGTTTGGGAAAAACAATGCTACCCGAAGTGAAATGAGGCAAGATTAACGATTACTACAAGGTCAGATATTAGCAGAAAACCAAAGCCTTCGTAAACCAGAATATATTTTCCTCAATTGCATACTGACATTATCACAACACTTCATACTTCTATTCAAGGTTATTCATAAATTGGTGACCTTAGTAAGCATTGGTAGGACGGAGACATTTAACACTACTGGTGGAACATCAAGGAAATCAAATGAATTATTGTAGATGCTTATACACTACGACTTACTAGGGTTTAATTGTAATCTATTATACCTAGACCATGCGTGGATTCTGTCTAAATCAGAGTTAATACGTTCGATGCAATCATCAATAAGCCCAATTGTACGGCTCAAGTATAATTGTACATCATCTGCGTAGAGGTGAAAGCTCACATCGTGAACCATTACTAGAAAGTTATTAATGAATAGACTGAAAAACAATAGAGCCATGATAGAATCTTGAGGTACTCCTCGCATTAGCGGTAGCGGAATGAATATTCTATCATTGAGCTTGACTTGTTGACTGCGATAAAGCGCGTTAAGAGGTCATCAGGGCTAGTAGCATCAGATTTTATTGAATTAAGGACCGAAATAAGCTCATCCATGTTAAAGCACTGGAAAGAAAATAGGTCACATCATGCGAGATACTACTTACTGAATTGGATTATAAACTAGCTTAATGTGGAGCAGACGTTTCATCAGGGGAGCTACTGAGCGAGGTAAAAACGGCATTCAATTCATCAGGTTGGAAACTGTAGTAGCTCTTGTCCTTTGATTGATTCATTGATTTAAGAGGTTTGGGACCTTTTTCAGGTACCACGAACGAAGGCCAAGTCAAGGCCCATTGTTCACAATCTAGACCCATGAGCGATCGCTCATAGGTCCCAACCGGATGCTCTTATAAACTTCAGTATTGGCTCCCAGCCCTCCTTGCCGGCATCATGTAACTCTTCCATGAGGTATGAACCAAGAATTCTGTAACGTATTCCTGAGAGTGCCGGGCAGTGACATAGAAAGTGGGTCACTGTTTCGGACTCCTCTCCGCAACCACTGCATGTAGGATCATCAACAAGTCTCATCCTGTGAAGGTGGCCCCTGAGAGAGGAATGCCCAGTGAGAATGGACACCAGAGTTCTCAGGGCTGGCGTGTTGAGTTTTAGGAGCTTCTTCGTTTGATTTGAGTTGGGTGTACCCCACAGTTCCTTTGTTGTCCTACCCGTGGGATCTTCTAACCACAGGCGGCTGTGTTGGCGATGTTTTGGTGCAATTCCGAATGTAGAGGCAGGTTCCTCTGATGCTGCTCCAAGACGAGCAATTTCGTCTGCCCTTTCATTCCCGCTGATGTTACTGTGCCTCGGCACCCACTGCACTATCACCCTGTTATTCCGAGAAAGGGAATTCAGGGTGGTTTTGCACTCCATTAATAATTTGGAGGTTATTAAGGGTTTAGACAAAGCTTTGACAGCTGCTTGGCTATCCGAGCAGATCGCTATCTCCTTATTCTCCGTGTCTGAGTTAAGGAGGTGTCTTCCCGCTTCAAGAGTGGCCTTGACTTCTGCCTGGAAAACCGTGGAGTGGTTTTCAAGATGCATGGAGAACTCAATTTCAGGCTCCTCACAGAAAACTCCCGCTCCGGTGCCTTCATCGGACTTAAAACCATCAGTATATATTATAATTGGGTTTGTCAATGGTTGAAACACGGAATGTGATTCCCATTCTGCCCTGGATGGAATTCAATATTCAAAATTGCCTTCCAGCATGGTCTCGAGGAGGTGGTCGCTATCTCTCTCAATGCCAGGTGCGATAGACTACACAAACTCATAAATGGATTCATGTAGAACTCTTGTTCCCCCATGAAGCCAGCCAAGGTTAAGATGCAGCCTTAGCGCTGTAGTCGACGCCCTCTACTTGATATGTATTTGCACCGCATGTATATTGAGGATAACCTCCAGAGCCCGGGTGCTAGTTGACTTAAAAGTGCCGCTTGCGCTGAGAAGGCGCAGCATTTGAATCTTCTCCAGCATCTTGCGATGGTTGGCGAAGTCCATTGCTTTCCACCATACGGCCGAACCGTAGGTAAACATGGGTCGAATGACACTAGTATATATCCATAGGATCATCCGCGGTTTGAGTCCCCACTTCTTCCCTACCGCTCTACGGCACATTGTGAACACTCTAAGAGCTTTGTTCGCTCTGTCTTCGAGGTGTGGTTTCCAGTTTACCTTTTTATCTAGAATAGTACCTAGGTATTTCAACCTGTCCTTTAACTCCAAGCGTGTGGAGCCAATCAGGGGCAGGTTTAAACTTGTCCTTACCGTATACTCCGATTTGCCGCAGATTCCTCCACAACCTCGAACCTGATCTATCGTTATATTGATATTGTATAATAAAATGCTGTATTTAATAACGGGTATCAGTACTGAGCCGTAACTATAGTATGGAGTTGTTACGTGGAATAGGAAAGGACGAGCGACATCTATACATCTTCGAGTGAAATGAATAAATAAGAACAGACATAAACAACTTTCGACATCTATAAAGTACGGACATAAACAACTTTAGGTTCGGAGAATCGCTGTTTCTAGAATGGGATCTTCGGGAACAGTTTGTAGAGTATAAATACAGGAGAGAGTCTTGTCTTAGACAGTGAACTAAACGTAGTAAACAGACGAAAGTATTAGATTGCAATAATTTGAAGTACAGTATTAACGATAATTAAAGTAGAATTGATTTGTGATTATTTGTGATTTGATAAAAGTAAATGGTAGAGCATGATAAAAAGAAGTTGTGAATTATATTTCAATTATTGTGTTTTGAATACGAACTAAGGCCATGCTCATAGCAGTATTCATTTAGCTAATTTAACATATAAAATGAACGAGCCATTTGTCAGGAATGACCGCGAAATTATTGGTCAAGAGGATTTCGTGTGAGACTTTTAAACATCATAATATCAAACATAAATTTGGGAATATTTTGCAACCCAAATGGCTGAGTAGGAATCATCAAAACCATTCCTCTCTACGTCATTTAATTTTGACACTCGAATTATTAGAAAAATGTATGTAGCCACCGATTAATAGTGGATAATACATTTTCGCTGCCTTTAAAGAGCGGAGTTCCTCAAAGGTCTATCCTAGATCCCCTGCTGTTCAGCTTATTTATTATCAATTTTCCTATTTGTGGTTCGTGATGCGTGTGTTCTACACTATGCAGACGACGTTGAAATGTATTTAAGCAGACCCATTAGTCTACTTGAAGACTGTATAATTCGTTTAAATTGCGATTTGGATAGAATATATGAATTCCAGAAAGGAGGTTGGAGTTTTACTCTTTCGAGACCCATATAGAGTCTACTTACTGATTAAGCAGAGAATTAAAAGACAAATACTGAGGTACCTCGGCTAAAAGCCGAAAATCAAAATTTCAGGAAGAACTTTGGAAAGTATACAGGGCAATTTCATCAGAACAGCAATAATACCTTGAACTGCCTGCTGTCACTGAACTCAGATGCCCAAACGTTGATGGTTGATCATATAAAGATTTTTTTAAAAATCTAACTATGAATCAATTTAAAGAAAATAATTTTTTTTTCACAATTAAAATAAATGTATAGAATATACGCACTAATAATAATATGGTGCTCCTGAACCCTGGCAAATAACAATTTATCGCCACGCGTACTTAATGATCTCGTTGTCCTATCAGTATCTTTAAATGGTTTTCCAATATCTATGTCAAGCCAAGCTAACAACCTTGGGATTGTTTATAACCTACATACAAAATGTTGCCACAATGTAAGTATGAAGCTGTGTAAGATTAATAGTGAGCTATAATACAATATTACATTGCAATATACGCTTAAAACTAGTAAAAGCAATAATCATGCCTCATTTGACTTTTGGTAGCTTAGTTTTCCTTAAGCTAGATAGACTGTGCTCTCGTAAAATAGAGATAGCTTTCAATGATTGCTTACATTGCATTTTCGGACTTCGAAGGGTTCACCGTATTTCGTCTTTTCGGTTGCGACTACTGGATTGTTCTCTGAATTCATACCCAAGCAACAGTTACCCTCTTTTTCAGGTGGAATTTACGTCTATTCGACGTAAATTAGGGCAGCGACTAATTCTGATTAAGCTAAGATTACCTAATATTTACATCCGATTTACGTAAGGGGATACGACGACGTAAATATTAGGCAAATTAGGGACTCATTTCCTCGATTTGGTAAATTTAACGTAAATTTCACGTCGAATTTACGTAAATTTTCCTTAATCTCGACCTATTTTCTACCTAGTTTAACTCATGTTAACGTGTGTGTTAATGTAGAATTTTATAAGAATTGTATGTGTATATTTTCTCTAGTAGGTAATGTAAATATTATGAACAAGGCACACAAAATTAATTCTCGCAGCTTCTAGGCGTTCAAGTTAAAATAAGAAAAATGTTATTGATAATTTTTGGAAATAATTTTTTGAAAAACACCAACGCGCATTAAAAATATTTTATATTTTAAAAAATAATGATTTGAAAGTTTTTTGAAATTATTCTTTCGTTTGCGATTTAGAGCCTTGAAATTAATTTAAGTATTCTTGAATCGTTCTGAAATTAAGAAAAATTCATTTATTTTGGTGTTTTTTGCAGTAACTATGGGAAAATTTTAATTATAAAATCATGCAATTTTTCTATTCATTCCTTTAATATATGGCAGCCATGTTTTAAATTTAATAAATATGGCGCATATTACATTTCTCGACCTAAAAGTTAGTTTGACTTAATTTTTTTCCTTATACAACGAATTTCCTGGAATAACCAAATTTTTCGACTTTGAGAGCAAAAGTCACTGTTTAGGTAATTTTATGTTCAAAGGTAATGATAATTTTTCCTATAAAGAAATTTCGCCTTAAGATAGGGCATTTTGCCTTAAATAGGTAAAAGAGATTTGACAATTGAAAGAATTCAATTGATTTATTTACATATCTTAAAAATAGTAAACCTGTCATTAGCATCATCATTTGGATACAAGATTTGTTAAAAAGCGGGTGAATATGTTTGTATTCCGCATGGTTGGGAAGCAAATAATCAAGTGTATTGGCCGACATCAAGTGTAGCCATCTTTGAGAAAAGATGCAAATGGTATTCCAGAGCCTGACTGTTTCCGATATAAATGTGTCGTAAAAAGGAGCAACATTTGTAATTTTGATGAAGCGATTCAATGAGAGGAACAGTTTATTAATTCCCGTAATACTGAAGCGAAACAAAAGTAAATGAACTTTAATTTTTGGTTATAGTTAGGTACCTTTTATTACATATTTTCAACTAGTACGGATTTCTTTAAACGTGCTCATTTAGTACAATTTACCTTGAAGTTAGCTTTTCTGGGAATTCGGACTTTGAGGGCGAACAAAATCGAATAGGGAATTATTTAAGGAATATTTACGTTATATTGCCATACATTTCCTTAAATTTGATCTCAAAGTAAAGTCAAATTAAAGTAAAGGTATTGAAATTTGCCTCAGATTTAGGAAATTTTCCATATTTATTTCCAAATTTTTCCTAATTCCTATAAGGTAAATTAA
The DNA here is from genome assembly GCA_963930735.1 of Dioctria linearis. Lineage (NCBI taxonomy): Eukaryota > Metazoa > Arthropoda > Insecta > Diptera > Asilidae > Dioctria > Dioctria linearis. The sequence goes on from OZ005741.1 coordinate 295,377,130, forward strand.
AAAGGAGTTATTAAGTTATTTTTCCCTAATAATTAACTATAAAGACAAGATTACTTTGAATGCTTAATTTGAGGAATTATTAAGTAAAATTTCCTTCCTAATTAACCTTAAAGGAAAGTGACATTTGAGGTTAAATTCTTAAGTCTAATTTATATAATTTTAACTAAATTAGGTCGATCGGCCCTCAAAGATAGGGAATTCTACCTCCAATGTTGCTTGAGTAGCTAGCTAGCAAGGTTTTAGTACCATTGTACCGTTTGCTTCATTCAGGTGAACCGGATTATCTCAGAGAATTTATTAGCTATACAACATCACAATGTTATAGAAACCTAGCTATAACTAGTTTTCAAAAATCGGTCATGGAAATTTCCTATCCTATCCAAGTTATTCGTATTTGGAACAAGCTTCCACCCAATAATTAGGCGGCGGTCATCGTGAGCGAATTCAGGACACTTTTATCTAATATCATCTTTCGGAATAATATTTCTACTAAAACTATTTTTGCATCGCTTGGAAACATTAAAAATATTTGATAATACTGGGTCTTTCAAATTGAGCTTTCAAAAGTAAATAATTAAAAGACTTAGAATTTGAATTGTAACTGAAAAAGTTTTTATTTATTTTCGAAATACAATGTTTGCCATTTATACTCTAAAAGATATATCTCCAATGTGACCACCTCTTGCGTTTCTACAGTACCTGATTCTTTTATCAAAATTTTCAATCACATTCTGGCATAGATGCGGCTCTATCTCACCAATAACTCGAATAATTTCTGCTTTCAATGCTTCAACGTTTCGAGGATTATCCTTGTACACCTGTTTTTTCACATGGCCCCAGAGAAAGAAGTCTAACGGTGTCAAATGACAGGATGTTGAAGGCCAATTCTCGTCACCGAATTGCAAATAACACAGTCTGGAAACTGCAGTAATTGCAAAGTTTCTCTGGCTGTATGACACGTAGCCACACCTTGTTGATACCGCATGTCTTCAGTATCAATATTTTTCAGTTTTGGCCATGAAAAAGTTGTGAAGATGTCAAACCTTCAGCTGTCAAAATGACATATAATATGGGTGCGTTCATAATTTTGAAGTGTGTTACACAGGCGCGTACTTTTGAAAACTCAATTTGAAAGACCCTGTATTTCTAATTGTCTTGTATAGTCTCCTTTCACATATTATGATTTAGTGAATATACAGGCTACCACCTTTTATTTGGAACGTAAAAAAGATTGTAAATCTCGTGCACCTTGGTCAGGCAATATATTTTATTTTTATTATTATTTTACATTCAAAATACACGGAACGCATAAATAAACGAATGGATATGACTCGCATCGAAGAAAGTTGGTCAACTTAGAATTTTTCCCCTCGCAATAATCAAACGAGATTTAATTTTTCAGTTTTATTACCTTTTTAGGGTTCCATACCCAAAGTGTAAAAACGGGTACCCTATTACTAAAACTTCGCTGTCCGTCCGTCCGTCACCAGGTTATATCTCATGAACCGTAATAGGTAGACACTTGAAATTTTCACAGACTGTGTATGTCTATTAGCGATATAACAACAAATAATAAAAATTAAATTAAACTAAAAATTTAAGGGGGGCCCCATACAAGAAACGTGATTTTTTCGGCGTTATTTTCCTCGTTTTATTCTCATTCATTATTATTATCATAAGTGGGCTTTTTTTTCAAATGACAGCATTATTTTTTCACAGGACGCCTGCTCTCATTTGAAAAAATAAATAAAAAGTACATAGTGCTAAATTTTGTACGATGGTACGGAACCCTTCGTGGGTAAGTCCGACTCGCAATTGGCCGGTTATCTTATTTTTGTACTGGTTTGTAAACAGTGAAAATGCAAATATAAATAGTTCAATATTGATTTGCAAAAAAGAAAGCTCTTCTAAGGAGTTGAGAATTTCTTCTGACAGATTCGAGCGTTTTTGTATGTTCAATAATTTTCATAGCAAGTGGCTTTAAACTTTTAATATGTTGCGGACTTAACATAATAAGTTTAAGAAATTTATGGAACCTCTGTGTCCGTCAGGAAGTTTTAAAAGTCTCAGTACTTTTATGATATGTCAACTCCTGCTTGAACTACTACTTCTACCTTTAACTAATTAAATTAAATTTTTCGAGTGTTCACAGAGTACTGCATGGGTACCTGTGCAGCCACAGGTAGGTAACGTATTGTTGTACTGCAGCTGCAGGTAGAAGTACTCAAGTTATGAACAAGTACAGTTAATAAGGCGTTGCTTACCTGTGGCTGCAAGTACAGGTACAACAATATACCTGAACTTGTAGTATCAGATCACATTCACAGGTACCTGCGCGCGCACGGCCACAATAATCTGCTTCAAGCAAACATGTAATGAAAGATAATGTTTTGCATTGCAAGAAATGGATATGTTTCTTGGGGTAGGAAGTCTGCGGGGATTGGCTTATTACAAATAAGTATAAATACAGGTTCGGCCTTCTCACCTTTAATGGAAGAGTATTAATCTGTATTAATCAGTATACAGTACAACAAATAAATTCATACAAAAAAGCTTGCGAATTGTACATAAGGACGACAACAAGGAGTATCCAAAGTTAGGTACCCTCTTTTTCCTTTATTTTTTAATATTTAGATATTCCGTACGTGGCTGGTTGGCGACTGTGATTTTCTTTAATATTTTTATGGTGTTCCAAATCCTTTGGAAGGTCTGTTTCCATCAGTCGCAAACGGAATGTATTTATTTTTTTTCTTTGTCCAAGAATTCAGATGTGTGTTATAGCCTAGTATAAATCTTGTATAAATCCCGATATACATGTAGATTAACCATCCTAGTAGTAAGCGTTGAAACTATATTGTTTTTTTTTTGCCGTATTAAAATCGCTTCAATTTTATAATGAATATACAACATATGAATTGAAATTTAGTAGCGAGTTCTATTAAACAGGTTTCGTGGTTTAACCTCCCTAGGAAATAAAACTACGTGGCGCCCTATACGAATCTTAATTTTCTTGGAACCTGCACTATTCCCTGAGCAGCCATTGTTACGTTCAGCATGAACGTAGCAAACTATGCGGGTAAGATTTAATGTGCGTTGAAGGAAAGGGCGGTGCTAATTCCAATGGTTTTAGTCTATGGTCCTGTATTAAATTTCGTAGCTAAAGGAAAGTAATGATTTATTGGTCATTAAGATTTCTAGTTACTTTTGGACTGAGACTTTAAATGCAAATATTTATAAGCGTGTTAAGAGTATTTTCACATTTGAATATTTTGTGTTCGATTTTCTCTTCTTTTTTTTTATGTTTATATAAAGCAGTGCGAGATCACATAAAAATGGATAACGCGAGTGAAAATGTACAGGAATCCGAATAGACTATTTTGGGGAAGCTACAGCAAGATATATATAAAAAACAATTTGGAGATAGCTCAAAAAGCATTGTGTGGAACAATTTTTCTAAAATAATAAATACGGTCAACAAGAAACCAATAGAGTTTGTGATATGTAATTCGTGCGAAAAAATTACCCGTTTTAATACCCGCATTGGAACGTCTAATTTAAAAAGACATTTATGTCTGCGATCTGAAGCAACATCATCATCGGAGACAGAAAGTTCAAGAAAAGGGAAAAAATCGAGAACAATTCTTCCCGAAAACATTAACGTACAACTTCGTACGTCCGTTGTGGAGTTCTGCTGTTCAGATCTCAGATCTTTTAATGTTGTGAGTGGACGAGGATTTGAACAGCTTGCTTCAACACTTTTAAACATCGGAGCCAAGTTAGGTGCTACAAAAACTCAAAACATCAATATGCGAGATATTCTTCCCCATCCGACTACTGTCTCACGAAATGTAGCAGAACTTCACCCCGCAGAACTTGTAAAGTTACTAGAAACGATTACACCATTTATTAAACAAGGTACGTATGTTACTCACATTTCACATTTTTGGTTTCTAAAGGACCGTAATATATTCTTTGCTACTAATTAATATGTATTAATGTTTGTCATTAAGGTGCTGTATGTGTATCTGCAACCACTGATTTGTGAACAGAAAAGCTCCGACAAAGATCTTTTCTTACGGTGACAGTCCATTTTATTGACAAATTATGGCGTTATCAGAGGTACACGTATACTAATTTTTCTACAGTAGTATATTTTTATAAAAATTGGATTTTTTTAGCCGTATATTATTTACAAAAGAATTCCACCGCTGTAAATGGAAAGGGAGAAGAGTTTCGGAAGCAGGGATGCAATATATTAGAAGTTCTATTGGAGAAATTCCAACTCTATGGTTTAACCGAAAGTATGATACAAAAAATACATTTCGTTACTGATCAGGGCAATAACATTAAAAAAGCTTTGGAAAACTTAAGGCGGTCTAACTGTATCGCCCACATTCTCAATAATATACTGCAAAGTGCTTTTGGTCCTGAATTCTTAAAGGATCATTGTCCAATTGTGGATAAGTGTCTTATGAAGTGTAAATGCCTGGTTGAATATTTTAAGAGATCCGGTCACGGTGATATGCTGAAAACTTCCCTTCATCAGGAGTACAAAGCTCGTTGGAATACGAAGTTGGAAATGCTACAATCAATAGTGCGGTCTTATCAAGAAGTTCAACAAATTCTTCACCATCGACGTTCAGAATCACCATTAGATGGTATCACAATTTCGTTATTAGAAGGTAAAATTTATGTATATTTATATATAAATCATATAAAGTGTGCTATGATAAGGATCCTTAAGATATATCTATTTATATGCATTTCACATTAAAATATGGAATCGTTGTATCAGATCAGTTTGCCTTAAGTTTTAATGGATTTTTCTCGTAATAGGTTTAATTAATCTATTAGCACCGCTAAAAGTAGCATCCGACACGTTAAAGCAAGAGAAATTTCCCACTAGTAATAATGCAATACTCCAAATTGACGCTTTAAATGTGACTGTCACTAAGATAGTTGAAACAAATTTAAATCTTGAGGAATATAATGTTAGCTGGCAGGGTGAAGTAAAAATAATTGCTGAACGAATATTGACAGGACTACAATCAAAACTTCAATTTGAAATTCATCACAAATTTGCACTATTTTTATGGCCAAAATATAGGCAATTAAGATGTTTACCCCCGGAACAAAGGGAGGAAACTGTAAAATACCTCGAAACTTTCACGAAAGAGGAGTTGTTATCTCCTGAGTATTGTAAGCGATGAAGTGCCTCTTAATGATATTATAGACCAATGGAAAGACATTCCCGTTAGCAGTACTGAGACAGAAGAAACTGCATTACAATTAGAATTAAAGTAGTACTCTTGTGCGGCGCCCCATCCTCTTTCACTGGAAATGATTATTAAGAGGACGCTTATAGAAAATGACTTTTGTGCTGCAAGAAGGACGAAAAAAACGTTGGTGCTTTTTCGACCTTTTCTGGAGATAACTCCACTAAATGTCCTTATTCCGAATGTGGAATCCTTTTTGTCTGGGGGATCACGATATATCTGTTATCGGGAGACAATGGTAGCATTGGAGTAAATCGCTCAACAATTCACTAAAAAGTAGTTAAAATCCAGACACAAATTTAAAAATGCCTACTCTTTCTCCACCTTTTGTTTAGTACCAAATCACAAGTACAGTTACTTGTTTATCTGTATTACCTGCTCTACCAGTAATCTGTCCATGCAGATATACCTGCTCATCTATACTTGCAGTTACAGATTAAGTTATTATACTTGAACTGTGCAGATACAGGTATTGCAGTTCAATCAAGGGCACTATACCTGCAGGTCAAGTACTACATGTAAAACAAGTATCTGTGCAGTACTCTGGACGATAGCTTGAGAATATTTACCATTTCGCCGCAAAAAACCCTTATTCCAACATAATACACCAATAGAAAACTTAAGAAGAAATTATGTACAACTTCTATGGTTCAAACGATGGTACACTAAATTTATCGAAGATACTGTTCCACCTAACCGTTAAATATAGATGCCTCTAACACTTTCAGAGTTGTTTCAGGTAGACACCATAAATTTTATGTCGAGAAAGCATCCTAAAGCAATGACAAAAATTAATATAGTTGCCGGAGTACAGTATGACACAATTCTTGTACCGATTTAGAACAACAAAACTTTCCGATCACAACACATAAATATTCATCAAAATCAATGTCCGCAGACAGAGGTGGCCACAGAAAAAATACATGCGGTAGAGATTAAGCTAAAACAGGGTCTCGTCAAACCATAACATCACGGTAATTGGAAGTTATGTCACGGTGACGGGATTTAAGCTGTCTGCCCTTCGTCATGTCCGATTCACTAACCAACCACCATTAAATCGGACACTGGACTTTCTATATAAAGCAACAACAATTAAATGTCGTTAACTTATTTATAGACTTTTTATAAGTTTTTATTGTTTTTTAATTCGATTCTTTCCCAAAAGGGTAAAAACTGCTCACCCAAAGCAGCAATATGACCATAAAATTTCATCCAAAATGTGGCATAATGAGGGCCGCAATGATAATGTTGACAAGCAAAGACGTTGTAAGGTGCCTGTAAGGGCAACCGTTAAGACGCTCACAGCTCATATAAAAAAAAAACGAAAAACAAATCGAAAACAGAGGTTACAGCTTCTAACAAAATTGATTTTTTATGGATTTATTCTTGAACATCGAGCTGAATTCCATTCCCACTTCAAATGACCACAACAACGTGATGAAGGGCTTGCAACGGTTTTAAATGGTTTTAATGTGTGGTGATTAGAAATTCCTGGATTTAAATTAATCAAAACAATTCCAGTTCTTGGATATACGTAGTATTCCTACGTAGCGGGAAAGCTTCAATACTGGTAACTAAGTATGTTTATGTTTGTGTGTGTCTCATTTCTATGCATATTTATCACAGATTTAACACTTAATCTAAGCGAAACAATTAACACTATAAACTTCATGTATCAGTGGTTATACAAGACAAACTAACACGAATCTACATGCCAATGCATCACAGATGATTCATGGACAAGATCTCGTACTAAAGTTGTCTAGTTACTCCGCAATGATAATTTTTTAAATGTGCTACCATCGTGAAACCTGTGAAACAAATTGAATTCAACTTTGATATTAGCTAAACTTATTCAGATGATAGGATATATGTAGGTTAGATTAGAGAGGTGCCGCACTACCTTATAGCTTCATGAGAATCTATCCTTCTGAATACGTCCTAAATCCACCCTGTTTCCCTAAGGAAACTCAAGATACATACATCAAAGCTCTAAACTCTATACTTAGCAGCTCTCCTAGCTCCGAGAAGAAGTGACTACAAAGTAGCCTACCAATTTTGATCGCTAGAGCAGGATGCCCGCAGAGCGCATGACGAATTGACTTGATTTCATAAGGAACTTTACAGCTTCGACATTCATTTGACTCGAGACCCTGTGGTTACGTAAGGCCCACTTACACATTACCATCCATACTAGTTTCCTGGTGTCGGCTCTACTCTACTCTCCCTAAGGAGCTCCTAATACCCTAAACAGACTGTCTCCATTATGACTTAATTTTTAATTGAATGTAGTGAAATGTGCAGTGTGTTTGTACAAATGAGGTGCATCAAGGATCATTTTGCAAGATTTCGATTTTCAATTAAGTGGAACACTATTGTAGTGTCACCTACTAACATTAAAATGAATTGAATTTATTGAAAAGTGGAAAGATTTTCCAATAAGATCAGCAGTGACAGCCATCCACTAATCATGAGTCTTTGCACCTTTTTCTCTTTTTGGCCTTTTTCAACAACAAAAATATTTCTTCTGACTAAATGCTTTGCAACTCCATCAATATTTGAAAATTTTATTGATAGCATTTAATTAAATTATTCAACTCTGCCATGATCTTTACTCTCAGTGAGGAACTGTCAAGTGACATACAAATCTCAATGACATTTCAAATGAACTCATTTTCGTTCATATTTGTCATCTTATTAAATCATTGTATTGACAGTCTGACTAGGGTATAAGATCTATGTTTGCAGGATGTATGATTGGATGAACGAATCCCCATCCGAATTAGTTCACCTACATGCCATGTGGTTTCACTGGCAGGTACCCTGCAGACGCAAAACATCAGCTGAATTCTATTTATTTACTGATAAATTTGCAATTATTTGTTTTCTTTTTAATTAAACACGTGTAATTTATTATCCCTTAATGTCTTTCAAGCCGAGGCATTTCTATCAATATATTTGTATAGGTATTTTTATTTAATTTATCAACTGGTCACCATAGGAGATCATACTAGTAGACTGGGAATAGCGGAGAACGATTTCTGCAGGAGCTGTAATTATTCGGAGGAAATCGAATCCGTCCAGCACGTCTTTTGCGAGTGCCCCGCTTTGATGAATAACAAATGTAGGCTATTAGGAAAATACCTTTTTCCAACCTGGTGGAGCTGCAAAGTGAAGATATATCAGATGTATGCTGAGATTCCTAAGGGAAGCTGGATGAATCTAGGGCGATTTCAAAAGGTTATAGTATGAGATCAAAGGGCACAATGGACCCACTGTAAGTCTAAGGGAAGCAGGTTAGTTATCTCTAGCAGCACCCCTCTTACTTAAGCTGACCCAACCATAGAGTGTATCTTATTAGAACAATTGCTACAGGTTATGTCGGTACATTTCTAGAAAAAAAATTTCAAGACATTATTACTTTGATCTGTAAGCAGTGGTGGTTTGTTCGCTTCAGAAAAATGGAAGTAATTCATTTTTTTTTTGTATAATTTACAGCAATATCTTACTTTCAAGCTATGGACTGAGCCCTGCTCGGAGTAGGAGCGGTAAATTTTGGAAAATGTATTTTTTCCCAGTTGCAGCAAACCACTTTGCTAGTTGAAGGTAAAACTCTGGAGCAAAGCTTTTCAAAGAGCAAAGTTTTACTTAGCTCCACTAAGATGCTCCAAATACGGAACAAAAATATGAGTCAGAAATACACGAAATTTCAGGTTTTCAATAAATCTGTAGTTCAAAGCTATAAGGTTTATTAAAAAAATATATACATACCTATATAACGGATATAAGTCCTTGTGTCATGTCCAATTATTATCCACTAGGTCTCCTTAAGTCCTTATTTTAAATGGCCTTCTAAGCAACTATAATATATGTGACCAACAATTGAAGCTTGGAATTTGTTGGGATATTTCAATTACTCCAGGCGAAGTAACGCTTCGGTGTGGACTGTAAAGCGTCCACTTAAAATCAGTTGGGGTGTTGCTCTAGAAGGAACCAAGCTTCACCCAGTTTAAATTATAACACTCCAGAAGAAGTTTTATTTTTATAGCAACACGTTCGACTAGGAGCGATATTTCAACCCCTATAGTTCTGGCAATTATATCTATCATTTAACCATTTAATCCATTTATAGCATGAGTCCCCCGCTACAATCAAAACTCCATATATCCCACTCATTCGAAAGAATCCTCAAACCAAAAAAAGAATTCTCCATTCCCAATTAAAGAAAAATAAAAATCATATTATAATCCAGCCATTATCATTATCCTCTTATTCCTGTAAGCTGCAAGATTAGATCAAGTGCGAAGTCTATACACCCCCCCCCCCCCCCACACCCCATATACAGCTTTAGAATTTTTTCAATGAAAGCTCAATCAGGGGCGAAAATAAATTACACTAATTAAATTAATTGTGAAAACACGCTAAGTTTTGTACAGCGTTCCTTAACAATGTACCATACGCAAACCCTTGAAATCATTTGAGTCCAATAAGATGTGTTTTACTTTTTACATTGACTTTATTGTTGCAAAGACGCTGCTAAAATTTCAGCGTCTCTGTGGTTTGACTGTGCTAGAGTAAGTTTAAGACGAATGCGGCTCCATCCATACTACTCAATTGTAGTTAGAAGTATACTAGGCGAGCCGAATCAGAGGTTGGCTATTGTGGTGGGTAGTATAGACGCAGCAAATATTTCAACGTCTCTGCCGTGTAACTGTGTCACAGTAGATTTGAGTCGAAAGCAAATTCATCCAAACATTGGTCACTGCTGGTCGAGTCAGAGGTTAGATGTTATGTTGGATGATATGATGGTCAGTAGGAAAAACGCTACGTTTTATTCAGTGCCCCATAGGAATGCTTATATTTACTTTTTTTTTTTTTTTGTAGGTGGAAATTGGGCGTTTCATAGGAGGAAATTTTTCGACTTTTTTTTTAAATTCTGAGAATATTTTAATGCAACTGATTTGTCTTTTTATCAATGGAGTTTTCCATTGTATAAAGGGAAACAGTGCTTACTTGCTTCGAACGAGGAACCGCTCCTGTCTGTAAGCATTACAGAATAGAAGTATCTTCAATTGATTAGTCATATAATTGTATGGTGGGATGACGGGGGAGCCACAGTTTCCGCCGTTCCTCCCCTGACGAAATAAAAGAGAATGATACTGAAGAAATAAACGAAAGCTTAACGGCTGCTAACTACAGAATTAAGAGGAAAGCATTAATGTTGAGGAAGCTGTATTTACTTCCTCTGGACGTGTTTTTGTGCGTAAGACTAAAGATGAAAGTGCTGCCTTGATTTCGTGCCCTTATGTCTTGGAGGAACTGGTCGGCATACGATAATTGGCATTGTCTACCGTGTAATGTCTTCAGTGTTCTTACAACCAGCTACTACATATGAACTTCGCCTCCCTTTATTTCTAGAATTAATTTTTCATTTTTTCTATTATATATTAGTTTTTCGTTATTTTTTTCTTAGCCTTAGTTTTGATGAACTTCTCTTAGTCTATAAGCTTAGCCTATGTGTTACTGCTACATATTCTTTAATATTTTTTAGTGTTATAATTCTTAGCAATTTGTTTCCAATTGCTTTCTGCTTCTTTGTTCAAATGAATTTACTTATAACCGTTAATGCCTTTCGTAATAAGGTTATTTCTCCTCACTCTTCAAGATATTGCTGCTTGCTTAAAAAATTTATTCTACGAAAAAGTTCATATTCTTCTGTGTTACTGATACTCTGCACGATCGTGCTGGGATATAAGTGATCTTACCTACATAACTGGAACGGGCAATACTCGGGCATTCCTTGGCGCTCTATAAAAACAGAGATTTGGGCTAAAAATTTATCATTTTAATGCTAGAATTGTGGTTCCTAAAATCGATGAAGTGCGTGACATTTTCTCTAACTTAATTTTTCATGTAATTTGTGTGTCGGAAACCTGGCTAAAACCTAATATTCATGATAATGTCGCCAGCATCCCTGGCTATAAAGTCTTTCGTAACGACCGCCATAATCGCAGAGGAGCTGGTGTTGCTATCTACTACTTCAAACAAAATCTTCGATGCAGGTTTCTACTAGCCAGCACTAGTCAAGGTGGGGAGGAATATATATTTTGTGAAATCTTTTCAAATAGCGATTGGTGTTTGGTTGGCTGCGTTTACAAGCCACCTAATTGCCGGACAGTTCAATTACTGCAAAACGAACTTATTAATCTTGTGCCAAAGTATCAGAATATAGTTATCGGTGGAGACTTCAATCTCAATTTCCTTAATCAGTGCTACCTGACCAATTCCTTTCAGCACATGATCGATGCTTTAGATATCCACCGAGTGAATCATGAACCTACATATATCTCTAACCATTCTTCGGCTCTATTAGATATTTTCTTAACAGCTGATACTTCTAACTCCTTATTTTTTAATCAAATATCTTTATTGGGCGTCTCTGATCATGATTTAATTATGATTATTTACAATTTTAACGTGCTTTCGGAACATCAACCCAACACAGTCTCCTACTATAACTATATTCTCATAAATACTAATTCTCTTTTCAATGAAGTGGAGTCCATAGATTGGAGCTCGGTACAGCTTATGCCTGATGTTGATGATCAAGTTGAGTTCTTAAATAATGTTTTGAACTACTTACATGAGAAATACGTTCCTCTCATTCGCAAGAGATTACGTAATCTCAAAAAAGCGAGCGTAGTTGCCGCTGGTGATTCCGGATGCTCTGTGGATCCTGATGTGCTGAATATCAAATTTTTGTCTCATAGTTCCAACCCTGCTCATAGCAATGATTTTATTAATTCAGTACAATCTACAGGTACCTTATCTCCTTTCCATTTCATCAGAGTTTCTACGGATGAAGTGTATACGGCTTTGTGTAGTATCAAGTCTAATTCTTTAGGTATGGATGGGATTTCCCCAAGGTTTGCTAAAATTATTGCGCCATATATAGTGTTGCCGCTTGCTCACATTTTTAACACCTGTCTTACCATCTGGGCGTAATTGGTCCGACTTCCGCCCTATCAGCATCTTACCGTTCTTATCTAAGGTTTTTTGAAAAATTAATGTTCTTGCAAATTTCTCATTATTTGCACATCAATAGTCTCCTTCATGACTCCCAATCTGGTTTTCGTCCTCGGTGTAGTTGTACCACTGCCCTTTTAAAGGTAGTCAATGTAATTAGATTTGGATTTGGATAAATTAATTCTACTGATGCTGCTCGACTTCTCCAAAGCATTCGATACTGTAAATCACGTAATCCTGTGTAGAAAACTCATTACTAAATTTAATTTTTCCTTAAGCTCAGCGAAACTTATTTTTAGTTATCTAACAGGTCGTTATCAAACAGTATTTTCAAATGGTAATTACTTTACCTTTCTTAGAATTAACTCTGGTGTTCCGCAAGGCTCGGTTCTTGGCTCGCTGCTTTTTTGCATGCTTATTAATGATTTGTTTGACTGTCTTACTCACAGTGAAATGCATTTCTATACTGATGATGCTCAACTTTTCTAATCTCTACCCTTAGGCCTAGTCGAAGATGGAATTAGTGGTATCAATGAAGACCTAAATTCAATGTATCTATGGACGATTGACAATGGCTTGATGTTGAATCCCAGAAAATCATGTTGTTTAGCTGTGTATCGTAATAAACTTGATACGTTTACTTATTCTACCGTTGTACTTAACGATACTGTCATACCCTGGGTAGAGTCTGTCCGTAATTTAGGCGTAGTTATCAATAACACTCTCACTTGGGGTGATCACATCAAATCAATAATACGTTAAATATACGGTGGTCTTCGCTCCCTGTCGACTTCGAGCTATTTTACCTCACTTTCTACACGCATGTTTCTTGCTCGTTCTCTGCTTATTCCTGTCTTAATGTACGGTTGTAAAGAATTTGGAAAACTTGATTATCTTGATTTTACCAAATTGCAGATCGCGTTTAACTCCATTATTAGATATACATATATATCACCTCAGAAGATACGATCACGTATCAGCTTATGCTTCATCCTTTTTGGGTTGTGATCTTTTAACATTTTTGAATTTTCGATCGGTAGTCCTTCTAGTTAAAATCATCAAATACCGCAGTCCAACCTACCTATACAACATTCTTCAATTCGCGAGATCTTCTAGAACAGTGGAGCAGTTTTTTGATCAGCTTGCCTCAAAGAATGTATACCGGAAGGTATCTTGATCTGAATTACCCTGTATGTCTAATGATGCAATTTAAACTAATATTACTATTATATTATAATTGCAATAACTAATAGTTACCTACTGATCATTTAGTACTCGTTTTTTGTTTAAAAAATAGGAGATAATGAAGTTTTTCTATAATAAAAAAATTCACAATTGAATCATGCAAAAATTATAGTAATAGTAAGGGTCATTCCTTAGATATACTTTATTATGCTTTTTTTTAAATCGATGGTTGGAAGCTACATACATACGCAATAATACATTACAAATTGTTTATTTGCACATTATAGAGAATGCATAGGATCAATGCAACGCAGGCATTAATAAAAATCGATGTTACGAATTTCAGTTGAAAACGCAATTTTCTATTTGGAAACAGACATCTCCATCGTCATTTTAAAATTACAATTTTACATTCAATTTTACATCTACCCTTAGTGTGTATATTATTAAAATGTAGCTCATGACTTCTTACGTCTGCATTTCTATAATGTGTCAGGCAGGCGAGTATACAGGGGGCGGGTCACCGGGGTCATGACCCCTCCGAAAGCACTAGCTCACCTTTGCGGTGAATTGAATGAGACGCTGAACTATAGTGAGTTGTAAAAGTTTAACAGGACGATTTTCGTATGGTATGGGCACAATGTGTAGCTGACGCCGGCGATTAATGCTGGTGCTGTAACACACTTTTGCGATCTGCGCGACAGCTAGCGCTGGGTTGGGCGTTTATTTGTTTTCTTTTGAGTATTAATAGTGGGTGGGTAATAATAGTCATTCGCTCATAGCTCTCGTCTTTTAAACGTGTACGATTTGTTTAGAATTTTCTTGCATTTTACTTGTTCAAGAAGGAATTTATTTGGATTCTCCGGTATATAGCAAAAGATAAAAAATATTTTTAATTTGTTATTTCATCACACAACCCATTATATTTTGGGTGACAAGTTTCAAGTTTTGGTTTGACTCATCAACAGGTCCCAAATAGCGAAATTGAGTGTCTTGAACAACAAATGAAAAAATAGAACAAAGAAAAGAAATGAAAAAATGAAAAAGATTGAGAAAAATAGGAAAAAAAATTTTATTAAAAAATTGAAAAGATTTAAAAAATCAGATTCATTCGAAACGAATTGAACCTGTATACGCCCGCAGTGGGCTGAAAAAATCAAAAAGAAAAAGGAAGAAGAAGAAGCGTTTCGTGTTAGCAGAAAACCTTACACTCATCGGTACAGCTTGGTTTTCTGCCTGCTGTAGACGCTTGAAACAGATCAAATTGATCTCCTCTCATATAAACTCAGAATAAATTCTGGGTGTGAAATATATGAGGCTTGTTGAAGAGTCAAATCAAGACTTGAAACTTGTCACCAGAAAAATGTAATGTGTTGTGTGATGAAATAACAAATTAAAAACATTTTTAGCTTTTTCTATATACAGGAGAATCCAAATAAATTCCTTCTTGAACAAATATAATTTTAACGCGGTAAAAAAATTCTAAAGAGCAATCTCTATTCTTACTTTGTGCTTTATATGTGTCGAAAAGTCATCTTTCACACAATGGTAAGTAATTTTGCAATGCATATTTATTTTAGTGTTTGATTGTTTAGAGAAAGGCACGCAATGGTTAGCAGCCCCGTTATGAAGATGGTTTTATATTTTTGTTGCACCGATTACTCCTATAGATGAAAAAGCACACAATTTCGAGATTTGAAAGGGTTATTGTTTCTAAGAAATTGGTCAGCAATTATAATTTTTTTTTTACATATCTGATTTTCCGACATAAAATCGATGACAGGATAACTTGGTGCGGAACTCGTAACAGAAGCATAAAAACTAACTTAATGTTTCTTGATTTGGGGTTCTTCCATTAGAAGCCTAGTTCCACGCAATCATCATAGTATAGCCACCCGTTGATTTTTCATAGCGACACTGATTGCAGCGTCAGAACCAAAATACATTCACGGCCTCAGGCCACGGGCCAAAAGCCACTTGGGGCTTGTGGCCTACTGCTGAAGCCAACTAAGTTACATTCACGGCCACTGGCCACAAGACGCCATTCTTCTGATTATGCAAAAATGTGTATGTATTTTCACGTAATTAATAATTCTTTCTTCCATTTTATTTTTTTGCAGAATTATTACAAAACAATATGAATTAATTCACACAGGTAAACAACTTTCCTAACTGATAAAAAAAATTCCAATTAATTACAAATCCCCCGCCATATTGAATAACCTATATTATACTTCAATGTTGGTAGTATCGGGGCCACCAGCCACAAAATTTGAGATTTGCTCAAACTTGGCCACAGCCACAATGTAACTTTGGGAATTCATTTACATTGGTTCAGGTTCAGGCCCAACATACATTCACGGCCACAAGCCACAGGCCACTGGATGCAAGCCTCTGAACCAATGTAAATGAATTGTCAAAGTTACATTCGCTGCCATAGTCCATAAGCCACGCTGTGGCCGTGGCCATTTTTGAGCAAATCTCAAATTTTTAATCTTTCTTATTAACTGTCACCAGGATGGTTATCCTTACCACACAGCATTCTTGCAGCAGTATCAAAGCCCGTTTTGTTTGGTGATGGTGACTGGCCATACACATATACTTGCTAAATATGGTCATCTAATGTCAATTTTTTAACTTGTACTCATAAAAGATTGCTTTGCCAGCAATAACCGTTTTATTAACTTTTTTCTTGAACTTAAAAGACACGTGACGACCAACCAATCAGGTAGTAGGGGAGGATGGAGCAATACAGGACACCTAAGAAAATAACAGCATTAATTATTTGTATTACATCGGGAAACGTTGGCGAAAAGAAAAACCCTGTTTTAAATCCCATACCAGCTACGCTATCAGTAGAATAGTTCTTAGAAATACTACAAATGCACAATTATTATTTGAATAATGAAATATAAGCCAGGACAGTGCTATTGTGTATATTTTTAAAATATATTAATGAAAATAAACAACTTCAACAATTTTAAAATAATAATAAAAATTCACAGATATGTATTTGTCCGGTCATGTCCCATATGTGGGGACATAATCGGACAACCCATGGGGCAAAATGCGATATCTCTTTGTAATATTTGTCTAGGACTCGAAATACTCCAAGTATTCTTTATTACACTTAGTGCAACTGTCGTGCGCCAGCCTCCTGCATCGTCACAGTTTCGTCTTATCTCTATCCTTCCTTTCTTATCTAAAATTATAGAAAAGATTATATCTGCACAAATCTCAACCTTTGTTGTGACCAATGGATTATTACATGATCACCAATATGGATTTAGAGCCAATCATATCTGTATGACTGTCTTATTAAAAATAACTAATGATATTAGAATCACATTAGATGAGAGGATAAGTTTACTGCTCTTGTATTCCTCGACTTTTCTAAGTCTTTCGATTCCATTGATCATGGAATTCTTTGCAAAAAACTTGTCAGAGAATTTAATTTTAGTTATCATGCTGCTAGTTTGATCATCAGCTACCTGAGTGGTGCGGGTCTCAGGCAGTCTTTTCCAATGGTAGGCTTTCTTCTTTTTTAGCAATATATTCTGGAGTATCACAAGGCTCCATATTAGGACCACTTCTTTTTGTAATGTTTGTTAATGATATATTTGGTCGTGTTAATAATTGTCAATTACACCATTATGTAGATGATGCTCAGCTGTACCTGTCCAGATCGGTTGAATTGGTTGAGGATGCAGTATGTTGCCTGAATCTGGATTTGGAGGTTTTAAATCAGTGGTCGGTGGATAATAAACTCCTACTAAATCCTAATAAAACAAAGTGCATAGTAATTTACAGAACACTGCTCGACACAAGCTATTTCCCCTCTGTAACACTCAATGGTACTGATTTATGCTTTGTGAATTCCGCTTGAAACTTAGGAGTTATATTCAATAGAACGCTATCATGGAATGATCATGTTGACAGTACATTACGAAAGTTATATGGTGGTCTTCGTGCACTATGGGCATCTAGTGCCTATATACCACTGCCCACTCGTTTAATGCTTGCCCGACCAATACTTATTCCGGTAATTACATACGGATGTGAAGTGTTTAGCTAACTCGATTCGCAATCGTCATATTCAATTGTATTATATGTCTACAGCCTCCGCAGATATGACCACATCTCACAGTTTGTTTCAACCATCTTTGGATGCAGCTTTGTGCTATATTTAAAATTTCGTTGTATTTTGTTCTTGGCTAAAATTATTAAGTGCCGTGGACCTAAATATTTGCATGATTGCTTGCAATATTGCAGATCCAATAGAACAATTGCACTTATTATTCCGCGATCCACCTCACTAACTACCAAGCGCCAATTCTTCGTCTTCACCATTAGACTTTGGAATAGTCTTCCAATTGCTCTAAGAAATTCTTTGGGAGCTCTCACACTCAACAGTTTTAAACACTTGCTTTTCCTTTATTTTAACTCATGAAATGCTTATGTACTTATACAGCTAATACTACTATTTCTTTTTTTTCTTTACTTTCCTTATCTTTTTAGTTTTCACTTATATCTTATTTTACTTTATTTTTTACTTTTTTGGATTATTTCATATTTGCTCTGAATTACTTGGTTAATATTATTTCTTAGCTTCTTAGTTTTATTTTATTTTTTTTATAGTAGCTTTTTAGTTTCTTAAATTTTGGTTATTTAATGTTGAATTTATAATGAGAAGCTTGTACAAACTTAGACCTAGCATCTTACTTGTACAATTGGCTATAATAAATAAATGAATGAATGAATGAATGAATGAATGAATGAATGAATGAATCCCACCATCACTCTCCCTAAATGGCATAAAATAAGATCAACCATCTATCAATACTGAAAACAGCAAAACAAAAAAAAAACAGATTTAAAAAACTGACGAAGACACCAGCAAATTTTAGTATTACTTGACAGCTTAAAAGCGCAAAGCATACTGAGTGTTGGAGAGTTGCTCACCACAATATTTGTCACTGTCCGATTTTGCTCCATCTTTCGCTAAGTACAGTCGCAAAAATTCTACCATTCTTCAAAAATTAACTCCGCTCAAAAGTTTACTGATCCCTTTTCACTCACTATTTATATTTACATAAAATCTTCTTTGTATTGAAAACAAATCAAAGAGGGTGGAACAATTATAACCAAATTTGCATCTCGTCTCTTAATGCTGTTAATCGCACCATTTAATATGAACACAAACAAGAACAATCACCCCTAAGCAGCCATTAATTTAAAATTGGCAAAAAATTTAAAATTAATTTACAACTCAAAAAAAAAAATACCTCAGGCTGCTGCTGCTGCTGTTGAGCACTTCTTGTATATTCCCTCATCGAGCATCTTCCATAAGTAAACAACCCTCGAGCATAAAATAAGTGAAGAAAGGCCAACCACCGCATCATTTGCGGCGCACTTTTATCATCTCAAAACAAATCATAACCGCTGGAACAGTGCAATCAATCGACATAATTTCCCCTTTATGATTAACCGATTATAAACATGTTCCCCTCGGCGAGGTCTATCTTTTCAAGTAAATGCAGAGAGCATCGTGCATTTTACAATTGCACTGTACACACTTACACTACAAAATTATATGCAGTGCAGGCAGATGCAGGTGTTTCCTTCTTCCTAGTATTCCTACCATAAATGTAGCATTCCCCCTTCGGGCCAATCAGTAGTCATCAACTTCTCCTTTATAACGCTCAATTTAACTCTCTCGCAACGATAAAAGCGTGGAGAAAAATCAAAACTTACCGCGTCCACCCGGTCTATTGCTTCGCGGCGCGTTATTGCCGCGAAAAATTCAATCTTCTTGGGGTCGGTTAGTACGATCGTCTCTTTTCATCTTCTTGTTTGCCGGATGCGGATACACCATAAACGGTTAGCTAGTGCTCCGCCCAGACCCTGAGGTCTTGCCGGAGGACCGAATTAGACAGTTTCGCATTGCCACTGGTTCGGTATGAATCGTTTGTGAGTTGCGCGCGCATACAGTTTTTTTTTTATTGTGTTCGCGATTTCATTGTTGTTGGGTTTAGTGTTTTTGTGTGGTTTTCTTTTTTTTTTTTTTTCGTCTTATGTAAACGTGACTCGTCCTGGTGCTGAGAATATATGGAAGTCCTGGGCGGACATTTGCATTAAAAGTCACTTCCGTAAAGTGTGCTCGTTTCGTGGTTTTATCTCGACCGGATAATCTTTTCTGGCTGGGCTGCTAGTGGTGTCCTTTGAAATTTTGTTTCGACTGAATTTGTTTGTGGCTTTTTTATGTCAGGTAAAACGGAAGGAAGAAATTTTAGCCGTCGGTGGTCAGTGCAGTGGTAATCGCGTGCTTTCGCTACCCTTTACTGGGGACGCGTGTCGATGTCCGTTAACTGCGCAAATCGTTCTGCGATAAACAACGTCGGATAGTTGCTCGCACCTTGCCTGAGGACTTACGCCCACATTTTATTCTCGGATTATGATGATTGTTGTAACAATTTGTTAACAGAAAATGTTTATTGATGTATAATTCAAATTAATTACGCAGTGGATACACAATATTAACCTGGATGCACCTGCGCCTACCGGGACCCGTTCTGTGGTTAAACTGAAGTTGATATGATATTTTGTGTACCTAGCTACCTACCTACCTACACAATATAGTGTGAAGTTGTGTTTAAGTGCGTGTTCTTGATGGATAGGATGTGGTTAAATGTGACAAGGCATTTTACATATGTGAAAATTACCGCGACCAGAAAATGTTTATGTGAAAAATAAAAATTATTTATTGTTCGAAATTATAAAACATGTGAAAGGATGAAAGTAATAAAAAAAAATAGTGTGTTGGTGAAGTGATGTCCGGGTATTATGTCTGCGAGCCCGCATAAACTGTGCTAAGGATATTGTGAATGTGCACCGCATTTCCTTATGTGTCCGAAAAGGATCTACCAATCTACCGGATATTATTTATTCATTTTTGTGGAGTACTTAAATGTGTATAAAACATTTTCGTAAAAAAATGGGACGAAGCGGCGAGTTTAGTATTGTCGCTTTTGTGCTCATCTGCTTAGTTAGTAAGGTAAATTACCGTTACAATTTCTTAATATTTTTTACATATTTACATATTACATAGAATTTATGCTAAATCCTATATTGATTTCATTACCTTGTACCTACCTGGGTACAAGGAAAAAGTATAATAGTTTAAGTTCCCGACTAAAGGCTAAACCAAAATGGACGTAATGAACTTGAACAAGACTTAGGTTTATTTACGGATGACTTTTTTACGCCCTAAATAGACGTCGCAGTCCGTAAGGGAGACATTTGATATTTTCAATCTTAAAAATTGGTGAAAGTAAAAAAATTAAGAAATGGAAGTTGATTTAATTGAAGGTTTGTGTGCCTTTTATGGACATTATATAAAAAAATATAAGAATAATCTGATGAATAATCTGAGATAAAATCGGCAACACTTCCAGAACCAATATCATGCTGTCTTAGCTCCATGCCAAACTTTCATCTTAAAAGGGACCATCTCCTCTCACATTCTTCTTCTATAATAAAATAAAATAATAAGTGTGTTACCAATTTCATTAATATTTCATTAATAGATATCATTGGATAAACAGATGAATGGGCGACTCTTACCGCACTTTACTTACGGCAATTTTGACAATAAAACTTAACGAAACTTCCTTACCGATGCCTTAATGTTATTTTGGGTACGTCTGTTTAATTTAAAGGACGCTTTCGCCTTACGTAAATAACTTTACTTACGTACAGGTACATCCATTTTGGTTCAACCTTAAAATCTCTGTTATTTGAATGTGATGAATTCTGCGTGATTTTCTAATTTTAACCCTTAACCTCCCAGGTGTGATCATCATGACCGGTCAACGTTGTGGGGATACCGATTACTCATGCTTCAACTGTTATACTACGCGACTCTCTCTCTCTCTCCCGGTACCTTCCTAAATCTGTACCTCAATATGGGTTTTGCCTTCATAAAGATCGCGTGTGCATTCATCTTTCTGTAATTCGCGCCCAAAAAATCACCAGCGGTCACGGTGACAGCACCCAGCCTGTTACGAAACTTTTTTCTTTGTCATCATAACAATTTACCGAATTCGAAATAATACATTTGAAATTGAATTGAACAGTGGCTATTGGATGACGATAGTAATGATTGTGGATGTGATGAGAATGAATGAATGCAGAGATATTGATCAAAAAGTCCAGCCCAATCATGAGATTTATGATTCGCATGATTTTGTCCATTGGGGCGAATACTAAATAAACTAGAACCAGTACCACAAGTAGAAAAGCTAGAAACTAGAAGGACATGCCGCACATATTATCAGAAGAAAAACAAGGAAAGATTTTTGATGTTTCGAATGTAGCCACTGGATTGGGTCGTGATTATTCTGAAAAAAAAAACTGCGTAAAAGAACGTGGTGAATTATTATTATAACTAACCTTTTTTTTATTTATGTTTTTTTATATAGGTATAAGTATATATGTAAGTAATGATCTCTTGAGGTGCCCAAAATAGATATAACCTGTCAAAGAAATTCTAAGAGGGGTGGTTTGAGTATTCCGGGACCTATGTAATATACATGTCTACGGGCAATTTTCCGCCTACTGCGTGCAATGTTTAAAAGACAAGTACCAAAGTACTGGTCAGTTACTGGTTTTGTAGCCGAAAATCAAAATTTCATAAAGAAATTCATAGTTAGATTTA
This sequence comes from Dioctria linearis, assembly GCA_963930735.1. Taxonomy (NCBI): domain Eukaryota; kingdom Metazoa; phylum Arthropoda; class Insecta; order Diptera; family Asilidae; genus Dioctria; species Dioctria linearis. The sequence goes on from OZ005741.1 coordinate 295,399,333, forward strand.
AAAAAAAAAATCTTTGTAATCCACCACCAATTTTGGGATATCTGAGTTCACTTTAGTGTAGACAGCAGACTGTTCAGGGCCTCACAGCTATCCTGATGAGATCGCCCTGTTCTGCTGAACGAAACATGAAATTTTGATTTTCGGTGGCACTAACTGACCAATACCTCGGTACTTGTCTTTTAAAAATGAATTAATTAATTTTGTTACATTGCAACGTTTTGAAAAAAGGCTCTGATTTTTTTTTCAAATTTCCGATTAATATTTTATTTTTGTTTACCTATAACACACGGAGAGGCAGTTTCTTTCTTTGTTTATTTTATGCTAAATAAAAGTTTATAGTGTTTGTGTTAGTCTGCATTTTTTAAATATTTTTCCCTCAATTATTTATGAAAATTAATTGCTTTATACATTTGAGATGTCACAGAGACCCCACCTAGCTTATATTGCTCCGAAAAGGGTTAAAGCGCGACAACCGTGAGTCTGGGCTGTGTTTTTTCGTAGACAATCAAATACCACAGAATTCGCAAGAAAATTACCTTGTTTTTTATATGTATAACTCAATTAATTAACAGATGAGGGTAAATTAATAATGCAAACTCATCTGTTTATAGCTCGCAACTTAGTATAGTAGGGCCAAGCAAAAGATAGGCAAAGTATTTTTTTTTTTCTTTTTACTTCTGTTTTATAGGTACTATCGGTTGGTACGAATTTTTTTGAAATAGCAAAATAAGACGAGAAAGGAATAAAAAATTAATTTTATTATTTTTAATTAAGGGTAACCTGTGCTGGATATGCTTAGGCAACCCATGCACGACTTTTTAGTTGGTGTATTAACTTTTATAAAAAAATATCTTCTCTCATGTAAATAACAGATGAGGGTAATAGGTCGATTTTAGTCGGGTTCTTATGACTTATAAGGAAGGAAAATTAGAGGTAAATTTATGATTACAGAAGAGTTAAATTTTTAGGAAAAATATGTAGGTACTGAGTACCTACGGTCAGCGAAATTCTTATGAAATCAGTTCATTCTTCCATTTTTAATGCAAATCTTTCAATTTACTGTTATGAATATTTTCTTCATGCGAGTCTCGGTCGCAGAAATGAAGTATTGCTTAATAGCTGCTGAAAGTGTTTACTGAAAGTGCAAAATTCTTATAAAAGCACACATTTTTTTTTAATTTAATCAAATATAAAACAAAAGATTTATTTTCAAGTCTTAAATCCTAAATTCTTTAATTTTAATAGCTTAATGAGGTAAGGGTAAAATAACGACAAATTATAATGACGGAGTGTCGACACGACAAATTTCTTATAAAATTAATCGCTCCTGTTCAGTGGTTCGTAATTATCTAAACCTTGATCAAAATTATGGAAAAATTCAGCAGTATGATTATAATTAATAAGAAATTGACTGATAGGCACAGAATTTCCCATTTTTTGCATTACAAATAGTTTCAAATTTAAATCTTCCATTCACCAAAAGACGAATCCAGCAGATTTTGATCCACGACAAAAACAATGTTTTTAAAAAAAAAACCCTTCAAGAAACCTCCTCTTACTGCATTACACAGGACTAAAAGATTGGAATTCGCTAAAAAGTATATGAGGTGTTGGACTAGCGAATGGTGGGATAGGATTGTCTTAACTGACAAAAAAAAAAAAAGTTTAACTTGGACGGTTCTGAGACAGTTTCGCACGTTATTGGCATGACAAAAGATTGCAAGAGGCGGTCAGAATGAGCAGGGGAGGAATCGTTATAATTTGGGCAGGATTTTGTTCAGCAGGAAATAACAAAATGTCATCGGTAGCATCTAAAAAGGAATGCACAAGTGGTATATGTAGATTTGTTAGAGTGTGTTATGGTTGAAAAAGCTGAGGAATTATGTCGACATTTGACTTTATATTCCAGCAAGATACATATACAACAACAAAGAGTGCTGTTTCATGAAAAAAAATATTAAAGAAGGCCAGATCGCATCTCAACCCGATCGAAAACTTATGGGGAATATTGGCATGTCACGTTTATTCGAATAGGCGTCAAGTTAACACGGTCGGGGCGAGTTAAAATGGAAATTAAGACAGCATGGAATATTATTTCGACTGATACCTACACTGTAAAAAATATTAGGACTATTCCGTAAATTTAAGATACGTTTTTTCCTAAAAATAAATGTAATTTTCTCTGATAGAAAGGGAAAATCAGTTTAATATCCCCAAATCAATGGAACATTCAATTAATATAGGTATCTGGCACTAGAAAACCTCTCTAAACGACGTAAAGTTCCCGAAATGTTAAGCTCTCTTGGATATAAGGAAGAGAACATTCAACAAATTAGGTTTTATGCTACATTTTTTATGGAAATATATTTTCGTTTATATAATTCACACATTGTTCCTAAAAACAAGTCATATATTGTTTTTCAATATTTTGTTTAAGCGTGCCCAGTGCACCAACATAGCTTCCATACTACTAAGTAGTATGGACCATAAGAAATGAGCTATTCGCCTCATTTTTATGTTTTTTAAAAGGGGTGGCCTTCTTTTACCTTCACTTATGGTGGACAGTGGTGCGGTGCTATTACCTATTCCCTACATTTTAGGGAATATTCTCTACAATTTAGGGAATAGTCCCTACATTTTACGGAAACAAAATAAAACAACAGTCTAAAAATTCCCTACATTTTATGGAATATTCCTTAAAATTTAGGGGGGGGGACGAAAATTACCTCCATTTGAGGGAGAAAAACCAAATCTTAGTTTTCCAAGGTGCAGATTTCCCTAATCTCACTTTAGGGAATTATTTTTTAAGTGCCAAACACAATTCCGCCGTTCCGATTCAAATCGATTCGATTCAATTCGATCCGTTACGTGCATGAGCACAATTGTTCCGTTCAAACTTACCATCAGTTTAAAAATTTCTCATTGAAATATTTCCAGATTTTGTCTTTTCTTTTTACATCCATGTAAAATTTAATTTGTTGCCTTTGTCATAAGGCTCTTCATATTTTTTAAATTCTTCAATAAAAACTTCTTCATCCATCTTGAGTTATACACAAACATTGTACAGGTAATTTTTCTAGGTTATGTTATCCGTAAAAGTTGAAATTTGCTCAACTTCTCCGTTTCGATTCGATCCGTTTCGATCCATTTCGGCGAATGTGTCCAATTACATGTACGTCTCATATAAGCAAATTTGACATTTGTACGTATCGGATCGAAACGGTGCAATTGTATTTCCCACTTTACTGTATATTTAAAAAAAAATAAAAAGTGATTAACTCAGTGCGTAATGGAAATTTTAAATTAATTCAACAAGGATCTATGTAGAGGTTATTAAATATAATTAAAAAAAAAAAATTTACTTGGATATTTTCATTTATACTTTATTTTATTTATTATGATTATATAAGAATTTCCCTATTAATTTTGTGCATTTTGTATTTAAACTTGATTTACTTGATGTGTTCCAACATTATTATATTTTTTATAAACAAAATTTTTAATGTAATTGCTAAATAATATACATAAAATTTTAGTATTTTATAAGATTTTATAAAAATTTCTCTGCTTCGTGTGAAAAATTTCGTTTTACATTTCAAATTAAGAAAATTAAAATGTTATCCCGAAAAATGTCTATAATCAACAAAGTAAGTTTTTTTGATGTTTTCTGTCCTAATAATTTTATGTAATTATTCATAACACAAGGCCAGAAATTATGACAGACTATTTCCAAGTAATGATATAACCACAAATCCTAAATTAGGTATAGGATATGTATACCAGGATTTGGCCTAATAAAAAAAAACTGAAAATCTACTTATTTACAAACACAATAATTGTAGCTCAGAAATATTTTACAAATATTTTTAAATTCCTTATCCTTATTCCTTTTACCTTGGAGTAATTTAAGTATTATTTGAAAATGTCACGTAAATTAAGTGAATCGATAATTAATATTAATTTTGTATAAAATTCACGTAAGGATATATTATTTTTGGGACATCAGGTTACCACTGATTGACTCGGTGGTACCTAAAGTCTGAATTACATTGACACGACAGGAGCAAGACAGATAAGATAAGCGGATTTGTAATGTAAATCATTCCCTACGCACCGAGTCTGACAGTGGTCAATAAAGGAATAATAAACAAACCGACATACCTGGAACTTTAGGTATGCTTACTTCCGAAAATATCGGTACTTTTGTGACCTTTGTGGCAACCTATCACAAATATTGTTTTTCGGATTTTTCGCTATAGATAGTGAGCTACTTCGTTACAGGGAGTGAATTAATATAATGATTCGAAGGCGAACCAACCAAGTTCAATTATTATTATTTTTTTTTTTATTATTATTTATTATTTTAATTAATTTTTGATGCCTCACAAGCTCAGTTGGTAAGCGCGCTGACTATCATACCACGTCTCGTGAGTTCGATTCCCACCTTGTCTTGGTCCTGTTCTTCTTCTCCTTAACACTTGTCTCCTCTCCTCACTTCCTACCTTTCGCTAAAAATGCCATGTAATATACATTTCGCTATTAGTATCATTGTTTAGTTTTCTAATAATTAAAAAATGCTATAATATCTCTCTAGAGTATGTCTAAAGATTTTTCGTAGCCTAAGTCTAGAACTAAGGTCCACGCTAAGCTAAATTTTATTTATCGGGCCGTTCTTTTAGCAGCTGAAATATGGCAATGGAGACTAAGAGATGAAAGATACTACAGCATTTTTATTATTTTACTCACAATTTTCCAATATGGAGAATAGAAGAATCTTAAGAACTTTTATTTCTAACGATTCTAAATTAAATCATAAATACAAGAGGAAAAAACAACCGGCTCGTCCGGGGTTCGAAGCCGTTACCTTCCGCTTTCCGTGCGACTGATCTTACCGCTGAGCTAATGATACCGATGATTTTCCCCGGAAAGCAGAAGGTCCCGGCTTCAAAACCCGGAAGAGGCGATTATTCTTTCCTCTTATATTTCTGATTTGATTTAAAACGTTAAAAATAAAAGTTCTTAAAATTCCATCTTTGACCGAAGTGTGGGTTCTGGCTTCGATTCCCGTCCGAGAAAAATAAAAATTTTCCAATATGTTGATGTTTTTACAAATTTTTTTTTTGTTTTTTTTTTTTTTTAGTTGACATTTCTCAGAAATCTGAAAGAAATATTTTATTTTTAGCGCGTGCTAAAGAAAGATCGGGGCCGATAGAAAATTCACGCGAATTAAGATCAACAAGCCAAAATTAGCGTATTGACCTTAGTACCTACTGGTGTCGCTAAAATTTAGAACAAATTTTCAACAATAGCTCTTATTGCGCTAAATTTTATATGAAAATTTAGTTTTTCGCGAACATCAGTATTAAGCTTTAGAGTATGAACTTTTTTTTTTAATTCAGTTTTTAACGAAATTCATTCTTAATCGCATATAAAAATGTCTAAACTACATTCAACATTTAATTTAATCTCCAAGATAAAACTAAACAGTGCAAAAACAAGAAAAAAAGCTAGAATTGGTCTAAGACCAATTCTTATGATACCCTAGATCAGGCGTGTCCAACCCGCGGCCCGCGGGCCGCATGTGGCCCAGGACGGATTTGAATGTGGCCCAACAAAACTCATACACTTAAATTCTTTCTCAATTAATTTTATAAAACATTTTCTTTATCTCTATAACATTTCCATGGGAGTAGTTTAGTTACTTCTCGACATAATAAATGTACAATTGCGCAAAGTGGCCAAAGAAAGCTTTCAACGTGCAATTATAATTAGTCAAATTGACACTGAAGACATTGGGGACATTATTTATTTTTCGGAAGTAAGATGGTTAAGTCGGGGTAAAGTGTTGAAAAGAATTTATGTTTTGCGAAATGAAATCAAGTCATTTATGGAATCAAATCTGTTTTTTGTTTTTTTAGTAGACTGGACAGCTTATTTAAATGAGCAAAATTTGCGTCTTCAAAGTGAAAAACAACTATGCCTCAACTATAGCGGCTTTCGAAATGAAACTGAAACTATGGTAGTCACAAATTCAAGCAAATAATTTTATGTATTTTGAAACGTTGGATAAACACTGTCCTGAGAGTAACGAAAAATATGCAAACTTGATTTTCGATTTGATACAGGAATCTGAGAAAAGATTACAAGATTTCCAAAAAATTCATCAATTTTTTTACATATTTGCGACTCCATTTTAAGTCGACATAAACTTACCAGCAAATTTTCAAATGAAATGGTTAGAGCTGAAATCTGATGTTCAACTTTAAGAAAGATTTAATAATTTCTCTTTACTGGACTTTTATAAGAATTATATTCCCACAGAAAAGTACCCCTTGCTTCACAATTCATGCCATCGCTATTAGGAAGCAGCTATTTTCTAAGATGAAGCACACAAAAAATAAAAATATGAGCAAAATAACTTATGACCACCTTGAGAACTCACTGAGAGTTGCATCAACTTCGTTCGTAAAATATCGATGCATTATTGTCTCAAAAACAATGTCAAATATCACATCAATTTCATGTTGCTATTTCTTAAATTTTATAATATAAAATTTATGAATTAATGAAGTTTAAATTACTTAAAATTGTTAACTAAATATGTATGTATATTCTTCGTTTTTGTTCATTAGCTATCTTTAGGGTTCGTATATTTTATGTGTGGCCCAATATAACTCGTCTACTTCCAATGCGGCCCACGGAAGCTGAAAGGTTGGCCACCCCTGCCCTAGATGAATGCACGTATGAAATTTCGTATGGTCCCCCATTTGAACAATTTTGATTTTTTGCATTGGTTTCTCGCATATATTTCTAGAACGGCTCGTCGGACAGAAAAAATGATTTTAACCAATTTTATAGCATTTCTTATTCTGAAGAAGTTTTTAGTACAATAAAAATGACTAGGACTGATCGTTTTCAAAGTATATGTAAAAAACCTAAATTATTATATGGCAACACCACGAAGGGGTTGCCCGATTTAGCCCATCTTTGAAATTTTATTCGCTATTATTAGTATGAAAAGACGGTGTACCAAATTTTAGCTTTCTATGTAGACGTGCTCTCAGGTAGTGTCCAAATATATCGTGGAAAACGAAATTTTTGTATGGCAACCCCACGAAGAAGTTGCCCGATTTGTCTCATTTTCGAACTTAATTTTTTTTTTTTTTTTTAATGTCCGTGTACAAAATTTCAGCTTTCTAGGTGAACGCGTTCTCGAGTTATCGTGCGCACGGACGGACGGACGGACACGCAAAAATCAAAATAACTTTTAATATTATGCGTGGGTGTCTAATTCATTTTGCTCTACCATCATTATTTCGGGGTGTTACAAACGGAATGACAAACTTAGTATGCCCTATAGATTTCATCTAGGGTATAAAAACTGGTTCTGCCGGAGGATTTGTAATGAAACTGACGAAATAAATATTCCGCTTCTATTGTTAGACAAGGTTTTAAGGACTCTTTGCGTATCTCTGTAAATGCAGTTAATACTTCATTTAATTTAGCTGCTAATTGGTAATTCAATACAAATTAACTTGCTGGAATTGCAACTATAGAAAATTCACGGGAATTCAGCTCACTACTGTTATTTAAGTTCAACATTTTAAAAAATAATAATTAAAATTTTGATTTCAATCAAACAAATGTTATGAAGCTCTCAAATACTCAAAAACTTTTTTTATAATTTTGTTACAACTCAAAACTTCCCAATTCTAGAATTATTTTACTAATCCTGACTAATGTGACAGAAATTTTTAAGATTTGTTAAAAAATATCTATTTTGCCAAACTTGTAGTTTTTTTTAATACGCCCCTGATATACTCTCTGTGCTAACCTGTATACAATAAAACAAAAATCGATTTTTCAATTAGTTCCGAATTAAAATCGGATATATCATGCTATGCTTCCTACTTTTCTCTATAAATATATGTAAATTATGTAAATTAAATGGAGTTGGGGGATATAAAAGGCCGTTTAAATGTAGATAGTCAATTTTTTAACACCTCATGGCAGAACTTTGTTTTCAGACACAAACCTTAATCTTTGGACATATAGAGGGACACACTTAAATACCCCTCTAAAAATTCTCGCGTACTCATCGGTTTTTAAATATGTTCCTAATTACCAACAAATAATATACCCATCATACCTAATAGTGCTTGCTTTTTACTAGAGCGTTTTAAATAGATCTTAATAGTTTAGAGCATTTTTGAAATACTGTAGAAGTACCTATTCAATCGAACTCATGTCTAAACTTTACACATGAAAGGTAAAAACCCTATAAGTTAAACTTAACATATTCTTAAAATCTTACCATCTTTCTCGTCCCAACCCTTAATTGTACGCATTAAGTCTAGATTTACAATGTCCATATATTTGGCAACAATATTAATACTTTTGCACGAGGAGTAAATGTCATAAATAAATCTCGTGCCCCAACTTATTAGGGCACGTCGTTGAAGTATTTTAACCTCGAAAGAGCCTAAATATCAACTATCAGAGCCGGACTGGCAGTACGGGCGATCGGGCGCCAGCCCGATGGGCCGAAGGTCGTTGGGCCGGTAGTCTCCACGTTTACGCGACCACACGTATTTACCACGTTTTCTGGACGAATGTTGCGGCTGCGGTGAGTGGAGACCTATTAAATTGAATTGAAATTGAAAACGTACTTAATTGCGTAACCTAAAAGCTTAATACAATAATGCTAATTGGCCCACGGCAACGAGGCCATATTCAGAAATGTTCCAAAACTTATAAACACTGACAGGACGAGAAGCGAAATGGGTGTTGCCAAAATAGAATTATATGTGGTAAATTTGGCATTCTCGTGGCTTCAAAAACATTCACTTTTTTGTAAAGCAGTTTACATAATTTTTTTAATCTTATCATTTTTATTTCGAAAAACGCACGGAAAATGTGTTTTTATCAGAAGGGTTCAACAAGGCTTTCAAAGGTTTGCTATACTTATGTGTAGTTTTAAAACAAATCTGAAATTGAAGCACAAATATAAAAACAATTTTTAAATTTTGATTTTATTTTCTAATCTTTAAAAAAAAAAGTAATTTTATTTCATGTAAATCAATTTTGGAGTAGAATATATGCACGGTCATGGTATATTACAGTCAGCTTTTACTTAAACGACAAATTTCCAGTGTTAGAAAGTACCCAAATATTAGAAAGATTCTGAATTTTTCCACATTTGTTGAGGCAGTGGCATTGTTTTTGTTATTATTTTGGGCCATATAAGTAAGTAAAGGAGCGATTGAATTTCTTAACCGCTTAGAAAAAAACATTCCAAAAACAAAGAGTAGGGGAAGATTTTATAGATGGACTTTTCTAGTTTTTTTTTTCGGTTTACAAAACAGCCACATTTGACAATCTTTCTTGACCCATCCTAAATCACAGGTAATTTTTTATTAATTTGAATTTTCTGAAACTTCTTTCACATGAAACTATCATCATTGGCAATGTTACAAAAACTCTGACGATTTCGACATTTAGATAGGATTCTTGGAGGCTATAGTCGTGAATTGATTGAAGCAAATCCAAAACTGTCTTTCGTCAGATTATCGGCGTACATTTTGCTAAGAAGATCGCCAGAAAAGAATCCAAAATCTTCTAATAAAAATTGTTTCAACATTTCGTAACTCTTCATCAGTTAAAATAAAACAACATCAATCGATTCAAAAATTAGTATACGAAGCTCTTGTTTTTTTGGTAATATTGGGATCACTCATCATTTTATAATTCAAAAAGTTCGAATCGCTTCTTTTTTTTCTTTAACGTTTGCTTGTATAACCATATCTTCAGCAAATTTTGCAGCACTGACAAAAATTTCTTCCATGTCAGGATTACGAACTAATTTTAGCGGTGGCATGCGGGTAAATTCAAACAAACTTTATTTAACCGTAAAAACTCAAAAATAATTTATATTTGTCAAAGGCAAATGTTGTTAATATTATTTTTTTCAACGGGTAGCGCCCCCTTCCGGTTCAACGTCTGTCTCACTTGCCTTACTCTTGTTACAGCTGTGTAAGTAAAATTGTTAGTGTCTCGGATACTGTTTCCACAGAGAAACCCGGTTTTAGTTTTAATTTTAAGTGAGAAAGGGCCAACCGCTCTTACACATATTTTGTATAAATTTTTTCTTTCTTTCTTCTTATTTAGCATGGAAAATTCGAAATTCATAGAAAACGTTGTCTTGCTCTCCTTATGCTCGATTCAGTAGGAAATCAGGCCAATAATTTGGGTTGTTTGCCTCTTATAAAAAAGAGTTATTTTTGAAGACCATTATGGGGGTTGGTTTGTCATTATTTTCCCGGGCCGATTTGAAGACCCAGTTCGGACCTGTTAAATATTTCAATGCTAAAGACATTGACGAAGTTGAAGACTTTTGTTTGATTTCTGAGTTTCGAGACCATGCTACTCTCCGAAACTATAAAATTAAATGGAAATATTTCTTCAAAAGTGGTACGCTATTTTTTAATGTAATCAACAGATAACGTAACAAGTGTTTTTATTTTTCCTTATTTGTACGCTATTTTGTTCGCGAATTGACGGAATTAACAGACAAAGAGTTGAGCAACATTTTCAAGTTTATTAACTGTGTATAGCTGGTTTTATCGCACCTCCTAAATTAAAAAATTATTTCCCAGTAAAGTCCCAATGAGGTGACATCAGAATGGTCTAAGCGTGACTAGTCGCAGGCTTTAGCCGCCAATTTAACCTAATCTAACGTGGTCGACATAAATACCGCGTTTCATGAGTAAAGTTTGTGAAATTTTCTGCAGCTATTAGTCACCAAGTTCAGAAAGGCATTATTGGTGAAGGTTTTAAATTTTATTTTATACTCAAATAGAATGTCAAATAATTTTTTTTTCCTTAAAATTGTACATCTAACTCCAAAGTCAAAGCTTTAGAAAAAACAAATCCAACTTTAAAATTGATTCTGTGACAAATTGAAAGTAAAATTCCAAAATAAAATCTTCGATAAATGTTGCATTTAATATTGTTAGAGCAAAATTCTAAAGAAAAGTCTGAACAAACACATGTTTCGTTGCTATAGACAGAGACAGACGTACCAAACCTTGTTACTAAAATACGCTCATTATTTAAAAACGCTTGAGAAATTAATAATTTATTTGAGCACCATGATGCTGTATAGCTGCTCTCGTGTCAAAAAGGACGATAACTTCGATAACCACTTTCAATTCGTTTACGTTGTTAAAATGCCAATCGTCAGCAAATATTATCCTCGCTCGTTATCCCCATTTCTTTTGACCACAATTAATATCGGATAGACACGCAGACAATCCCAACAACTCCATATCGTTTTGCGGTTCAAAAATCACGCCATTATGGAAGTGCAAACATATCTTACGGCATTATCCTAAAAAAAACTTTTGCCAGGAAATCTATCCTATGTTGTACGGTTTGGCTTCTCATACTTAGGGACTTTAACTTGCCATATTTAGATTGGAATTTTTAATGATACTGATAATTGTATGCAGCCCTCCAATGTCTGTAGCACATTAGCTAGATCTCTTTTAAATAACATTCTTATGAGCAACCTAACAATAAATTATTGGACTTAGTGTGGTCGCTCCTTTTCTTTGATACCATTTGATTCTATACTTCTTCTTGGCCACTATCACCATTAGATACTAAGCGTAATACTTGTGTCAAAATAGAGTGAATTAGTTAAAATCAGAAAATTTCAACTGGATGATTTCGAAAGGATGAATAATTTTTTCGAAGTCTCAGACTTCTCGTCTATTATTACGGAAGATATTAATCAATCCTTCCACAGATTTTACGATATAATTAACGGAAGAATCCGAAGGTTTGTTCCTATTACGAAAATTAGAAGTACCACATATTCTACCTGGTTTCGTGATGGATTGATCAGGGTTTTAAAATCAAAAGAAAAATACACGCATTTATATAGCGTCACCTATCACCCTGAAATTTATACAACCTTCACTTATTTCAAGAATAAGTCTAAAAAACTAATAAAGCAATCTTCTATAAAAGAAAACCCGAAGCACTTCTGGGCTTATAGTAAAAATTAAAAAAAGTCGAATCTCTATCCGAAAGAAATGAGTAGTCACAGAGTCAAATATGTGAACTGTTCTTTACATATTTTGCATCTGTCTACTCGAGGCAGGATCATTCATTGGACTTAAAATAACAGTTGTTTTAATATATCCATCGTATCCTCTGCAGTGGTCTCAATTATCCTTGATAAATTAGATTGTAATAAGAATCCCAGTCCTGATGGGGTACCTAATTTGATCATCAAGAAATGTTCTCGCACGCATTCTGAACCAACCTATCAGTTCCCAAAAATATTTTCCCTCGGGTTCTTAAAGAATAGTTTTGTTATCCCGATTTTTAAATCTGGTGACCCTCGGCTGATTACTAACTATCGGCCTATATCAATATCTAACAGCCTTGTGCTCATCTTCAAAAGTATTGCCTATAGTCAGCTTTTCTATCAAGTTAAAGCACATATCTGTGACCAACATGGATTTTTTCCTGGACGTTCAATCACTACCAATCTTGTCGATTTTACGGACACTATAGCTAGCGCTCTTGACAAATGCGCACAAGTTGATGCCATTTACACCGATTTTTCGAAGGAATTTGACAAGATTTCCTATAAACGTGTTCTTTTCAAAATGGCGCAACTTGGTTACAAATACAATTTCTTGGTTTTTTTCCTTCCTAATTAATAGAATTAGCATCATTGTCCTTAATGTTTTCTAATGTGTCCCTTATAAATTGCTGTCTGGCGTTCCCCAAGGCACAATCCTCGGTCCTCTTATTTTCTTGATCTTCATTAACGATTTACCCACGTGATTGCCTTTACCTTCAAAGGGACATCAAAAAGCTTGAAGCTTGGTGTAACGAGAATTTTTTGCAAATTAACATTAAGAAATGTCAATTCAGAGGACATTTTCCAGGCTCTTGTTTTCTAAATTCAATAATATTTCGCTTGAATACCCCGAAAGACTCAGTCATTTAAATTTGTTATCCTTCGTCAATCGCGGAGCATACCTGAATAATAATTATCTTTTTTAAGACGGTAAACTGTTTATTTGATTGTGTTATCAAACTGTCCAGAATTGATTTTAACGCACCTACTCGCATTCCAAGGAATATACCTCGCTTCAGACTGCCCTCTCAGATCCTCGCAGATCCAACATCAAGGAAAAGTCGCCTATCTTTAGAATTCTAATTTAACACCGACCTCCCGACATTTAAAACACTGACACTCAATGAGATCAGACAATCAAATGTCATGGGATGAGATATTCTTGGACAATAAAGTTGAAACTCTTATCTGCACACTTTCTTATCTATACGGACAGTACGTTCCCTTAAAGACTTGCAATAATCGTTCTGATCAATACCCTTGGATAACTAGGGAGGTTCATGCTGCCATGGCTGAACTCAATTTGTTATTAAAAAGATACAAACGAACTAGAGATTCTGCGGTCCTTACAAAATATAAAAGGGTACGTAGCAGAGTTACATCCATGATTCGAGTAATTAAGCGCTCTTTATTTAGTTCAAAGCTTGATACGTGTCTACAGGCTAAAAAGTTGTGGAAAATCATCCGGAGTGTAGGCGTACATGGTCATGAACCTGTCAATATAAATACAGACCTAAACACTCTCAACCATTATTTTTTTTGTAGTGCAGTTAATGCTTCAAGTTCGTTGATTTCTGCAACAACTGGTAACATTGGCGATGCTGTGGAAGATTTTGCCTTTGCATGTGTGGATAGCGCTGAGGTTCTTTCAGTGATATTCTCTATTAAATCCACAGGTCCTAGTCCAGACTCACTTCCACCTGATTTTGTGATAGTCCTCGCTCCATACATATTAATACCACTTGTTCATATTTATGACTTTTGCTTAACCACGTCCCAATATCCCACTCAGTGGAAGAAAGCACATGTAACACCTATTCAATCCCAGTTTTGAAAAAAATTATGTCCCAACAAATCATCATCAAATTTATTAACGAACAGAGGACTTGGACAATGTGGCAGTCTGGTTATCGACATGGGCATAGTTGCGAGACTGCACTTCTGAGGGAGGTTATCTGCAGATATTTGTGAAGCTCTCGATAAGGACCAGATGTTAGTACTAGTTCTTCTTGATTTTAGCAAGGCATTTGATTCCGTAAACCACTCAAAACTGCTTTTCAAGCTGCAAAATCAATTGGGCTTTTCATCCTCTGCCATTCAGTTTCTTGCTGAATATTTACCCAATCGATCACAGATGGTAAAAGTAAAAGATCTTTGTTCTGATCTTATATATCTTCGTTCTGGTGTTCCACAAGGTTCCATTATTGGCAATCTACTTTTCACCTTATATTTAAATGATTTACCGAATGTTGTTACTAATGTCTCCATTCACTTTTACGCAGATGACGTGTCCAGATCTATTTGAGTAGACCAATAGGTTTGATGAAGGATTGTATTTGTCGCATTAATGAAGATCGTCGTAGCATATATGACTGGCCAGTGCTGAATTAACTTTCGTTAAATTCAACTAAGTCGCACTGCCTAGCTATATATAGGAGTCGGATTGATAAATCGGAACTCCTTCCAGTTTTATTAAATAAATCCGCTCTCGAGTACGTTGACTGCGTCAGGAATTTTGGGGTTTATTTCAGTGCTGATTTCAAATGCTGCAGTCTCGTTTCAAACTTAATAGGAAATATCTATGGCACTTTACAGCGCAACTTTGGATAACATCTGGTTGCCTTTCTGTGGATATTCGCTTGAAGTTGTCTAAAACGCTAATAATTCCAATTTTTGCTTATTGTAGTACCATTTTCAGCAAAGTTGATGTTCGAGAAAGTTAGATGTTGCTTTCAATTTAATACGCCATATTTATAGACTTCCTCGGAATGCTAATGTGTATGCTCAGTATGTATTGTCACTGATGGGTACTCCTCTAAAACAGATAATTAGGCTGCACAAACTGATATATTACAAGCTTCCGAAGTATTTGTAATAGAGAGAATGCACTTCTTGCATTCGGGAAGGGGTTGTCAGCTTCTAGCCCCTCGGTGTTTCTTGCAATACGGTGAGCGCTCCCACTTTGTTCAGGCAATACGAAAGTGGAACTTTCTTCCTGCCAATATGCAGCGAACGATCTCTATCAAGCATTTTTCTTCCTTGTTAAAAGATTAAATTTTTAGGAGCGTAAATGGCACGTACTTTTTATAGTTTTCTTGTTTTACTTATTTATTTTATAATTTATTTCTTATAAGGTTTTTTTGTATCGCTTTTATTTATTTTTTTCTTTTATGCTGGTATATGTTGGTTTTTTTTATATATATTCGTATATTTGTTTTACAACTTGTTTTATATTATTTTATTTTATTATTTTATTTATTTGTTTATTACTTATTCTTACTTTTTATTATTACTTATTTCGTTACCTTAATGTGTTTTAGTTAATTTTTATTTTGAACCTGGAACCATTGCATTAAACTAGAAGCACGTATATAAGATATTGTAACCTTTGTACATTGACCGTTAATAAATTTATTTATTTATTACTATTCTAACTAAATATTTCACCCTCCCACCAAGGCTTGTTTCATTTTGACTTTTTCTGCCTTTTTGTTTTCGTTTTTATATAATTTTTCTTTTCCCATTTTGCTCTTACTTTTTTAACATAGATATAATTTTGTACATACTCAATTTTATCTTTTCTTTTTTAGTTTTATTTTTATTTTCTTCACTTTTCTCATTTTTATTTTTACATTTTCATGAATTGTGTATTTTCTTTTTACTTTTTATTATTATTTTTAACATTTTCTTCTTCTTAATTTTTTGTTTAGTCTTTATTGTTTAATCTTTTAACTTTTAATTTTTCAAATAAATATTCGCTACTGTTCATTCGACACAATGGAAAAGTGTAAAAAACAGTATCAAGGTTGCTGAATGTACCTCACGTTATAAACGTACCATCACATCCAAAGATCTATTGGAGAAATATGGAGTTTTTTGCTGAGAATTTTTGTCATCAGAAAAAGTTATCTAAATCGTCGGATTCACCAAATGCCCAAACTGCTTGGGAGCCCCAGCCCCGTTAATACCGTAATAGGGTAGATTTCCTACTGAAAATAAAATTTCCAACAAGATAATGCCGAAAACATATAAGCGCTTCCAGAACGATATGGTTCTCCACCCACAATGTAGAGTTGCTCAGATGGTTCACCCGATTTGATGTAGAATATTTTTTAATACTTTTCAATGCATGTAGATGACGAGGTAATGAGGGACTATACATTTAATAGACATTCTCATAAAGTATAGAGGACATAGCAGTGACCATTGAGGATTAATGGTTTATCTTGACACAGGAAGGGCTTCGAGGAATAAAAAATCATATTTCTGCAGAGTTTCAATCTCATGGTGATCAAATAAATTTGTAATTTTTCTCTAAGTAATGTGTATGTAAATAAATTAGTAAAACTAATAATAAATGCACCGTTATCAAAGAAAAACCAGTAAACCAAATCGCCACTTGATCGTTTATTTATTTACTTTCTCAGAATGGACTTTCAGTCGGATTCATCTACAATCTTGATACAAGTTTTATTGTGTCGGTCAAATACTTTATGTTTTTGCAGCCCATGATATCAATCTATATTTTCCACCCACCTATCTGGCTCAGTCAGAACTGGTCATCTAATTTTACTGCAAATAGTTGCGATATGCATAAAACATTTTTGATTTATCTTGGGTGTAATCGCTTTAATTATGCAAACGGAAAGTGTAACACTCCCTTAGAACGTGATTTATAATTATTAATAAGTCGAAGAAAAAGCATATAAAGTTGAAACAAAACAGTTTAGAGAAATTTACAAAACAAAAACAAACTAGAATCTCAGTTACTTACTCATCGTGATCCAACTATCTTTGGTATTGCTGATTTATGATTCGATTCCGTCCTACCTCCTGAAATTTCCAGAAAAACATATGTACTAAATGGTATTATATACAGGCATAAGTAGTGCCAATTTAGTACAGCGCAGACATCTGAAAACCTGAATTTCGTAGCCACCAACCGAGTCAATTATTAATCATTATGAATTTGACAATAACTATCATGTAATTTGTACATAGTTACGAATGTGTTGTTAATCTGGAAGCTCCACCAAAACCTATACAATCTAGTACTTGTCGTCCAGACGATTTCAATTTTAAAAACTCTTCTTACCTTTTATACTGCCATTTTTAACTCATATTTTTAATGCAATTTTAACTATAGATACTGCGATTTTCTCGAAAAAATAAAGCTAATGTAATTGCTACACCAAAAGGGCGGTGTCTATTTGAAGAAGAAATTGCGCAAATTAATTTCTGAAAACATATTTTCCTATGTGTTGTTGTTGTGGTGGTATCATTTTTGATACAATGGCAAAAAAACTAGTAAATTTATTTTTAAAATACAACTCACACGCAATTTTACTTTCAAGTGGACGCCATTCTTAAGGGGGTATTCTAGTCTAGAAATTCGAAAAAAACGATTTTTTTTTTTGTTTTCATATTTTCAAAGCTTAACTATTCAAGAATATGCCTACAAGAGGATTTTTCAAATTTGTATCTTTATATTTAGTGTTTACTTGCATCCAGCTGCTAACAGTTGAATTCTAACTTCCAAACCACGTGGACGTATAGACTTTAAGGGGTAACGCCTCTGTAACGGCTAAAAAAAACAGGTTTTTTCACGAATTTTTTTCTCGAAAAATTAAAGGTGTTTGAAAAAAACTTTTAAGGGTATTATCGGGCATACATTGAACTTTATTGATAAATTTTGGACAGTGAAAAAACACAGAATGGCGGCTCCACAGCCATCTTCCCGGGACATGTTTCGGACCAAGTTTGACGCGCTTGGTGGCGACCTCCATTTTCAAAGGAAAAAAAAATTTCTCGCACAGGACCTTTTTTTTTCTTATTCTAGAGGGTTTAAACTATTTTTTTAGCCAATAAAAAAAAACGATTTTTCAAAAAATTTACAGTGGTGTTACACCTTAAACGCGTTTTTCTCGAAACTGCCTTTTTCAAGACGATGCCCACGATTTCTCAAGTTCTACTGGACCGATTTACTTGAAATTGAGAGTCTTCTTTATAGACTTGTCTATGTCCGGAACTAGCCGCATTCCAAAATTTCAATTTTTACTATTTTTAAAAAATTCGAAAAAGTCAAAAAAGTGGTACAAAAAATGCTTTTTTTTTAGGCAGCTGCCATTTTGTGAAAAAAAAAATTTTCAACTTTTCCCTAGTTCCGGACATAGCAACATTACTCTAGGCTAATAATCTTTTTTATTTTATTTTTTCGGATTGCTAGGCGGGTTGGAATCGTGGGCATGATCACGCGCCATTTTTTTGAGGCCCCCCATTTCATCAGCTGCTAATTTTTTGAATTCTTAACTTTTTTAATTTTTAAATTTTTTTCTGTATTCTTGCAATGTTAATAAATAACTCATAAGAAAATGGATAGAAAAATATTGATTGCCTTTTTTTTACGGCACTTCAAAAATCACCTAAAATTCGGGCCTCTAGACTAGAATACCCAAGAAAAGTTTTCCAAATTTTATATAATTACCCACATTATGTCTCACTACCGACCAATCATTCTATTATGGTTGTTGACGAAGAACTTGGAAAAGCTTATGGGAATTTAGTTACTTCACTTTATTGAAATCACACACTCTTATTATCAAGCTGGCAGTCCTTGGAAGCCCTTATTGGGAATTCTGATGTTATTAGATCGCTCTACTACTACATAAATTATCTGACTTTCACTTTTCTTATTATAAGTTCTATTATTGGCATCTTTCTCTCAGATTGTTCACACGAATTGGCAATGGCCTTTTAATTTTCATATCTATCTATCAAGTGGTATACCGCAAGGTTCTATCGTAGATCTATTATACTTCTTGCTATACTATATTCATGATCTAATCCTCTATGTCAGTATTCATCTATATAATACGCAGATGATGAAACAGATATTTCAGAGCTAATCAGACGACTTTCTAAAGACTCATTTTACTGTCTTTAAATAAAAACCGAAATCGAAATCTTAACTGATCTTTTCTGAATGGTCTTAGGTTATGATCTCATAGCAGTCCTACTAGACTCTGCATCATCAACTATTATCACACACTGATAACTTTAAAAACTCCGCAGAATCTACTGTTACAACTACATGATCTACCTGTACCTGTACCTGAGTACCTTTAATTTATAACTACGAAAATGTGAGGGGCAAAATACTAATGATAGCCTCAAGAAAGAATTATATTATGGTGGCGTCAATTTTTTTATAATGGTGTTAGCTTATTGAAATTTAAATTCTTCCGAAGCACGTGCACACGTACACTATCTTCTAGTTTTTATGGTAAAAATCGTCGAACAGTCAAATTGTCGAATTGAAATATCTAATTCCAAATCATCTCCAATGAACTTCTGGACAGAGGACCACGTCCTAAATAACTTCAATGTTTTCTATAAAGAAATATTTAAATACTTTCAATTGCACAATATTTAATAACAAATTTGAAACGTATTTTTATTTTCTTCCATTTTGACAGATAATTGAATAAATATTTGACATTTATAAAATTATAGTAATACGTTAAAACTGACAGATTTGGGCTGTCAGTGACAATGTTTTAGTTCCAGCATCCATAAAAACTTACTATGTTGGAGAACTTTTTATGGGAGTAAAATTTTTCGAACACGCACACATTGAGAAAATGATGTCTGCAAGATATTCAGACAGAAGCAAAAACCTCGAGAAATACTTCCTAAGCAAGCCATAAAAAAGAAATATATATGTGTGCGTGATAGTCCAATTATCTAAGATGTCTTATATTGATTCGTGGGGAAAAGTGACTAGACATTGATTTTATATATGCTTTAGAGCCTAAACTACTATCCATACAGGACAATATCCTTCCAGTAATTTTAAACTTGTCTCCTTACCTTTCCAAAGTCTACCCGGCGTACTCTATATACTACTTACCAAAATAATAAAATAGTTTTAATTAAAACGTTACCTTACGTAACCTTACGCTCAATAATTCTCAGCTGGCAATGGCGCATTCACATATTCAATTATAAGTCAGTTTAGAGTTTTTGTTTGGGGAATCGTAATCATTTGGCTAAGATACATTTTTTTAAAAAAAATTATTAGAAAAAATATAAAAATTTGATTACGGCTGGGAAGATAAGAAAGTACGCTTAAGATTGTCAGAAAACATTTTTTCTGTATGAATAGTAGTAGTTTAGGGCGGAGGAGCTATTCAAATCAAACTTTTGTCAGCTTTACATAAAAACACTGCAAATATTTTAAAATGTTAGGACTAAGTTAAAGCTCTCATGTAGTAGTGAGCTAGTCATGAGTTGGGAAGTATTTCTCAAGGGTTCTGGCAGAGCGCCTTTAGCGAGCTGAAGTTTTTAATTATATACCTAGAAATCTTATGTAAAAAGGAAGTTTATACTTCATAGATGAGTAAAAAAAGTCAGCAACAGCTTCATAATGCTGCCATTCAAGAGTCTTAATTTTCACTATACAGGGTGTCCCGTCGAGATGGTAAAAAATGTTAAGGGTCGAAAGTATAGCCTATTTGCGATCGAAATAATATATAAAATTTTTTCGAGTTCGCACTATTTTCGAAGTTATAGGCGATTTTCGATTTTTTCGAAATTTTGAACCTTAAGTAACATTTTTGACCATAACTCAGTTCAGGTTGCTTACAGGACGACCCTTTTTCTTGTGTTTTACTCGTAATATTACAGCATCTCATTCAAAGTAACTTGATTTTGAAAACGTTCACACATAATGGAAAAATTGGCGATTTGTTGCCAAAACATTTTTTTCGTCAGAAAACTCATTTGTCTTCAAAGTCATAAATCTCGAAAAGTAACCATGCCAGATAGATGATCCGGTTCTCATAGAAAACATTCCTCATTAATTATCTTTTATAAAAGTCCAACACGATTAGTCTATTTTAAGTATTGCCAGAGTTACAGTAAAAATTTGCCTGCAAATACCTCTCATAACTTGAGCAAAATTAATTCGAATTGCTATAAAATCCGGAAACGCGTTTTGCTGGAACTCTCTATCTACTCCGAACCTGTTTAACCTACAACTAAGGTGAATATACCGTTCGATTCGGAACATAACTGGTTAGTTGTTAAAGTTAAATTCAATTTCAAAGTTCGAACATTTTCGAAAATCTAGAGCGGCAAAGTTGACTCGATTTCCTGAATTTTTGTGCATACTTTTTGAAGATTTTTTTCTATTTTCATATAGATTAAGGATGTAGACATTTTTTGCAATTTAATAGTTTTTTTTCGATTTGCCCTCTGAGATTGGCAAATCGCGTTCGAAAATGCATAATTTCGAACATTTTTCGTTATAGCTCGAGCAGTTTCGAGTAGATTTTAATGAAATTCGGTGTGTATGCCGGATTTATAAATACACAACTTTTGGTATTTTTCAATTGAAATTCTCATTAAGTAACTATTCGAAATTTGAAAATGTTCAACAATTTTTTTTTTATTTTTTCGAAATTTTATATCTAATTACATTTTAGGCGATTCTCTTTCCCCTATTCTCTAGATCATTTTAATCTGCAACTTTTATCAGCCAAAGTTTCATCGAAAAAAGTTACAAACGGTTGAAATTCCAAAAATTCAAAATCACAAAATTCTGTATTGCATTTTGAATTCTATCCTGGGAGACTTGCAACTTTGTAGTATTATGCTCATTTATACTCCGCAACTTTCTGCGTACCAAAAATATCAATTTTCGAAAATTTTCACTACTAAATCTACGATTTTCGAAAAACATTTCACTTTTTTTCACCCTTCAATATTAGTACTTTCCTTCCGCAGAGTGTAGACATGTGGGTACTCTATGGAAAGCTTGAAGTCGCTACTTTAAGAATCTTGAAAAATTTTACATTTTCCAACTTTAGGTGCATTGTTTCTTGCATCCTTGCAATTCGATTTAATTTTGTTCAAGTTATGAGAGGTATGTTGCAGGCAAATTTTTACTGTAACTCTGGCAATACTTAAGGCGGACTAATCGTGTTGTACTTTTATAAAAGATAATAATTGAGGGATGTTTTCTATGAGAACCGGATCATCTGTTGGCATGGCTACTTTTCGAGATTTATGACTTTGAAGACAAATGAATATTCTGACGAAAAAAATGTTTTGGCAACAAATCGCCAATTTTTCCATTATGTGTGAACGTTTTCAAAACCGAGTTACACCGAATGAGAGCCTGTAATATTACGAATAAAACACAAGAAAAACGTTCGTCTGAAGTGAGTTATGGTGTGACTTAAGGTTCAAAATTTCGAAAAAATCGAAAATCGCGTATAACTTCGAAAATAGTGCGTACTCGAAAAAATTTTATATAACATTTTCGATCGCAAATAGGCTGTACTTTCGACCCTTAACATTTTTTACCATCTCGACGGGACACTCTGTATATATTTTGACACTGCTTCGAGAAGGTTATGAGTTAGAGAGCTGACATTTTTTTATAGAATTCTAGTAATAATTATTGAGGTAAGTTGGGCGAAATCGAGTAAATCCTTCATAGGATTGCCATACAAAAATTTACAGAATTACAGATTTTTTACTAATATATTTATGTTTACTGAGAAAACAGTTTGTTCCAGATATTTTTACATTTTTACTATTTACTATGAAATTAGTTATGACCACTTTCTCTATCCGACGAATTAGTCTAGGAAAAAAATGCGAAAATTTCATAATATTTACGAATCTAACATACTCAACTAGAGGGTATTACCAAAATTGATCTCTTTTACTAAAAGCCTAAAACAATTTAACCAAAAAAAAAAAATTAATAATAATTAGGGCACTACAAAACAGGAACTCTCTTAAAGTCTCAATTTATTGAAAAAAAAATAATTCATGAAAATTACATGTCGAAACCTCTTCATTATCAGAAAAAAATTTCAAAATGAGCTACGCAAAAAACGAATAATTACTAACAATTTGTTAGAAATCACTTTGAAATGCATTTTGAAATGATCGATCCCTAATTCTTCAAAACATAATTGCTTCTCTATAAATTACTTCAAACATTTAATTAAAAAATTACCATAAAATTATGCAAAATCAACGAAAAAAAAATTAATTAGACTCGTGTAAAACACGAGCTGCAACAAACCATTTCTCGCTACTGCCCGCCACTCACCGAACGTCGTTTTTTTATATTGTTTTAGAGATATTTCCGGTTCGATGAAGGTTTTGTTTTATTTTTATTTCTTTACTTTACTAATTTCCAAAGTCTACCGCAATGTCGATCATTAAAAAATCCAGATTGAATCGCACAAATGAAAATCTCAAAGTCCGTATCGCACTTGATTATTATCAGATCCGACGTACATAGGTATCTCATTCTGCACTTACCTGTGTGCGCGCAGGTTTGTTTCGCATAATTTCTTTTCTTGAAAATACATTGATCTCGGCATAGTTCGAAACCACAAACAAATTACATATATACAAAAATAAAAAAGACAAAAACTCATACGCGATTGATTTAATCATTTCGATTAAACCATTTCAGCAGATTTATTCGATTTTTACTTCTTCAGACATCAAAATTTCCCTATATGCATCACTCTCAGCTTCTTCGTCTTGTGTTGTGTAGCTTCTTCGAAACCTGATCGGTTTCTTCTTCGTCTGAGAAGATCTCCACCAAAGATTGTGCATTTAATGCCCTCTGAACATCATCGCTTGCGTGTTTCGATGCTTGACCTTTTTTGCAGCTTCTTTTCGCTTACCATTTTCAGAGGTTTTTCTTCTTTTGCAAAATTTTGCCATCATTTAATTTGGATGAACCACAAAATCTGCAATCAAAGCAACCAGATCAGGATGCGCGAACAGTTGCGCATGTTTTTTTGTTGGTC
The DNA here is from genome assembly GCA_963930735.1 of Dioctria linearis. Lineage (NCBI taxonomy): Eukaryota > Metazoa > Arthropoda > Insecta > Diptera > Asilidae > Dioctria > Dioctria linearis. The sequence goes on from OZ005741.1 coordinate 295,423,333, forward strand.
GTGTAAAATGCGCAACATTCGGTGTTTTCTACTTCTTTTGGCGGGGTACACCTTTGATTTTTTAATGAACTTTTCGAATTTTAATTTACGTAAAATTTAGGGCGTTACCTACCTGTTTGTAGGATAGTTAGTTTTCGATCATTTTTTTGTTTGTTTTTTAATATCTTGTGGTTTTTTTTTTAATATTTAAAATACAGTTAGTATGTAGAAATGTGTATAGATTGCAACTGTTCCAATTTAATTAATATTTTGAGTTGTTGTTAGACTCTCGTTTATCTTGAATTCGGGATTGATATTTTTAGTATGAGTAATTAACTGCCCACGTTTTCGATGTGTATCCATATCATAAAAATGTTTTTCTTTGATGAAAATATCTCTGGATTTTGGTTTTTTTTTGTTTTTTTTTTCAAAGTTAAGAGCATAACGCTCAAAAGAACAGGGACTTCCCGGGAACATTTTTTGAATTTGATGTCCTTTTTTGTAACAGATACGAAGAACAACAAATAATGGAAAAAATATATATTTATTTTGAAAGAAAATATCAATCCTGCACTATTTCTTGAGGACTACAACTTAGAGTATACATAGACTGCTTTTGTTCTTCGTATTATGTCAGTAAAATATTTTAATCGCTTATTAATTTAACACTTCCGTTCACATCGTTTCAGTATTTTTACAAAGTCAAAATAATCTCGTAAAAAAAAATCCTTTAGGTAACTACTTATCCTGAAAATCAGAAGTTAATTGAAACCGCCTCATCGCTAAGCTTTCATTAGTTTCGTTTTCATATCTTACAACAATCTCGAGTCAAAGAAAAATAAGGAATTTGACGCAGGAGCAGAGCTCCATGATAGATTTTTAATTATTTTTGATTACTGCTGGCAACAAGCCGTGGATTCGTATTTGTTATTTTTTTTTTATTTTTTTTTTTAACACAAAACGTGAAAGTTTCCACTGGTGCTAAAATCTTACCTTCACAGGTAAACTTTAATAATAAAAATTCAAATATCTGAAATTTTTAAAGTATACTTAAATTTAAAAAAAATTTCAAGAACTTTTATTTCTAACGATTCTAAATTAAATCATAAATACAAGATGAAAAAACATCCGCCTCGTCTGATGTTGAAACCAGGACCTTCCGCTTTCCGGACGACTGCTCTTACCACTGAGCTAACGAGACAGATGCTTTTTCCATTTGGCATTTTTTTAATTTTGTCTTAAGATTCTTCTATTCTCCATCTATGACCGATTCTAAAACTTGTGAGTTCGATTCTCGTATTGGGAAAAATAAATAAAATAAATATAAATTTAATTTACCATCTTTATCCACTTTTCAATATGTATCACTCGCGGAACGCAAAATGTTGAAACTTCTTCCAACACCATCAATACTAATTTCAAAAACTCACTATACACTTCCGTTGGGTTTAATTTTCGGTATGTTCCAAAATACGCAGCTAAATTGAAAAATTTCTCCTCAAATTTATATATGTCATCACTGACCGGGTCATCAAAGCCAAATATGAAATTGTTTTAATTAATTTGGACCCATTTATATTGGAACTTTTTGAAAATTCATATTCAATGGCAAAGCATTTTCCCTATCAAGAAACAACTAATAAATTTGGTGTTGGCAAGCCAAATACAGCAGGTCTCTTCCCAGAAACTGTTCTAACAAAACATACAGGTTCCATTGAGTACCTCTGTGCTTGTCATCCTAGTATCAAAACATATAGTTTAGATAACATCCTAAAGATCCTAATCACAAAGCATACCATCCTTGCGTTCTTCCAATTCTGGACACCAATACAGGTACCCTCAATAACTGTTGTACATCTTTAATTTCACGATCAAAGCAAAACTATCTACCGCTTATCTCTCGGTTAATGGTGGGATTAATTTCCCATCCCATTGAATATCGGTGGATTTCAGTTCACCATACATAAATAGTTGTTTTTTTTTTTTAGATTTCCACTCGTTTGCGCAAAAGAATGAAGGTTTTGATAAGTACAATTTCATTAAAGATCTTTCAAAAGGATTCTCCAATGGTGAAAATCAGATGCCTATAAAGTTAGCCCAGCCTTTTTTGAAATTTGTGCTCGACTTGTGTTGCGTTGTGCTGGAAAGAAAAATTTTAAAAATGGCTGCGCTAATTTTTTTTAGAAAACTTTTATTTTCATCATAAAAAAAATCATTTTTGAATTTTTTGATTTTTCTTTGCGGCACAATGCAGCACAAGTCGAGCACAATCCATCACACCCTTTATTTTTGAAAATTTCAAAAAGGCTGGGCTAACTTTATAGACATAAAAATCAACCATCGAAGCCTATGTAGATTTTGCACTTGTCCAGTATTGTCATTAATTTTGACGATGCTCGCTCTTTTCTTTATGATTTGGTGTTAAGATTTTTCTTTATGATCCAAGCTCTGTTTCAGAAAAGTGGAAATAGGCGGGTATTTTTTGGACTACTAGAGCTGGATTACATAATTCTATAGCCAAGTTTGACCAGTTTTTGTTACTACTAAATAAGCTTATCATCTACACGAGTTTTTCACATGAGCGTAATGTCTTAGAATACAAGTTCTATCAGCATGGCATAAAGTAACTCCCGCCATATTGAAATAGACAACTAAATCTAGCAGGTGAGTGGGGATAGGATAGAGCGCACATATACTAATAGATAACATTGTAAATAACTGGCTGCTATCCCCTACTCACTTATTACATAACTCTGTATTCGACCCTACTAATACTGCAATAATAGAATCGTTTATTAATATGTATATTTAGCACGGCCGGACCTTTGACCAAAAGCTTTACACTTGTCGCCGACATATATTGAGGAACACTACTGGCTGAAGTTTTAGAAAAAGTTCGAGACACAGTAAAATTAGATCCAACAAATGACAATACCAATTACCAAGATAGCCAATAAAAACAATTATCCCAATAAATAAATTCTTACTGATAACCATTAATGAAACAGTGTCACAAAAAGAAATTTATAAGAAGAAGAGAAAAAATTTTAAGCCGCTCAGCTCTAACTTTAATTATTTTGTATTTAACACCTTGCAATCTGTTGCTACCGATAATTCAGCATTATAAACTAATGCGCAGTTTTCAAGAACTGCCGGAAAAGGATCAAAATTGGATTCTTTCGGACTATGCAGTTTAGTTTCATCACGTTCTGAGCCCTTGTCTAGTAAAGATGAAAGGTGATACATACATAATTATGAACAATTATGGTGCCGGAGATGTTGGTGCACTAAAGGTATGCTGGAGTGCAAAGGGCCAAAATTGAAGTCACATAATCGTGACTCCGGCCTACAACCGCCAAAAAAAGTAAGTCACATAAATGTAACTTTGGCCGACAACCGCTTTAGAAAAATTAAGTCGCATAAATGTGACTCTGGCCGACAATCGACAGAAAATTGAAGTCATATAAATGTGACTCTGACCAACAACCGCCAGAACATTGAGGTCACATAAATATGACTCTGGCCGATAACCGATAGAAAATTTAAGTCGCATAAATGTGACTCTGGCCAACAACCGCCAGAAATTTGAGGTCACATAAATATGACTCCGGCCGCCAAAGTGTTAATATACAAGGTATTTTATGAACAGTTCACTTCTAGCCAGCTAGACCTAGAGTGAGATAAGAAATAAAAAAAGTATTATAGCTCGAGGGGAAGGCGGGGGAGAGGGGCTGGTAAATCCTAAAAGATGTGTCGGTAGAATCCAACAAAAAATACACATTTCTGCCATGAATAAACTAATAGGTCATTTTATACTGAACTCTCCTAAACTCAATATGAAAAACTAGTGTTGCTGACGTGTTTTTTTGAAAAGGACAAGTTACTAGTGGGGACTAGGCATCGAAAATTTGCGTTTTTTTTTCTTCTTACTACAATATCTTCCGCATATTTTGGCTCAAGAAAAACTGAAAAATTCGAAAAATTTAGCTCAGGAGAGCGGTAATCAGCTAACGGTTATTGCCTGGCGCGTCCCGTCCTACATACGGTCAAGCTGGTAGCGTCTCTGGTAAATAATCCGCAGCAGTTGTTTTGAAACTAAATCCGACCCAAAGGTACAGGAAATATTTTCAAATTTAGTATGCAGCGAACGCTCTTACAATTCGGACGCTCTTACGAGTTTTCGTTTAGTCGTATTTCTGTGAAAAAATGGCATCGAGCAGTACAAAATTGGATTGGAGTGGTTTTACACTCGAAATGGCATTTTGTAATAGTTTTTTGTTTTCGAGGTTTTTTTTCACATTTTGACGCCATTTTTTTAATTTTTATGTTTTGTCAGAAATTATCGATTCAATATATGGATGAACATCCGACGAAGAGAATGGCGCTTGAAAATTTCCAAAAACTGAAACCGTTCACTCAAAAACGTGGCAATAAGAGAGCAACGCGTGAGACGCGGGGTTTTCTGCATCCGCCCATATCTTCTTTAAATATTTGTATATTTTTCAAACCTCAACCACTGAATTTTTTAGCCAAAACTCCGATAAAAAGGTTGCTAAAAAGAAAATGTATCTATTTTGTTTCAATTTTTCACAAATGCTATTTGAAGTTTCTCCTACTTTCGGACTATTTTCGCTGCCTAATCTACTTAAGGAAAAAATTTTGCTTTAAAATTCGGAAATTTAATTTTTTTTTTTTAGCCCTAACTTCTAGGCAGAGGGCAGACGAGAAAATTGGAAATATATGAAAACTCCAACGATTACCTATCTTCTAATAAATTCTAAATAATCATCATAGAGTTGTTCGTTCAGAAGTTATAGGATGATTCATAAAAAATTAAGAATTTGCACCTTATAAAAACTTCAGAATTTATTACCATCAATCATAAATGTTTTCTGATTTCACCAAGGCCTTCATACATTTACCATGAGTCGGCCGGTTTTCAATTATTCTTAGAATAGAACACATAACATAAGAGCATAGGGTCCTTGAATCCCAAAAACGGTTTCAATCCTTTATCGCCTTGTGTTTTTCAAACTATCTTCTATCAAATTGCATACTGGGATGCAAACTGCCCGCACTTCTAGTACAAGTCAACAACTATTAAATTTTTACTGATCCATGTCCAATTAAGCTCTGATCTTCGTTGACGTGCAGATGACACCCATCGCTTCTTGAAATGAATGACAACATAAAATCTAAAATTAAATAGTCGACCCTATTCTGTCATGCATGATTATTACTTTATAAATTTTATGATTATGAGTTAGTGTGAGAAAAAAAAAGAAAAGAACTTTCCTTAAAAGTGAAAGTTGCACTTAGAATCTATTAGGCCTCTTCATTATAATCTAAACTGAAGTGATATTTTCAAATAAACCTGCATTAGGTAGGCAGGTAAATAAAATATCAAAAAATCCAATTTAATATATATATTCAGAATAATGCTTGGAATATCCGGCGAAAAAGGTCTTGTTATCCCATATACCTCCACCAGTGAACACATGACACAATAACACAGCAGAATTCCACCGATTTTACATACATACGTACTATATGTAGCTCCTCGAAGCCGATACTCAAAAATTCCTTGGGAATGTAATAAAACCGTCGTGTGTTATCTGAATGTAAATAAAAACCATCTCACAATAAATTTTCTTCATTAGTGCGTCTGCGTCGACGACGACCGACAACTCTTCTCGATTCTCACCGACCGTTCCAATATTTCTCCGATCCAGTATGATACACGAATCTTTAGGGAGTTATATGTATATACACACAACAAAAGGTCGGCGGAATTCTTTCCGTTGAAATCATCTCATCCAATCGAAAATTTCTTGACCTCTACACCTTTCGGACAGGTCCACAAATTTATTCTTCGTCGTCAGTTTTTTTTTTTCTTCTTTATTTCATACTAGCAGCTAGCAACTTTTGAGACAAAAGCAACAAACAACAGCATGAGTAGTAGAAGAAGTAGCCACAGCCGGCCGTACCGACCAGACCGATTTGACTTGAGATGGGACATCACCTGTGAAATCGAAGATTTGAACTGAGTTTTGAGGGAACAGGTTTCTTTTTTTCATCGGGTTCTTTTGGAGAATAATATACCCCTTCCCGTGATACTTGGGATATCCGAACCCTGAGTTGATTTTTATTAATGAATACGCGCAGCAAAGTGGAATGTATGCAATCCTAATAAGAGGCTCAACTGGACCGTCTCGAGATTTGATTTTGACTTCTCTTCTAAACATGGATCAGTTTTTGTGGTTCTTTTGTGCGCTTTTGTGTGGTGGTACCTTTCAGTATTGTTCTTCGGTAAACGCCGCCGCTACCAAAACAACTGAAGTCAGTTCACTTCGAATGAGAAGTATTTTCATAATTTCTTTTCTTCTCCGCAAAAGTTACGAAGTTTCGCGTTTATTTCTTTTTTCTGTTTGTTTATTTTTATTTTACTTAAATTGTTTAATAATTCACCGACGCAGACACATTTTGAAATGTTGATTTTATTATTTTTTGTAAATAAATTCGTAATTTGATTCCACGACAAATCAATTCGTTTACATTACATAAAAGCTGTGGGAATTGATTTTAGAATTCTTGCCGATGGTTCAGAGTATTTCGTGGTGATGAATTAAATGATTTTATCTAAAATTAAAATTCTTTAAACAAAATTAAGTCGTTTTGTGAGATGCAGATAACACATTCCAATGTATGTCCGTATATTAATTAGGAGCTGCCGATATAAACAAAACAATACATGTGCGATCCTTTACATGTAGAATTGTAAAAAATTAAAACTGACAAAAGGTCGGAACGGATAGTTGATGTTTTATAGTATATACAGCCAGATTTTTAGTTTAACAGCATTTCGAACAGACAATTACCAGTGCTATTAAAATATAAAGTATCATACAATTACCATTCTTTCATAATTATAATTGTAATTGTCAAATTTTAATTATTATGAATTATTTATAATTTAATTCAAATGTTTTCTTGCTTCATCGATTCCAATTACTTTTTAATTACATATTACAAAATCTTAAAAGGAATTGGTACTTAATTTGAATTGCTACTATTAATTAAATTAGTGAAAGAACTAATAATAAACTAGATAAGATGCGAAGAGTTAATAAAATAGGTAAAAATTAGTGCTGTTGATTTCATTGGAATTTTGGATTACCCGGATTTTCGGATTTGCTCAAACTTTCTACAAATAATTCGGGCTTGGCAGATTTTCGTATTATCCGTATTTACTGATTTAGGAGAAATCCGTATTTGACGAATTTACTTTTAATCGGGATTTCTTTGACTTGTTGGTAATCTGGAATTATTATTTAATTTGATAAAATAGTAAGTATAGTATCAAGTCCACTGCCACCTAGCAGTATTATGAAAGAAAAGAATAAAGAAAATAATTTAAGAAGCAAGAATGGCAGTCATATTCGAAAGTTTTCATAAAAAACTGTTAAGAACTTACCACTTATTCTTTTAATTCTCTAAATGAAGTTATATGGTACACTAAACTTCTTATTAATAATGGTACGAAACAGTGGGCTACAATCAATGTATAAAATCTACAAAGTCACGAACGATAACTGCCGATTCTGTAACGAAGAGAATCTGCAGAGAACGTTCTTCGCGAATTGTCTGGATAAGGCATTGGCAGTGCCGGCTTAAGGGTAGAGTATGTGAAGCGATCGGTCCAAGCGAAGGGCGGCAAATTTCGATGTCGACTCGCTTTCCAAATTTTTGTTGTATGCGTCAAGATAATAAATAAATATGATTTAGTCATGCATGATTGTAGAAGCCAAAGATATGACAATGGGACCAATCAAGGGTATATAGAATAAAAGGTATTCTCACTAAATTTTTGGCACATTGCAGCTGATGTGCCGTGACGTCACTCTGTGTCTAATATGTACTCAGTATATAGAAAAATAAGCAAATCATTGATATCTTAATAAATTTGGAAATAAATTACTGAAATTGTGTATAAAATGAAAGTTTTGAATATTTTTGATGTATTTTTATAAAGCTTTTACCATAATTAAGTTCAATAAGCTAAAAAGATGTACTTTAAAATTCAAGTGAAAATGTAAATAGAAACAAAAATAGTTTTTTCACAGATACCATAAATGTATCAACATAATTATTATTTTGCAGCAGTAAAATATTTAATTCATACATAATTAGTGTTTTTGAGTTTTTTTGCTTTTGTACTGCATTTCAATTAGTTTTTATGTTCTAAAGTAAAATTCAGTACCTACGACAATATATCTATATGAGATGATTTCACTTAGCAGGATGCTAACTTATGGCATAAGAACTTTCATAAACTAGTCATCGTGAATTAGTTATTTAAACCCAAAACTCACAGGTAGAAAAATCTTCAACATTCAAATTGTCTCCAAATACACTGTTTTTACTGAATACATTCGCCTTACATACCTATTCATATCCAAATACCTGGCGATGACTAGTTTATGAAAGTTCTGATGCCACAAGTTAGCATCCTGGTAAGTGAAATTATCTCATATAGGAATGTTGTCATATTGAATTTTACTTTAGAACATGAAAACTAATTGAAATGCAGTACAAAAGCAAAAAAACTCAAAAACACTAATTATGTATGAATTAAATATTTTACTGCTACAAAATAATTAATATGTTGATACATTTATGGTATCTATGAAAAAACTATTTTTGTTTCTGTTTACATTTTCACTTGCACTTGAAAGTACAACTTTTTACCTTATTGAATTTAATTATGGTAAAAGCTTTATAAAAATACATCAAAAATATTCAAAACTCTCATTTTATACACAATTTCAGTAATTTATTTCCAAATTTATTAAGATATCAATGATTTTCTTATTTTTCTATATATTTTTCTATATATAGAGTACACATTAGACGCAGAGTGACGTCAGCTTAATTTTCTCTACAGACAGAATGGTGGAACGTGTCTCGTACCGAGAATACCTTGTATTCTATATACCATGGGGACCAATATGGTGAGCAACGAAAGAGCGTTTTTTAATCTTTTTTGATGTCATAGCGTAAACTTAAGCATTTCTGTAGCAGCCAAAACTTCGGTTTCATTATTTCGTGTTCTGTGACGTTTGTTTGTTCTCTTTTCACCTTCTAGAAAGAGATGGAAAGTGATCTCAAAATATGGAGTGAGGTTCACATTAAAAAGGTATGTAAAACTCGATGGAAGAGTAGAGTCTCAAGCCTCAAAGATGTGAGAGATGAACCTCAAGAGCAATGTGAGGCGGCTTAAAACCCAGTCGCGGTTCTAGAGATTAGGTCACCCGCTCAACATATGGCATAATATGAATTATTGCTAATTCTTGTGATTTGATGTTGTGCGTATGACGCCAGCTACACCTAGAGATGGCATCATATGGAACTTATTTAGCTTAGTGATGGTTGTCTTTTGTGTACACTTGTTCCACCATTTTGCTGCAGGATAGGTGATCATTGGTCTGACTACGGATTTTTAAAGCCAAATCATTACATTTGGCTTTAGTCCCCATGTTGTGCCAGCCAGTTTTCTACAATTCCACAACGTTAATGTATTTTTCTGGACTTAGTCTTGTCAAAATGCTTCTTCCAATTGAACTTGAAATCGAGAGTTAGCGAGAGATATTTTGCTTCTTTGGACATTAAAACCTTCTTACCAAATTACCAAAGAGTGTAGGTTGGTTATATTCCTCAGTTTTTTTTTCTAGTGAAAGGTATAATTGATGTTTTGCTGGGATTGACTGGCAACTTGTGTATACAGTACACCAGCCTTGAACAAAACTTAGAGCTTCTTGAAGCTTTCTAGATAGCAACCACTCATATTTACCTTTAATAATAATTACAAGGTGATCAACATAACTTTGTGGCTTAGCAATGAAGATAGTACTCGCCATTGAGAACAACCTCTGGTGGTGTACAGTTCCAGTGCCTCCCAAATAGATGGATTTTAATTATCCTGTTAGATAGCATTGTCTGGGTCCATCTGTTATGGGTTGGATCCACTCCATGTTAATATGACCAGTATAGATATTATTGACTTAACAGAGGTGTTATCAAATGCCCCTTCTATGTCCAGAAAAGAACATAGGGCAATTTTTCTGGTGTCAATAGCTTTTTCTATACCATTTGTCAGGTTTAGTAAAGCTAGCTCTGTTGATTTACCTAGCTGGTATGCAAATTGATTTTGACTTAGTGGATACTCGTTAAGCGCTCCATCTTATATGTCTTTCCACTATTTTGTTCATTGCTTTAAGAGCAAATGAAGTCAGGCTGATGAAACGATACGACTAATACTGGACATTAGGTTTGTCTGGTGCCTTAGGTATATATCTTACCTTTAACTGTAATTAGAATTGGTAGAAATTCATCCAAACCTCTTTGGTAGAGAGCGGGGATGATTTCGTCTTCACCCGGAGATTTATGTGGTTTAAATGAGTTTGTGGTCAATTTAATGAGTGTGATGTGAAGATTTTGGCAGCGACCCCATTTATTCTGTGCTTTAACTTCACCTACTACAGAGCCTGGAAAATGTATTTGTATAAGAAGCACCAGAGTTTCCTTCCATGTTCTAGTGTTACATACTATCCGATTTTTTTACACTCCACAATTTAAATTATACACTTTTTCACTGAATTGTACTATGTTTTCGCCGAAAGTTCAGTGGAAAATTTGAGATTAAAAAAGACAAACAGAAATTTAATAAAATTTCGAGTTTGGGTCCTGAGACATCATTGCTCATTAGTTTATAGCGAAAGATTGTTGGTAACTAAATCAATTCACTCCATAAAGGATCTAGACCTTTGACATTTTAGTTCAACTATAGTCTGCTAGGAGGAGTCATGTCCAACACTAACTAAAATAGCTTTTACACTGCAATACGTCTGTATCCTGAATCCTAACTCTACAAATTAACAAAATACTTAAAATGGTTACAGAACCCTTTTGATCCTGATTGATATATAATTAACGGTGTGGCTAATAATATAAAGAAGCGTTTTGCCTATAACAAATGTTATTGAATCATAAATTACCTACTCACCTTTCCCTCCATGAAAAGAAAAAAAAAAGCCGAAGACTTATTTTATTTATCTCTAAAATCCCAAAACTCTTCGCAACACTTGATGAAGATGTCACAATTTTAATATACTTAACAAAAACAAACACACGAACAAAAGGAATGCAAATTTTATTAATTCTGTGAGTGAGTTAACAAGAAACACGAGGAAAGATTTAACATAAAATCGCGGTTCGGTGGGCTATTGAACCAGTTTTGAGTTTGTCTTTTAATTTTGCCAAATTTCAATGTAAATTTATTCAGAGATAAACTTTCAACTTTGGTAGCACATTTCACTCATGGATTCTTTAATGACTCCTTAATGCATGTACAAAATTTAATTAATTAATTATTTCATAAAAATTATATATGCGCTAGCAGTGTTATTTCTATAGCAACGATTTTAACATGCCAAATTGGTTGTGCAGGCAGGCATGCAGACAGACCGTGTTGTGCTCTCGTTTTTCATAATAGTCTGGGATTAAGTTTTTGAAAACGATATCTTTCCGTAGGTCATGGGTTTTTCGAAACAATAAAAGAACTGCAGAGTTGAAATTGAGCTCGGGGTCACTATCGCAGTGGCCAACAGACGAAGAGTGGTCAAAAAGAGGAAAACAAAAAGCATCGCAAAAGATACCTCGAGTTTCAGAAAGAGTCTGATTCGTATATGTATGGTGGTAAGTGTAATGGACTAGTGTCTTAGTCCCTTTGACCGCTCCACCGCGCCGGACGTTTCTTATGTCACTGCCATGTGATACATATGTACATGGACCTACCTATATAGGCCCTTCTTAAGATAAACGATACTGCCGTTTTCCATAACCCTGCAGAGGCAATGAACTTATTTTGTGCAAATAAAGTATGTAATGCACCTGTAGAGAATGCTGCCAAGTCTCGAAATAGAATTGGAACTGACCAAGAATTTTCGATTCTCTTGTTTTTGCTTTAGGTTTAATCCCTTAAAGCTGACATTCCTGCTCATTCTGATAATCCTTTAAGCGGAGGATTTTTGTATTTTTTATTTTTCTTCCTACAACACTTTAATTTTCTTCACAGCAATTTAAGTGTATATCCGTAGCCATTCCCAGGGACTGAAACCAACACTAGCGGTTCTTTTTCAGACGACATGTTTATAGTCGACCAATTGGTCTGAATAAGGTTAACAAAATTGGAAAGAATTTCTGAATTATTATCTCAATGAAGAGGATGACTCTAATTAAGGATTATCATCTTTTGCATTCACTTAACGACTATGTAACTGTTGAGATTTTTATTTTTTGGTATTCTTAGTCACATACCTACTCATTTACTTTGATTTCCAAGACTGTTGATAGTGAGGCTAATCAAATCAATTGGGACTTAGTGTCTTCCCTCGATATATGAAACGATTAATATTACTTAAACGGTATCTAAACTCAGCTTGTGGTAATTAATATGCAGCTTAAGTCTTTAGTGATCTATTGATTATCATTATATTTTGCCTTGCTGATAGCATTACTGAACTCATTATATTGCCTGCAAGCTTCCTGAGTATCTTTATACCGTACAGATGTTTTGAGAATTTTCAAACTCTTGGAAATAAGGTGACAATATTTTTGTCATAAAGTGAATACTCAGCACCCAATTATTATTTTACGGGACCATCTTAAAAGGCTAAAAAATGAAAAGTTTTTCTTGTTCCTAACACAATAAAGGAGAATTTCAATGATATTATTAATGACTATTACAAGCTCGTTCCTATACTGGACACAATTTCGTCAGTTGTGTATTCAAATTCTGCTATATACTTGTCAACTTCATCAGTATTTAGTCAAGATAACACTACGCATGGTGATACTAGATATTGCATTTACTCGTCCTTTCTGCGGCCTTACAAAAAGACACTTAGCAAGAGAAATAAGGTCAAAAACAGAAAAGGCTCGCCAGATACAATGGCAGAACTTTACTGGACTCAGATGTGCGAAATAATTTCCCATGCAAATATTTAAAAAAAAAAAGTCCTCAGCTGTGGCTGAGACAACTTACAACGAGATAAGAAAATCCCCAACTCGGATCACTTTTTGAAAACTCTTTAACTTTTTATTCAACCAAAAAAAACTATCATTGCGAAAAATTATGTGGCATAATAAGTACAGCAAGAAGGAGAGAGAAAGTATATTGCTTTCTATTAGAGGGCCATTAGCTCGTTTTAATTCGACCCCTTTTTTGTGAGTTTTTCACATCTAGATGTAAATTGTCTCAGTCTGTAATAAGCACCAGATTAAGGTATTGACGGGCTATTGACTGGCTGGCCATTAACCACTTAAGTACATGCTTAAGGCAAAATCATAAAGGATAGCTGCCGATTCTGTAACGAAAGGAAGGGACTTAAATATATTTGTGTATATTTTTATAGATCACCCTGTAACTTCTTTGAGTATGTTTTTTATAGATCAGCCTACGTTACACCCAATTATGGTGATTTATGGCCCATCAAAACTTCGGAATTTTAACTCGTTTTTTTATTTAACTACTATTTTTATCATAAAATACGTCATCAGAACCAATTTTTCATATTGGATTTAAAAACCCCAAAAGCTTAGCTTTAAAATGACCAATCACACTCTGTACCCAAAAGTGACCCTTTCTTCGTTTTTTGCACTTTTTCTTAAGGGTGGTTACCACTGAAATCTTAAAAAACACGAAAAGTTAATACAACTTTGCGTCATATTTGTGCGTATTATCATGATTAAAATTGTACATAGTTTTAGAAAAAGCATAAACTTAGGTAATGACGTGTCAAAAATAAAGATTTCGGGATTTTATATGTATGTAGTTAGCTTTAGAGAACTGTCGAATTCATGAAATTTGCACAGTTTGGTACATAATAACGTAATAATGGTACATCAAGAAGATAAATTTGTAATTGAGTATGGAAGATCTTGAAGAGGAAGATGAAGTGACGGAGAGAAAATATAGTAAAAAAGGTTTGGTTACTAAAATATATTCGTTTGAAAGTTGCTATTTTCAGAGAGGAATAACTACCAAAATTATGATATTATTGCAAAGAAAGTTCAATTTGTGACAGATATCGAACCTTTTTCTGTTCATTTTGGAAAACTCAAATTATGTAGTGCAATGATAAAAGAAATAAATTCAATAATGTTAACCATGGTAGAGGCAAAAATTTCTTGTTTTTATATATTTTGCATACAATTTGGGGTTTTTAATTCATTTTATCACCGTCAGATGGAATGATGTGCTTTCGGAAAGCATTCATTTATTTTGAAAGCTCTGCGGGCTGTAGTCTGCATACTCGTAAAGTGTATGTCGCCATTTTCTGCAATAGGTATACGTGTGTAGATTTCGCGGAATATTTTAAGTTTTATCATTGCTAATTTCTTATTTTTGCTTCGGAGGCGAGACTTTTTTTGCAGTTCTATTTATAATCTAGTTGTATATAATTGTGAGCAACTTTTATTTAATCATGGGACGTGTTAGTAAAATTCGGTCTAATAATATTATGAACTAAAGAGGAGAAAGCTGAATTTGCTACGTATCCAAATTTGTGTATACGAAAAGTAAATAATCCTATAAGGCTGTTACACAGAAAATCAATCAATTTTGTGTAAATTTGTGAATGGACTATATTTCATTTTGATGGAATCTTACAGGAAGTTTGACAATATTGAAAATAGTAATATTTTGTTGCGATCCATTCATGACCAAGAAACGGTGTTTTGAAATTTAAAAAATGTCGCAAATTTTGCTTAGTAGATGTAACATTAAAAATTCATATCTTATGAAATAAACAATACTTATTTTGGGAAGCTTTGAGGTTTGCGAGAAAAATTAATCAACGTAATTTTTCTAAAAATTCGGATATTTCGGTTATCCATGAATATCTCAAAATTTGCAATACCAATACCATTCCAATTCCATATAAGACTTATAAATGAAGCGAATAGTACAAATAGTTCGCTTCATTCGACAGAACAATTTGTTCTCTCCAATATATGAGAGTTCTAAAAGCAAGTACACAAAAGAACACAGCTATTAACTCCGACTATGCTAATCTTGTTGAATTATATTGCTTGAAAATGAAAAATTTTATGCGAACAAAATTGAGGAATTAGATAGAGATAAAATTTTATATAGTCTTACACTAAAATTGCGTTGGAAATTCTACCAGACATAGCTCAACCTGGAATTTTTGTTGGTCAATTCAAATTTATCTCTCGAATGTATTTCTTTGGTTATCTAGTTAGTAAAAAGGTAAAACTGACAAAGTCTGAACATTGCCAATATTATATGGTATATTTCAAGTCAGAATTCTCGGAAGAGTTTTATTTCATGACCGGCTTCAGTAAAATAAAATTTGCCCAAGCAATAAATGGCGCCAGACAAATTACAAGGACAGCACAGAGCGCATACATTTCGTTCGCCACTTGCTTGCTGCTCACGCAGAAATATTTTATAAGTTCAAAAAAATTCGATGAAAACTTTTACAGACAAATCTAAAATCTTGCCATGCCTATGCGATCCTACTGCAGTGCTGATGCCCGATATGCTTTGAAGTACAATGCACACGAATACTACAGCATCCTTTGCATGTACATATAGTGATTTGTTTCAATTTTCAAATTGCATACCTCTATGCGTTTATGTCTGACTGTACTTTTGAGAACAGAAATCGTGAGCTTTTTTTTGGTGGTAACCCCCCCTTAAGCAAATCCAGCAAGAAAGTTCAATGACTGCCAGAAAGTAGGCAATTATGTTTTGGGAATGAGCTTTTTAAGGCATTTTCACTGGATGTAATCAAAGAAAAGTGTCAATAACGCAGAAAGGGTTACATTTTGGGTACATTTTAACGGGAAGTTTTTAGGCTTCTTAAATTCAGAATGAAAATTTCATGTTGATAACGTGTTTTTTGATAAAAATCGTAGTTAAATAAAGAGAGAAAAAAACGAGTTGTAATGCCGAAATTTTACTATTGTTGAACCATAACTTCAAAACGGAGGCGGGGAGGGGGAAAATTTATAGACCATTGGGAAGGTCCAGTCCAAATATCTGTAAGTCCCGTCATCTCAGAAAGCATTAGGATTTCCCCCGCCACCCGTACAATTGTTTGCTCGCTTAAGTATGAACTATCCATCACCTTCGGATTTCACACCACTTACTGGACACCCTGTATAAGCCTGACGGTGAAGTTATCTGAGTTTGAATTTTACTGTGAATGAAAGATCATAAAAATTTGTATTTATCTCAAAAAGTTTTTAGCGTTTTTGAGGTTTTCCATTTTTTTTGCAATAAAAGAAATTGAACTTTCGAAAATATTTTAGCAAGTTTCAGGTCTGAAAATTCTAGGAGATATAAGCGCGAAATGCAAATGCTATTATTCGCACTCAACTTTAAACTTGTGCCTTTTGTGCAAACAATTCTCTTCATAATAATTACATCCTCAACTACTAAAACTATCCATCACCAGCATCTGTCCACCATAAAAACACGAACTAAACTTTTATTTCCCATTTCGAATGGAAAAATAATTTTCTTGCTTTTCCACTCGACAGATTTTATCACATAAAGTCATCTTCAAACCTCATAATATTCTAATAAATACAAAATCCAGAAAATTAAAATTTTATTCACCATTAAATAGCCACAAAGGCTGCATAGGACTTAACACAGGTAATTGAAAATGATTTCCTTGTAGTCCGTCGTCAATGTCTAAATTGCTTGTGTAAAACCTTTCGGTCGTAATACGGTCGTCATCCGAACCAATACCTGTCTTTCTTGGCACATCTAAGCCAGCTATACGAAATAAAGTTATTGCAAAATTTAATTACAAATGTACGAAGTACATCGAAATCTGTTAGTACTAAAGTGCACAAGACTGAATAATTGCTTAGCAATTTGCCGTGAAATTAAACAATGCAACAGTGTCAGATGCCTTAAGTGTACCAAATCAGCGACATTAGACCGGTCCCAAGAAAATTGTTTAATCAGAGGCAGGGGTACGAGGACTGTTGTACCAATTTGTTCGACAGATTTTTCCAGTTAAATTGTTAATTTGTTTCGGAAAATAACCGTGCGATTTGTATATAGATTTTTTTTAGCATTTTTGATTTTTGCTCATATTCATTCTGTCGATGGTTTTTAACTTTATTTTATTAATTTGAAATTTCTTTTTTATTTCTTGCAGGTTTTAACGGCTGGAAATTTCGAGCTGCAAATTTTAGAAATATCTAACACAAACAGTCACCTCCTGTCGGGGTATTGTTGTGGTGTTCCTTTAGAAATAAGAAGTACGAAAACAACAGGTAATTTTCGTATTTTTATTTTAACTTGTTTAATTTTTTTCTAACACATATTTTAATATTCACCCCCAAATAGGTTGTCCGCCATGTTCAACCGCTTTTAGGCTGTGTTTAAAAGAATATCAAAGTTCGTTACCAACCGAACAAGGTATTCTGACTGGATGTTCCTTTGGTAATGCTAGTACAGATATTTTAGGTGGTTCTAGTTTTGTCTTAAGTGATCCGGAAATTGGATCTATTGTTCTGCCATTTACATTTCGGTGGACGGTAAGTAAATTTTATTTGCTTTATTAAAATTAATATTATTTATTGTATTTTATTATTCTTTAGTCTTCGGTTTGAAAATTCACTTTCAAATTTGTTTGATTTTATTTGTGAGTTTTTTTTTTCATTTCTCTTATTTTGAGGTTATTTTAGTGAGTCTGGTAAGATTTTAATTATGTAAAATACCAAGAAAATCATCGCCATATGTCCATAGATACTTTTTGATGGTACTCAAATCGATTAGTAGGCTAAAAATTATTTCATATGGGGAAGATGTAAACAATTTTCTATCCAAATTGCTTACTAATGCCCCACATACAATCTACACCTCAGCTTAGGTGGGTACAGTTAGAGTGTGAGCCACTGAAAGAGTTTTCATAATCAGCCACACTTAGACCCTAGAATGGCTCTAGTGATACCACTAAAGACTAGATTGAAACACTCAAACAAAATATCTTACATAGGTACTTTAAACCTCCTCTTCATTTTTCAAGCTCTAGAAAAGACGTTGGAGGGAGTCCGCGTGCGCCCCGTATGTTTACCATGTTTGTTACAAAACATATTTTTCACAGCTTTTTTACTAACGCACACCATTAACTTTTTCCATCTAAAAGAAGTCTGTAAATGGCCGTAAGTGTAGACAAATTTTAACTGAATCTAGAGTTCGTCTTATTGTACCTTTCGCTAAACCATAGCTGAACTTAAAGCTCAGAAACTATTACCATAGACAAACTAATAACTACAAAGACTGGGTAAGTACAACAAAAATCTGCAATGGTTTGTTCGAATATAAAATCGACGATTCCTCAAATTGCTTATGCAAACCATGGATAAGCCAGAAATGCCTCGCACCAATTCAAAATTAACGATGCGTCGACCTGATATAAGGAAGGCCTCAATTTTTTCCTTGAATTTTTTTCTTAAGCGACCCATACACGGCAAATATATTGTCCAACTTGGAGTGCCACACATCAAAAAAAATTTCTCCACACACTGCCAAACATACTGTCCAACAAGCAAACGGGGCAAATTGCTATCCTACCAGTAGACATGGGTGAGAAAGTAAAATAAAAAATTATAATGAGGTAACCAAAGCATCAAACACTATCCTTTGATGCATTTACACGGCTTTTTCAGGAAGGGAAGTAGAGTGATATTATTGTCATTTAGAATAGATCAAAAATAATAGTGTTATGATTATTGCCATTAATCTCGATTATTGATATTCGTAGCATCTGTACATTTTCAGATTATTTTGCCACAGTTGACCAAACATGAATTCATGCTACAGCGATGATATAAAATTCTCGATCCGATCCACTTCGCTTTCACTAAACCTGATTGAGCCTATTTTGTTTTTCGGATCCATGAAAACATAGAAATATGAATACTAGAACCAGTTTCTAGTACAACGATCTGTTGTAAAATAAAAAATTTATTGAAACCAATTATTATCAGCGGCGATCAAATATAGGCAAAGTTGGTTCGTCGGTAATTGCTAAATATTTCCTTGTTAAATGTGGTTTAAATAAGGACAATTTTGTGAAAAGTTAATTTAATATTTGAAGCTATACGTGCCAAACAGTAGTTTATGTAGATTTTGTTCAAATGAATTTTTATAGCAAGATTTTTTACCAAGAAAATATCTCACAAGCCTGGTAACAAAATAGATCTGTATGTTTACTTTTGTCTAAAAATATCTGAGTAAAATTCAAGTAAACACTTTCTTTCGGTAGAGGGGATAATACTAATGAAAAAACATATCAGATAACTTGGAAATCCATTCAACTGTAAAAATTTTCTAGTCCGAGAAGTTACTTTTGGGTAAATAACTTTCGAGTCTGTGTAAAAACTTTGAAGCCTGGGTAAAAACTTTTGAGTAAACATACATACCTAATTATAATACACCCAAATTTCTACACTAACTTTACCAGACGGGGCTGGGGGGCCGGGGCTGGTCGCACAGCCTTAGCTTCATTGGATATTGTCCAAAAGAGAGCCTGCAAGCTCATTGGCGATGTGGCAATTACTCGTCATATCGACTCGCTCGAGCACCGTCGCGATGTTGGATGCCTTTCGCTCCTTTATCGCTATATGCATGGTCAATGTTCTGATGAAATACCTAGTCTGATCCCTTGTAGAATAGTTCCTGCACGCAATACTCGCGCTGCATCCCGTGCTCATCCTTTTACCCTTCAAATTACCTTCGGCCGTACACTAAAATTCTGTGATGCTTTCTTATCCCGCACTGTGCGAATGTGGAACAGTCTACCATCTTCTGTCTTTCCTCCGGCATACAACCTGCGAAAGTTTAAGGGCGACATACATAGGCACCTCCGCCGCTCTTCTCATATCCCTTAATCCTTTCCCTATCTCCTTCCTGCCACGCTGTGCTTTGCATCATAGGGTATCCCCTGAGCTTGGCTTAATAATATATATAAAAAAAAAAAAAAAAAAAAAGACATACCCAAATTTAACAGACATTTTTATTAATATTGATGATCAAAACATATATTTGATCCGTTGATTACACGAGATAATCCTGCCACAAACACTTTTCAATCTCCTCAAAATCTTAAAATGTTATATAATTTGAAAATAATTAAACAAAGATGAAGTCTGTGCTTTACAGACTTCTTTTGTGTACTTCATTAGACATGACAAGATCAAAACACCGAAAACGATGATCGTTTTTTTTTTGTTTTTTTTTTCTTTTCTTTTGAGAAAAATTTTCTTAAGACTTGTCAGATCGTCTTTAAATCCAGTATTGTATCTCAGTCTTTTAATTGTATATTCTCATAACAAATGATTGTAACATTCGTTTTACGGGCTACAGAGTATCTACTAACTTCCAGAAGTAAAAGCAGTCAAAACGAGTAGAGTAAAGGAGTAAAAAAAAAACAATCATTTTCTTTCCATATCGCTCAAGCATAGCATACTTTACCCGTTTCGATACCATGCATGTTTGAATGGGTGAAAGAGTTTTCAGATACATAAAAAAGATTCTTCGGTTTGACTTGTTCTTGGCAAGAAGACAGCCAAATCGTGATCGAACGCGGCGATAAATTTTTCCTATAAAATAACTTTCATATAGGGCACTTGAAACTGTTACAAGAAGAGTCTTAAAGTCTTGGACGATTTCTACTACTGACATTTACTGTTTTTATTTTATTTTTATTTTTTTTATATTTTTTTTCTGTAAGTAAACACAATGTTCGAATAGAATGCACCAAACGTAGGGCTACGATTCTTTTATTTTATCCATTTCAAAAGTACACTCTGTATCTGTATACTTACTTACAACATTATATATAGAGGCGAAGAAGAAAAGTCATGACTTGGACAAAACAGAGAGAAGGGAAATAAAAATAGAAGAAAAAAAAATTCCTGAGTTGTGCTGAATAGTTCATAACTAAGTGATGAAAAGTACAATGGCCTAATATTTTGCCTTTTTAAGTGTAATCAGTATCATCAGAAGCAATGGACGCATGAGCAGAGATCGTGTTGTCTCCGTGTATATATGTAAGGGTAAAATCCATATACATACCACAACCATGGATACCAAATTTTCTAGCATGATACGAAAATTCCACTTGACTTCATCCGAACCGTGCACGTATCTACTTATAACTATTGAACTGGTCAAAAATTTTCGGAACACGAAATCGCTGATGTATAAAACGATTAATGTTTAAGCTCTGTATCGAAATTAGGATCTTATGACTAATTGAGTAACAGCTTTTCAGAGACACCAATATCGGATAAGATCTCATCCATTTCGTGACTTCCCGCCTCAGTATGAGTCAGAACGCGATCAATCAAATGATATCGATATCTGATCCACATTATTGTAAAGGTGCTGAGGATATTAACATCTGAATGTTTTTTATTATGCGGCTTTTGTTAACTAACTCCGATTTGTATAATAAATGTTTTTGGAACTTTTCGGTTGCTACGCATTTTTTTTTTTTTTTACTGAATTTTAATTAATGCCATTAATAGTATTGTCCATTTTGGGTATGATGACTAGATCGGAATGATTTTAAAACACGCATATCAATATGTTTCTAATTCCTCATATGTAAATTATTTGTTTGTAATTTTTTTTTTATGTATATGTGTTCCCATGCTATGAAAATTACATAATTATACTCCGTTCCAAAACTAATGACAGTACAGCTTTTATAGATGGTCCTGATGCAACATTTCAATCATCTTATCCATTTTCCATTCTTGCCAAACTTATTTGGTTAATTTTACTCTAGCAATTTTGAAAAAAAAACACTAGCAGCCCCCGACTTGGAGTATTTTCTTTATTTATAGGGAAATATTATTATACCCTAGATGAAATCATAGTAAGTTTGTCATTCCGTTTGTAACGCACTGAAATAATGTTGGTAGAGCAAATTAAGTCATAATATAAAAAGTTATTTTTATTTTTGCATGTCCTTTTGTCCTCGACAACTTAGAGTAGGTACTGAAACTTTGCACACGGGCTTTTTGAAAAAAAAAAAAATTAAATTTAAGTTCGGAGGTGATACCAATCTGGCAACCCCTTCGTAGGGTTGCCATACAAAAATTATGTTTTTCACTATATATTTGAATTTGGATACTGAGAACGCGTCAACGTAGAGAGCTGAAATTGGTTGGGTACACAATATTTTCATGAACGCAGCAAATATAAAATTTTAAAGATAAATTAAATTGATCAACCCCTTCTTGGTGTTGCCATACAAAACTTTTTATTTTCATCCAGAGTATAATATTATTGATTTTAGAGCAATTATAAGTATATCTCTTGTGTTTTATTAAAAACCTAAATGGGATTTTATGATCGCTTGATTTACGGAAAATGTACCTTAAACCGAAATTGCGTAAATCGAGAAGAACTGACAGTAGCTTTTAGAAAATCCATTCAGGAGTGTAAATAAAGCAATGCACGAAATTTAATTATTTTGAATAAAAAAATATTATATGTTCATATTAAATAACAAAAACAGTTCAAAAATAAAATAACATCAAAATTAGTGAATATAATATCAAAACGTATGTAAAACAAGCACAACAGGAACATAAATAAGCAATTAAGCATCTAAAAACTGAAAAGAACTCCAAGATTTCATGTTTACAATTAAAACTACATAAATAGGCGCATATTATTTGAAATGAAACTGCCTTAATCAAAGTCAGAATCGACGCACATTTCCGTAGCGCTGGTGAGGTCCCAGTCTTCTTTAGAAGTAGATGATTTAGGAACGCTTAAAATTGAATGTTTCTTTAAAAAAAACAGATCTAAGATTGGTTGTGGAAACCTTTGTCGTTTTTCTCTTAACAACACCTGATAGCATTGATTCGCTTGTCTAATTAGTCTAGACACCTTGGAGTTTCTATCTTGTTGAGGGTAATTTTCATCAATATGTAATCATCCAATATTTTCTGTGTTACTTGACATCCCCTTTAGAGTCAGCACACGAGAGGAAGGACATTCTTCTACGTATCGCCTCCATATTGTAATTTTCCCTATCTTCGGCGAGATCTTTATTATTACGTAAGTTCAGGTTCGAGAGAATCTGTCGATGTTATTGGTATCGATTTCTTGGAAGCCTAATTCCTTTTGTACTATGTTCGCCCCACCGTTGTTTATCGTATACAATTATATGTCCCTACACAAATACGATGTCGCATAAAAATGAAATAAATTCCGGAAAGCTACTTAAAACCAAAATCAATCTCGTAATAGTAAGATCGCGTAAATGGACAGATTACTGTATTTAATTGTTCAAACATTTTTTTCATAAAATATATTTATCTCAACGAAAGCAAATTTAATCACTCGACTGAATGAAGATCTTGATTGCATCTAGCATTGGTCCTTAATGTAAATGAGTCAAAATCCTGCTATAGGGTCATTGTCCTCCTCGAACTTGACCTTTCAGATTTTCCTTCTCCTGTTGTCGTAGGTAAAAATCTGCTGAGCTGCGTAAACAAGGTAAAAAGTCTGAAGATTCTAATCAACAAAAACTTGACATCGACAGAGAGTTTTCTTTTTTTTGTGCACCATAGGTGTTGATGAACCTTTTTACCTGGCGTTGTCTTTGCAGCCCGTCCCAATATAAGGATTTTTGTTCTTTCTCCTAGGTTTTGGACAATCTTCATGTGGTATTTTTTGAGTACCACGGTATTCCGCTGGTTCAAATAATCGAAGTTTCCAGTCCTGTCTTCGCTAACCCTTTATGACATTCATGTCCCAGTACCCACATTAGAATGATTTTATTTTTCCTCAGTAGTATTCTGGAGGAGATTTGCTAGCACTTTGAGACTATACTTGAGCTATATTCACCAAGTCATTTAATTGAAATTTAATTTAATTTGTGTTTTAGTACCTACTTCGTTTGGGGCCCGTTTGAATTAAAATTAAAATTAAAGTTATTTATGTTAACTCACTGACACTTTTAAATATCTAACGACATTACACATAATATAATGTGCGGCACTAAGCCTAGCCTAGCCTAGCCTAGCCGTTGTTGCAACCCTTGCAAAGATCTGGATCTGGATTTCAAGGTTCTGCCCTCAGTCATTACCTAAGAGACCAACTGCTAGATAACATTGATTACCATCTTTCTTTAAATGAGATCATTATGAGAGTTGCCATATTGCTGTCCATTCTTAAGCACAACAACGCGCTGCTTTTCTATTCTACATCACCAATTGACGATTTCAATTGCGTTATTATAACATAAAATAACACAAATTAAATTTGCATTTAATTTTAAAACAGAAATTAAATAAAAATTCAATTAAAGGTCCTTAATGGCCCTTAATGGCTTAGCTATCCAAGAGGATAGTGATAGTTGAGCCGTTTATAGTTCTTTTAATACATTCTTCTGCCAGTTTAGGGGCAAATAAACGCAGCCTAACTACACTTGTTTGTTTTTGACCCTGGAAAGACAGCTCAATTCAGATCATCATTCTTCTCGATTTCTTAGTATCACGTCTAATGGCTTTTTAAATCCGGCTCACACATATTATCCAATTTTGTTGTAATTTGTACAAAGTACACCTTTGGTGGTACCCTAGTTAGTGATACCAGGGCATCACCAGATATTTCATGTTACGTTGACAGCACCACTGTAACGTGCCGTATCGACTGGAGTAGGAAGAGCTGAGACCTCAGTTCTTGATGCGAGATAACTGTCCTAAGGTGAAAGCTTCGAATTAGGAATGTAGGACAGTATGGTTCAGTCAGCCACACTGTAAGTCTGGAGTTAGGCAATCGTCAAGTGGAATGTCCTGGAGCAAGAGACTCTTAGGTTGTCCTATCTGAGCTGCTTATTATTTTGACCAGAACTGTACAAAGGAAAGGCTGGCATGACAGCTAGTACATCAGGTTTCCTTGGTGTCTTCTTTTAGTTGTCGAAACACGTCGATCTTAGCTACTTACTTCACACACTACTGAGGACTTATAACCACAGGAGGAACGTAGCAAGAATACACCAGCCGACCCTATGTCGATCTGATGAAAGCGTTTCCTCTATTTCTGTTGTGCGGTCGAGCGGTCCAGATCTTCGATATAGATAATAGGAACTTCCGTATGCGATAGTATTCCGTAACTGCTGTGGATTGATAATGATGGGGCGGTACCCTTGGTATATCAAGTCAATCTGAACGGAGTACCTGAAAAGAAAACACATGAACCGCCATTTAAGCGGGCATGAACATAAGCGCCTGTAGGAAGCAGTCTAAATAAAACACCGGTATCTTGGATGGTATTCCTGCTTCTTTTATTTGGAAGGCTTCTTATTAGCTCTTCAGCGAGAGATTATTTTATTCTTTTCTTTTTTCAAAAAACGTTATAAACTTTTTCTTACTCCTGGTTCTAATTACGTCTGACAAGCGAATCATTTATTTGTTTTGTAAAAAGTATTTTGAACAAAATCATGACTACTTAAATAACGCTTTCTGCGCTCATTGAAGTAATAATAGCTGGGACTATGGCAAAACAACATGTCCCACCATATCCTATCAGGTAGATTGTAAGATAAGTGAAATTAAGTCTTGTGCTATTAACTCAATCCAGAAAAACCTGATTGATGTTTTGCGACTAATGTTTGTGGATAATGTAAAAAAAAGGATTTAAATGTCAGCCCGAAGCCCTGGTAAGACAATAAAACGAATTTTGAATGTATATAGAATCTTTGTTACTAGATAGTTGTTATGATCTACACAGTCTGGCATGATACCTTAATCTTAAGCAGCTAACTGTAAAGAGTGGAACAAACGGAGAAACTTCAGAATTTGTTTCTGTTGTTTTTTTATTTAATTTTTAAACACTAATAGGAGGTAGTACCTCCTTTACTCTTTATAACCGGCTTCTATTCGTTTTGGCGTAAATTCATAGTTTTTTTTTTAAATGTTTAAACCATAAAGCTTCAATCGTTATTATTATTTTTTTTAATGTGCAAATGTTGATGATGCTTTTATAGCTACGATCTTTTTTTTTATTAAAACCCACACAGGCTTAATCGGATTAAGGTCTGAACTATTTCCAGGCCATAGTAGTGACACTATCACTAGCTCTTCCTTGTAAAGTTTTATTTATAAGAAAGAGGATTAATATTAATTTCTACTTATCTTAGACCAAGAGGTTGTTAAAAAAAAAAAAACTTCTTTCAATACTTACAAAATGAGCTCAATGACAGGGTGCCGAGTCGTCTTGGAATATGGGTTAAGAAAACCCTTAATTCAAAGATTCTATAGGCATGACAGCGTTTTTAACAATTTCTCTATAAGTAGCAGCATTAACAACAGACCCATCTGTAAAAATTGAATGCGGCGGAATAATACCTCTTGTTTCGTCTACCTCATACTGTCAGATCGCATAATGTTAAATTTGCATTATTCGAAAATATGGAACGTCGAAAATCGGAAACAGTCCAGTTTCTTCTTTCCTTTACCTATTCTGGGCGGTGTTTCTTCATCTTTGGATTTAATAGTGGTTTTTTTACAGGAAATCAAGCCGGCAAACCAAATTGTCGAAATCGCCGACAAGCTGTTCTGCTATTTAATTTACATTGGAAATTTGGATGCTTCATTCAGCTCTCCTCTCAGTTGTCTTGCACTCACAAAGCAACTTCTTAACGAGAGGCATTTCAAAATGCCGCGGTCTTCACTCACATTAGTAGAATGTTGTCGTCCGCTGCCAGGTCTTCGACTTAAACTTCCTGTTGAATTGTAATGTATAAAAAATCTCCTTACACTAGAATCACAATAACCATTCTAATGAGCACTTTTAAAGCAGTTATTTTTGCTTTCACTTCAAAAGACATTTTGGTGAATAGAAGATCCATGATTTCATCCCGTTTTAATTAAAAACATTTTTAAGAGAACATACATTTACACTGTAATAAGAAATTGCACCTTTCAGGCTCATTTATGCAGACCTTAGGTAACCAAAATGGAAAAAGTGTTAGTGAGCCTATTTTTTGTCTACGGATGTATATCTGGTTTGAGATACTTAAATGTCCAACCAGGTCTCCTGGTTTAAGCTGTTTCTCACTTTGTCGCCTAATGACACCTTTAGCTGCGATAATGATGACTGCGAGAAATTACCTAATGTTTTAATTATTTGTACGTTCAAAAAAATAGAATCTGTTAACAGTGGCAATCTCAAAACACTTTTTCATTTGATTGTAATCGCTGAATGTTTTGTCCAAGGCTCCTTTTATGTATAAATCTAAATGTGAATAAAGGCTTTGACTCTTATTACAGATTCTTTTGTTGAGAATGCCGATTTGGTTTCTTACTCTTGATCCAGGTTTGAGAATAGATTCCAGAAACTTAAGCTCTATGTAGCCTTGTTTATATTATATAAGGACGTTTTTTAGCCTGTTCTAAAAGCGTTTTTAAAGTAAAGTCCAGGAAGAATCCATACTTCTTTTACTTTCGGTTATTTCCTTGAACGTGTATGTTGAGATACAGGCTTTTAATGACTTTCCTTCTACGTCGTGTTCGTCCGCTTAGCTCTGGATTGCCCCTTATTATGAGGTACTTCAATGTTTCCAATTTTTTTAGCTGGACTGCTTTGATCTGAGTGGTCTCCTTTAATTTTAGTATTCATCTCCCCATCCTATCGTGGACATTTGTAGATTCATGAAAAGCTCCGAAAGGACGTAAATTAAGCTGGGACCGACATTTCATGGTACAAAAGTTTTGAATTCGTCAAAATTTAGGGATCAATTAGGGTTAATTTAACGCCTCTTCCCCGAGTTTAATGCTCTAGTATTAAAAAAAAAAAAAATAATGCATAATCCAAGCTATATAAAAAGTTAGGACCACCACTACTTAAAATCGGTTAAATAGTATTGTCACAATAGTGTTCACTGCATAATATTTTATGGATCAATTAGGGCTAATTGAGGATTAAATAATTCGAAGAACTGCTATTAAATTAGCCCTAATTGAGCTCTAAATTCTGACGAATTCAAAACTTTTCTACCATTAAATGGCAGTCCCAGCTTAATTGATCGTCCGAAAGAAAGTATTGAATTGATACATTTATAGCTTCATATCCCTCGAATGTATTCTTATGGTCTTCAATTATATTCCCACCCAGAAAGGATGGTCAATCTTAGCAGAGCCGGCTTATTGTGATAAGGCCAAATTAAACAGGAGGTCTATTGGTATCCGATCACGTTTCACGTAGTGCCAATCATCTTACAACCACGATTATACCTGGAATAAGGCTTTATCTATATAGAGTTCACTTAACGCATGTAGCTTATCGACATAAAGGCACTTTTTCAGATATAAAAAGGTCAAGATATTTCGCGCAGTTATATATCAACAAATTTGGAAATAAGATAACCTAAAAAAAGTTATAGTTCCTCTTTTTTTTAATGCTGATACTCATAATACAAAGCTGCCTAAATACTTTCACACAAACTCCGTTTGCCCACGATTAAAGTAACCAACCGTAATGATAGGTCTGGAGCGTGAGAAATGTTTGTTGGTAGGTTTTCATAAAATATACAACTGCTAAACTATTTAGACTGAATTTCTGAAATGTGTAGAACTGAGTACACTCCCTGGTTTAGTCAGCAGTACTGGGTTAACAAAGAAACCCTATATGAAAAAAACCTTCGAAGCGCTAGACGAACGCAGAAATCTAAAGTATTTTCCGCTCTTATACTTCTGCTCAGCGCACCTGAACTTATCATTTGAATATCCTGTATATAGAACAAGTGAAAAAGCTAGAATTGGTCTAAGACCAATTCTTATAATACCCTAGATGAATACACGTATGAAATTTCGTATGGTCACCCATTTGAGCAATTTTGATTTTTTGCATTGGTTTCTCGCATATATTTCTAGAACGGCTCGTCGGACAGAAAAAATGATTATAACCAATTTTATAGGATTTCTTATTCTGAAGAAGTTTTTAGTACAATAAAAATGTCTAGGACTGATCGTTTTCAAAGTATATGTAAAAAACCAAAATTATTATATGGCAACACCAAGAAGGGGTTGCCCGATTTAGCCCATTTTTGAAATTTTATTTGCTATTAGTATGAAAGCACAGTGTACCAAATTTCAGCTTTCTATGTTGACGTGTTCTCAGGTAGTGTCCAAATATATCGTGGAAAACGAAATTTTTGTATGGCAACCCCACGAAGGAGTTGCCCGATTTGTCTCATTTTCGAACTTAAAATTTTACTTTTCTTTTTAAAGTCCGTGTACAGAATTTCAGCTCTCTAGGTATACGCGTTCTCGAGTTATCGTGCGCACAGACAGACGGACGGACGGACGGAAATGCAAAAATCAAAATAACTTTTAATTTTATGCGTGGGTGTCCAATCCATTTTGCTCTACCATCATTATTTCGAGGTGTTACAAACGGAATGACAAACTTAGTATACCCCTATAGATTTCATCTAGGGTATAAAAATCAATGGATAGGACGAAAACTATGTCTCAACGCATACTTTTAACGGCATTATACCCACCTTACAATTTATTCACATTAACTACCGCCATAAATATGTAGTTCTAGCAGGATCCCAACCAAACGGAAACTATAATCACACGAATCACAAGAGTTTCAACTTGACTTTTATGCTTTTATAGTATATGTTTCAATACCTACATATATCTGCCAATTCTAACCTTAAAAAATGTGATTATTTCGATCTCGCGAAATTGTTTAATTTAAGGTTTCGCTTTTCACAAATATCATAAACTTAACACTTCTCTCAGCGCTAAGATCTCATGGTCGTAAAATTGTGAATAAACGTAAATTACCGTGTAACGGCTGTAATCAATGTATCTTAATTTAAAGTAATTATTATAAGTAAACGAAGTTAAGTGGGCAGTTTAGGTAAATCATAGGTTTTCGTCACATTTAAAGTGGAGCCATTCAGTGTTCCGCACCACATTAACTCTGACAGAAGATTCTCTATAGTGCGGCATAATTATGTCGTCATTTGCGCGTTTAGTTGAAATTATCATAACAATTAAATTAATGACATGGTTTGAGAGGAACAGGTTAAAGTGTATCTGAGTATAAATAAAAAGACGACAAAGAGTTCGATACTGTCTACCTTATGTAGCTATGTATATCCATAGAAATAAAATCATGCTGCACGACTAACTACATACCTTTCTTGTACGTATATGTATATGTATATGTGTATATATTTGTGTATGTTTACGTTGATAAAACTTATTCACCGGAGTTCTGTCTTAAGTTTTCGCTTACTGCTGCAGAAGTAAATGGCCATCGGCACTTGCTAGCAACTAGGTACAGTGTCGAGTCGAATTAATTACTTTCGCGTATTCTTTTCACATCTCTAAATATAAAAGCGCCTGCGCCACTTACTTGACTTGACACCGGCTCAACCAGTTGGTCGAGGGGAAACGCATTTCAAAAAGGTCTTGTCGCGGAGATGGCGTTGTTGTAAGCCAGTTGCATTGTGTCTAATAACAACTTGATTGGACGGCCTCAGTGGGGCATGGGAACTTAATGCTTATGGCTAGTGAAAACCTGTTGAAATTGTGATAAATGTGGCAATTTAGTTTGTTGCAGAAAGTATGTAAGTCCCTACTCTATATGCTATAACTATACTATACCTACGTACGTTATATGCGTACAATATATGTATATACTACAATTGGCTACGTTTTCGAGTTAAATATGTTCGCTTCACAACTGACCTGCGATAAACCTAATCACAAAGGCACACTTCGTCCTCGAAACCGTTATCAATAACTACACCCTCGCATTTCGGAAGCGATATATCTAGCACAACAAGAGATGTGGAGGTTTTTTTCTCCGTTTCTATTGTTATTTCTGGTACTGTTGTTGTTGTGCAAGCATTTTATCAGTCGCTGTCGGCTGTCATTCATATATGAGCTCCCGCTAGATATCTTGTTAGACTAAGTCTCCTATCCATTGGGGGTGCGCTTTGAAGACTAATTAATTTTTTAATTCATTCCTTGAATGGGTAATACAAAACCGAATTTTCCGTATTGCCTGCCTTAAACGTGGAAGCTATTCTTATCGTGTTTAGTGAATTAATCAAAAAAATTCCAAAGCTCAACAAATCAAAACCTCTTGAGGGGATATGTATTGAGCCATCTTGATGACAAGGTTGGTAGTCTTGTACAGAAAATTTGGTGGGTGAAGGTGCTTGAAGTCATCTAGATTTATTAGCGTATACAATTGTGTAGTCAATAAGCAAAAGATATACGTTATCCAATGTGATACTGGGTCCTATATCAAACAGCAACATTGATGAAGTTAGATTGCGTTCTAAGAATTTAAAGGAACTGAAATTTTCCATCACTCACCGTAAAATGTTGACTAGTTAGGTCATTTTTTTTTTTTTTTTTTTTTAGTCTTTGGGACAGGAGACCCCATCCCAAGCACGGAGACCATAGTGGCCCATTGTACTGTCCTGCTAGAAGCCTATTTTCTCCAAAAACTTCCTATCCTCTTAATGAAGCTCATCAGGTCTTGGTGAAGAAGGTTTCTCAGCTCATGCACAGATAGAAGGGCAGACCCTAGAGCATGTAGTTCCGGGCGAAGGCCGGACATCCACACACAAAGTGTTCGGTTGTCTCCAGGCAGGACAGACACTCAGGGCTGTCAACAACTGCCATCCTTGCTAGATGAGCGTGAAGTGAGCTGTGACCGGTGACGATGCCAGCCTCAGTTCTACGTTGTTTTCTAACTATCCCCATGACAAAATCGGCTATTAGGCCCATCAAGAAACAGTTTTGTACACCTGCAAGTACTCAGGTTCGCCCATCTCTGCTGATACTTTCTATGAACATCTGCTTTGATGAGAGACCCGATGCTCGAGGTTGCAACGCGTACGGCGGGTTCCGGTCCGAGGAACTGAGACAGAGCCAGCCCTAGCTAAGAGGGCTTTCATTCCCAGTGATTCCCATGTGACCAGAGACCCACAGAAGGGACTAGGTCCATGTTTAGTTGAAGTCCTTAAGTTTTATGTTTTTGTCTTTGCTGATTCAATTAGAGCAGCTTTACTTCAATTTTTATCATATGATCTTGTGATAGAAATCGGTAGTGTTTCCTGATTCAATTTGTTGCAGTTATACACGAGGGTGATTCGAAAAGTAATTTGGTTTGATATTTAAAAAAAAAAACAAAAAAACACACACTTTCAGTTTCACAAAGTACTTTTTTCTTTCCCCAATAATTTGAGCGAACGATTTCCAACATTTCTTCAGTTATATGATTCCTTCCCGAAAGTGAGTTTCTTCGAGGTCCTCAAAATAGTCGTTTACTGCCTTCATCGCTCTTTCATTTGACCCGAATTTATCCCCAGCGAGGAAACGTTTTGAGTTTCGAGAATGGATGGTAATCTGAAGGAGCAAGATCAGGCGGATAGAGGACGCCGTCTAACCTCAGTTTTGATATGGCTTGCATGAACATTTTTATGGTGTAACAACACCTTTTTTTCCCACCTCCCAGACGTTTTTCCACGATTGCTGTTTTCAATTTTTTCACAAGAGCTGTACATATAATATTAATCAAAACTGAAGTCATCACCATTCTAAAGGATGCCGCATGATCTAAGTGTTTTTTTGGAGCCGATTTACCTAACCCAATTCATTGTTTGGATATTTTTTTCATTTCCGGTGTATAGTGGTCAATCCGTATTTCATCTTTGATCACAAAACATCGGATAAAATCCGTTGGATTCTTCGTAAAGATATTTTGCCATGCTTGAATTCGTTCACCCAAAGTCGAATGGTTTCATAGAAAGTGCATGACTAACCCCATATAGGTAAAAACTTTTCAGAAATTTCCTTCTCTGTCTTCCCTTCATAAAGGAAGAACTTTCAGGAATAACTTGCTTCGCTCGGAACTCTCTGAATGGCTTGTAACTATAAAATAGTAGTAGTAGTAGTAGTAGTAGTAGTAGTAGTAGAAAAATATGGAAACTATATAGAGTTGTTGCTAGATATTAGAACGAAGTTACTTCTAAAAGTACTCAGGTATATACTATGCTTGACGAAAAAAGTCTTCCATTTTAGAAATTCGAAGTCTAATACCACATTAAACAATGTAACAATCAATGGCTACTAGACAAAGATTTATGATCCTTTGTATTCTGAAAAACTACATAAAAATTTTGCCTTTAATTAACTCACAAATTAATCTGCCTACCATTGCAAAAAAAGCTTCTTGCAGGAGTTTTGTTAAAAAAATAGCAGAAAAATTAAAGGAAAACCTTAAAAAAATTGGATTTGCCTTTATATTGTCATAGGTCTAGCGGCGAGAGGACTAAGGGCCGGTTTCACAGTTCAAGTTTAAACTTAAGATCTGGTTTAAACTCAGTTTATCTCTTCAACACAGTTTCACAGTGGTAAGTTAAACCTCGTTTAAACTTAGTTTAAACCACCAAAATTGAGCGTTTAAACTCAGTTTATCTTTAAATGTGAATGAAGTGACATTTCGTGCGTTTCAAGGAGTCTTTACTCATTTTCAAAGGTTTAATTAATTTATTTTATTTTTTTCACTTTCGTAGGTTTAGTTAATTAATTTTTTTGTCACAACGATTTGGCCGTCAATATTTTGACGGTAAATGACTCACAATAGTTTGCTAGTTCACAATTGTACAGAAAATTGCTTGTTAGTTCACAATTCCATATTGCTGCCATATTAAAAAAGTTCGAACACTGGGAAACTCTTTTTGGTTTAAACTACGAACGGAGTTTAACTAATCCTGAGTTTAAGCTCGAACTGTGAAACCGGCCCTCAGTTCATGACTCCTAACAAAAACCATAATTTTACTAATCACCCCATATCTTTTAAGCCAACAATAATTGGAGAAATTATGTTGATTGTAGCTTAAATCTCCCATCTCTTGTTTTAATTTGGACAGTGATGCCAGATAGGCAAATTTATCTTCGTTTGGCAGTTGTAATAAAAGATTTGCAATTTTTTTCCGTTAAAATGAAGAATTTCCAAGCTAATTTTTAGT
Organism: Dioctria linearis; assembly: GCA_963930735.1. Taxonomy (NCBI): domain Eukaryota; kingdom Metazoa; phylum Arthropoda; class Insecta; order Diptera; family Asilidae; genus Dioctria; species Dioctria linearis. Next base: position 295,457,460 of record OZ005741.1, read on the forward strand.
ATTCTTTTACTGCCTCAAATATCTAGGTAGAACGAATTTTTTCGCGCAAATTAATTTAAACAAAACAAAGTTTAAGAATAGACTAGAGATTGAAACTTAAAAAAAAATACTTCTATCCAAAGATGTAATGGTGACATTTTTCTAGCTTAAGATAATGATTAAAAATTTAATAAGGCTGAAAATTTGATGTTATCCGAGGGCAACTCAGAGCCATTAACCCTTTACATCCGAACAAAAAAAGTTGCTTATATTTAAGAAAAAGTTGATTGAGGACATTTCTAGGAGTATAAGGAAGCTATGAAAAATGCAAAAAAAATCTAGAATTTTCAGTTTTCTTGAAAAGCTGCCCTCACGACCGGGACACTTAGGTATAATCTACAAGTCTCACAATAGTAATTTGGTTTTTCTTTAAAAAAAAACAACGAATTAAGTACTATTCATTATTTATTTATTTGAATAACCTCCTCATTAATCAGTCTTTATCGTTTAGGAATAAATTGAACCTTCTTCTAACTAAATATCTAACAAAAATCAGTAATATTCTCAAAATTAACAAAGTCAACCTCTGACAAACTTAAAATCATAGAACTAAAATTATTTCAACTTTTAGGAACAAAAAATAGATCACAAATTATTTTAAAATATAGTAAGAACAGCAAAAATTAACACAGTTTACTAAATATTATGGTTTGAGGTGATAAAATTGGAAACAGTTTTGGTTTCGAGAAAGACACAGGTAAACACCACACTTGGAACATTTGATCTTTGATCGACTATGGCATCCCTCCATCATGCAAGACCTTGGTGCCTTTATGTCATCAAACACAGCTACGTGATCATATCCATCATATCTTTTGCCCTGTGATGGGCGTATTGGTCTGTATTGCCTACTGATAGGAGGTGGCTCGTTTTCAGAATCGACGTCTACGTCGTCGCGGCGTTCTTTTTCTGGAAAGTTGGTTAAAGTGTCAGCAACACTGAAACGAAAATCCAGTAGTGTCAGAATGTCCTTTCTCGGGTAACCATTTGCTACGTAATCATTTTTGTATAGTCACCAAGAATTGACTAACGCCAAATCCAAAAAGTGGATAATAACTTTTAAATGTCATTTTTTTGTCTTGATGTAGGTACGGTAATATTTTCCATTTGCTGATCGAGAATGTCAACACTTCCCATGTGTTGGTTGTACTGTTGGATAATTTTAGGAGCCGATACATCAATGCAACCTCTCTGTTTTTTATCCCACCGTTTGCCGATAGTACCCGACGAAGATCCTGTACAGTTAGATGTCATGATCACGGATTTGTTGTCCCTTCATTTGATGATGACGGTCGAATCCCTGGTGTAGTGCTCACTTTCGCCGCGAATTATAGCCGAATCTTGTTTGAATTTGCAAGCGGCTCGGTCTGGGATGCGATTAAACATGATTTTGCCAGTGCTGTGTACATTTCTCCGATTCATTTCTTCCAATAAAGGTACCGTAGTGAAAAAACGATCATGATACACACAACTTCCTGGAGGGACCCTTCTTGCCAAATGGAGTATGACAGAAGATCCCAGACCCAAAGACGTATCAGCAAACATTGTATTAGCGCCTCTATAAATCTCGAAATCGAGCATCAGACCTTCGCTAGTAGTTAGAAAAAAATTTTTGAAACCAACTGGTTGGGGTTTATTTTTAACGACCTGACGCAAAGAACATCGGCCAGTGAAAGGTATCATCTGCTCATCTATGGAATAATAGGACAGAACTCTTTCCAGTTTGTTGCAGGTATCTTGAATCCGTTTGATTATCGGTTGTATACCTTCCAAAGTGGATTGCTAGTGTCAGTTTCAGTTGGCTGATCGTGATCAACTACATGAAGAGCATTTCGTAAACTTATAAATCGGTTTCGAACTATTTTGTCGGCAATAAGTCCAATCCTCATATTAGCTCGCCAGTACATCGGCATTCGTGGGTATGGAAGGCATCCCATAAAAATATACACACCAAACACTAGCTAATTCCGCTTTTGTAGTTTTGAGTGCTTGGCCAGTCTTTCTCATGTGATATAAGTTTGTACACCGAGCAGTATCCTCGTAGAAACCTTCATCAAAATAATCATGAAAATATTCGGATGGTGTGCGAACTGTGTTTTTTGGTACGATTACAGTATATTCATGTGGTTTATCGGTAAAAGGAATATTCTTCCAGGTGTCTCCAGGACCACGTTGCTGCAGATTTCCCTGAGTCGCCCGTAGTACGAGAACGTCCTCTGCGTGACTGCACTCACTGCAAAGTAGTACCACGAGACCTCCCTCTGCTTCTAATTTGTCGCGAAGTAGTACTATGAGAGCGTCTCCTATTTGGGGACGTTACCTGACTTAGACGTTCAGGCTCTCAGGCTCTGTTTCTGAATCTTCTTCCTCGTGGAATTCTTCAATGTCTGACTCGGTTCCATCGCCAACGAGTTCTAACATACGATCATCAGACATAGGAAGCACTAAAACAAACAAAAAAACAACTACTTAGCCAAAATACCAACTTTTAATCAGTAAAAAAAAACCTACGTTGAAATCAATTTATAGGGTTACGACCGAAGGGCCACGACCGTGATACTTAAAGTTTAGGTACAATTTGTTTCTAATTCATTCAGAAAACAAAATAACAAAAATAGTTTGTATTTCATTTGATTTATGTTTATATTGTAAAATAAAAGAAACAATACTCAAAATATATGAATAAACAATAAAACACAATACTTACACGTGCCACCGCTCGGATCAAAATACGCGGCCATCTTTGACCTCCGATTGTGACAAACTGACAACCCATTAGACTACTCGGGCCTCACTACGCGCAAGTACACATCTCTCACAATCGATCGTCGTCGGTTGCTTTCGCAAAAATGAAGCCCAGATTTTTTTAAAGTTAGTCGCACTATCGTATTACGTCGGGTAAGGCTGCCTAACTATCTGAGAGGATATCAATGTGTCATTTCCCTTGATTTCCATATGAAGGGCTATCTTCGCTGCCATTGTAATGGCGAAGACTTCAGCCTGGAAAACAGTTGTGTGCCTTAACTCGAATTGTTCCAGCGTTGCCATATGTAACGCTGGATGCATGTGCACATAACGCCAGCTATCCAATCAACGCACGCCTAATGGTGGATGTATATGCCTGTTTTTCACAGTAAATAGTTATATATTATTTTATTCTGTTGAACTAAGTCAATCGCTTTTGTGATTTTGACGTGATAGCATCGTGAATTTAGAGAAGAAAAGGAACATATCAAATAAAGACGATTTTTATTACCCAACTAGGTAAATATGCATTTTTTATACGCATTTGCTAAATTCATTTCTTTTGCTGTTGCATATTTTCATTAGTACGATTTAACATTTTTAAAATTAAAATAGTCTTTAGAATTTGTGTTTTTTTTAATGTTTTTTAATGATTTTCATCAGTGTTGCCATATGGCAACGCTGGGTCATCTTGGAAGAATTTTTTTATTTATTGCAATTCAGTATAAATTTTGTCATCTTCAGTGCGTATATTATCGAAGAATAGAAGAGTGCACCAATGTTTTTATTGATTTTAGGGCTCTTTCATTGAAACACGCACCAGATTACTTGGATGGAATATTGTCAGACGATGAGTCACCATAAGCCTTGTACATAGAACCACCTGAGGCCGAAGATGGGGTATTGAGCGGAGAAGATGATGCTGATAATGAAGAAGGTGGTTTACCAGATAATGTGTGCGCTGACCAATTAAAAGCAAATTGTGAAATCGTTTTGGGTACTGGTCGACGTATCGATTCACATGAAGCAATACTACGGGAGCCAAAACAAAAGACAGGAATAGATGACGAAATTTTGGTTGATGTCTTGCAAAATTTGTCTGATATTGAACCATCCACTTCATTTGCTATTATTGGTTTAACTAAGGTCCGTGCAACTAAATCTACATGTTGAATCCCACCATCTGATAAGAGCACCAATTTTGTATGGGTAAAAGACAACTATCGTCCGCAATGATGCCAATAATTCCACCTGCTAATTATGAAGACTTCATTGGATTGAAACCACACGAACAATTTGAAAAGTTTTTTGACGATGCTTTACTGCAGCATATTTGTGTTGAATCCGCAAAATATGCTATTTTTCTTGGCAAACCGAATCTAAGATTACTGTCGAGGAACTTACGATGCGCAGAAATCGATTCCAACAAATATTGCAGTTTCTTCATTTTGAAGATAGCCACAAAACAGGAATTGATGGTGATAAAATGTGGAAACTGCGCCCTATTACAGACCACCTGAAGTCAAATATGCTGAAGCACTTTCATCCTGAGCAGAATCTTTCTTATGATGAAAGCATGATCGCTTATTATGGTCGTCACGGATGCAAACAGTTCATAAGAGGGAAGCCGCTTGGCTTTGGATACAAAGTATGGTCTTTATGTACTCCGGCAGGCTATTTGGTAAACTTCGAAATCTACCAAGGGAGAAACCCACGATCAAATACTGTGTACGAGGAAAGATTCGGCAAGTGCACAGCGACACTTTTGAATATGATCGACGACTTTAAACCTAATGTTCAACAGTTACCATTCACATTTTATTTCGATAACCTCTTTACTGGTTTTCCTGTATTGACTTATTTGAAATCTCGTGGATACAACGCAACAGGAACTATTCGTGAGAACCGAATCCCTAATAGCTGTCCACTTGTCCACAAAAAGGATCTACGTAAAAAGCCACGGGGGTTTGATGTTCAACAATAATGAAAGACACAAACATTTGCTTAACGAAATGGGTTGATAATGCTGTTGTACACATTGCATCAACGTCAAAGGTGCTACGATATTCGAAAGAGCAAAAAAAATTAATGTGACTCAACCATCCGTTATCGGCGAATACAATAAATGTATGTATGGTGTAGATCGCATGGACCAAAATGTTAGTCTATACCGTATTGGAAATCGAGGAAAGAAATGGTGGAGCTGCATATTCACTTGGTTGCTATTCAAAATGCATGGCAATTGCATAGAGTCGGTCAACCTGCAATGCCACAGCTAGGATTCAGATGAAATATTGCAATCTACTATTGCAATCACTTTGGTGAAAAACCTAAGGGTCCTGGACCGACTCGTCTACGTAACTATGAAGGTACAGCATATGAGACCTTACGGTACGATGGCCTTAATCACTGGCCATATCCAATTAGCAATAAAAGAAGATGCGCTGCAGATACCTGTTCCACTATTGCCCGTACTTCGTGCAGAAAATGCGACGTTGGTTTATGCCTCAAATCTTTCAGAAATACCATACCAAAGATTAAAAAGTGATTTTCAATTTACGTAATATTTAATAATAAACATGTGTTTTAATGCCAGACTCAAATACAATTACTTTTATTTTTAAAATAATTTTCCCCCAGTATGACCCAGCGTTGCCATTTGGCAACACACCCCTATGACCACACCTAAGGGATGCGACGCAAACTAGTCATATTTTTACGTTCCCTGGACTCCCACTAGCCAATTTATATAATATGAATCATGTTTCGGAAAAAATATAGTTCTGGGACATACCGGGTTAAGTGAGTACTCCACCCCAATGTCAGATTCAAGAAATTTAGTCAGGTATAAGATTAAGGTTAAGGTTAGGCGTAAAAGTAGAGGTGACTAGGGCACTAGGACTAAATCTAGTCTCTTTATGAGCATAGTTATTGTTATAATATCTAAATGTCATACACCAATCAAGATTTTTTACAATTTAAATAGCTGAAATTTGGCTTTTACTACTCTTTTATAAACCTTAAGTTAACCATCATCATCATCATCATCAGCAGCAGCAGCAGCTTGCATAACATGCACATGCGCAAACTGCTCAAATCTCCTAATCCCAAAAAGACATCTTTAATTTGAAAGCATCATTTCTACACCGCATCGCAACAATTGGTTCCGCCCGTTTAAAATAAAATTACCTTCACTTGAAACTAAACACATAATATCCATATAAAATCGATAAAATTTTTCATGCTCTCGATTAATCGTCCACATCCCAACATCCCACAGAAACGTTCGCCAGTAAGTAGGTACGTCTCGAATTGAACGAGCGCCCCTGATTTCTGTTCATATTTCTCATAATCAATCACTAGGACAGGTTTGTGGTGCTCACCATTCCGGTAATAGATAGAAAAACGAGGCTGAAAAATACGACAGCTTAAGACAAAAGATATTTACTGCCGTTTCTACTTAGTTCGAAGATTATTGAAGAACTACTCTTCCACACACACACTTAACTTTCCCACGCATGTTGTGTACCCCAATCACCCAAGTTCCAGAATAATTCAGAGGCGGCTTGAAGTATGAAGCTAAGGTAAAATTACCAGGGACAAGTTCTCTTGACCACAATGACAATTTCAACTTTCCATCAAAAACGGAAGATGTAGACGGACGCGCGCGCAATACACGGTAAACTTTTGAGACAGATGCTTATGCGGTTGATTGACTTCAAGACAACTGGCTAAATGTAGAAAAACATTTTCAGAGATTAAATTAGATGCGCACGCATCAAGTCTTAAGCGGTCGGCTCTACTACTTATTTCTTATACACTGCTGCGGTTAGCCTACTCTGATTGTTTGTGATTGATGCGTACTCATTTCAATTTAACTGTTTTATTTTTTGAAGCATTTGAAAGTCTAAGGTAGAAAAAGTGCCATGGTATCGCATGATTTTCTTATACTAAATAATTGATTGGGGCCTACCTCCTAGAACCTATATATTTTTATATATGTATATGTTTATGTTATACATACATATGCAGATCATACTGGTAGAAAAATCGGCGTCTATCCACTTTGCTTCTGAGCACCTCTGCTTTTAAAAATTTGTTCTAGGTCCATCCATAGCTTTCAGAGGTCTCCTCCTCAACCGGAGTTCGGATTCTGTTTACACCGATTTCAAACGAATTATTCTGCAGATCGCCTTGCTTGCAGCATTCATGCGGTTATTACGTTGGGCATAGAAGTCACGAAATTCGTTTTTATTTGAACAAGAAGCAGATAAATAATATTTTGCATTGTTTTATGATATAGAAGCTCAGATATGTACATATGTACATATATATGAATCTTTTGGAGTACATCATACTTCAGATGGGGTATGCACGTTTTAGTTTTATGTCAGTGACTGTGCTTATTTGTTTTTTTTTTTTGGTTTTATTGAAAGAGCAAACTATACTTTTCCCAGGCAGAATAAAATGCTAGAAAATATATCTAAATTATATTAAAGATTGTATAAATTTCACACTGCAGAATGAAGAAAATGCAAAATATTTCACATTACAACTACTTACACAATATGAAGATCGATAAAATCTAGACAGGAATAAATAGAACTGTGTAAGTCTAAAGTCTAAATTTTGACAGCTGGAATCCATTTGAATTCGAAAAATCCTGTATCTTGCTCAGTACCAGCCTAGTAGCATTACGTCCTATGATGGTATGTTTTTCAACTGATCGACATGTACTCGAAGTTGCCTTCAATGATTCCATTAGGTTCGCATTCGGACTTCGTAGATATGATCACATTTCTCCCTTTCGACACCGAATGCTGGATTGCTCTTTGGAAACATATTTACAACGCAGAGCATTACTTTTTCTGTACAACTTACTGAACACACGTAAACCGGCATACCTATACGAATTTATAAAATTTTTTGCATAGTGATAGACGTAATGACTTGCTACTGCCTCGCTTCAAATATTTGGTCTTGAAATCTTCTTACTTTTTTTATACTGTTCGCATTTGGAACACTCTTCCAGTTTCGATCCAGCGAACGAGCTCGGCCACTTCCTTTAAACGGTTACTCTGGCAGCACACATCATTAGGATAATGACACCCAGAAAAATTATTATTATTACAGGTCGACTGCACATGCTCTAGGATTTTCTTTATCTTTAGTTCTCTTTAGTCTTAATATTTAGTTTTTATGCATTTGTTTTATATTGGAAATATTATTATATTATTATTATGGATCTTATTAGCTATATAATTATTATTTTCTTTTTCCTCATAATTCCTATTACCATTACTTATATATGCTCAAACTCACGAAATATACTTTTGTTATTCTAGTTAGTGTTGAAAAATGTTAGTTTAAGTAGTACTAATGAAAAGACTTTTATCTTACTGTACTCTGCTTAAATAAATACTTACTCACTTACTTACTTACTTCAATAATGGGATTATAAATTTGCCAACTTAAATTCGGGGGAATACACATAGCAAGTATATTTTGTTTCCAGGATGCCAACAATATCCGTAAGAAAGTTAGTTATTCTTCTCACTTGTAGTACTTATAATTACCTACTGTCCTGTCTACACCGTTTGAAGAGAAAGAGTAATGGACTCAAATATGACTGAAGAACTTTGTCTTTATCTCTAGTGGTGAATTCATCGTAGGCAGAGTACACTCTGTTGCTTACCAAAAATCAAATAAATAACGAGATACGATAAGCTAAGACTGGGCTATCCAGTGGACAGTGATATGGCTATCAGCCCGTTATTTGAATGAATATTTAATCCTAGAAAATATGCATGTTTCGGAAGGTTAGAGAAAACTACTACATGAATTCAAATATGTAATAATATATTTCTAAAATTGGTAATGACGATAATTAGTGGCGGTCCTGTGCTCAGCCAAGTTTACCTCTCGACACGAGAACACAAACAACACGAGGGAGGATATACATACTATTCCGTCCAAAGCCTAGCTAAGGCCTGAAACACAATTGGAGTTTTTCAGCCAGCTTGAGATTTGTTGACAATGTAAATCAAAGTAGAAGAACACAATTGGAGCTTTAACTTTTTGCCAGCTTGAAGCTGGCTTGAGATTTGATCAAATTGCAAATTTCAAGCCCAATGACTGCCAAATTGAGGGAAGTTTTAATGTTGCCAACTGCGTTGCCAATTTTTTTTTAATGTCCAGTTTGCCTAGGCAGAAATTCGCCGTTGATATCAAGGCTGGAAGCAGTAGCAGCTTTATTTACTTATTTTTTTTTTTTTAAATCAGACAATAATTAAAGCTACAGACCCCTTACCCTATAATGAACTATAAAGAGAAAACCTCGTAACTTGCTGGAATGTGCCAAATGTGGTGGGTGAGAAATGAGCTTTTTCACAAAATTTGTATCAGTGTAGAAATACCTCAAGTGAATACTTAAAGTGAACCTTAATTCATGAGATAATGATATTATTACTCTGGATGCCAACATTTTCTTGGCCTTATCTAGTGAACGTGATTGGGTATAGTTTTAAATTTTATTTAAAATACAAGAAATAAGATATAAAAATATTTTAAACGTGTTGTTAAAAATAAGGATATATGGACAAAATTAGAGATTTTATCGATATTAACTGTTCTTTCTAAAGTACAATGATATTACAATTCCAAACTAATTTTAACTGCACAGTCGTCTACCCCATTGTCATAAAATTTCTATCAAAATAAGGAAAACCCCCCATTTTGGAAGAAATTTAGCGGTTGCCCTTTAAAACCAAGAATTGGAAGTGATATAATCTTTCCAAACAAGGCAGAGAATCGATTGAAGATAACACCCGGTCGAATTGAAAAACTTGTATTGAGGGATGTCTGTTTAAAAAACAAGCAGCTTGCAGAAATTGTTAGAGTATTACCTACAATTGTTTTGAAAATTCTCAATACTCATCTTGACAGGAAAAAAATCATGAGAAAATTTCTGTCCAAAATATATGAAATGTTAAGCTACAGGCAAATTCTTGATTACGTAGAAAGAAATGAATTACTGTCGCGTTGGCTCAAAACTTCGTTCCTTCCATAGTTGTGAAATTGTAATTCTAAAAGTTTCATCTGAGATTAGAGCTGTGATAGATGTGGATAACTTTACTGTCCTAGTACTCTTGGATTTTACAAAAGCCATCGACAAAGTCGACCACTTCATTCTGCTTCAATAACTTCATCATCCACTTTAGCTTCAGTACTGGGCTGTGTCCATAATAGGGAGCGCATTTAAGTACAGTAATGAGTTTTCTATGGCGCTTTGTCTATTGCGTGGTGTACCCCAAGGATCTGTACTAGGTACATTTTTGTTTAGTTTATTCATAAATAACTTGACGAAGTTTGTCCATGATACATTAAATCACTTGTACGCAGATGATGTCCATTTGTAAGTAACGAAGGCTGCCTTTTAAAAGTGTTCCAAATACTCAACCAAACCACCTTCCTTCCCTACAGGCTACTATTTGTTCGCAAAGATGAAAATAGAGGTTCAAAGGAGTTTGGGGGCAATAAAGAAGTGCAGTCTGTAATTTCACTCTATTTTGAGGTGAAAGAAAACCCATTTTTTTCGGGGGCATTACTAAGCTAATTGATAGATTCCAGAAATCTGTTAGTATTAAGGAGAATACTAGAAAGGAAGGAATAAATACCATGTGCTTTTCTATTTTCTACCCCTTCTTTCCACGAACTCATTGACTTCTTTTCGTACTTTATTGTACAATCTTATAGTGTTCAAGACTTGTTTGATCTGCTTTCATGAGGAGGCTTTTAGAACACAAATAACTTTTTCTCCCAAAGAATAGAAAGAAAGACAGTTAAAAAAATCTTTGAAATCAGAAGTACGCATTAATTTAACATATCCTTACGTAGATGCAACTGTTGATTCAAAGTTATTCCAATTTTAAATAAATAATAGCTGGCTCATTGAAGAAAAAAACTCATATTCGAAGGTTAAGTATACCGCCGATAGATGGCCTGGCGTTTGTATAACCGATTTAGTAAAACCGCACAGCATAAAAATTATGTACAATCTGCCGCGGCCTGTGTTTGACTCTGGGTGGTCAAGGATAATTTAATTTTAAATTCATAGCATTGATGAAGTGCATTACATCAAAGAATAACTATAAATAGGGTATGGTGTCCTTTGGGCGGGAAAATGTACAACCAAAAACAACATTGTTCAAATTTCAAAATTTTGTTCAAAATCCAGTACTTTACGTATTAAATTGTCAAATTCACGCTTTTTGAGGTGGATACTAGCACCTTTAAATGTGTGAATTTTACAATTTAAAACGTTAAGTACTGGATTTTGTACAAGACTTCATTAAAAAACAATTCAACCAGTTAGAACATTCAAATTCTGCATAGAGTCACAAATAAATGAAAAATTGCGAATTGGAGTCTCAAGAGATCGATAGGTATGCTAAAATCCCGTCTCTGATTTTGAATGCTCCAAATAATCTATTCATCAAAACGAAAAAGAGTTCTTTAGTTCAGAGTTTTGAATAGATTCCAGTGGAAGATATTGATTCGCTACATTCTGAGGAATGTCACATGTATACATTCCTCGCAAATATTATTTGATGAGTTTTTGTTATTTTAAGATAAAAACTTTTTGACTCGAAAACGACTACAGATATCAGCCGAAATATGAGATAATCGAAAAGATTATACAAAAAAAACAATTTATCAGTCCAAAAATACCAGAAAAATACATTTCAATATTTTTTTTTCTACTAAAATTTTATTACACCAAATATTTCTTAGACGGGATATTTTTTTTTTCATATTACAACAATTTAGCCAGATTATCAAGTTTTGATTAAACTTCAAGAAAAATTTAAAATTTAAATTTAGCGATAAAAGTTAGCAATGAATTGTTTTTTTTTGTTTTTTTTTTTTTTTTTGTAATTAAGAAAGAACTGTAAACAATCCCATCACGGTAGCTACATACCTAATCAGTAATCACTATCTAAACGGTCTTGAACTGCAAACAAACATAAAACATTGACCCAAGCTATAGATCAGCAAGAAGGCCATAATTATTCGAGAGGAAATGAAAATTGATTTTCCACATAAGAGAGATCTTAAACTATCAATTCTGGAAACTCAAGGCGGTCAAGATAGGAGAACGTAATCGAAACACCACTCTAGTCGTATATAGCAGAAATTTACCTATGGAAGGTAAGTTATTTACGGCTAGATATACATATATACAGATCATGGTGTGTCATCAGCAGCAGAAGGATACCATGTGGCTTTCTCGACGATAATCACAAGACGAAAGCGAACAGAGATGAAGAAAAGAATCACTTGCCGGGGGAATATTCTTATTTATTCCACCTGTGTGCAGCTTCTTTAGCGGATATCTGGCCAAGATACCGACAGGGAATCTCAAACAAAAAAAAATACGTTTGCGAATGCAGAGCAAAACAGACATTTATAAAGTACCGAACAAGTGACCGATTGGATACTCTCTGGTCTGCAACGAGTATTTTTTATTTCCCTTATGATGTCCAGAGTTTCCAAGTGAGGTGGTCGTACCAATATTGTTGTTGTTGTTGTTTTTGTTGTTATTATTATTACACCCAGATTCAGACCAATGATTTTTTCCTTTATTCTGGTAATTTCAATTCATAATCCGATTCACTCGTTGTAGGTAATACCCGTGAGTCTCAGTTTCTATTTTCATCTTTCGCATGAACATCAATGACCTGCTCTGGGGCAAGGATATAAATGTATCCCGCCTCTGATCAGATCTAAAGTGAAAACCAGTCAGCAAGCAAGCAGCGTATGAAGTTCATTTTGAATGTATCTTAATGATCTAAGTTTACAACGTTTTTGTTTGGCCTCCTTTTCTGGTCATCTTAATGTGAAAATCTTTGAATTAGGGTCAAGGTTTTCACATATAAAAGTCCGTTTGTATTCCCGTAATGTAAACAGTAGTTAAAAAAAAAAAAAACAAAACAAACAAGACGAAGGTATAAAGTGGGATATTTACATTCAATTTGAATAATAATTGCATTAAAACTGCATAAAATTGTTCCCGAAGGATTTGTTGATTCATTCTCTATTTTAGTTTACGTTCGACGTTTTGCTGAAACGTCGAACAGTAAACTCTTGACATCACTACTACAACGAAAATGATTATATTTTACTATAGCTGAAATTTGCCTTAACTTATCTTAAATAATAAATTTATAATTTACTTTCGTATTCACTAGTTTTATTCGACAACAAATTTGCATTCATGGTATGATGTTACGTTGCCCGAACTGCAAAATTTTGCAAGCTCAGTGGAAAATGGTTGTGGATAACTCATGATTTTTAAAATAGACAAACTTAAAAAATATAAAAATTGTTCGCCCAACTAAAATTGATACACTAAATTTAATCATTGATAAAATATAATATAAAATATTAAATAAATATATTAATTAGGTGAATACCCTGTTCTAAAAGAGTAATAATAATAATAATAAAAGAACTGAGCTATAAATAAAATATAAACGGCATTAAGTTGATAATTCAGAAAAAAAAAGGTATTGTTTCAAAGCTAAAACAGGATACAAATTAAGTATCTACTGAATTTTATAATTAAGTTTAAGTTTAGTTTAAATATAGTTTAAAAAAATACAGCCTCTTAGCCTAGAAGAGAATAGCAACTATTATCCTATAAAGTGATTATTCTAAGTGAGTTCAAGCTTGAATTCTAAATACATTGGCGGTGGTTGCTGTTTGTAAATTGGTTGTTGGTAAATTATTCCATAATCTGATAGACTGAACGAGGTAAGAACTTTAAATAACAGATCTATAGAAACGCGGCATTATCATGTTTCTGTTCCGCTGAGACGAACTCCTCTGAAAAAGTTGCCTGAGATATTCCGGTTTATTAGATCGCGGTATGCCGAACGGTAGAAAGAGCACCCGACACTTTAAAAAGGATTCCAAAGAACACCCAAGTAATTGAAAGGTAAATAGGGAAACGTGATCAAATCGTCGCAATCAAAAAATAAATCGGATACAGTCGTTGAATGCAACCTCCATTTTATGTGCACATATACTATCATGTTTGAGAAAAACAACACTTCCAAACAAGAAATGAAGCAAAATCAACCACTTTACTAGGATCAGACGAGTTGTATAAGGCAATATATCGGCCAAGAGCCAAAGTTTGCGCAGCCCAGCATATATTTTACCCAATCTCAGCACTTCATAATTCTATCCCAGGATTGGTAACCTTATTCAGCATGGGTAGTGGAGAATGGGTTCAGGATCTCCAGTGGGACATCAGACACATCGAAAGCGTTATTATAAAAATTTATAGAAAGTAATTTTAGAGATTAGAGTGCTGCTTAAATGAGCTACAGTCTTGTAAAATTTCCCCAGCCAACAAAAGTTCACTTTTGAAATTATTTGAACAAAGAACGGTCAACTAAATGACACTGTACTGAAACTGATCTCAATATAATCTACAGTAGTCATAACAACTTTCTAAATCATGTGCATTGATTAGAGCTCCGCGATAAAGTAGTGTATTTGCACGATCGAAACTTATGTTTTTTTGAAAAAAATTTAAATTCCGAAATTTAGACTTTTTTTATCCCTAATTTCGAAACTAATGGAAAGGAGAGAAAAATATTAAGGACATTAGAATACTTTAACTATTTTCCGTCACCATCGTAAAGTAATTTTCTTGTCTTGTCTTTCAACTGGGCGACAAATTAGATTGTGGAGACAAAAAATCTCATTGGCATGCCAACATTGTCATGATTTTATAATAAACTGCAGAGAAGACGAACATTTTGCATTTCAAGGAATTCTAAATGTCATAGATCAAACATGTGAAGACAATACAAGAAAATTGTCACATGATGACGCAAGGTCTATATGTAATGAATTTTAAATAATCATCATAGGATATAGGGCCTAGAAGTTATAGGGTGATTCATAAAAACTAAAGAAAAAATTTTAATAATACTGTCAAACCGGGTTACCTCCACCTGCTATTTCGAAGATTTCTTGCTTGTCTCATATAGGCATATCTGGTCAGCAGCTGTCAACTATTTTGAGAACAAAACATAAACCAAACAGCGGATAAAATAACATGCAAAGCACAAAAACATTAAACAAAAAAAAATTAAATATTATATAGATGTTTTTTACAACATGCTTAGAAACGTCAACAACAAAATGCTCAGCCATATTATTAACAGTAATACACATGCGATTAGCAGGTTCATATATGCTAAAGTTAGACGTTGAGGAGTTAACATGCAACATAGGTAGCCAGCCTTGTCACGCCTACTATCACGGAAAAAGATTTTTTTAAGTAATAATGGAGAATTAATATTTGCGTTTAAGATTTGATGCACATAAGTTACATCGATAACCATGCGCCGTTTTTCAAGCGAGTGCATATTTAAAAGCTTCAAATGATCCTCATAGGGGAGAAGAATCAATGAATTATTTCAGAGTAGATGCTGAGAGCAAATCGTAGGAAGTTCTACTGAACAGACTCGATACGGTGAATGTGTGTACCGTAAAATGGAGGCCAGACCTGGCTAGCGTATTCAAGAACTGATCTCACAAATGTGGGAGATAAAATTCAATCTTTGGTCCCATTTGCCACCCAAGTCACATACAGAACAGACACGGCGAATCCAAAAACTTGATTCCTATGGAAAGTCATAGCCTCATATTTGTCTATATAGAGCACCAAATTATTCCTTTTGCACCAATCATAAAAGTTATGAAAGTCACCCTGTATATATTCACAATCGTTAACAGATTTAATCTGAGCGAAAAGCTTAATATCGTCAGCATATATCAAGACTTTACAGTGCCTCACAAACAACAGAGACAATGTCGTCAATGTACCCTTGAGGTACACCAGACGAAGCCTTCAAGGCTATAGAGATGGAATGGCGGAAGTTATCTAAATAATCCATTTTAGAAATGTTAGGTAGAAACCCATACTTTTCCATTATAAACCCTATCACGAAGTGAGATAACTTGTCGAAGGCTTTTCTAAAGTCTGTATAAATACAGTCTGTCTGGCAACACTTTGCAATTCCGCCTATGGTATCCGAGACAAATTCCAACAAGTTAGTGGCTGTAGACCGGCCCGAAATAAACCCATGTTGGATTGAAAAGAACAAATTCTTACAGGAAATCTATAGCTAAGAATAAATGATTGATTCGAATAATTTGGGCATGCAAGATAATTTTGCAATAAGCATATAATTAGAAACTACATTTTTACTACCTTTTTTTGTGGATAGGTATGATAAAAGAATTTTTCCATAGCTGGGGGAAACAACCACTATCGAACGGTTTTTAGAAAATAATTCTCAGCGGGACTGCCAGGGAGAGGCAACATGACTTCAAAAGTGCTGGAGGGATCCATCCCATCAGGACCCGCTGTGAATTCATTTGGTAGTCCATTAATATGATCAAGTATATCCTCGTGTGCAGTTGAAGGGATAGTGAATGAAACGTTATGGGAGCCGTTCATATTATTACGAGATTGGAAATTTGATAAGGAAAATGCATTTTCAAAAAATGAAGCAAACCTATTACAAATTCCAAATTCTTTGTACCTCATGGTATTACGATAGTTGTCCGTTTTTGCTCCATATTAATAGACTTAAAAAAGATGCGTGGGTCACTAAATAAATTCGCACGCATACGTTGAATATACTCATCATAGAGTGAAGAGGAAAGTTCTCTGAACTGATTATAGGATGTGAGCTCTTAGTATAATATTTGAAGAAAGTAATGGTTGGTTGGGCATGTTACTCTAGCTAAAAAATCAATTGATGGCGAGGCACTATTTCTACAAGAAATGTATGTGATAAAATCAGAAATTAGAATGAAGGTACACACTTTATTCTTCCGAGCCATGCACTTACATTAAAGCATTAAAGATCGACTAAACTTAGGCTGGACAAACCTCTTATCGACTTCTTTAAACATAAATTTTTTTATACCTATTCAAAACGCAGCAGTTGTCCGTTACTTAAAGAAAAATTTATATTGTGTGATGGCGTAGAAAATATCTGAAAGAAGTCAAAAATATATCGTGGCGAAGGCTGAAAAATATAATTTTTGAAAAAAAAAACAAATATTAACAGGAAGGACCAGGCGGAAACTTATAATTAAGAGAAAAAACAAAAAATTAATCACGATATAAAGTGAAATTTAGAAATAGGAGAGGAGGGGTGTTTAGAGGTTGAAAGTGTTTTTTGCTTTTTTGCGATTTTAGGCAAAACGTGTGGAAAATATTCTTGATAAAAGTTGTATATAATAAAAAATCTACAACTTTCATATAAAACATTTTTCAACATAACCTCAAAATTTCCGAGAAAATGGCGGAAAATCGATTTATTTATTTTTTCCTCGTAACATTAATTCAATTTACATAAAATTTTGGGAAAGTATACCTTTTTTCATATTGAATAAGCAAGATTTTTCTTGAATCGGGATTTATATCAGGAATTTATGCATTTTTCAAAAAACAAAATACCAAAATCTTCCACGGACAACTTTATTAATGTTTTTTTTCTCGATTTAAGTATTCTATCCGTGCTCATTTTAACAGTTGAAATGTCTACTTTAAAATGATCCATAAATGTTGAGGGTACCGCTCAAAATTGAGAAAAACCGAAAAAAAATATTTAAATCGGAAAAAACCACCAATAACGTTTGCGTTTTTTCTCGAAAAATATAAATATTTCGGAAACTACTTATTTCTCACATTCCAAACAAATTAAGCTTATTCAATGCAAAAAAAGATATAATTTAATATAAATTGCATTATTTTCACGAGAGAAAAAACTAAGAAACTGAAGAATCGGTTTTCCACCATTTTCTCGGAAAATTTGATGTTATGTTGGAAAATGCCCAATATGAAAGTTTTACATATTTTTATTATCTACAACTTTTGTGAAGAATAGAGGTAACGTTTTTCGCCGAAAAAAAAAACGTTTTCAACTCTTTAACATCCCCCCCCCTCTCATTTCACAATTTCACTTTATCTTGCGCTTAATTTTTGTTTTTGTTTTTCTTAATTTTAACCTTAAGTCAATTTTCAGCTGATCCTTGTCTGTTAGTACTTTTTACTTCTTTAGACTTTAAAATCCGCTTTGGCACAGCCAGAACATATTTTCGAGAAATGCAAGAGTGACATCAACAAAACAAGCATTTCGACAAGCCAATTCTGCAGGCTTACAAAATACTACCGATGAAAAATTTGCCTCCGTATTTTTTACCTCAATATGAAACTGAGACAGTTGATCTAAAGTTCTGTCTCACTAGGAAGGATGTAACCAAGAGGCCTTGGATACATTATAAAACACAAGAGAAATTATTAGAATTCATCTCCTATAAACTGTTAAATATAGGAAGTATCCAGATTTCTTATTCGAAAATCTAAAATCTAGTAAAGAAAACTTAACAAGTTATTATGTCAGTGATTTGAAATGCATGCGCTACTATTAGTTAACTAATAGATTACGTATGCCCATAGAAACATATAATCTACTATTAGTACTATCCAAATGCAATTGATAAAGTGCAAAACAAATAAGTAACTGCGATTGGAACAGCTATACCCACGGCCACGATACTTTTAGAATTCTTATGAATAAAATTTGCATTAATGCATGAAATCGATATTACGTGAGCTGCAATTACAAAAGGCGCGATCTATGGTTTCTGTATCTGCACAATTCTCTAAAGCAAGAGAAAGTGAATTTATTAAAAATGATAGCGGAATATGGGCGTGGTTGCAATTAGTACCGTGGGAAATTTTTGAGGACAGCAAAATGTATTGCATGTCTTGAAAATGTTATTTTCCTTGTTGAATTGGAATCTTTTTATTTGTTTTTCAGGTGCAGAAAATTATTATATTCGCTGATATTATATTCCGTGTTTCAAAAGGTACTACTTTTTTTTCAATTTTACAATCCGCATTTAGATAAATATAATAAGAAAAATAATAAATTGGCGATATGATTTTTAGGGTTCCGTGGGTACAACAAAAGGAAAAAACGGAGCCGTCGCCGTCGGGCTGTCTGTTACAGACGATTTTCTCGAATACGACGTGGCACAGGAATTTTAAAGTTTGGCGAAATGTTAGGTCTTACTGACGCGAGTATATTTCGATAGTCCAAGGTTATGAAATATTTCTTTCTAATTTTTAATGGGGGTTGGTTGGGCCCCTTAAAAAAATTATTATTTTTTGTATCATTTGAAAGTACCCCTTTCAAGGATTAAGAAATAAAAATCTAAATTTCTGGTGAATAAAGATATATATAAAGATATAACTCAAAATGAGCGACAAAATACAGCCGCCCCCCCCCCTGATCTTCTAGGTTGGTAAATCTAAAATTTTCATATTATCAGAGTTAGTAGGCATTGAGTCATACTAAACAGGAAAACTGCCGTTTTTATCGTCGTCAGTCTCATAATTGCTGGAAAAAACTGTTTTTTGTGTTAACGTATAAGACAACTCTTATAAAAATACTGTTGCGTCCGTCTATTTGTTCAATTATCATAGACAAATTTGGATTAAATTTAAATATACGTAAATTCGGTTGATCGACTGCACGTTGAAAAAATGCTGGTACAGAACCCTAATTGCGCGAGCCTATGACTCGCTCTTAACCGAACTATTTTTAGGTAGCTCTCGGCCGATTTTATTATATTAGATTTTATCCTTAGACGACATTCTCCCCTGAATAATTCTCTTCCATACGACAAAGTGGTAAGTTTTGCAATTAACTTATCCTGTTTTCTCTATATTTTGCCCATCTGAGGCAATGCCCAAATTAAGGATTCTATTAGTAAAACCTTAGTTTCTACTTGTTTTTATAGAGAAGTGTTTTTGTTAGCTGCTTTTATTTTCTTATAAGAGCAACCACTCAACTTCTTCGGAAGAATTTGCCAGCATGAGGCATTTAACTATTTATGTCCTCCCGAAACTTGATTTGTGGCTTTTTCTGTGACCGCGATTCTTCTAAATAGATAAATCTCAGTTCTTATTTGTTTGCCTATTTCCTAATTTCACAATTATAATAATTATTGTTGGTTAAATATTCATAATTTTGCATAAATTAGATTGAATTCCTAAAGGAATTCACTGCTGCCCGAATGATCTCCCCGTTTTTGGTTATTTCCATTTTGTGTTAAGAGGACGAATACGAAAAGCATCTTTACAAACTTCACCTGAAACAATATCTGAAATCATCTTGTGCGGAGAGTTTTGTTGCCATCAGGAGCATCTATTTACCTTTCAACTATACCATGAATCAAGTTTGAAAAAAATTTAAAACATCATTGACATTGGTTGAAGTTCTCCTTAAAATGGGGCATACCTGATATGAACGATGCAGGAATGAGCGCATCGATGGACTTTTCCAACTCGATTTCATCACACATATTTGTATCCCGTAGGTTCACAACTGATAGAGGACCTTGAGTTACGATAAAAATTGTATGGGAATGGGGAAGCAATATGCCTCCTTAGAGCGATACGACGGGTTGACGATTTTGGGAGTTATCAACCTTAATACCTTGTAGCACACTCTGAGGCTTCTAAATCTTGAAAATAGCCGTGTTTATTGTACATTTTAACGAAAAAATTCAAGACAAATTTTTCAATCTCCTGAAACAATAGAAGTATAGACCTGATTGAGAATTTCTTGGAAAGCTTGAACAGCTTTGATACTTTAACTATATTTATACAGTATAAAGTAAGAATGTTACAAGGTGTTAGAACAAAAATTACCCAAAATCATAAACCCCGGCTACCACACACATTTTTCACCCCCTTCCCAGTCCTATATAATTTTTGTCATAACTTAAGGTCCTTTATCAGCTGCGTTGCTTAAACTTTCAGTTGTGGACGGTAAATAGGTCGAAAATATAAATTACATACTTAAAGGGTTACAGATGATTCATGACAATCAAGGCTGACGATTAAGATCACATAAAATAATACCAGTAAAAGGTAAACGATATGTTCCAACTTTTTTTTGCAGAACCTTACTACCCTCTTAGAAGAAATTCAAAGAAACGTGTAACTTAAGGTTAATTAGGGTATGTGCCTTCTCATTGAAAAATTCTGTTCTTCTTCAGAACTGGATTTCTCTGAGACTTTCATCTTTTCCTAATTAGCTTTAGATTTTTTTTCGTGGTCATTGTTCATCACAAAAATCAGAACAAGTGTTCAGAGGTTCCCGTTAAAATTTCTTCTCTCTTCCGACCTTTGTCTGCTTGTGTGAATGAATAAATCAGCTTCAGGAGAAAATGTAGATATGCCGAGTGATGTGGAAGGCTTAAGATTGTCATCGATTTTTGGAATTATATCCAATCCAGGCTAGATTGATATGGTTCTATTGGGGTATTTTTAGGGCGATCTGTTACATAACTCCCACTTGTATAGAATTATTTATGACTTCTTAAATGGAATAGTGCGTAAATGTCTATTACTCCCAGTGGCGGATCTAGCATTGAAATTAGGGGGGTCATTTAACAAATTTAAAAAAAAAACATCCAGCGCCATAAGTCGCTTAGTTTAGCCACCGCAGTACTGTAATAACACATTTCGAATTTCTGTTGAGTATCTATGAATATATTGCCTTTGGTAAAACACTTTTCATCACTAATTAACCCAAATAATTAATTTAAAAATATTTATTTCGACGAACCGACTTATTTATTTGTTGTTTACAGTTCTCTTTCAGTTTGTACGTGGTATTTAGACCTAAAGAGAACGCTCTATAGAAGTGAGCCCATTATTTGCAGAGTATTTCTATGGACGTAGTCAGTCCATATTATACATGTCAGTGGTTTTACATAAGAACGCTGCAAATATTTTAGAATGTTAGGAATTAGGACTAAGTTAGGGTTCTGATGTGGTTCTACTCTCACTACCACATCAGATCCCTAACTTAATCTGTTTCGTGGCTTGAGAAGTGTTTCTCGAGGGTCTTGGATCACCCTGATAAATATCTTACTACAGACTCTTCAAGCGGATATGGCTGACTGCAATGAAGAGGTATCGACAACAATATGCACCGCGACACTTTTGGATACACTATTCAAGATTTTAATTTGCAAATGCAATAAATTGTTGTCCAGTTACAGCAACACTGATGTTTGACGTATCTTAAAGTGCTTCATAAAAATGTAAAACTGATCATAATTGGTCCAAACACTGGCGTTTCCATCCTCAATATAATTTGCTGGTGGACAACCAAAAACGAAATTATCATTATATTTCTTGTGAGGTAAAATTAACTTGGGGGACTGTGATCTTTGAAGATGAAACAGCTACAATTAATGTAATATTCACGCAGCTTGGAAGCAGTGGAAACTATTGTCTCGTCGATCTTACAGATGCTTAAAATTGTAAACTCCGATTTGTTTATACATAGGAGTTGCTAGTTTGTCAACTATTATTTTATTAAAAGAAATTTTCCTCCCAAAAAGAAAGTTTTCTAATTGAAAGTTCAGAGTTCCTTTTAACAAATCCCATCTGGTCAGACAGTTATTTATTGCCGTTTTATTTCAGAACTCCAAGAATTGGGAGCCGAAATCTCTTCATCTTGTGTTTTTTTTTTTATATAATCCAATGTCAATCTTGGAATAGCGAATTCAATAGTTGCTACCCTTGCAGTTGTTTTCAGTTGTTCCAAATGTGCGGAAGTTCTGTTACGTTGTTAGGTACGCATCGTAAGGAATTTTTTCAGTCCTTCAAATAAAATCTGAAGAAACAATTCATATACAGAGTTCAGATGTAGTCAGTTTAACGGTTTTGAAGAATGTGTTTAATTTCTAAAAGTTGGCATTATTGAAATAAGAATATCGAAAAATTAAGATGGACACTTTCTTGTCATTCTTATTCTTAGACATATGTCGGGTGGGAAGTAAAGTTCAAGACTTTTTATAGACAAAACATTGCAAATAAAAAGCAAAGAGTACAGAAATAATTATGAAATGAGTTAAATTAATCATTATTCTTAATCAGACTAAACATTTCTAAGGAAAAAATAAATTTTCATCTTCATTCCACATCCATTACAAATTACATAAATTAAAAGCTTCAGAAGAACGCATAAAAATTAATTGTCTTTCAGGCAATTATAGATAGGTATATCGCAAATGTTTGAATCATGATAGTCATAAACTTCAACAAATATCGTTTTATTCAATCAATTAGGTTAATCAACCACCACCGGCTCATATAATTTAAACAAAATCAAAACAGAAAACTTAATTCAAGCATGCGCATGCGACAAGACCAGTAATATAGAAAAGCAGTGAGACATATTCCCGCCAGATAATTTACTATGTAGCGAGTGCAACATATCCATTACGCTAAACCATAAGAATTTATAACTATTGCATAGTGCACGTACATGAACTTGTAATTAGAAATGCAAAAGATATTTCTCATTTATGGTAAGTAGCTTTTAGAAAAAGTCTTTTTAAGATAATAACAACTTGGGGTGCGGTAATAACTAGTTGTGTGGGAAAATAATTCGGTTTAGGTGGATAAAAAAAAAATATTTTGACCTCGGAGTGCAGACAAGGTAATTAATTTTTTACTAATTCAAAGAAGGTTCTGTGTTTAGACAATGCTGAGTCTTACATATATCAAAACTTATATCCTATGTTGGCGTTACACCAACTGATGTCCCCGTTTGGCATATAGCAATGCAACATTCCACCATTAATTATACTAGAAGTATGTTGATATGGAAAGAATTGAAGTGATGTAAATTTCCGGTATTTCTCATAATGGCTAGCTTCAAACTGTTGGCAAAATTTATTTTAGTTAGTTAAGGACTTAAAAGAACTTTTCCTATTCACTTGTGAAGCTTTACTAAGGGTTCAACTTCAAGTAACAAATAAAAAATCACATAGTTGAGTATACTGTAATTGAGGAATTCTTTCAATGTTATTCAAATTAAACGTTCAGTGAACCTATGCTATTCGAATGTGGTATCTCTCAATGTACTCTTCTACGGCCATTCTAATTTCTAATATAACCAATTTATATTGTCAATATATAAGTGCAAAATTGCCAATTATATAATTTAATTTACTTATTACACTGTGTCCCAATCAAATTTCCAATTCACACAAATCTTTCAATAAAACGATTTCTAAAAATATTTTATTGGCAGAGGATGTATCGAAAATATAATTAAGGCTGATGTACATTTTCCGTAATTTCATTTTACTGAATTTCAAAAAACTGAAATTCAATTTCAGTATGGAATGACACAGTTTTACTGACTCTCAAAACTGAATTTTAGATTGTCCAGTGACGCAGAGGATTCCATTGAGTGGAAGATTTTATTAGCCGAAAATTTTATTTTTATGTTGTTAGTTAAAATCGACCCTTTAAATTTAAGAGATTTACAGATACATACAGTCTTGCCGTATAACGTTCCCGCACACTCCCTCATTCCAATACCCGAAATGAATTTCCTAGTCTCGAATATTTTCACAAAACCTTCTGAACTTGTGATCGCAAAGTGCTCGCGCCACAAAAATTTAAAAAAAAATAAACATGTCAGGGATCCTAACGTTCAGTCATGAGAAATCTTAACCTCTCATCATACCAACGTAGTATATGACTATCTCTCAAATTGCAAATTTATATTCTTATGGGGTACGAAAGACTATGTAAAATTTGGAAAACTTTTGCAATATTTGGACGACTACAGAAAGTGCTAAATACTAATTGTTGATCATTTTTGAATATTTTTTTTTCGTTTGTGAACCTTGTCTACGGTTGCAAATTCAATTTCAGAACTTTTGGAATTTTATTTCGCAAGATGGTAATCAAAAAATGAATTGTTGCTCCATCGATATAAAAAAAAAAACATAAAAAGGTGAAATTTGTTGTTCACGTAAGTTGCAACAATTATTCTACCATTTTGCAGCACTTTTGTAATTTTTTTGATATTCATTACTAATAGAGGCATTACTTTGCAATAAAAAATTATATTGCGTGGGGCAGACCGAATTGCAAATTTAAAACATTGTGAAAAATGTCAGAGTAAATATTGCTTTCAGTTTGCAGGACTTTTGGAATTTTTTTATGGAAGTTATAACAACATTTGTTTTTTTTGCAAATTTTCGCATGTTTCGGGCCTCAGTGATGGTTGCAAAGTTAAATTATCTCACCCAACATTCCATGAAAATTTCAAAACTTTTAGAATTAATGTTAAATTTTGGAATTTATGTGTGTCAATTGATTCGCCTATTATGAAAAATCAATTGCGTATAAATCTAAGTAACCAATACTCAAAAATTTAACAAAAGCCTTTTCATTGATCGCACCAAGAAGAACAATTTTTTTGGGATAGTCTCGATCCAAGTTTTCATGAGCACATTTTCACAAGGAAAAATGCTGAAAGGACTTTATAAACGGAGAGAGAAAACACTTTCTACGGCCCCCGATGACTAAATTTTTGATACCCAAAACAAATTGTTTTCTTTTAATAACTGAATTAAATTCCAAAACTATGTAGATTTTCGGAAGTAAATATTAAGGAGCGCTTACAATGACAGAGTAGAGTGGAGTGAGCTTTTATCAGAGTACCATATATGCACAATAGAGAGTGAGCTTTATTCGGATTTTTCGAAATTATATTGAAAATGAAGGCAACATAAATTGAAAAATATTGCAAGATTATTGCTTTTAATACATATATACAAATAAAAATGAACGATTTAACAATTTGCACCTAATTAAATGCGTCCCAGATTCTTTGAAGTTGTGAAGGTCATAAACCCTCTATCTTACCCTCATAGAATACCGTCGCCAGATCGGATTTGTAAGGCAACTATAACTACAGAGCCCAAAAACCTTTCATTTATTTATCGGCCTCGTCTTAAGTTTTCCTGCAAGGCTGTTGACAGAAATTTGTATTGGCCTCGAGCCTTTATGCCGCATTCACAATGCAGAGTGGAGTAGAGTAGCGTAGGGTGGCAACTGGCATATAGCTATCTCTGTTTGTCTCAGAGTAGCGCAGAGTGGAGCTGCATGAAAATAGGTTCTATTCTAATTTCACGCTTACATTTCCGAAAGCTTACAAACTGGAATTTCGAGAGCATGCAGATGGCGTGGAATAAGCTCCATACTTCTTTTTGCCATAACTAACATGTTTTAATTTAATTTTCTAATTTAATATTCTTTATGAATGCTAATAAAAAATAAGAGGTATTTTTTGCAAACTTCATGATTTAAAAACAAAAATTATAACGTTAATTTTTATCTATTTTTGAAGCAATCTAATGGTGCAGGAGGGGTTTCTCTTTTTGGAATTTATTATTTTAATAACGACAAGCATGTTGATTTGGGGTTGCTATGGCATTTTGTTATATTAATTGCAAAGTTCGTTATTCATTTTCAGTTTCATCTCTAAACACCCCACCTTCACCCCCACCCATATAGGTATCTATATAATGCCGGGCAACGCCGACGGACTCCGCCTAGTAGATTTATAGAAAAATTTATTATTTTATTTTGTTAGATTGCATAAAGTATACCATTTCGAGAAATTTCTATATCTTTTCATGGAAATAAATCTGAAGGCTTCAATCTGTTTTCAGTTTAGTTATGGTGCTGTTCATTTTTTTTTTTTATTCAGCACAAGGAACTATTAGCAAAAAAAAATTTTCATTCAAAACACTTTGGCTTAATTTGCAAATATTTTCAGAACCTCGAAATTCCTTATTTTATGTTGTTTGAAAACGATGTTATTTACTTATTAATGTAGAAGCATAAAATGAACTTAAGCAGGAGTTTGCAGATGTGCTGGTGGCTCAGTTAGTGAGAGCACAGGATTAGAAAACCTCCAGTAACTTATGTTTTTTTTAAACTCCAATGAGAACCCTTACGGAATGGAATATAAAGAAGATTTCACATGACGTTGTTAGTAAAGTGGTAATTTAAAAACGCAAAAAGATGGGCATCTAATTTTTAAGGACGGGTGAATTGTGAAATATATCCCTGAGAAAATAAAAGTTAAGTAAGAATCAGTACCACACAAAAGTAAAAATGGGAATTAAGTCAAGGTTTCAATTGCCAATTTTTCAGTTTGGTTATAAATATTGTTCAAATATTTGCTTTTACTTAAGATTATCTCTTATACTATTGTAGTTTATAGTTGGTATAGCAATAACATTTTTGTCTTTTCATATAGCTATCAAACTTGAAATGCTATTTCCAGTTGCCTTAAAAAATTTACCCATTCAATTTTTCCAGCATAGATCCATCACGATCCCATAATTCTTATAGATGCACATATACTCCTGAGGTGATATATTAGTGTCTCTACATTTTTATATCCTTTCCCTTTTTCGCAAAAACCCTATCTGGAGGTAAGTGTAGGAGAGATAAATTAATTTGAGTTATATTTCTTGGAGATATTTTAATTAACCAAAAAAGCCAACATAAACAATAAAATTTAATTTGTGTTTAATTCGGTTTTTGGATGCTGCACATTATGTATAAAAGTAAAATGGTCTTAAGTAAAATTATTTTGCTGTAAAAATTGTGTTTAAATTTCGCATCTTTTGGGTTTATGAGAATGCTTATATATTTATGGTTTTTAGTTCTTGGTAATTCTTTGGCAGAATATCTATATAAAAAAATATAATCTCTTTTACCTTTTCTTGTTAGCAATTTCACGCATTGAATGATTTTCTTCTTCTTAACCTTTTTCTTGCCAGATAGTTTTAAACTAAAACTAAATATTGTTCCGACCCCATTGCCACCAAATTTTATATTGGTATTGGCATTAGTCCGTTCAGTACAGAAACATAAATAGGAATTGACTATAGTAAAATTGTACTAATTGCGTAAACATTTCTCGATTTTCCCATATTTTTGAAAGATATCAACTGTGAATTTAATTTTGTTGAAACATACCCGACTGACTCCTAGGAGAAAAACCAACTATTCTACTTACAATAAATGGCGTGTATAAAACAACAAATTTTGCTACTTACTTTAATTTTAGTTACAAGTTTATGGAGGGAAATGCAAATTTTTTCCGAAAAATGTTTTTAGATTAAGTTAAGCTAAGTTAAATTAAGTTAATTAGAAAAAAATCTCCATTTAACCAATAGATCGATATATCAAATGAGTTTTTCTTTTATTATTCTGGAATAGGCTAACGGACACATTTGTCTTCTTAGTAAAACATTTTCAACATGCCCATTTCTCCATCCGTCCCTAATCCTTACTTAAAATCTAAAATTTTTCATTTGGACTCCTTGGATATGTAAAGAAATTAAGCGGATGAATAATTTTAAATTCCTATGGAAATGGAATTCCAAAAACTATTCAAAAAAGGATTATGACGATAAAAAACCTTTATTCAATCCGATATATCGCCTCGATTTTATTCATAAAAATTAATACATTCGTCACACTTCGTGACATTGCCAAAAAATATTAGAAGGAGTGCAATATCTTACTATAGCAAGTAAGAATCTTAGTAGAAGAACTTATGTCTAAGAAAACTCCTTAAAATAAAATTCAAATTAAACAAAATCTTTTTTTGGTATTAGTTACATAATTAGTATTACTCACAAAATAATTATGGTGTGATAAATCTCAACTAAAAGGCCATAAATGCATGCCAACAAAGGATTAATCATGCTCAACTTTAAAATTTCCAATAAATCACTTCAATTCAAAACAAACAAAAAAAAGCAACTGCGGTCACAATGTGTGCGACCCTTAACCCACTAAGAACCGGTAATTTTTCATAATTTTCATTTGTTGAATATAAAAGTAAATTTTTCGAAGTGAAGTAAAGAAAAAGAGTTCAACTCAAAATCCACAACATGGCGGCGAAAATGATAAATAAGATTGGCAAAGGTGCAAATCACACTCGATATCAGACCCAGTATCAATGTGGCGACTTCTAGGTCATGAACAAAGGAACTGTCAGTGTCTCATGCTTGATTGGCATTTGATTCTTAGTGAATTAAGTGCTTTGAGCAGCCGTGTTTCTTATACACAGTGAAATTCCCTGGGAACGGCCGGGTTGTCTGCTAATTACCATAAACACGAAGTGTTATTACGAAATTGTAGGCTTACTCACTGTCGAATGAAGGAAATTTTCATTCGAATGCCATCTGCCAAGGTATCAGCGGAATACAAATCACAATTTTTGCGTTCTTTTAACACATTCAACGCATGTCGAAGCGAGGTGCATGGAATTTATGCGAAGAATTCTTAGAATTTTGGAGTTCCTCTCTATATACTTATGTACGAGTATATATGTATGTACGTTTCAATCTAGAATCCAGACAACCAAGACTAAACGTCTGATTAAATTTGCAGTCCATTTAACAAATAAATGTACTTATACTGCGCGGGATATATACGCGAAATCCACATTTTGTAATATGCAGCACCCCAGAAAGAAGATCGGGCGGACAGAGGGCGAGAAACATTGACGAGCACTTTCTCATAACATCCGATGCAATGGAATCCACTCGGCGCAATTAAATGTAAAGATGTTCCGCCGCTGGAAGCCAGGAAATTCTCATTAAGAAGTGACCATCATCTGGGTATCCACTGGAACTCGATACTTGGCGGTCGGCATTATAATCAGCATATTGCTCGAACTATTGTCATCGAATTACGCACAAAAAGTACCATTTAAAGCTCAGCGCCCATTCATGATTCTATGTAGTGCCCGACAATCCATAAATTCGCTTGAGTCATGCGCAATGGGTTGATTCCCATATTATGGGCGATACTTCTTGATGATTGTAGTTGGTAGAAAATATATAAAATGTCATTGGAATGGAGAGTGAAGTATGTCGTTAAGAGACCCAATTTTCTTGAGCTGGGAGCTGGGGGGAGTCATTTGAAAAAATTTTTAGTGGCGTGTTTAAAACTCAACTTTCACCACTTCATCGTTATGGGTGTGTTTGTGCATTTAAGAAAACTAACTAAAATATTTCTTTTGTTTCTATTTGCAGAAATCTTTTACGCTGATCCTACAAGCGCTGGATATGTACAACACCTCCTATCCAGGTAATTATCGAAACTGTTCAACAAGAACTAACTTCAGTATTTAAATGAAACTTGTATGTAGGTAGTTTCTAAATCGTATATAGTTAGCGCAGTACCTCTAAATATTCAAATCTATTTTGCATATTGCACAACAATCAGTAGTTTTCGGTTGTGTCTAAATGGCGCGGAACACGATTAATTAACCTTTCGTTTTACCTTTGCATTGTTTCATGTTGAATGGCTGTGAGACTTTTACTAATCGAAAACTTTTTCCTTTCAAGTTTCAGAGCGACTAATTGAGGAGACATCGTTCTCGGGTGTGATTTTGCCCTCACCGGAATGGAAGACACTCGATCATATTGGAAAAAATTCTCGCATCACATATAGGGTGAGAGTGCAATGTGCTGCTACTTACTATAATACAACATGCACAACATTTTGTCGGCCACGAAATGATCAATTTGGCCACTATACCTGTGGTGAAGAAGGCAATAAAGTTTGTTTGCCCGGTTGGCAAGGTGCTAATTGTGAAGAGGCTATTTGTAAACCTGGATGTGATCCGGTTCATGGAAAATGTGATCATCCTGGAGAATGCGAGTATGTATACAAGACAAAAAAAAATTTATAGTTTTAATTTTATATGAGGTTGCATCTATTACTATGCCATACATATACTACCTGTGTGAATGTGGGGGGGGGGGGGCTCTGTCATCGTATGCAGAGCGAAAAAATGTTAATACTTTTGTAATTTTGACTACAAGCATAGAACTATATGGTATCATAGAGCTTGACAGATACTAGGAATTGCTTATAAGAACTTCTCTTTAAATTGAAGTCACAATGTAATGTGCATAGATGACGCGACGTATAAGTTCTATTAAAAACTGGGTATCTCGATAACTTTACAAAATATTGGGTGATTAATAATAATTCAATTTATTTCACTTTTAAAAGATGTTTTAATTATGATTTTACTGAAAATTTCACTGATATTATTATAATTGCGTTCTTTTGGTTTCGAGCAGTGCTCTGTAGAACACAGGAGATTGCGAATTGAATTGATTTGTAGGTTGGATACCATGCCATGACTTATCCTTGCAAAATTTCAAAATAGATCTTGATAAATTCGGGACAAAGTTTGACCGGTTCGGAACCAAAAGAATACAGCTATGTATCTTCAATAACAAAATTTCGTTTTTATATATAATAATAAAAGCCCAAACTCTGTCTGTAACGCCGCTTTCGAATCCTAGCATGCTTTTCTTTTTTTAATTAAAACAAAATTTTAAAAAATTAATAAAAATAAAAAAATAAAAATAAAAAAAAATTAAAGTGAAAAAACAATAAAAACAAAAGTATAAATTTAAGAGAGAGAAGCCCTTTCTAAGAACGGGCAACTTTAGCTAGTAGAAATATTTAAGAATTAAAAATCGTTAAGTAAAGGTTAACATTTATTAACTGACTTCTGTTGAATACTTGTAAATAATATTATCTACATATATTTACTTCGGTATTTAATAAATAAGAAACGGGATATATTTTGCCTACTAGTCCAGGGACTAAAGTGTTATAAGAAATATATCAACACCTTGTTATTGAGATTTTATATTTTTCTTCTACTGAAAGGATTATTTACTTCTCTTCTGAGTAAATAAAAATCTATGTTCAGTTTAAGATTTAAAAATGAATTTTATGTTTCTTCGCAACAAATGAAACTCTTCAATTGAGTTTTTAGTGTTTCTAATCTTTTAAAAGTTTAAAATGAAAAACCCCTATGAATTCTTACTCAATTTTAACGTATACACTTACTTAAGCATAAGTTAAGCTGTGTATGAAATTTAAAAGTAATGAGTGTTTTTGGTTGTGGAAAAAAATAAAAATCATTTTTAACTCTTGGCTCATTGCATAGCAAATCGACCAGAAATCACAGAAAGTGTGACATAACCATTAGCAATTTTGTTGAAATTTTACATACTTGGAGGCTTTGTGAAAACAAAAAATAATAAAATGCGTACTTTGCGAGTTATGGCATTTTCAAAATTTCGCAAAAAGGCTGTCCTGGTCTTCTTTAAAAATTTCATATTTTTCTATTCATGCTAGGATGTTGCAATAGGGCTCATTTGAAAGATAGGATTTCAAGTTATCTAAGAAAAATAACATCCTAAAAATATATGCGGAAAAGGACATCAAGATAAAGGTTTTTATACTTTATCCTTGAATATCCTGGAAGACGTGCTTTCGATTTTATAAATTTCTTTCATGTTTTACCTTATATTATCCACTAAAACATATTAACATTTTAACTTGTGATCGCAATGGAATCAAGGAGTAAAAGTTTAAGAAAACTTTACCAAAATACATCTATAACTGCTTACAAATAAAAAACATTTGTTTTTATACAGGGTGTTCCGTATGTCGGCTTGCACCTGTAGGTTATGGATAGGTCATGCTTAGACAAGCAAAAATTATATGTGTGGTGGGGAGGAAATCCTAACGGTTTGCGAGATAACGCGACTTTAAGAAATTTGCGTATGTTTTTATAGATCGCCCTATAACTTCTCAACCTTACATTCTATGATATTTTATTCCTGAGCCCTTGATATGCAAATCAAGGGGAACGACCTTATATATCCTTTCTGATAGTCATGCAGAGAGCTTAATGGCTCTGAGTGGTGCTCGGATAACTTCTAAGTTACTGGCGGATTGCAGGTCGTCTGCGGATAAGCTGTGTATCCACAACAAGGTGTCCCTTCAGTAAGTTCCTGGTCACATGGGGATCATGGAGAAAGACCGACCTTTTAGCTAGCGTTGGCTCTGATTATCTGTTCGTCGGACCGGATCCATCGTAGGCGTTGCCACCTCGAGTATCGGGTCTCTCATCAAAACGGATGTTCATTGGAAGCATCAGCAGAGATGGGAGAACCTGAGCACTTGCAGGTGCACAAAACTGTTTATTGATGAGCCCAATAGGGATATCTCCGATTTTCTAATAGGGCTCGGAAAGAAACAATGTAGAACTGTGGTTGGCATTATCACCGGCCACAGCTTCTTTCACGCTCATCTAACAAGGAAGAGAGTTATCGACAGCCCTGAGTGCGTGCCCTGCCTGGAAGGAGAGCCTAAGACAACCGAACACTTTTTGTGTGTGTTTCCGCCCTTCGTCTGGAGTAGGCTGTCTAAGGTCTACTCTCCTATCTGTAGATGATCTGAAAAACCTTCCTCACCAAGACCTGACGCACTTCTTTAAGGGGACAGAAAAAAAAATTAATTCCGTTTATAACACCTAGAAATTATGATGGTAGAGCAAAATGGATTAGACACCCCCCAGGCATAATATTTAAAGTTATTTTGATTTTTGAATGTCCCTCTATCCGTCCGTCCGTCCATCTGTCTATTCTCACGATAACTCGAGAACGCACATACTTAGAGAGCTGAAATTTTGCACACAGACTTTAAAAAAAAAGTAAAATTAATTTCGAAAATAAGCCAAATCTGGCAAATCTTTCGTGGGGTTGCCATACAAAAATTTCATTTTCTTATATATTTGGACACTGCCTGAGAATGCATTAACTGAAGAGAGCTGCTGAATACACGGCGTTTCCATCAAATTAGTAAATGCTGTTTCAAAAACGGGCTAAATCAGGCAATCCATTCTTGGTGTTGCCATATAAATATTTAGGTTTTTTACGAATACTGTGAAAACGATCAATCCTAGACGTTTTTTTTGTACTGAAAAGTTCTTCAGAATATAAAATCCTATGGAATTGGTCATAATCATTTTTACTGTCTAACGAGCCGTTCTAAAAATATATGCGAAAAACTACTTCAACAATCAAACTTACAGAAAGATCTACATAACTATAAGAAATTACATACGGCCATTCATCTAGGAAATCGTAAGAATTAGTCTTAGACCAACTCTAGCTTTTTTATTTGTTAACTACTACTTTTATCAAAATCACTTCATCAACACCAAGTTTACATATTGAATTCATGTATGTATTCTTTATTATAACAGTATGGAAATTAGTGTTGGGGCTGTGGACACACTCAAACAAAATAGTGAAAACTAATATATGACTTCTTTCCAAAACAATGTGTGAATTATATTAATGAAAATATATTTTTAAGTGTTCCATAAAAAATGTAGAATATTATCTAATTTATTGAATTCTCTTCCTTATATTCGAGGAAGCTTAATATTTTGGAAATTTTTAGACTTTCTGGTGTCAAATACCTACATCCCTTGAATGTTCCATTTATTTGGGGAAATTAAACTGATTTTCCGTTTATATCAGAGAAAATGACGTTTATTTTTAGGAAAGAAACCTGTCTTAAATTTAGGGAATTCTCCTACTTTTTTACATTTATATACATACCGTGTACCTATTCGCCGAACGATACCACAAATGTGAATTAAAAGAATTATATATTTTTAACGGTTGCCTATAGATAAATGGTGTAGCCTCTATAGCATTAAATTTAAATAAGTTGCACTGATTTAGCTTATGTATTTTGGAAGTTATAAGCATTTAAGGGTGGGGGAGGTGATCCCTATACTAGAAAAACAATTTCTTGGATTGAACACCCTGTAAAAGATATGGACGGAGACCCTGTAGATACATTACATACATACAAAATATTAAAATTAAAGACAACTTTAGTGACAGAATAAGGTAAGCATAGTAAGCTGCACATAAAATACAAATGCGACTTTGTACCCTTACACAGGCAATCTCAAACGACTGGCTTCTCTCACATGTCGAACTCTTGTAAAATTCTATACCAAATTAACGCCAAATATTTCCAATTATTGAAAAATATGGAAATACCGAAGGTAGTTACGTGGTGCAACATAAGATAAAACCTGGCGTAAATTCAATCCGACAATTACGAAATATTGTTTATCAGCCAAATGTATTGCTGACTTCTTTGCAAATAATGAAAGCGGACAACTGAGCTCAGATGTTTGTTCGGTTTCACGCCAACAGCAATTACAGTAATTGAAGACCAGGAACAGGCAAATAGCACTCGCACGTCGAATCAATCCAACGCTTCTGTTACGGATCAACTTTTAGGTAACTGTTGTCCAATTACGTTTGTCGACATGGGTAGGCCTGGAAAAGGCAATGTGTCTGTTATGCAAATGGCGTATGGAATACCACAACTGGGAGAAGAAGAACATACGGCCAGATTGCTTTGGCGTCTTCTTCTACTTCTTCTTCTTCCAAGACATTACAAAAGTAATTAAAATCAAACTTAAAGGTATTTTCTCAGTGCGAACTCTTCTGCGCACCAAGACAGTACATTGGCAACCAACAAAAGACGATAGACTCGATGTACTGGAGGTCTTGTTGCTGATATGTTCTGTTCAGAGCTCCCTTTCATGGTACACGACGTTCGTGAAGAAATTGATTTGTTTCCGTGGTTGTTCGCATTTTTACGTCTTTCCATTGCCTCTGCTTGCACTATCGTCGACTGTTTGTTTTTCTGAAATTCTGTACTTGCTAAGGCTAGGGCATACCATGTTAGATTCCATTATCGCACATAAATGCCACCAAAGAGATTGGGATGAAAAACTCAATTTTTCTGCCATCCTGTAGACATTCGGCTGCCGCCAAGCTGACAGACTACATCAAACGGTTTTCTACATTTCACAAATTGCCATTATACCTAGATTGAAAATTCTAACCTTAACACATGTGTTGTATTAGGTAGTATGCCTCTCGATTAGAATTTCCCAACTGGGAATTCGTTTTTCATCCATTGGGACGTATGTCAAGAGAATTCTTAACGTTTTTATTAAATGAGCAATTTGTTAAACTTTGATGTTCACAATCGTTGAGAATTTCAGTGGTATATCGAGGAATTAAAAGTATTTGTAATAAGGCCGTTAATTTTTCAATAGGTACGTGGAGTATAATTAGCAGTCACCTGCTAAGATGTTTTGTAAATTTTCCTATCTGCAATCATAATTTTTATTGCATTTGAAGTATCATGTGTGAGCTGAAGTATTGTTAAGCTATACTATCACGGTATACAAACTACAAGGTATGCCTAATAAGTTTTTAACATTTAAGTCATGACGTCACTCCGGTTAACTTTTCATAGTAACTTATAGTGGAAAAAAGGTAACAAAAAAAACAGGAAGGATAAAATTTCAAAGGAATCGCGTAAAAACAGGGTGTCCCAGACATATGACTACATTTGACCGAATGATTCCTCTCGTCCAGACAAGTAAAAAATTGTATGGTGGAGAGGGGGGGGGCGGCTTGCAAAATATCACCCTGTCGAGTTACAGGGTGATTAGTAAAATATTCTCTTTTTTTCATTAAATACCCTACATATTCAAATGTATACCATGTACGGTCTATCTTAAGACGGGATTAAATTAAAGAGGAGACTCTGGGCTTTCGAAATTTTGTAAAAAAAAACTGTATCTTAGTGGGGGTATTTAAAAAAAAACCGAAAAATAAAAAAAAATAAAACAAAAAGAACGAAATTTTAAGCGTCATAACTCTGGTGTTGGGAGGGTTACAGGGGTAGTTGAGCAGTCGTTTGAAAGGTCATGAGGTTCTACATATAATTCCTTTTAAAATAGACCGCACAGGGTGTACTTTTAAATATATAGGGTCTTTAATGAAAAAAAAAAGAATATTTTACTAATCGCGCTGTAACTCGACAAGGTGACATTTTGCTCCCTCCCCTCCCTCCCTCCCTGACATACAATTTTTTAATTGTCTGAACGAGAGGAATCATTTGGCAAAATATAGTCATATTAGTCTGGATTAGTTAATTAGCTGGTGTGACGTTGTATGTATGTTTTTATAACATTGTATATGCTAGGCATATCTTGTAATCTGCATACCATAAACATTTATATGAAATCAACTGGACTTCTCTGATAACACGTTGGCATATCCATGGCCATCTTTAGCTAAATGTGGGCCCTGGGAACTTTAGGATACGGGGGGCCCCTAACAGATATTATTTTCGAAAATACTATGGGTTATCAATAGGAATAATAACGTAAAAATAATAAGGCCTATCACTCACTGATGACTTTTTGTCACGTAACTGTTTTCTCACCACCGGCAATTCCATAGAATTTAATGTAGATGCGCGCATGAGTGACATCACAGCATCACAGAGTGACTTTTGGTTCCTACGGCTAGCCACTTTTGGGTGACGAGACTATAACCGAGCCGTCACGTTTATAAGAACATGCATGCACTGATAACATTTTTGTCGCAGCTTGACTGCCATTGTTTTGGCAGACGTTGTAGAGCTAAGGAAAATCTTACACATCTTTTTTTGGGCTTCCGCACCCAAAGGGTAAAAACGGGAACCCTATTATTAAGCCCCCGGTGTCCGTCCGTCCGTCACGCGCTGTATTTCATGAACCGTAATAGGTAGATAGTTGAAATTTTCACAGAGTATGTATTTCTATTGCCGCTATAACAACAAATAATAAAAATTAAATTAAAGAGAAATGTGTTTTTTGACCTATATATAGGATTAAATTTTGTACGATGGTACGGAACCCTTCGTGTGCGAGTCCACACTTGGCCGGTTTTTTTTTATATCTGCTGCAACGAGAGTGTACAGCAAGATAAAAATAATAAAGCATTAATACAAGAAGTACAAACAGCAAAAATTTAAAAGATAAAAATATGTGGGGAAATATCCATTGAAAGTGTTTATAGAGCTTAGAGTTACATCGAGTCTCTCTACGCTTTCAATTGAAGATCACATATTGGTACTATTGGTACTATGATAAATTATAGCAGGTCTCAAAATCTGTAGTAGTAAATCATCAATTCTTTCAGCACCCTCATACGGAAATATTAAAGGATTTTTCAGGATAAGATCGTAGTTCATCAAACGTTAAGTGAAATTTTCCCCTAAGTATCTATTCGCTCCAAATTAGAAGGACCCAATAGCATTTCTTTCGTTTCTTTATCGTAATGACAAACTACACTTATCACAGCTGCCTCCTCGAAATTTATATAATAAAAAGTCTTCAGTGCGCGTTAGACCTAACATGAACCAACAATATAAAAATTTTCGGTGATTACCAAATAAATTGAGTTTGGCTACTGAAAGTAGGCATACCATGAAAAATGTCTAGAAATTTAAAAAATACTGGGGCTGCAAACACACCATAGGTTACTTTGTATGAAAATATGTTGCCATGTATAGAAAGAAGTTTGAATAAATCCCATACGGTCTACTCTCTGTAGCCAAGCTCTAACAGCTAACCTAACTTGTAATAGGTTATGTTACTGGTTGAAGAATTGGTCATCGATTGATCTACTATCGCAGAGGCTAGAGTGCCCCATCGAACGCAGGGCCCTGGACAGAGTACATATGTACTTAACTTAGTAACGAACGACAATCTTTTACATTTCGCAGAGCGAAGTCGTATGCCAGATTAAAAAAAATAAGGGGCAAGATATCGCTCTGTATCAGAATTTTGGGAGTAATAAACTTCTCTGAAATTATATTCGGACCGTGAAGCCCTTATCGGTGTCTCGCCAAATATTTATTATTTACATCCTAGACAGACTGTTTCTATAATGACTTAATTTTTAATTAAATGGAGTCAAATGTGCAGTCTGTCGCACAAATCAGGTATATCAAGCACCCTTGTCCAACATTTCGATTCAATTTCAAATGCACCAAATTGTACTTCAAATTAGTTAAATTGCCTACCATCATTAAAATGAACTGAATTTATTGAAAGTGGAAAGATTTTCCCCATAAACTTAAAAAAAATCTCTTTGCACTTTTTCATTTCCATTTGGCCTCGTTAACTAACAAAACAACAAAAAATTCTTCTGACTTCACGACTATGTACAACAAATACTCGCAAGTTTTCTTAATAGCATTTAATTAAATTATTGAACTCTGCCATAATTTTTACTCACAGTAAGAAACTGTCAGTGACACTTCAAATCAAATAATTTTCCTTCACAGTCTATCTTCATTTCCTTGCAATGACTGAATTTCAAATTGAGTCATTATGGATACAGAGTTTTTAGGGTATTAGTTCATTTGATATGACATTTGATGGTCAGCAAAACCCACAATGAAAAGATGTCAATACTGTCTTCCATCTTCAAGGTTTCATGACTAAATT
Organism: Dioctria linearis; assembly: GCA_963930735.1. Classification (NCBI taxonomy): domain Eukaryota; kingdom Metazoa; phylum Arthropoda; class Insecta; order Diptera; family Asilidae; genus Dioctria; species Dioctria linearis. The sequence goes on from OZ005741.1 coordinate 295,496,477, forward strand.
ATGTGATTTGATGTTGTTTTTTTCTTCTTCACATCTTTTTTAAGGACACGGGTTTCACATAATCTCTTTACCTGATCCTGTTAATCGGCGCTGTAGTTCAATTTCTTGAATCATGGATTTAATGTTATATTCCCAATATTTTTGGATTATTTGATGGACAATAAGTAAAATATAATGTAAAAGTGGCATTCTACCAAAAGATTCCTTTATAGATATTAGCTGCAATCCCCCTTCCCCTGCCCTACTACCTTCTCATGTATAGACATTCCGACTAGCACATGATCGGCAATATAAAACGAAGAAAATGTAAATGATTTGGCCGTGAGGTTTCGAACGTGGAACCGACTCACAACTGGCACATGCAAATCCAGAAGTCATATCTGACTGAAAAGTACTTCGAGGGAACAATCTTGACAAAAACTACATCAACTAAGATATCCTGGAGTAAGATGACGGCAATAGAATAAAATTGGTTCCGGCGAGATCTACTATTGGCACCCTAAATCACCCGTAGAATAGTAAAATTGTATATAAATACAAAACTCTTCGGAACTTTGTCGTGACTCTATTTAAAACAAGTTGTTTGTAAAAAAAATTTCCAACTCCATTTCACCTTAAAAAATATTTTTTCTATAAAAATAAACATTGCAGTAAAAACTTCGCCGTTGTTGAAGTTAATAATAACACCTCTGACACGAAGCTTTCACTTCACAAAGAATATCTCAATTTTATCCAAACATCAAGAATATTTATTATTTACTAACGGGTCCCCTAGCACCCAAGAAATGCTATTTTTAATCCCAGATGATAAGGGAGACGAAATCACTCTGTCACGTTTCCAACATTACATAATATGTAATCATGCAGTTCAGTGTTGTGATTGATGTTTTATGATTATATCTTTCGCAGAAATTTTATCAAATTATGTCTAAAAATCTTCAGCAGGAAATCGGATACTCTTGTAATATTTTATGTTGCTTTTGTGTTGCCTTTTATTTGACTTTAACTTTCGTCACATTTATTTGAGCATTAGTGAATCTCTCAACTGCTGGTGTTTGTTTATTCGGGTCAAACGGCCCTGGTATGTATTTGCAGTAAGTGTATAGTGTCCGGCATATGCAAATATTGTGTAGAATTTTTGTGAATTTCTTGAATTTCCAGCTCCGAAATCTGTTTATGTTGAAGTATCAGGGATTAATTTTCCAATCTATGTAGTCGAAATCATTAGCACAGGAGTCGACTAATTCCAATTTCAACTCGACCTTTGTACCTACATTATATATAAAAAGTCGTAGTCTCTATTTAAGGATTTGATAGCTTGAATCGGGATATTGAAAAAAAATTCTGGTTGACTGAAACAATTATTACACTCAACTAAATCGTCAATCATGTCTTTTTTCCGTCTCATTGAAGAAGTGTTAGGCATGACAGTAGTAGATTTGTTTTACTTTTTAGTTGTATGACTCCATTGTGATGTTGTATTATGTTCACGGCTTGTTAATGTCTCCCTGGGGTTCTACTGTAGTGTCCAGCTCCTTAATTATGAATTGCACTACTCTGTGTTTTATTTTAAAGTTAACTGTTGTTGACTGGGGCAAAGAAAAACCTTTACAATACATATACAAACAGTTGTGATATTAGAATTAAACAGATATAAAATAGTGATAATTTTGCTTGCAGCGAATATAAATATGTACGTTCTCTGTTGTTCCCACAGCAATAAATTTGTCATTTGTGTGAGAAAAGTGAAAGCTCTTTTGATAGAAACTTTTAAAAAGGAGGTGTTTTTTCTCCGCATTAATTTTACAATCTGATATTGCATTAATAATTAAATAATTAAAACAAAAAGATAATTAACTTTTATAAGCCACTAAGGCCCGCAAACAGCGCGCAGGCTGTACGCCACAAACTTTACGGTGGCTACATGCCTTAATACATACAGCTAAAAGTATAAAAGTTACAAATACCAAATCGAGGCAAAAGCTGAAAACAATTTTGATGCTACCTTCAATAAATACTTATAAATTGCCCCCCCCCCCCCGCAACTCTGTTTCGCAAACAAAGCTCAACAGTTCTTCAAAGTTCTTCACAATTTTGCTTGGATCGATTTGCTGGTAAACACAAGTAAAAAAGCTAGAATTGGTCTAAGACCAATTCATATGATACCTTAGATGACTGCACGTATGTCATTTCGTATGGTCACCCATCTGTGCAAATTTGATTTGTGAAGTAGTTTTTCGCATATATTTCTAGAACGGTTCGTCGGACAGAAAAAATGATTTAAACGAATTTTATACGATTTCTGAAGAACTTTTCAGTACATTAAAACCGCACAGCATTTATCGTTTTCACAATATATGTACGTAAAAATCCTAAATTTTTATATGACAACACAAAAAGAGGTTGCCCGATTTAGTCCAATTTTAAGATTATATTTACTATTTTTATGCAAATACTATGTACAAAATTTCAGCTCTCGACGTTGACAAGCTCTCAGGTAGTGTCCATTTATATAGTGAAAAATGAAATTTTTATATGGCAACCCTACGAAGGAGTTACCCGATTTGTCCCATTTTCGAACTTAATTTTACTTTTTTTTTTTTTTTTTAAAGGCCATATCACATATGACAATTTCAGCTCTCTATGTACACGCGTTTCTCGAGCTATCTTGAGGACGGACGGACAAACCGACGACCAGGCGGACGGACGGACATGCAAAAATTAAAATAACTTTTAATGTTATACATTTATGTCTACTCCATTTTGGTCTACCATCATTATTTTTACGTGTTACAAACGAAATAACAAACTAAGTATACCCTTTAGATTCCATGTAGGATATAAATATGCTAGAGACCATCGCGCATATAACCATAAAATCAAACGTCCAAGTCTGACCGTTTTCCTAGTACACATAGATATATGGAGATGTATGGCAACCCTATAATGGTGTTGCCCGGTTTATATGTAATCACTGCACCCAAAATGTTGGGTTTCTGTGCCAGTTGATTATTCAAAATTGGAATACTTATACATCCTTGCATGGAGGCAAAAGCATTGTCAGAACTCACAATCTACTATGGACAGCTTTAATTAAACTGGTAATAATAGTAGCAGAAAATGCTTCTCATTCTTGTTTACCCATATTTTTCGAATTTCAAAACATTATCGTAATATAGTCCTTCTTATTATATACAAACCTCCCCCATTATTCTCAGTTTTCTCAGCTGCTGTATGCTCCCAATGTGAATTAAATCATTTAGCTCATCTCTCCACCTATTACTGGTTTTTTTGGTCTATTCTTTTGTCCTGTAGTGTCCATCTATTAATTCTTAATCGATTTACATGTCCAACACGATCTGTTGTCTGCAAGCAATACTTATACCAAAGAACATCTAACAGATGTTAGATGTTCTTTGATTATACTGAACAAAATTCTGCAGAAAATTTTAAAAAAGATACTCCTACGAAAATGGAATGATTAGCTATCTACACTCCTAAATACCTGACTCAATTCAAGTTATTTCAACAAAGAATAGTGACGTGCAATTGTGATTAGGTTTCCCATGAAATAGATGATTAGGCAAATGCTACAAATCTTTGATGAATTAGATATTGTTCGCTTATATAAGGATTGTCTTGGACAAATGCAAATAATACATTTATTTGGTAATCTTGACACTCTTTCTATCGTCTCTATTGTCTTCTTTATCCTTCTCCCTCTAACTATACATATAGGCGGCTATGAAAACATCGTCAAAATCCTTTTCTCCTCCAAATTGGTATTGGAGTGTACATAAATCCTTCGTGAATTCCCTTTCCAACCAGGTTATATCAATATAAGCGGAAATGAAAAGGCTGGCGAGCTTGGTCCTCTTGGAGCGGTCTCGAATGGCCCCCAAGCCCCCCGCCCAAATAATCAGGATTGCACTAAACCAACTCATCTCTAATAGCTTAGGCTGGTTTCCATCACAATTGTTCTTGGTTATATTCTAGTTTACAAATATGAAGAGTGAACAATGTACTTTGACTTAAGCTCAAGAGATTCCTTAGGGTTCTCAGCCTGTTCTCAATCCATCCATATGTATGTATACATTTCTCTTGACGGTAATATATCTGGCAGGCAGGAAGTAACAATAGACTTTGGTAGAGATTTATCAATGTCTGTCCAGTCCCATACTAACTACCTTCAGCGCTCTTATTAATATTATTATTATTATTATTATGGTTTCAGCAAAAATTTAAATTTTTTTCATTTCACAATTCATACAAATACCAGTTTCAATAGATAAATGTGCAACTGTCGTAAATTAAACTAGTTCGCCATTTGTTTTTCATACAGAGAAAATATAAATCAGAAGTCATCTGAAAAATTTCCTCTGAAAACTGGAATGATGGATAGCCGCGTTCATCGATATCTATAACATTGCAAGAAATTGTAAAAGTTTGTTTTCATTAAAATGGTTTGTATCAGAAGCCGGATCGACAGTTGAAGAATGCCACCACACATTACACACTTTTCTGTCGTCCGAATCCTGTAACCTGTTCCCCTATGGCCATCCGCAAGTCATGCATGACTGACTGACTTTCTTGAAGTCTTGTAATCTCAGCAATTAACAATTTTCCTCAAGAAGTTTTCATCATATTGAACGCCATGCCGGCCGCACCGCAACCGGGTGCACTGAATTCTGATGATACTCAGTTCAGGCTCTTTTGATTCAGGTGGACAAACCACCTGAGACCACTTACAATCTTCAATGCTTACAAGTAGGCAATCGAAGATCAATTTTTCTCGTTTCTTCTTTGATATTTTTTTTCTTGTGTGTTGGCAGCTTATAATTAGATTTTCCATCGATTGACCAAGAAAAAGTACGTAACGCGGCTAGACACGATGATGGGGCAACTTCAATTAGGCAGAATCGGTTTAGCTGTGGCTACAACTGTGACTACACCTATTCTCTTGATAATCTTGTTACGTTTTCGGGGGGAACCTATAATCCAAGATGAATTTCTCCGCTTTGATTCTAACCGGAACCAATTTGATTATGATTCTGAGATTTCTCATTGTTATATGTATGTACTAGGTACGTACCTACATTAGAATCGGAGATTTCGATTCAGGTGCCCGGCAGTGATATAAGCCATTCATATTATTTTTCAAATTTCCGAATAATCCAATTACTGAAATAATTTTCATCACCAATTGTTACCTTAAATTTGTTTCATGATTTGACAAAAAACCTGATTACAGAGGAATGATTTTTTGATGCGACATTGATAACCTGTTCAAAATCGAAGAAAAAAAAACAACAAAGTGATGACGGAATAATAAAATGTATGAATGTATGAGCTGTGTATGTTTGTATTTGTTTTTACAGCCACTTGATAGATGTTTGGACAGAAAAACATTTGGACGAATTTTTTAATATAAATCCTTAAATTGTCTTCATTTTATTTTGTTTAAAATTTCATCAGCAAACTAATTACTACAATAATAATATAAATGCTACTTGTAGCTACGTACAAGTAGCTTCAAGATTTTCTAAAGAACTTTAAATAGTTCCAACGAACTCCACGAAGAGCAAATCTACGAGATCTACATTGTAATTAGAAGAATTTTTTTTATGATGTTGCCAAAACTCAGGTATTACCCTATGATACCATGTCAGAGCCTTTGCAGGAAAGGAAAAAGGTTAGGGAATTAAGGATTCTCATAGCTGAGGAGGAAAACACAGGATTATAAACCGTTCGATATTCGTATTGTTCTGCTTATGAAGGATTCGCGGTATTTAACCGTATGAGCGAATTTGACTTCAACGATGTGAGGGTGAGCTCGAGTTATAGCTAGTGTGGTACAGACGCATAGGGAGTGCTCAACAAGGGTTTAGGCTAGATATTTCGTCATTGCACTAGCTATCGAGATAACAATAAAAGAGAGATAGACATCCGACGTTACACCGATGTTCCAGGGAATGAATTATTCCTATTCTATTGGAATGTCATCGCTAATTAGCCCGAAGGCCTTCTTTTGGATTTTTTCTACTGCGGACAAGCGTTCAACCCCTGCCCAAATATGGGAATAATATTCTATTCTAGGCCTAATATGAGACTTACAGATTTGTGCCAAGTCTGATGGAGTAAAATATTTCTTGCATTTTTGCAAGAATCCCAGACATTTCATCGCATTTTTGGGAATACCAAAAATGTGATCGAACCAACTAATATTGGGGTCCATTTGAATGATAACAGACAACGTGCAGTTTTGATAGCATTTAACGAAACTCGATATTATTGTAAGGTCATTTTTAAAAAAGTAAAGATGTAGCTTCATTTGTCAACTATAATATTACCGCGGAAGTCAGCTTTAGAGTCGAATGAATACACGAAATCAAGGGTTGTATCATCGGCAAAACTATGAATAAGATTAAAAGCGAGATCTAGCAGATCATTAATAAAAAGTTAGGTAGATAGTAGGTGAGAAATGGCTGTGTCGAATATAACTTCGATTGAATGCGGAGAGAGAAAATGCTCAATCTATTTTAAGAAGAGAGGGCCTCAGCGGCCATATAGATGCTATGATTTCAGGTTCGAAAGTGACTTTTTCCAAAACTTATAGCTTTTTTTTTTATATAAGTCAGCTCATTCCCAGCTTCAACTATCCACCTACAATAACATTCGTCATTTTTTGCCCTCTAATTAATTACTCCACATCGGCGGCAATACTATTTTGAAGTATTACTTGTTCAATAAAGTTATCAATAAAATTCTTTGATAAAATGTCCTTGTGTAACTTAGTAAATATTATGCCCCGTTATAACTACAAAAAAAAATTATGTACATAATATGTTTACTAGTTAAGCAATTTTTTTTTCGGAAATGACTTATACAGGATGTTTCCGCCTAGGTGGTCAGTAGATCAGGAGGTGATAGTACTCACCTATCCAAACAAAAAATTGAAAACTGTGGACTCTCCTCTTTAATTTTACCTATTACATCCTATGGCTTTCTGTAACCGTTAAAGTGTTATTAGATCTTAACCCATTCTCAAAGCTATTCTGAAACCTATTTTCAAAGATAATTTGTTCCCTTGGTGACTCCAAACCCGTCATTTAAAAAAAAAAAATTGGCTAATTTCGGAATGACGTGAATGGGTTGTGAGTTAATAACTCTTTAACGCATCAGATAGCAGTTAGAGTGTAATAGGTCAAATTAAAGAGGAGAGTCTACAGTTTCTAGTTTTTATAAAAAAAAGTTATGTTAATGACCTTTATGCAAAAAAAAAATGGTAAGAAACTCCGAAATTTTTAGTTTAGACAAACATAACTCTTGAAAGAAGAGGGGTAATGGCCTGGTTGAGCAGTCGTACTTATTTGAAGAAAGAGGAGGACAGCTGCAGTGCCATCTTTATGCATGGCCCCACTGGGCCGAAGACCAATTCTTCAACCAGTAAGGCAACCTATTACAAGCTAATTCAGCTATTAGAGTTGTTTTGCTACTGAAAGTAGACCACAGGATTTATTCGAACATATACTTGGCAACAAATAATTTTCATACAAAGTAAACTATAGTGACTGTGTTTGCAGCCCCAAATATCACATATCCGGCCATGTTTCACGGTACTACTTTCAGTAGCCCAATTCAATTTATTTGGAAATCAGCGAACATTTTTATACTGTTGGTTTATGTTGGGCCTAAAACGCACTGGAGACTTTTTGTCACGCAACTTCTATGTCACTGTCGCCGTCCTGTCACCATGGGCTAGCTTAGTACGTACATAGTGAATAACTGTTGCCCAAAAACTTATGCTTTATATCATCATTCATCAAAAAAAATTTCGAGAAGGCAGCTGTGATATGTGTATTTTACATAAGGATATAGAAAATATCAATACTATCGGACTCTTCCAATTTGGAGCGAAAGGGTGCTTAAAGGAAAATAATTTCACTTAATGTTTGATGAACTGTGATCCTCTCCTGAAAAAATTCTCTGGAGTGAGTGTTGAAAGCTTTGATAATTTACTACAGATCTTGAGACCTCCAATAACTTATCACAGTACCATTATACAATCATCGAATGAACCCGAAGAGAGACTTCCTATAACTCTAAAGGTCTGTAAATGTTTTCATGGATATTTCTCCCGACATTTTTATCTTCAAATTGCTTTCAGAGTATTCATTAAAAGTTTTGTTTTTATTGTATAGAGGTGGTCTCATTTGTACTTCTTATATTAATGCTTCATTATTTATATCTTCCTCTCCCACTATAGTTGTAGCAGAAATTTAAAAAAAAAGTTGCGTAAGTTTTTTCTTAGCTCTACAATATCTTCCAAAACTATGGCAGTCAAGCAGCAACAAAAATCTTATCAGTGCATCCACATTCATATAAACGTGAAGGCGCGATGATAGTTTTGTCACCCAACAGTTTCTAGCCGAAGGAACCAAAAAGTCACGTTGCTGTCACCCCACTTCATGAACATTAGAGCCTAACTGAATTGACGGTGCTGATAAAACAATTTCGTGACAGAAAGTCTCCAGTGTGCGATAGGCCTTAACATACTTTACGTTATTAGTCCTGTTTATAGCCCAAGGTATCTTAGGAAATAATTTCTGTTAGGGTGCCCGCATATCCTAAAGTGCCCAGGGCCTCCACTTGACTAATGACGGCCGTGGGTAGCTGCAATGGATCATCCCTATTAATCGGAATGGAAATAGGATCACATTTTTGTAATATGATTGGACAGCTTTAAGTTACAGTTATGTGAGGGATGGTCAATATGGTGACCTGTAATCCTTCTTCCGGAACAAGATACATTGATCTAACATAACGTCCTCTTTTTAGTGGCTGTGATGAGCATCAGCACCAAGTTAACATATATTTTTCCACGAAAGAGGTGAACATCTTCCAACACTTGTTCAACAGAAACTTTTGGTGCTGTATGATTTCTGGTCGTTCTCAGTATTTTATCGTCGCTTGGAGATTTCATAGGGCTCGGCAATATCTTTCAAGTATAACTGGGACCATACAGTTGATGGGAACTCTTAGTTAAACCTTGAGATTTTGTGCTGTTTCTGTTTTTCATCTTCTGTTCTTGTACATTCGTGTTTTGGAATATGTCCAGAAGCGATTTTTTTGTTTTTTTGTAGTTGAAGAAATAGTCTCTGATTGTGCCATTATAGTTTTATTTTCTTGTTCTCTATTTATATATTTGGAGGGTCACCATATATGACATTGAGCTTCTCTGAATAATTATCCAATTAATATTTGCTTGTCGTTCTCAATGACTTTTGTCCAAACATTTTGCCGTAGTCAGCATAACAAACAATCTTCGAACTAGCTAAAATTACGTGAATTTTTTTGGGAAAAATTAGAGGTCTTCTTAATTTGGCAGTAAGAGCACACAAAATAAAGAATTATTTGCGTTCAGTACGATATAAAAGAGAATAACCACTCTCCAAAATATAACAAATTCGAGATTGATAAGCTTGTGAGTGAGAATTCGTTGACTAATTTTGTTAGCATTTTGCAGTAAATATGTTTATCCGGCTGGAATATAGTACCTACTTAGGATAATTCTACTACATTAGTAGTAGTCGACTTAACTTTCGTAAATCATTCCATAAAGGCGCTACAATAAAAATTCAAAAATTCAAAGAAACTACATTTTTCAGTACAGAGAAACAAAAACACCACATTAGGAAAAAAATCTCCAAGTCATAGTAGATATTTGGTTAAGAACTGTTGCTTCATCAAAAACAATGTCTCCAGTCTCGAGATAAGTGGGGAAGGAACAGTTGTATCTAAATATCTGGTTACCGTAATGGTATTGCAATTTGTTGAAAAAAATCAAGTCCAAAAGCTTTCCATACCCATTCATAATGGACGCAGTTTAGATACCATTCAGAAAATATGACACATATATAAATACTATAATGTATATGCAGTGTAGACAGGCGCGTATACCGGGGGAGGGTCACGGGGGTCCCTCCCCCAAAGCGCCACCTCACCTTCGCAATGAATTGAATGTGGTGCTGAGCTGGAGAGTGAGTTTTAAAAGTTTAACAGGACAATTTTCGTATGGTACGTACACAATGTCTAGTTGTCGCAAGCGATTAATGCTGGTGCTGTAACACTGGGCGTTTGTTTGTCTTCTTTTGAATAGTAATAGTGGATTCTGGAGTGGGTATAATGGTCATTTGGTCGTAGCTCTTCGTCTTTGAAACGTGTACGATTTTTTTAGGATGGTGACTAATTTTGGAATACTACATATTTATTTTAGTATAAGATTGTTTAGAAAAAGGCACGCAATGCTTAGTAGCCCGGTTAATATGATGCTTTTATATTCTTGTTGCACCGATTACTCCTATAGATGAAAAGAACACAATTTCGAAATTTGAAAGTCTTATTGTTTCTAAGAAATTGGTCACCGATCATAAATTCTTTTTTTTACTTACCTACCTGATTTTCCGACATAAAATCGACAAAAGGACAACTTGTTGGGGGCTCGCAACAGAACCATAAAAACTGACTTAACGAATTTTGAATTAGGGTTCTTCCAGTATCCAATCAACGTATTGCAACCCGTTGATTTTCCATGGCGATACCTATCCAAGTCTAAGTTGTTCAAACGTTTTATGGTCGTAGGGAAGCATTCAAGTTTTCTTAGAAATATACTTGCAAATCGTTCCTAAGAGCTTTAATGTATAACTATTTACCGACAACAGTCCAAACGAATTTCTGAATTGAACCACCAGATCACTCTTTCGGATAAGGGCACAAGCATTCAGTATTCTTAGAAAGATTTGACATTTTTTCTTTAGCTTTTCATGCACTACTGCACTACTGGGAGTTTGGGAGAAGATAATTTTCGTTTTCCCCGGTTAAAACTCCCAAACTCTCCATCCGCGATTCTCTAACATACTTGAGTAGTTAAGCAAAACGTGGGAAGTATCGCAATATTGAAGGACGGCTAACTCTGTGTGGGAGGGTCGTAGAGCATTGGTATTCATCATTGATCATTTTAACTTCATATCTAACTTTTTACCGCCGAAAAACGGATTTTTTGCACTTGGGTCATGTACATCCCAGTTCCTATATTTTGCATATGTCTCTTCCGTTTTTTATTTCACATCTATTAGTACACTGTTGTGAACACTTTACTCATGGAAAGTGAATTTCCACGACTTACCACTTCTTCATAATGATGAGTAGAAAATATGTCCATTTTTGTACCAAAAAGCGGCCACATTTTTGCATCTTAAGAAGGACTGATTCACTTCTTTTGCATTTATCTCCAAAACCTTTTACCGGACTCAAAAACTAATTACATACCGAATTAGGGGACAAAATGTATATGCGCTTTAATTCTACATACAAGCTTTAACGTGCATATCTAAATTTTGTATAGCATCTCCTCTGTCCTGGAAGACGATCAAATTAACCATTTTCGAGTGATTTAAAAATTTTAGCGGGTACCTTGAGACACCAAAATCCATATTTCTCTGTAAGTATTGCAAGGATTTCCATAATTTGCTTTTGTAAGCATAGCCAGGATATGCAGTGAGTCCATAATTTAATTAAAAAATCCTAGGTACCTTCACAAAACAAAACAGAAACAGCGAATACTGTCAGTTGAGAAATATTCTTCTTACTTCTCCGTTCTCCACAACTAGCACAGCCGAGAGTTTTGTCGAGTGGAAAAGAGAGTTTGGTACTTCTCAATACAAATTCCCCAGTTACAGTATTCCGAGTGGAGAGTTAAGTGTCAAAAGGCCTCTCATCTTCACAACTCTACAACTCTACTCTCTGTGTTAGTGAATCCGGGCCCTGGTGGCCGACCATGGTTCCAAAGAGTTATATTGATTCAGGTGTTTTGGCTGGTCTTGGTCGCGAAAGCTATTTATGAGCGTTGGCTATCATACATTTTGTTGGTGGAAATTTACTTGAAAATTTTTCTTTAGAATTTTTATACAGAATTTTTACGGCAAAACTATAGAAATAAAATCCATTCGCATTCCTCTGCGGTAGTTGGCGTTGCTTTGCGTGTACTTTCGTATTAATTCAAGTAGTTTGATTAATTTAACTTCACGTTTACTTTTAATTTCTAGGACAAGGATAAACGTGCTATATCAATTAGTGATGGAAGTATTACAATTTTATTCAGAAGAAGGCCAGATCAGTTAAGTTCCCATCAGTAGAAATTGTCAGGAACATATCATGCACTCCTACTCCCATTCCTTTTAATGTGCACGAGAAGACGTATCTGGTAATGAGTCCTTAATATCCAACCTGAGATCGACATTATCGATAGGTTTTAAAAATCAAATTGAAAATTGGATTTTGTGATATAACGTAAATATGACTTTTTCCTGCCCCTCGAACGTTTTAGCTGTGACCCCCCCCCCCCCCATAGGCTGCACGTCTGGATACGCGCCTGAGTGTAGATAGATAACAACAGCAAGCAATCTGCACCAAAGACTGCATTTACTACATATGTGTAATATACTTTGGGCAATTTTCTACTTCTTTCTTAGACAACTGGCTAAGATGTTTGACTAAAAGGCTAAACTTATTATTGGCGTCATCGTCATTTTACCAGCGAAAGTCCATAAAGGAAATAAAAATAAAGCAAAGAATGAAATTAATTTTAATTGAAGAATGGCATCAGTTGTGTACACTGAAATTTTCTGCATTATGTAGATAATTAATAAAAACTTCAAATGGCAATATTTCCCTTTCATTAACTGCTATTCTCCATAATTTCATTTACTTTAAGGCACTTTCAATAACAAATCAATGTCCATTGCCCACAGGCATCATAATTCTTGTAACCCGGATCTTTGTTTTTCACAAATATTGAACAAAATCTCATCTCTTCGGTACTGTTTCAACTCAGCATCTTAGCAAATATTGAACCAAAGATCTTACATTAGTTGGCTATTTTCTTATTGACACGGGGCTAACTTCACACTCAATTGACTCCAGTTTATTTACCCAAGCGATTATGAGCTCTTGTTTGTAACGTGTTAATGGATTTCTATGTTGGCCGTTGACCACAACCTACTATATGTATATCTATGTATATAACTTTCAAATATCTGGACGGCACCATCAGGTAGAAGTAGGTACATATCATCATACATTATGTATATACGTATGGGTTTATGGGAACAGACAGATTGCTATCCTCAGGCTTTCATTTAGTTAGACCGTTTTAAAATATGACAAAGTCAAATATCACAAAAGACAGAAAAGCCAAGAAGACACAGGTAAACGCTAAAAATTTTATTTCTTCATTGAGCGGCAATAAACCGCCGATTCTCACTGGAGTTCCCACAGGAATGAAACGCGGTGCTATAAAATGGAAATGTAACCGCACTTTAACACGACATCAACATGAGCAAGGATAGTCTAAGTCGTCTTAAATACTTTTGAGTAAAAAAAAAAAAAAAAAACAACCTTAAGTGACACACAAAGTAATTTGCATTTATCTAGCGTTTCATCGTCTCCCGACCCCTGGGTGAATTTTGCCATATAATTTTTTTCTGTTCATTTTGTGCAGGCCTAGTCTATACGAAACGAATATACATAAATTTATGTATGTAGTTAAGCTTACCGCGCAATGTTGCAGTTATACTCGCGCATATACAGATCTCATCTTGTTCATTGCGTTTACGGTTTTTTGCGCTAAATAGAAACTAACGTTGGATGGAGCATGTTGGCCGATGGAGATTATGTGCATAAACACAGAATGGTCAGAATGCTCCAAGTGCTTTAAAAGTTAATGATGTGCGAATATGAAGACACTATCAGAAATTAGAGGAAATTACTGGACGACATGTGTAGAAAGTCTCATGTCCTTTTAATTAATTTGTTGGATATGATATTATATTTGCTGAGTGCTGAGTGATTTTCTGGATTATTGTTTCACTTGCATTGTGTATTTCAGTGAATGTAAAATTGGATAGAGTTTTTCAGTATTTGACCATCGAGCATGATTTCTTCTCATAATTTATAAATTCAGAACAACAATCAGTAGAGATTCTCTTTTTTGCAAAAAAAAACTCTTTTGTGGAATCTGAAAAGGGCGATATGTAATTGACACTCTCTCATCCTTCCCGATCTCCTCTTTATAACGCCATTTCTTTCCATCTTCACCAATCTCTCCATCAAATTGTTTTTGATCATTAATTTTCTAAATCTTTTTTCAAATAGTTTTCCAACAGAACTGAATATCGCAATTGGTCAATAATTGTTCACACATTTTTCATCTCCACCCTTATAAATTGGTAGTACGAGTATTTCAGTCTCCTTCAGGATATTAGGATAATTCCATGTTAATAAAAATTGTACTGATTCCATCAAGTCCTGGCGTAGAATCTTTCTTAAGGCTTTTATTCAGCCATTCCACACGAAATCGATTACCGTGAAACCCAACCGTCTTCGATTTGGATGAAACTCTCACAGTTTGTAGGGGATACTAAAATTGCTCACCGATATTATTTTTTTGTTTCTACCCACCTCCTCCCTTCCTCCAAAATTGTCCGCTTGAGAATAAAAGCTGTGAGCACCCACAGTGAACAATCACGATTCTTGCAGCTAAAAGCTGCCCACAAGGTGAAATCCTCTCTCCACTCTTGTGGTCGATTGTTATTAACAATCTCCTAATGAAGCTGATCAATTCGGGATTTAATGTACAGGGCTACGCGGATGACCTAGTAGTCACAATATGTGGCAAGCATGATCCGCCCTCATCCAAAAAGCCCTTCCAAAATTCCGCATGTGATGTTTAAACCCAACAAAACGGTTATCGTTCCGCTCACTAGAAGAAGGAAGCTTTCACTAATGACTTCTCTTCTTGATAATGCGGATTTGATATTTTCATACTAAGCCGAATTTCTGGTGGTCACTCTAGATAAAGAACTTATCTGGAATTCGCATCTGTCCAGAGTGACGGAAAGAGGGGTAGAATCTCTCTACACCTCTACACATATTGTCGCTTCATTGGCAGAATATGGGGTATGAAACCAAAAATGATGATCTTCATCTGTATATTCTGAATGAGTAACTTAGTAAAAACAGGTCCTGTGCATAGTTTAGTTCTTTTAGTAAAAGTAAAGATGGTCACAATCTTATTCCTTTAAATACTGAGTATGCTTTTCTCATTACCCATTAAGTGTGCTGATAAACAGCACCCGATTTTCATCTTGGTGGATCAATCCGTTCCCATTATATGGTATTTCCCTCTTTTTTAATCCTTTTTATAGCAAATTGTAGCAAAGGTTTTTGAATCTATAATTAACTCCAAATTTCTGAAGTATCTAGAAACTCATCATCTCACTAACGATCTCCAATATAGCTTCCGACCTGGACGATCATCTGGAGACTTGCTTACTTTTTTTATGAAACGTTGGAACCGCAGTCATTACAATTTTGGTGAGTCCAAAATCGTTGCCCTAGATATTTCAAAGGCCTTTGATACAGTCTGACATCCAGCCCTTTTAGCCAAACTTAAAGCACTTGGGCTTTCCCCCATACTCTTCTATTATGGATTGAAAGTTTCCTATCTAGTCGCCAAATACGTGTTGTGTTAGATGGCGCTACATCTGAACCTCATCCCATAAATGTCGATGTGCCTCAAGGCTCTGTTATCTCTCCAACTCTCTTTTTAATTTTCATTAAAGATTTGCTTTCCCTTACTTTCATTCCCATCCATAGCTTCGCTGATGAAAGTACCCTTGATTTCACTTACTCCTTTGACACTCTTGTGGACTCCAGAGGGAATGCCGCATGTGTTAAAAGAAATTGCATGATTAGATCATTGAATAACGACCTTGCCAATATCCTCGCTTGGGGCACAGCGCCGCTCTCCTCACATTCCCTAATTCCTTTCGGTATCTCCTTTCTGCCATGCTGTGCCTTGCATCATAGGGTATCCTCTGAGCTTGGCTTAATAATAAAAAAATAAAAAAAAAAATTAACATTTCTTTTCGAACTAGTACCTTCCATATTGTACCCCTGCAACCTAACCTAACCTAGGTCTGTTTTTCTAAATGCAGGACGTCATCTAACCGTCCATTTAGATATTTTACATTCCCTATTTAGGTTCGCGTTCTGAATCCAAATGCAAAGGTTGTATTAGTTTTGGATTAGTCCATATCACACCCATTTAGTGTGAGACAGTTTACTTCCATATTTTAATTTTTATTATAAAATACGGCAAGAAACTTTTACGTAAATATTATCACCCCCAATTTTTTTTTCTCAAAAGAAATCCTGGTCAAGTAAGAAACAAAGAAGGGAATAAAAATAGTCACATGAAACTCGTACCCAGCCTCTAATCTCCAATAGGACATAAAATACGTGATCGATTCAAGTGATGTGAACTAGTAAACTATTCTGTGGCGGCGGTTCTTGTTAACCTTGTACAAGTCAGCCTCGGTTAAGGCATTCAAATCGGAAACTTTTTATACCTCTCCCACCATTCATTAAAGAATAAACGATGCTGCCTAGGACGAGGAAGTTATTTTATAAACTCTTGCATGATGTTGTATTCTTAGTAACTAGTTATTCACAGATGGGAGTATCTAAAATCTTTGTTTCTTGTGCTCGATATCAACTAGTACTTATCTGTTAGCCGTCCCCATTTTTCTAATCTTAAAACTGAAAACACGACACTTGAATGATCTCGACGGGGATAAGGTTGCTTAATTAAATCATAAATTTTCGCATAGCCTATATATGCTACTGGCAGGGCGCAATCTTTCCTTTAAGATGTCATATAGTCGTACATTGTATAGAGGTAGGTGTATTCTCTTCTTATTAGTGCATTCAGTATAAATATACTCACGGGACCTTGCTCAACTTGCACCGTGTCCCTATTCTTCTGAGAAATGTGATAAATTGAGATGTTGAATAGCTTTGATTAAAGTATTGATTAAAGGTGATTAAGGCAAAAAAGAAAATATTTTAAACTAAACTGATGACAAGTGCGCTAATTTGGAATTCAATCGTTGCCACGGTGAAGGTTTCACCCTTCCACTTTGTATGATTGAAGACAAGTGCGCAGTATGCAGATAGCTCCTTATAAGACATTGACATAAATTTTAATATAATTTGAGATTTTCTAATCGCGATTTAACGGAATTGAAATAAATGAATTATTTATATGTAGGTGAAATCAATCATTTTAAAGGCATCGGTTGAATGATCCATAACAGAGGCTGATGTTTATGCATACATACCTATATGTCTAGGTTGATGTGCCGCTTTAACACACCGATCCCATTCAAATCTTAAAATATCAAATAATACTTTCTTAATTACTGAATGTACACAAAATTTTATATAAACTTAATCAAAGTGTATAGGCAATTCCAGACACCCACAGTCCGCAGCATCCAGAGCAAGCCTATCTCAAGAACAAAAACTGCAGAGATGTTTGTTTTCTGCAGATCCCCCTCTCTATATAGAGGAGGATGAGTTATTCCAGAGCCTAATTAATGAGAATAACTGCTATCTTTAGAGTTCAAGGAATAAGCTATCCAGATGTCTCTGAGATTTAAATGGCACAAGGAGTTCAGGCAAATAATCAGGGCCTGATTAAACATAAGACGAAGTGGAAACATGTTGAGACCAAATACCAATCGAACGCAGTGATTGAGAAGCGATTTTTACAAGAAGAATCAAACGAAATTTATGCTCAACTCCCGTAAATATACTGACGAATCAGTAATGATTTGACAAACTTTGTGCTGGTGTTAATCTGCAAAGCCAGCAGACTTCATGAAATTTCTAAATGGGATTCTGGCGTAGGAGATTCTGAATATTGTACCGATTGCTGACGGTATTGATGTTTTCTGGATGCCTACAAAAATTGTTTTTGATTACACAATTTTTTTACTTAATACCCCCGAAATTTTGCCAATTTAACACGTTCACGCCGGCATGAATCTCTGGTTGATCACACCGACTGTCCGGCCGCATGCATCACCGGTGGGGTGGGTCGCACACGACTGTCCCATATCGGGTCGTGCACCAGCGGTGGGTCGCACTCAGCGTTGCCATATTGACAGTTATTCCTGTAAATGACAGTTTTTTTAGTAGCTGTGCAGTTTTCCAATTTTCCACAGTTATCCGCCAAATTTGACAGTTTTTTACAGTTTTTGTAGACAAAAGTAATTTTTTATAACTGCTTAATAATTTTACAAAAACAGAGCTACGGTATAACTTTTAAAGCTAAGATATTCTGCTTCAATTCTGCTCTTTTCAAAATTAGTTCAAACGGAAATCCTTGAATGTCATTTTTTTTCTGACTCCCATAGAGTGTCATCTGTCATCTCATCTATAAACTGTTAATATCGTCTTCCATTGGGTGGCGTGAACTGCGTCATATTAATTTTGTTCAGGAAAAGTTTTGGGAAACAATTTTTAATTTAAAGCGCAGCGATGGATCCATGTGTGTTCCTTTGTTGAAAAAACTGGTGTCAGCAGTTTTGTCAATCCCTGTAGCCACAGCAAATGTAGAGAGAATTTTCTCGCAAATCAACATTAATAAAACGAAAATTCGGAACAGGCTAGAGGTCCCCACATAGCCTGGAATTTTAAGGACGAAAGATTATTTAAAAAAGCAAAATTCAGATTGCAAAAATTTTAAACATTCTAACGAAATGTTAAAAAATTCGACATAGATTTATGCAAAATAATTAATAATTACATATATTCTACTACGTATTCAAGTTTTAGTTAGCAATATGCTATGCCAAGGAGGCTTTTCGTGGCAATAGAAATGTAACTATTATTTATTAATTTTTGTGTTTTTTCTTACAAGAAGTGTGATTTTTGTAATATCTATTATGGCCTGAGTACGTATATAATAAAAATGATACTTAAACTAAGAAGAAGCTATCTTTTTTCAATGACAGTTTTTTGCTCGAAAAAACAGTTTTTTTCTGTTTATTACAGTTTTCTTTAAAAAAAATATGGCAACGCTGGTCGCACTTCAATAATCGACCAGACGCTATGTATCAAAAATGTAGTTCGTTTAGTGGCTAGGAAGAGTTGCCATACAATTGAAATCTTAAATAATGAAAATTTAACGTATATTAATTGAAAAAAGAAAATTTTATTTCAACTCAATCTTATAAACATAACGAGTAGAAATTTCGTGGTTTTACGATGAAACGTCATTTTCCAAAAAGCATATCTCGAAAACGGAGCATCTGATTTTTCTGAGTATCGAGTTCGAGTAAAATATAACATTTCCATACAAATTTTAGCGCTGATAAAATCGCAAGCAAACATTTTACTGATAATTTTACTTGTGCAGTACGGAGTTCAATGGTAAAAAAGTGAATATTTCTCTATTTTAACATAGATGGCAGTTTGTATGTCTCCACTTATTTTACTGAACATTTTAATGCGCGGAGTATTAAAATGCTGGTAACTTTTGAGAATTTTCAGATCGTTTTTTTTAATTTATTGATGGATTTAATTTCTCTTCACAATTTTCAGATTGTTTTTGTTAATTTATTGAAATATTTAATTTCTTTTTGCAATTTTCAGATTAATTAAGTCCGTTTGTAATTGTGAATTGTAAAAAGGTTTATCTAAATTTTATAAACAATTTGACGTTTTTCAGCCATAAAATTGTTATACATCTGTTACTTTGTTTTCTCCAAATTAACATACGTCAAAATTTTACCAGCGATCTTAATGTGAAATATTTGGGTTAATATGAGATATTGGCATAGAAACAGGAAATGTCATAATTTAACCAGAATTTTAATGCTCCGTGCATTAAAATGTTCAGTAAAATAAATGGAGACTTACAAAGCGCCATCTGACTTAAAATAGAGAAAGGAGGTTCTGTTCCTCAAGGATCGATGCTGATTACGTAACTTATTCTAATTTGCGTACTCAGTACATATCGTACTTGACTGATTCTTATAATGATTATATACATAGAATGAGGTCGGCCTTGCGTACGGAACCTAAGCAATTTTGGAAGTTTGTGAACTCTAAGCGCAACTGTGATGGATACCCTTCATCGTTGCGTCTTGGAAACATAGATAGTGTTGATCCCTTGGAGACTTCCAATCTTTTTGGTGACTTCTTTAAAACTGCCTTCTGTGATAACCACTGTGATATTAGTTATAAGGATTTTATCCATTTGACGAAGCTTCCAACGACTTCTCTTCAACCTAAAGACCTGTTATTCGATGAAGCGTCTATCTTCAAGTACATTTCAAGTATAGGTGATAGTTTTTCTATTGATCCGGATGGCGTTCCTTCCACGCTCATAAAACATTTTGCTACGTCCATCGTTTCTGTTTTGTGTTATTTATTTAATTTATCTTTAACCTGTGGTGCTTTTCCTGGCTTTATGAAGGGTAAATCTACTACGACTAATTTGTTAGAGTTTACTAATTTCTGCATTTCTGCAATTGAAATCGGAATGCAAGTTGATTGCATATTCACGGATTTTAGTAAAGCTTTTGACCGAATCAATCATAAAATCTTGTTTCATAAGCTGACTCTTCTTGGTTTTCCTTCTGCCTTTGTCAATTGGCTTCATTCTTATTTATCGGATCGTACGCAACGAGTTATATTTCGCGAAGCTCTTTCTGACGTAATAGATAATACTTCTGGTGTTCCTCAAGGCAGCCATCTCGGACCTCTCCTTTTTATTATTTTCATTAATGACGTATCTCTGATTTTGACTAATTCAAGAATACTTTGCTATGCTGACGATGCCAAAATCTTCCGCATTGTTTCTAATGAAAACGAGTGTGGAATTCTAAATTTGGACTTAAACACCTTTCATAAATGGTGTGCTATTAACTGTCTTCCTCTCAACATCAACAAATGTACTGCTATGTCCTTTTCTGGTAGAAGGAACTTCAGTTATACTTTAGATGGATGCTTATTATCTAGACTTGACAAAACCAAGGACTTGGGTGTCTTCCTTAATACACGTCTTTCCTTCGAGGATCATATTAATACAATCATTGCCAGGGCTAATGCTACTCTAGTCGTTTGTAAAGAGGTGGTCAAAGGAGTTTAATGATCCATTCATAATGAAGGTCCTTTACTGCACATTCGTTAGACCTATCTTGGAGTATGCCAGTCCGGTCTGAGGCTGTGCAGCGGAGATTCGTTCGTTTTGCTCTGCGTGGACTTCATTGGCATAACCCTATTATTCTAACTCCATATGTTGATAGGCTTAAACTCTTTCCATTGGATTCTCTTGAAAATAGGTGAAAAGCATCCAGAGTTGTTCTTGTGTTTCGGTGTATACAGGGAGCGACAAATTCTCCTGAGCTCTTAAATACTTTCAATATACCTATTCCTGTGCGCTCCTTGAGGAACCACGACTTCCTCGTCGTTCCTCATCATAGTACGAACTATGGTTTTCACGAGCCGATTTCATCAATGTCTCGTCTCTTTAACAACCAGTTTGATTGCATTAACTTTCATCTTTCAAAAAGTCAATTAAGAGATCAGCTTAGTTAAAGTTACTTTTCATTTTATTATTATTTTTTGTACACTTTTGGTCATTATCATTCTTTTTATGTATAATTTTCTTTTTTTTGTAAACTTAGTAATCAGATCTTTGATGAAGTTCTAAATAAATAAATATTCAATTTTTACCAGTGAACTCCGTACTGCACTAGTTAAATCATTAGTAAAATGTTTATGCTTTCGATTTTACCAGCGAAAAAATTTGTATGGAAATGTCACATTTTACTCGAACTCGATACTAGGCTTACATTTTTTATAAAAAAGTATAGCAACACCGAACGAACAAAAGTTTTGTTAATAAATTGTATTTCGTCATATTAAGATATACGCTGACTTTAAAAATTCATTTAAAAAAATTACTTTGAGTGGAAGTTCGTTTATTTATGGTATTCGGGAGAAAGAGTTATGTAAAAGAAAATGCTAGAGCTCAGATTAAATCTTAAAATTGAATATATTAACCAGATTTTCAGATTATATTATCTCGTTTGACATTAAGGGCCGTATTCACTAAGCCCTTTAATTGAAATTTAATTTAATTTCTGCTTTAGTACTCTTGTAAGAGGGGGTGAAGACACAATTGAAATTTAATTAAAATTTAATTTGTGTTATTTTATATTATAATATCGTATATAAAGCTTTAATGTTCATTCAAGTTGCCCCAACGCTTTCTAACGGGACAGTATAATAAAATACAAATTAAATTAAATTTCAATTAAATGGCTTGATGAATTTACAGCTTTTCAAGTTCATTAATAAAAGTTTGAGCATGATAAGAATTGTGATTATAGTTATGGATGCCAAAACTTTGTCTCAACTCTATAGAAACAAAATTGACTGCATATTTACTGATTTCAGTAAGGCCTTATATTTTTAATTACAATTGCTAGAATCATATTTTTCAAATAGGATCCAATAAATTCTGTTTAGGTCGACTGTCTCGGATGAAATGCCTGTACCTTTCGGTGTTCCCCAAGGCAGCCACCTCGGTCCTCTGCTATTCATCTTATATATTAACGACTTGCCAAAAGTTATTAATCTATCTGATATATGCTGACGACGTCAAAAATTTTACGTCGGCTGAAAGTTCTATAGATCGTTGCGCTTAACAGTTAAATATTTACAGTTTCTTCATTTGGTGTAGCTTTACCCGCAAGAATTCTCCACTTTCGACTCCATACAATATCAATGGTATTGCTCTTAACAAAACAAATGAAATCTTGGTGTACTTTCAGACGCCGAACTAGGCTTTTTACCACATATTGACAAGACAATCAATAGAGCTAATGGCGAATTTGGCTTTATAAGAAGATGGTCTCCTGAATGCGATGATCCTTTTACGTTAAAGACTTTTGCGCGACCCTTGTTTTATTCTCGTTTGGTGTCCTTTTTACGAAATATATCTAAAATGCTTGAAATTTATACAGATGCCTCGCATCGCATGCTTCATCCTTGTAAGCAGAGATTAAATTTTCTTAAGATATGTACGCTCACTAGAAGAAGTGAGGTAACTAATGTACTCTACATATTTCATATTTCATAACTACAGATGTCGTAGACGCTCCTCAATTCTTATCTAAAATAAACTAAACATTAATATTCGCCCACTAGAAATCACTCGTATACCCTGTTACATTTATCGCAACATCGCACCAACTAGCATTACAATGAGCTATTTGCTTTATGTTAAGAGCCCCCAAAGACCGCTGAAGACTGAATTGAATTTGACTTAACTCCGACAAAGCTGAAAAGTCTTCTTTACGAATTAAATTAATTTCGTGTATTTTTTTTTTATATTTTCTCTTTTGTTTTACTTCCGTATTGTACTTTTTGTTCTCTCCTTCTTTTGTTATATTTGAAATTTTAATATTATTTCGGTTTCATTAATATTTTATTGTGTTAATTTATTAGAAGTATAATTTATTATGCTAATTTTGTTTTATTTTTATATTTTGTATACATCTACAGATTTTTCTTTCATTTTACTCTTTTTTTTTTTTTTTTTTTTTTTTTTGTAATAGTCAGGTGGAATAATCTTGTCCTGTTGGCTCTGCTTAAATAAATAAATAAGATTAGTTCTAATCTAAATTTTCTCTAATTTGAATATTTATTAGTGAATTATAACAACAAATCAATTGACAACTAGCATTAGCAACTGCAACACAATATATCAGATATGTAAACAAGACAAAAATTACGTCTTAAATAAGAAACATGAAAACAAAACCTCTAAAGAATTTTGAATTTTTTAAGATTAAAGGCTGATCTTTTCTATTATGACAAACTCACCTGCCTTAACATCTTCTATTTTTTTGAAGCAGATTCTATTGCTTCATCCTCATCCATCTGCTCTTACAGATATCCTCGTAAATTTTAGCTTTATCCTTCGTTTTTCCTCTCTACTTATAATTGTTTTAATTAATTTTAGAAACGATCTTACAGCCTCTTCATGTGTGCAACACACCCGTATTTGTTATCATTTATTATTAATCTCTTCTTTATAATTTTGATTTTAATTTTAATTTTGATTATGTTTTAAATTTTAATATTGGTTTTGATATTAATTTTAGTTTTAATTTGATTTTAATTTTAAATTTGATTTTTTCTTTTAATTTTGTTTTGATTTTAATTTTGATTTTGGCTTTGATTTTTATCTTAATTTTAATTTTATTTTTAATGTGGATCTTTAATATCGTAATATCGTTTGTAGAAGATTGTCACTTTCACCAGGAAAGATTATAATTATTACATATTATTATTACTTTTCTATTGGTGATGGCAGTTTCTTTTGAAGATGCCTTAAAATATAATTTAAATTTAATCAAACAAATATTGGAGCCTTTGTTCTTTATTACATATAGTCAAAATATTTTTGCAATGAAAATGTCCGAACTCAAGTATCGGAGTGTTGGATTATAAGCTCTTATATAACATGAGTTAAAAAATAGCAAGAGTGAAATTGTATGTCTTATTACCTGGGCTATACTGTCAACAATATCTGAATACCAATTATATAGTCTCTCGTCGCTTATTTGTTATGATTCTTTGAAATGTTTTTTAAAAAAGAATGAAATCTCGGTAATTTTCTATTATTTATAGTTCATTGTCTTTTGAAAGCACAAGCTTTCTTTCTATTTTGATATTGTTAATCTTGTGTTCTTTATAATTATTCCTCCTTTATTTACAACTTTTTAATCATTTTGTACATTTTATTTTTTTATTTTCTAAACTTTTATTGTCTAACTCTTCTTGAATTAAACTGACGAATCCCACTAGTTTTTATTTCATTAAAATAATAATTTCTTTTTTTATCGTTGCAATTTAATTAATCGATATTTACCATTTTTGATGTTTTTGATATTACGTATTGGAGGCATGGACAAGTGTTGCCCAAAGTATCCTGGCTTAGCGGCCAGGTCCACCGTGTCCCAAGGAGGCGTAAAAGTAAAAAGTATAAAAAATTCCCCATTTTGTTAGTCGGTGGCAGAGGTGTCTTAGCTCACATTTGGTTTGTGACCAGGTTATGCGAATGCCACCACCTTATCTGACATTGCCTAATGAAATTACTGGTGAATGATTCAGTCTGGTTCATAATTTTTGAGAATCGTTAAAACAAAACTCAATTTGACTATACCCTGCTTAAAATTCATAACAAAAAAAATCGTTTCGAGGGAACATAAAATTATTTTAACCTTCTTTCGAACACACCTTCAAAACACAAGGCCTGGGATATATCATACATTAATCAAACCATACATTTCCCGCTGTATTCATTAGCTAATTTAATCAATACTAATATGTTGAGTAATAGAACATAAAATGCAATACCGTTATTATACTACTTATTCTATTATAGAATAAGTGTCCCACAGAAAACACAATAGCTCGAACCTCGTGTCGTGTTAATATGAATTTATTATATAGTTCTAAGGGCTAGAGAATTTTATGGTAGATATTATTAATTTTGAATATTGTTAAAAATTTAATATTTTAAATAATATTCGATTTTATATGATATACAGGGTGTCCCGTATGTGGTCTAGCACCTGAAGGCTACGGATAGGTTATGCTTAGACTAACAAAAAATTGTATGGGTGGGGGGAGGGAAATCATAACGGTTTCCGAGATAACGGGACTTTAAAATATTTGGGTATCTTTTTATAGATCACCCTGTTACTTCTGAGCGCTACATCCTATGATGATGATTCAATAAGTACCAAAAAGTAGGCAATTATCTTTTGGAAATGACCTTTCTCAGCCATTTTCGCTGGAGATGCTTAAGAAAAAGTGCAAAAAACGCAGAAAGGGTTATATCTTCGGTACAGAGTGTGATGAGTCATTTTGAAGATAAGATTCTGGGCTTTTAAATTCAATATGAAAAATTGATATTGATAACGTGTTCTTTCATAAAAATAGTAGTTAAATAAAAAACAACGAGTACAAATTCCGAAATTTTAAGTTTGTTGAACCATAACTTCAAAACAGTAAGGGTAAGGGAAAAGGGAAAGGTCCAACGATTATCTATCTACCAAAGTTCAAATCATCATCATAGGGTATAACGTTCAGAAGTTACAGGGTGATCTATAAAAACATACCCAAATATTTTAAAGTCCCTTTATCTTGGAAACCGTTATGATTTCCGTTCCCCAAACCATACAATTTTTTGTTAGTCTAAGTATGACCCATCCATAGCCTTCGGGTGCCAGACCATATACGGGACACCCTGTAGATGTTAATCTGATTAAGTATAATGGAAAACAAGCATTATTACAGCACGAAATCGATACTCCTTTAAACTCTTTTATATTTTTGAAGGGAACAAAAAAACATTGTTTGGAGGTATGCATGCTTTAAAATATTTAATAAAACTTTTTACTTCGTGTTTATATATATTTTTTTTTTATATTATTAAGCCAGGCTCAGGGGATACCCTATGATGCAAATCACAGCATGGCAGGAAGGAAATAGGGAAAGGATTAGGGGATATGAGGAGTGTGGCGGAGGTGCCGATGTATGTCGCCCTTAAACTTCGCAGATTGTATGACGGAAGAAAAACAGAAGATGGTAAACTGTTGCACATTCGCACTGTTCGGGATATATTCGCACTGTTCGGAATTACTGTGCGGCCGACAGAAAATTAAGGGGTAAAAGGATGTGCGCTGTTTGCAATGCGAGTATTGCGTGCAGGAGTCATTCTACAAGGGATTAGACTAGATATTTCATTAGAACATTGACAAATTTAAAAGCTCATCTTTATCTGATTTTTCTTAAGACCAATAGCAAACGATGTTTTTGAATCCATATTCACCATATGAATTTTCTTTTTTATTATTATTTGAATTAAGTGATTAAGGAAGGTGAAATTTCTCATGCCGGCCCTTTAGTAAGAATTTTCTATCTAAGATCGAACATAGATAGTAGTTTAGGCTCTATAGCATATTTAAAATCAGTGTGTAGTCACTTTTCCGCAAGAATCAATTTAAAACATTTTAGAGAATCGGACCATCATGCACACATATAAATTTCAGTTTCAAGGCCTGGGAAGTATTTCTCGATGGTTTTGACTGATAACTTCGAACTGGCTTAATACGTTACTCACAGGATGAGTACAATAAGGCATGTCTTAGAAATATCGTAAATTTTAACAATTAAATTTTACATTTTTTGATTGACTAATAATGATATAAATATAAACAAAATATCAATTAAGGATTGAAACTCAAACAGTTCCAGAAATTGTTGAAATGTAAAAGCCTAAATGTTTGGTTAACTATAACATATTTACCATCCCAAAAGCCGTTTAAAGATAAATATAAAACAGCCACTACCTACCATATGAGACCACATTTTCGAAATATAAGGCGCTATATTTAGGAGATTCAAATAACATCTCGCCAAAAAATTTCTTAGATTAAATATAACTTCCATATACTGACAGCTAGACGGATGCTGAGGCGCTAGACAATGGAGCTCCTTAGGAAGATCAGAGCGAATACCAAAAAACTAGTGTGGGTGATAACGGGTCTTTAGGCCACAGCTATCCAGTCTAGAAGAATGGATCTAAAGTCTAACGATTTCTATCGGAGCTGTAAAATTCCACAAGAAATCAAATCAGTTCGACATATGCTCTATAAATACCGTGCTCTGTCGATCAAAAAAGGTGAAATACTTGAACTTTTATTATAGTTGTCGACTCACCGAAGTGACAAGCTCCGCAATCACTCTCACTGCACTTTTCGTATTTTTTGTTGTCGAACGGTGTGACGTGACATTTTTCTTCGAAACCTTATTGTCGTTGTCACTTAAACTGAGAGATATCATCAGTTTGTGAAGTTTGTCTTATTTCCTGGTATTGTTGTTATTTTTGAAAGGGTTTCAGAGAAAAAAGATCATAAACCCTGTAGCTGTAAAAGGATGCTTCACCATAAAATCTATCATGACTTCTAATTGTTATTTTTGTTGTAATTTTTACACTAAAAATGCAAAAAAAATAATTTAATTTATAAAAAACTATTGAATTTTATGTTTTGATGAATAACTTAAAAAGCCACCATAAAATTTATCTTTTTCCGCTTGCTTTTTCCGTTTTCTTATACACATATACAAAAACCAAGTGAGTGAAATTGTCACTTAATTATCACTTACATCGACATTTGTCTACTTAATACGACAACAGTAATACGTTCAAAGTCGTATGTTTTGGACAAATGTCACTTTAAACGACAATGATAATACCATTTTTGTGTCGTAACGCCATTTCTCATTTTAAGTGACAACGGTAATAAGGGAGTTGGTAGCCACTTCTTTTCGGAGGTAGAAGAGGTACAAGATATAGAGCTTAAATGTATCCTGAGATTCTTTAGGGAAGCAGGGTTGATCTAGGGTTGACTTTGGAAGGATAGATTCCCACACAATGAACAATGTATCCGCCGCACGGCGGCCTAAGTGAAGCATCCTAGCCGCACCTCTGCAACTTAACCCACCTAAATACAACATTCTCTTAGTGTTTATCACTACTTTATATTACCAATACATGCCTACCAAATCAGTTGTAAATTTGTTTGCACAATTGTATACCTGTGTACCTATAATTGATTTTGTTTCAACTGTATAAAAACAAAAATTACAAATTATCCTTAATTTTCCAGATGTCGACCAGGATGGAGAGGACCACTATGCAATGAATGCATGGTTTATCCTGGCTGCAAGCATGGTTCTTGCAATGGAAGTGCTTGGCAGTGTCTCTGTGATACTAACTGGGGAGGCATTTTATGCGATCAAGGTAAGAGAAGGCTTTTTCATTTCACGCTATATATACAATACGTCCTCAGCATATCTAGTATATACACTAATTAACCTCAAAATTTAATTCATCAGATCTCAACTACTGTGGAACACATGAGCCCTGCATGCATGGTGGGACGTGCGAAAATACTGCACCCGATCAATATCGATGCACCTGTGCTGAAGGCCTATCAGGGACTCGCTGTGAAATCGTTGAACATCCATGTGCAACACAGCCATGTAAGAACGGTGGCACGTGTACACTCAAGGTATGCACTGATGAGTTTTTTTCATTTAACCTTAAAAACCTTTTATAATCCCCAGACTGATGGTTTTATAGGTTTTTGGATTTATTAAATTTTTCTTTTCTTTTTCACAGGAAATCGATATGATGAGTGATTCTGAGACAACATCGATGATTGTCCGTGGAATGAGAGGAATGAGTTCGATGGGCAAACCCGTTGGAAATATTCGCAAATCAGAATTACTACCATCAGTTAGCAGCAGTAGTAGTAGCCTAGCGAAAAGTGCCACTATACCACCGGTTGGAGAATTCACATGCACATGTGCTTCAGGTTGGACAGGGAAAACATGTGAAGTCAGTAAGTATAGCTAGTAAAACTGGTTTATTTATAATTATGTTTGGAATTTTTGTGCTAAACCAGATCGACATCGCTCTTGGAGGTCCGCGAATTTAATCTAACTCAATAAAATCGTCCTGTTAATTAACACATCCATAAATTTACGGAATTATGTTAATTAATTGCCGAGATGGAAGATATATGAGTTAATTACGCCATATATGAGGCGAAAAGTTTGTCGATTTTACCTAAAACTGAATATATCAGAATCTAATTAGTATTCTGTGCCGAACATTTTTTAAGATCCCATTACGCCCCTGTGTTGCTTTCATTTTAATTATCACCTAAAAGTGTATTATTCAGATCAAGATGATATGAAACTGATCAACTTCAGGCTATATTTGGAATCTCTTTCGATATATGAGGGTGCCTTACTGGATATTAAGATACCTGTCAGCAAAAGCTAATCACGGCAGGGAACCTACCTATCTCTATCGATCCATTGAACACTTAATATCACACAGAAATTTTTGTGTATATAGCCTGATTTGAAAACTGAGCCGGCTTCTGCGTCATCTTCAAGCTCTATTATAAAGACATCGCGAGATATTCTCGCTTCATATTTATTGTTGAAACCGCAGGGTTCCACATTGCGGCCCCAATTGAGTATCATTGATTGACGCGCATCTTGAAACGTTTCTATACACAGATTTCTTGGTCCAAGCATTTAATATTCAAGTCTGTCTCGATTCGTGTAAATATTTGTGGCTGGACTTTAGAAAGTCATTAATCTCCCATTGGTACTGAACGTGTCGGATCTCATTTTGAAATTTAAGAAAAAAAAATTAAGAAAAAAATTTTTAAAAAAGAAACAAATAAACTCCATGTGGTGACCTCTGTGAACTACATATGTACATACCTCAAATATACTTTGTACAACTCTGTGCAATATACAAAATTCATATTTGAGCCGCGTTGATTGCGACCACTTCTTTAGATGTACATGACTGACACGCACAGTTTGAAGTTATATGGTGTAACTATAAATGATTATCTCGATGGCAAGGTATCAAGTTTATATTTCTTAGTAAATTCGACTATTCAAATCTGAGATAGAGTATGTATTCCCTCTGACCAAGCATGAACCAAAAATGGACTCTGCGCGAAATGTTAATCGATTAACTATTTAAAAATCATAAAATTCGAGTATCGGTAAAAGCGTGGGATCACCGTGACTCGTTAATCCCCTGCTAATTGCTTATGTTACAGTTTCAAAAGGAGATTTATGGGGTTATTTGGATTTTACAAATTTTTAGAACTATAGCACCTGCTCGAAGCAATTAAGCACTGAATTAGTAATGATGCCGCTTGAGGTTATCAACACGAACCATATAATGGAGATTTTGATGGAGATGCTGAGTAATCGTATGCTATACGTAGAGCGTCGCAGAAAGAATCTTATCATAAGAGAAAGAAGGGACTTCAATGAAATTCTTTAACTATGAAAATTGTGATCGTCATTTGGACCTAAAAATTATAAAATGGGTATATTTTGACGTACAAAATTTTGTTTTTAATCCTCTTGAATTTTTGAAAAAGCCCGCCAAATAGCTACACAACTATCTAGATTATCTTATATCGAAATCTAGCAGTAGCCTTGAGTATAAGCCCAGTGAAAACCACAACGCGATATTTTGCTTAGTGCGTATGGCGATTTGTTCTATTAAAAAATCAAAAAACAGTTTTCATCAGCAAAGGCATATAATTAATTGTTTCTTTTTTTGAAATTTCAAATGTTAAAAGTACATTTAGGAATAAAGTCTTTATCCCAGATTGAAACTTTTGAAAAGTAGAAATTTTTTACGCGAAATTCAGGCTAGAAACGCATTGCAGTTAAATTTGTGCTTGACATTTTTTTACAGTCAAGCGTCTCAAATGTTGTTAACAGTTTTTCTTTTCTTGAAACGTTGCTAATCATGAATTCCTTCCACTTGGTAATACAACATCTTCAAAAAGATATCAGAAAAAAATATTCCTGATGCTTAAGCTCGCGTGATGACTTCTATGCCCAACAGAAGTTACCATTGTGTATCAGAAACCTTCATTGCTTACTAATTTAACCAAGCCTCGTTAAAAATGAAGTCTCTGGTCGCCAGATGTTCTGCTAAATTAGTTGATTAGTATCAATATTTTATCCTTCCGATCCTACAGAAGTCCTTGAGAATTTAACGTGGTACCTGTCAAGTATGGCTTAATCACACTCGGATTGATTTTGTGACGTCAATCGGCGCTCTCCAGAAACATTTTTGTTCCTGATGCATCAGTCAACGCCAAGCGCATGATTGGCGTCCTCACTGATGGAAGCGAGACCTATTTAAAATCTTTGCCTTTCTATGGGTTCCGGCACCAGCCATTATGGCTTAATGTCACGGCAGTCTTGATGCACGGATTAGAAGACAAGCGACAATCAACGCCCTCGAGAGGCAGAATATATTTATATTCTGTCTCAGATATACCAGTTTATGTTAGTGCATGCTTGACATTGGACTTACTGGTCGAGCGAGATCTACCTAAAATCTCTTCCGATCTTTGGGTCACGGCCCCGGTTGATTTAGCGCAACTGCACGCCGAGAGCCAATCCTCTAAGCATACATTAATAAACGACCATCCTTCAAAATCACGGACGCAGTATGCAATTATGACAAAAGAACAAGCTACTCTGTTTAGAGAAGAATGTTCGCCTAAGTCATGCAGACTCAGACAATCTCACTCTGCCCGCATATGGGCTACCACAACCATTACGATGCTCCCACAAGGGGGCCTTCCCATGTTGAGGTGAATATTGCTGTAAGAGCTCTATTCGGGGCTCCTCAACCCCGTAATACCAAGTTAGCAATGTCGGCTACCCAATTGGTATGGCTCCGTATAAGATGATCATACGATCATGAGTACTCCCAGTGAATCTTACATGCAGATCCTTAAACGTTACTGGTACCTCCGTTCGGGCTTAATCATATTAGCACTTATAAAGTGACAGCAGTGGACCACGGGAAGGTTATGATCCGCCCTTTAGGCTAGGAGAGGGTTGAGACCAACGCCAGTAGTCTTATAGCATACCAAGGTACAAATACCAAGCTGCATACTAGGTCATATACGCGCTAGGCTTCACTAGGTACACGCACTATCATCAGTAATCAGATGTGTCAATGTCCTCAGCACAACAAAGCACGGTGCACGTATATGGCTTTTCACATCCAGTTATTCTCCCTTGGCAGCTCTGCCCTTCACTAACCCTTTGCACCGCCCCTCTGGGCCTACAGATAAAAATATTCACAGAATAATTTGCATTAGTGCATCTAATTTGCAGTGGTATGATATTGTAGAGTGCTATAGAAGCCAGTAAGTCGCCGATAATCCAATTGTACTGAATACAGTATGGATCACTCTGTTAAGTTGTATATCGACCTTAGCGTTCCTAACAAAACTCCCCAAAATGTTCCAGTCAGACTCTGTAAAAAAATTGTTCTGTTTTTCATTTTGTTGCTCTGCTAAGTTACCAGCGTACGCAGATGTTTTAGATTGGATATCCGATTGGTCCAACCTTATATATTGCATATATATTTTTAACGATTCTAAATCAAATCATAAATACAAGAGGAAAAAACAGCCGCTTCGTCCGGGGTTTGAAACTGGGACCATCCGCTTGCGACTTGTATTTATGATTTGATTTAGAACCGTTTAAAAAAAAAGTTCTTAGAATTCTTGTATTCTTCATCTTTGACCGATTCTAACAAGTGTGGGTTCGATTCCCGTCAGGGAAAAATAAATTTTATATTGCATAATAAAAGTTCTAGAACCGAACCTCCCCATGGTAATCCATTTTTCAATTTTTTAGACTTACATTTTGCGAATATATAGAGGGATTCGGAATATGCGGTATTTAAAATTTGCGACAGTAAAAAATTATATTTTTGAAAATTTTCCTATAGAAAAGGCAATCCTCGGCGTACTTGAAATTTGCGACAGTAAAAAATTATTTTTTGAAAAACTAACTATAGAAAAAGGCATATTTTTTTTTTTTTTGCTAATTTATATATTTTTATATTTTTTTTTTCACAGTTGTTGTTAATGCGCTTATTTTTTGGCTTACGTGGTATTTTTTTTGCAACAACTTATTATTATTGCCCTAAAAAGTAATGTATACAGCCTTCAGGTAGTCAAATACTGATGCTTCCATCGCGGAATACAATCTTAGGTAATTCGCTGGGAATGTGTTGTTAACGAGAGGACAACTCTAGCGAAAGTATTTTTGAGCAGTTTCTATCAACGTCGAACGAAAACTGCCAGAGCTCCTTTGGGACTGAATTTACCATGGGAATTTCGAACCCCTTAGTTAATACCATACTAGTCTGTGTTGGATGCGCAGTACTTCTTTTCTTATTTGGTGTAGTTTGCTTTTATGACTGTTGCTGACAAAGCATTAAGTTCTAAGAAGCATAGGAGTAGTTTGAAGCAAAAAAAAAACACATTTAACAGATGCACCAGTGGAAAATAGATAATAGCTCGAACAATGTATAATAATTAAATGAGAATATCTGGAGCATTTTCTACGTCAACATAGACCAGTTGCGCATACTCTATAAAAATCATTAAAATCGTACAGAATTTTTACAAAACTAAATAACTATAAGGAAACAGTCAAAGTCTTGCTAGAGACTCCTTCCCCTCCTCCATGACCTAATTAATTGAAATTACCGACTATAGGATTATTTATTGATCACCATTCAAGTTCTAATGGCCAGGTAATATCCAACTTTTTATATATGTAAGGCAAAAAATACAGCAAGTAAAAATAAAACCGAAACGAAAGTCTCAGAATAAATTCAAAGAAAACTGTTGTTGCTAGTTTTGTGAAAAGAAAGAAGCTAGCACTAATAGATCTGTTTTTCAATAATAAGGATATAAGCATTTCAAGTAAGATGAAGTATTTTTGGGGAATATTGGGCCCTGTTCTGTAATTTTTCATCAAATAATATTTTATATTATTTTATGGCGAAAAAATCCCTTCTTCATAAAATGAAAATAAAATATTTTAAAAATTCGTATTCTGTCGTGGTTCCATAAAATTATTTTATAAATTCTTTTATGAACACGTAACATAAAATATTTAGTACATTCCGCTATGTTTTCTATTACTTTTTGAACAGCTGGTCAATTGACATTTGCGTGATACTCTATCAAATCACCCACTAAATAATCATTTATGAAAGCAGCAAGGTATATAGAAGACTTCTATAGCTCTTGAGATACTTTGGGTGTAAAAGTGCTAAAATATGACAACTCCTGACTGGAGTTTGATACGAACCATGTCCGTAGAAATGCAAAGCAGCAGAAAGACATCCATTCCGTTCATTTTTAGATTCCTAACTCAAAGTGAATGGAATAGATGTCTTTCAGGTATGACGCTATAGTTACTCTATAAGTATTTGAATTTGTATTCTTAAAACGAAACATTTTGGGTATAAATTAGAATTATTCATAAGTTTGCAAAATAAGTTTACAAATTACAATATAAGAAATTTATTAATTATCCAGCCGGGAAGAACTTTTGAGGCCTAAGGCTGGGCAACTCACGTGGATCGTAGGAATCGCGAAGATATCGTATCCTATGATCTCTTCTGCATAAAATTAAAACCTAGGCAAATATAATTAACTTTTTATATTTTACCTACAATTTCTAACAAAATTGTAATTTTTATGTATGACGGTGGACATTTTAGTTTTTAATTAAAACAATTTTCGTACAACAAATGTTAATTGACGCATGTAATTTTCATAAAATGTGTCAAAATACCTTTAAAATGTGTTGCTTAGGTTCTTTTATGTTATGCTCCATAACAGGAAATATTTTATGTTACGATGCATAACATAAAATAAAATTTCTGGTACAGAATAAGATTTTAGGGAAATATTTTATTTTAAGGCATAACATAACATAAAATGATAAAATTTTACCGACAGAATAGGGCCCATTGATTACTGCAGATTATTTGAAATTGTTTATCAAAATGACGGAAACGTCTGGGGATCGCTGTTTAGGTTTCATCACTTCGTTAGCAGAAGGCTGAGACTAAAATTATATATTAGATATACAATACCACGTTATTCAGATTGCCAACTACGCGGTATCTGCGTTTTGAACAAAAGTTAATGTGAGGCTAAGTAAAAAAAAATCCAACGACTGGCCTGTTTAAAAATCACTTTTGTCATAATCGCAGAAAAACCTCACGCTCACGGTATCAAGTATTTTAGTGGCCATCGACTACTAATTTACTCTTTTTTTTTAAGTTAAGGTTTCCATTAGTAAAATAAAAATCCCAATTTATTTTTTCATTTATTCTAAACTTTATGAGTTTTCTACAATTCAACTAGAATTTTAGTCTAATTCGGTATTTCGCGTGAAGATCTCTATCTAATATTTTCAAACTAACTGCACTTAAGCGCTATCTTTGCCATTAGAAAAATGTATAAGAATCTCAAGTGATATTTTAACAGTGTTAAATATACGAAGATGTAGGTACCTACAAGAATTTTATTTGTTTACAAGAAATCTACACAAATTAACGCTTCCAAATGTGATGTTACCGCGCGCTAATAGACGCTGACACGTAAAACACTTGAAAATGGAATTTTAAAACACTTCAAAATGCACTTGCAGTGGTGTCTTCAGTTATTTTGTGGCAATACATGTATGTAAATAAACGGGGAAAAAACCCCTTGAAGTACTACTTATATGAACAAAGGGGCCCAACTCTAAACAGACCTTTTCTGTGTTTATTGAAGGCCCTACTTCAAGCACTTAATGTCCAGATAAAGATATAGTTGATTCTTGATAGTTGCTTTTTTATGCTTCTTTCATTCTTTTCTAGATATCGATGAATGTGCTGGAGGCCCTTGCGAGCACGGGGGCACTTGCATCGATTTAATCGGAGGATTTCGATGTGAGTGCCCGCCAGAGTGGACCGGAGATGTCTGTCAACTTGATGTCGACGAATGTGATTCAAATCCTGCATCCAGTCTTGGTCCTTGTATTAACGCTAAAGCATGTCACAATACTCCTGGAGCATTTTCTTGTACATGCTTAGAAGGTTGGAGTGGAGCAACATGTGCAAAAGATCTTGATGACTGTGTTGGCCAGTGCAAAAATGGTGCCACTTGTATTGATTTGGTTAATGATTATCATTGCGCATGTGCAGTAGGTTATACAGGTAGGAAAATTTTAACTTGAAAATCAATCAAATTTCTTACAGAAAATAAAATTTGAATTTTTATTATTTTATTTATTACAGGTCGTGACTGTGAAACAGATATAAACGAATGTGCTAATTTACCCTGTCGTAATGGTGGGGAGTGTGTCGATTTGGTTGGAAATTTTAAATGTATTTGTCCTGTTGGATACTCTGGAACATTATGTGAGGTATATATTTAATTTTAATATTTGTTTAAATTTAAAAGATATATCAGTTTTGAACTATACGTATCCACCGAAATATATTTCAACCTGCTAAACAGGTTCAATTACTCAATTTAAAGTATATGTGTAATACAATCATAGAAGCTTCGAGTCTTCGTCTGGTTTGGAATCAAAATAGAAAATACCCATACCCCCACACTTCTTAAGCGACTAACTGGATTACTCCGTCCGTAATCAGACTCGATAGATGAAATCATTGGGAATAAGAACCTACTACGTTTGTTACTGTGCGTCCGTACGATAATTTGAGAAGATGTTGACGTACCGAGCTCAAATTTTATGAAATGTTTAAATTATAGTTCTAAAATAGACTAAATCGGACAGCTCATAGGGTTGTCCCACAGGAATTTCCGTTTTTTTGTTTTGTAAGTATAATAGGAAAATGATTAATACCAAAAGTTCTTAAAATATTCCGGAGAGTTGTTTGGAATGTAAAGACAGATTGATTATAGCCATTTGTAATGTCTGAAAAGCCATTCATTAAAGATTTCTACTAGTCTTATGTTTAAGAGCATTTATCTACATACACTAGTATCGGGAAAATGATCTTAAACCAATTATTAAGAGCTATAACTTTGTTCTTAGTCTGAAGATTTTGTAATTTACCTTGATGATCAATGAAAAAAATAGCAGAGATTCTTAATCTACTCCCAACCTAGTGAAAATGTTTCAGAATGTTCAGTCAAAGTTAAAATTAATAAGTAAAAAATCTATGAAAGTTTGATTTTTGAAGTGGTTTTTCGCATATATTTCTAGAACGGTTCTTCGGACAGAAAAAATGATTATATTCAATTTTTTAGGATTTCGTATTCTGAAAAAGTTTTTGTACAATAAAAATTTCTAGGACTGATCGTTTTCACAGTATATGTAAAAAACATAAATTTTTATATGGCAACACCAAGAAGGAGTTGTCCGATTTGGTCCATTTTTTAAATGTTATTTGTTATTACTATAAAAACACCATGTACCAAATTTCAGCTCTCTATGTTGACGCGTTCTCAGGTAGTGTCCAAATATATAGTAGAAACCGAAATTTTTGTATGACAACCCCACGAAGGAGTTGCCCGATTTGTCTCATTTTTGAACTTAATTTTACTTTCTTTTTAAATTCCGTGTACAAAATTTCAGCTTTCTAAGTGAACGCGTTCCCGAGTTATCGTTCGCACGGACGGACAGGCGGACGGACATGCAAAAATCAAAACAACTTTTAATATTATACGTGGGTGTCCAATCGACTTTGCTCTACCATCATTATTTTGAGGTGTTACAAACAGAATGACAAACTTAGTATACCCCTTAGATTTCATCTAGGATATAAAAATCATTTAGAAGCTTAGCCTGCTCTCCTTTTAATATTTTCCGATATTCTGATAAAATATTCATCTTCAGGCACATATACTTAACGCACCGTTCAAGTTACTTCCTTCAGCTCTTATAACTATTTCTCTTTTTGAAAATCCTTAATGAATTCAGGACCATGAAGAAATTTGTCTACAATAGTTCAAATCATATAATAGTTTCTAGTCATGAAAGAAGTAGTAAACTCGAATTTTTTTCATTTATTTATTTGCTTACATGTGTTTGTTGGATGCTTACATGGATTTTAATGTAACAATATTTACATAGCTAGAATTGAATAGGTCCAGCTTCTCTTTAACTACATAAGTGAAAGCATTGTTTCCAGCCAGTGTCTATCACGAGAGCTGATTATCTTCTTATATTATAGAATTCTACTCGATTTGAACTAGAGTCTAAGATAATAGAAACAAGAGTTTGGGTCAACTCTTTAAT
This sequence comes from Dioctria linearis, assembly GCA_963930735.1. Lineage (NCBI taxonomy): Eukaryota > Metazoa > Arthropoda > Insecta > Diptera > Asilidae > Dioctria > Dioctria linearis. The sequence continues at coordinate 295,535,183 of OZ005741.1, forward strand.
TCGAGTTGATCAATTCAAATAAGCTAGCTTGGCTTAAACTCGAATTAAGAAACCGTTCAGTCTCTCTAATCCCTTCGCCTTCTGTTTATTATGATACATAAATTTACAAACAAACAGGAAATTTCGTCCATTCGTACAATACTTGTAGAACCAATCTAAACATGACGATTATTTTGATTCTTGTTCAAGAAGGTAATTTTTTGGATTATTTGGATTCTTCGGCGTGAAAAAATCGTATTTGGTATTTCATCACACATACCATTGAATTTTAGAGTTACCTCATATAATTCATACCCACAATTTGTTCTGAGTTTATATGAAGTGGGATCAGTTTGATCTTCTTCAAGTGGTTTCTGCCTACCAGGCCGTACTGGAGAGTAATAAATTTCTGTCGACTCGAAACGCTTATTTTTTTTTTCTTTTTTTCAGGCCACTGCAGGCTTATACAGGTTCGATTCGTTTCGAATTAATCTGATTTTTTCAATTTTTTTTCTATTTTTCTCAATTCTTTCAATTCCTTCCATTTTTTATATTTTTCATTTGTTTGTTCGAGTCATTCCATTTCGCTATTTGCGACCTGCTGATGAGTCAAACCAAGGCTCGAAGGCATTTTCATAACTTTCATAGGGGGCACCAAATAAATCCTTGCAAAATACCACAAGTCCTACCATGGTTTTATGCGGATAATAAAGCTTTTGCCTTACAGTGCAATATTTTGAAACCTTATTCAGGAAATAAGTTGACAAGTAAACACCCTATAAGAAGATAAATGAATGAAAGAAGAATGAATAATATCTTAATCGAACTGATGAACAGCACAGTATAGAAGGGCGGACAGTAAAGGAAAATTCGTTAATTATTTTATGAAGGTGATTCATGAATTGTAACTAATATTGATTTCTTATCCCGAACTGTGCGAATGTGGTACAATCTATTATCTTCTGTTTTTCCTCGGGCTTACAATCTGCGAAGATTTAAGATTGACATACATCAGCACCTCCTCCACTTTCCTCATGTCCCATAATCCTTTCCCTGTCTCTTTCCTGCGATGCTGTGCTTTGCATCATAGGGTGTCCCCTGAGCTTGGTTTCAAAATATAAAAAAAAATTATTGATAACCGTTATCATAATTTAATCATTTTTTTTTAGGTTGATTATCCTTTTAATCTCTCCCCTTCAAGGTTAACAAAATTCAGGAATTCGATTACAAGAGAGAGAATGCAAAGCAGGGCTTAATTTGGCACAAAAAAACACGATTCGGGAAAAATAAGATTTCGCTGGACTTTAGAATTTATTAGGGTTTTTTTCCTGAATTTACGTGTAATGCCCAAAATTCAAGAATAGATGTACGGAGTACTGTCGCAATTCTAACAGGAAAATTGTATTTAGTTTGGGAGAGGGAAACGATTGAAAATGCAGCGAAATCAATTTCAATCTGAAACTTTTTATTTAGTTAAATAATTTCAATCGTTTATGCCACGGCAGCTACAACTATGCATGTGATTCATACGATCGAATACGATTACGAGAGCGCTAGGAGCATTAGACATATTTATTTATAGGTAATAGTGAGCAGATTTAAGTATTTTTAACACATAGATACCTATGTAATATCGTGAAACATCAAGTAATTAAAAAACAGCACTTGGACATAAGATCCCAATAAGATCGGTTTCGAACTTAATTGCATAATTAAGCTTTGTAAGATCTAGGAGATTTAGATGACTTGGGCTCGTTTTTATGATGGTAAGATACAATATCCTCCTAGTTGAAACCGACATAACACCAAATTTCCCTAGAAACGGCTGAAAAAGCACTTTCCATTTTTGAATATTTCAACATTAAGAAAAGACAAGTGAAGCAATCAATGTGTTTAAATTATGCCCAATAGTTTTTTTTTAATCCCTTTTTCATCTCTTCAACCATACTCATCAAAAATCATAATTCGAGCCTTTGAATTACATTTAATGTAAGCAATTATAGCAGAGATGCCTTTTCCTACAGTACTAACTCACAAAAACTGTCCCATTTACTGCTTTTCTATGTAAACTTCACGTAGGAGTGAGCTCTAAGAGCGTTCCTTACAAATGCACAAACGTCTCAAAGTTGAATAAAATCTGAGAGCTTTTTTCTGTAGGCTGGACAACCAATAACTCTCTGGCTCGTTACACTAATATACAAAAAAACAAAAATAACAACAACCACACAAAATCTTTCCGCTGCCTTGTCAAATGTAACATATTTTCACCTGTGTTAATTGTATTTACACTCAATACCAAATTGCTTTAGATCTGGAGAGTCTGGAAACATTTAACCGAGCTCTATTCAAATTGGTATAAGAAACACACCTATATGAAAAGGGCGACAGAAGTGTTTCTTTTGAACAATTAAACCGCAGTCCACTGATTTCCACCGCAAACCAAGCACCAGTTTAGAATTTCTTTTTCATCTTGTACTTCTATATATACATACCATATTGGTATGTATATATATAGGTAACTAACTATATTTACCTAAAGAATCTGAAGTCTTTACACGTGGGGGCGATCGTTTTGTCTTTTAATTCAAGCTTTTAACACAGCTCTTATACATAAATGATGACGGCTGTAGACGTTGTCTCCAACTTATGTCAAGGTTTCCCGTTGATAACTCTGGCTGCATTACATTTTATATGCCTGTCCGGACATAATTTGTATGCACAAAATGTCCCATTACCTTAACTAGCAATAAATCTTGGATGACAGAGTGAAAACTCATTAATTTGTCTTAAACTAGACTAGGAAATTCAACAATGATCAGGTATTGTCACCAAGTATACTTCTATGGATCACGTCTTAAGACGATTTCTCATGCCCTGACACCTTTTATAGTTTGGACCATCAATGGACCCATTAGCGGTGTGAACGCATTAATTTCGAAAGAGAAAAATCTCTAGTTCCACCGAAATGTGCCTGCATCAAAATTGATTGATATTAAGGCGATTAAAGGACTCATAAAAAGTCTCTGAAGGTGCATAATCTCTGAATATTTATTTTTTTTTTCCTAAAGTATCAAGTGACACACTCAAAAATTAATTCGACATATGTATGTCTCTGTTTTTACGAAACTTTAAAAGGCGCCTTCAAGGTTCTCAGGTAATATGTACTGATTACGGGAATACCTTTCACACGCTTCGTTTGATTCAATTAATTCGACGTTGTATACCTATACGTAAACCTCTATACTTAAGTGAATACGATTTTCTTTTTCAATTCCAGGAAGCCAAAGATCATTGTACGCCATCACCTTGTATACAAGGAAGTTGCCTTAATACTCCTGGAGGATATTATTGTCATTGCCCGCCTGGACGTTCTGGTAAACATTGTGAACTGGCACGTGCTCCGTGCGCAAAACCACCCTGTAATGGTGAGTAATAGTATTTAGTTGTGATTATTTCTTTTTCTTTCTTTTTTCTTTTTTTTTCATTAAAAAACTTTCAGATATAACTGTTTAAATGTACACATAAAAATAAAAATAAAATAAAAACATTTTCATGAACTCATGATCTCTCCATAAGAAGCGTGATCTATAAATTCCGCTGAAGAAGACATTAGTTAACGTTTCGTGTTTAGCGAATTATCAGCTCCTCAGGTTGATGATCTTTTGACTTGAAATATTTCAAGTCCAAGTCTAACTCTCTAATTTTCATTGAAGCGGAAAATATATCGGAAGTACACGTTTATGTGATTGCAATCCTAGACTCTGACAACATGCTGACAGAGGTAAAGATGATAAGAGAAATTTGTAAGCATCTTAGGATGAGAACGTACAGAGAACGACGATGAAATTATAGAATTTTCCTTGCTCTTGATTTATTAGCTTGACTGAACTAATTAACTGCTTTAGTGAAATACTGTATACTGATCGTAATTAATGTGAAGAGTAGGATGTTCACTGGTTACGCATTAGATATAGCTGTAGGGCCAGTACTTCATCAAATTGTAGATGTAGCAGTAGCACAATGGAAATTCAAGCCCCAGGACCGAAAGCTGTCAACAATATATTAAAGGTTAAAATATTTTCAACATCTATTCAAGAAATAATTTACTACACGGACGATAAGATATTGGTGTACTTGTTTCAACAATAATTGAATAAATAATTCCACCGCGCCCCGCCAATGAAACAATTTGACTTCGTAGGATAATTCGATTCATTCTTAAATTTTATTATTTTATTATTTAATTGTCTTTATTCTAGAACAAGCTCTATTCGATTCTAATATCTGATTTCCAATAATTTTCGAAAAACGAGCATTCTTATCATCCCTGGGTCCCGACTCTGTAACACAGGGGGAGTTGAGAATTTTCGTTTTCTCCGATTAAAACTTTCTGATTCTCCATTGGCAATTCTCTAACATACTTGGGGAGCTAAAGGGTATCAGTTTGAGGTGTAGAGGGTTGATTATATTTTATATAATCGGGGCAACTATGATAGGGGGTTAGGAATTAGGCTAGGACGGTGAAATTTAAAAAAATAAAATAAAAAAATTTCAGGAGATGGGTGACGAAATAAGTTGCAGTGGTAAAGATCTGTAAGTCAAATTAAAAAAAAAACTAATGAGATATTTCCTTGGTAATGCAGGAGTATTATAGGCCATATTTTATTTCTATTAACAATAATTTTCAGATTTCAGGGGCCTCAACGGTAAATTGTTTTGGCTTTTTTTTTGCAATATTGACGTGCGCCTAACTCTGTGTGGGAGATCGTAGAGGAATGAGGTTTTTCCGATAGATATAGGGTGTAGAGTGAAAAAATATAGGTGAAAACGATGTTGTGAGTGGCGGTTTTGGCAGTAAGGATAAGAGGTTGAACCAACCCGGAGTGCGCGTCTTCTGTGAGAAGCCTCACTTGGAACTTGCCGTACACCTGGAAAGCCATGTAACGGTCTTCCAGGCGGAGATCAAAACCATTCTTGAAGCGGGAAGGAACCTCCTCAGTATCTGAGACTGAGAATAAAGAGATTGCGATCTGCTCGGACAGCCAAGCGGCCGTCAGGGCTTGGTCAAAACCCTTCATATCCTCCAACCTAGTACTCGAGTGTAAGACTACCCTGAATTCTCTCTCTCTCAGTGTAACAGGGTACTCATTCTTTGGATGCCTGGTCACAGGGATGTTGGTGGAAACGAATAAGCGGACGTGCTGGCGCCTCATGGGGGGCATCGGAGGCATCTCCCTCCACAATTGGGATCGCACCGGAACACCTTGCTTCTACAATTGCGACTTGGGCCGATTGCCAACACAGTTGTCTTTGGTTAGACAACACTTCGGGGGGCAGAACAACAAATAAACTGTGGGATAAACCTAACCCAAGTTTCACAAAAAAGTTGCTAGGACTGAGCAAACCTACCATGAGAATTCTGGTGTCTATTCTTACTGAACACTGTTCTCTCAGGGGTCACCTACATAGGACAGGACTGATTGATAACCCTACATACAGAGGATGCGGAGTGGCATCCCAAACCGTGACTTACTTACTTTGTCACTGTCCGGCTCTCTCTGGAAAAGGTTATAGATTCCTTGGCTAACACCTCCTGGATGAATTGCCTGAAGCAGGTAAGAAGGGTTGAGAGCCAGTCTTATGGTTTGTAAGAGCATCTGGTTGGGACCTATGAGCTTACTCATGGGTCCTGAGAGTGAACAATGGCCTACTTTCTAGGGCTCCCCCGCCGATGGACTCAACCTTCTTTCAATCCATCCATCCAGCCCACATAGGGGTTGTCCAAAATACGTGATGTTTGGTATCAAAATAAAGAACGAGGAGGGGATTATCGAGTGATGTGGTCCATTTTTGATTCTTTAAGCTTCATAACTAAATTTTTACCGCCGTCAAAAAAGCACTTTTGGATAATATATAGCTCCTATATTTTGCATATATTTCTTCCGTTTTTTCTTTGCCATCCATTAGTACTCTATTGTGAAATTTTTTCTCATTGAAAGTGAATTCCCACGATTTGCCAGTTCTGCGCAATGAAGAGTTGAAAATATGTCAATTTTTGTACCAAAAAACAGTCATTTTCCAACTTTAAAAGGGACTGATTGATTTCTTTACTACAGTTATCACCGAAACCATTTATCGGACTCAAAAACTAATTACATATACCTAATAAGTAGAGGACAAAGGAGGGTAGATGCGATTTCATTCTACATAGGTACAATGGTTGAACGTGAATTATACAAAATTTTCAAGCAATTCTTCTGTACTAGAAGATGACCGAGTATTGCATGGATCCTCATTACTTGTTTTTTTTTTCAATGTATTGCTAGGATATACGGTGAAACCATACTTTAATTTAAAAATTGACCTTGACAAAACACAAACAAAACAGAAAATACTGGGAATTGAGAATTCTTCTTCTTACTTCTCCACAACTAAAACAGCTGTGGAATAGAGAATTTAGTAATACTCAAATCAAGTTCCCCGAGTTACAGAATTCCCATTGGAGAATTGAATGTCAAAATTCCCCAACTGCACAACTCTCCGTGTTACAGAATTTGGTCCCTATACGATACTATAGCTAAATGTGGATACGTCCAATCGGAAATTAGTTTTTTGCCACTATGATTTGTAGATTTTTATTTGTTTAATATCCGGTTTGGGGTTGGATCTCCAACCCTCACGATGTATCATATATAAATATTTGGGTTCTTCCTCCGCGCCACCCTTTTATAGTTTGTTCACTTTATTTTTCCTTGTCCAATTTTTACGCAAATACATTCATCATCCTCACAAGAAAACTTGTTCCATTTAATTTTATACACTTCAGCTTCATAAGTGTTTTAATTCAAGCCGCACAACACAACAGTGAAAGTCATGCCGAAAATCGCTGGCACTGCAAGTACCATACCTACTCTTAGTTTCATTTCATAGAGCCTAGATGAATTTTTCAACATAACAGACAAGTCCATGCCCAAATGGTTCATTTTTATACTGCTGAAGAAAGGAAGAGCAATCTTCAAATCAACACGTAAATTATTCACATCTGTATGGAACATATTTATCGAGCATTTCAACTTTGTTATTTTTTTTAGGTAGGGGAGCAAACTTCTCCGTAATTCCTCTGATACTTTGACCAATATCCGAAATCCAATTTCTTAAATCCATGTCTTTGTACCGGAGTTTTCTATTACATTGGTGTTAGTAACGTTCGTTTACTGTACTTTCTTCAGAAGCTACATATATTATTGTTTCATGCTGCATCCGCAATGATATATTCACGTTTAGATTTAATACAGATATAAAATCCATAACGATTTACTGTCAACTTGACCACCAGATAAACTAGACAATTGGTAACCGAAAGTTTACTCTTTGATTTGATCTATTACCTGAAAATAATCTTAATTCAAACCAGACTTTTCAACTTTTTAATAACCCTCTACTAGGGCCGAAGCCGACTCAGTCATTACACTTCCAATTTTATGTATCAACAATTTTCTATAATTTTTAGCTTCAAAATTATTCGAAATTAATTACCAGATATATCTAGTGCCTATCTATAAGTTTGTAAACATCAAAAGCACTCCCAATTGCCTTCTGAACAGCTTTTCGCAGCAGCGCTTCTAATATTATAAAATTTAATATCTGTAAAAATGACAATTCCTTAAAAATTAATCTTAACTAAACTCTAAATCGGAAATTTTTTTCGAAAATTTGCCAAATTTAAATTTAAGAATTTTTAATTTTTAATCAAGACAGGAAATTTCCATTATCTTAGTTTGTATTTGTTGGGGTTAGAAAATATTCGTAACTGCGGAAAACTCTCTGTTAGAAAGAATGGTCGCCGGTATGCTTCCTCAATAAAAAAATATTGCAAACATTATAATTTGGAATTCAGTGCTGGAACGCCGCCGCCCACCTAAACCCACGAATTATAAAGTTATCAGCTGTTGATGAATCACTCACTTATACGACTGTGGGATGCTTGAGTGTGCAAGAGATATTTCACTCAACGCTTCAGAGCCCACCTAAAACTGTGAATTCAATTTCAATAGTGTGTTAAGAAACTAAGGATTTTCTGCATTTTCTATCCTAATAGGGCTTTCAGGAAGTTGGAAAAGAAAGAAGACCCATTAAAAACGTGAAAATCTTGTAAGTTGGCTGCGACTAAAAGACTAACCAAAGTAGCAAATTCGACTGCTGACTTTCCTTCGGGAGAAATTATTGTTAAAAACTTGTATGCCGTTTGAACAGAAATAGCAGTAGCGCTTTAATTAGGTCTTATACCTATATAATATGCAGAAGAAAATCAGCCAATGTAAGGCAATTTTCTCATCAAAGATTATAGCATTAGGGTAAGCAGCATCCCAGAGAGACTCTTTACTCTACAAACCTGTCTTAAGTTGTTCGAATACAGAATTTTGTTGCAAGAGATCCTCATAGATCGCACCAATGAAAGGCGTCATTATAACTACAGGAATTTCCCGATTTATGTTGAGATACGTTCCATAAGAACCAACATTGTTGAATATTTAGAGCTAATAACTCTTAAAGGGCTTCAGATAGCGCATTGGGTGTATTAGGTCATATTAAAGAGGAGAGTATACAGTTTACAGTTTTTATAAAAAAAAGTTATGTTAACGACCTTTCTGCAAAAATAATAGAGGTTAAATTTAAAAAAAAAAGGTAAGAAAATCCAAAATTTTTAGTTTAGACAACCATAATCCTTGATGGGAGAGGGGTGTGGAGCTGATTGTGCAGTCGTTGGAAAGGCCATGAAGTTCTGCATACAATGAGCTCTTAAATGTGACCGTAAACCCTGTAGCTCTTGAGATACAGGGTGATTTGTGAAAAACAAGCGTTTTTTCTTAATCACCCTGTAACTCCTAAACGGTTGATATGCCCCCCCCCCCCCTGCCATACAATTTTTGGTTCGTCTAAGTGAGTACTATCACCTCCCGCTCTACTGACCTCCTAGTGGGAAACACCCTGTATAAAATATCAAACTAGTTTTCACAGAACTAAGCTGCAGCATTGTGTTCATACTCAGCTACAAGGTAAGCGGCAGACTATGCGCCAGCGCCAGCTCCAAGCGCCAGCACCATATTCTGTTCCAGCCTTTATATTGGTGCACTGGGCACGCTTAAACAAAATATTGAAAAACAATATACTTATGACTTGTTTTCAAGAACAGTGTGTGAATTATATGTATAAACGGAAATATATTTCCATAAAAAATGTAGCATAATACCTAATTCGTTGAATGTTCTCTTCCTTATATCCAAGAGAGCTCAATATTTCGGGAAGTGTACGTACTTTAGAGGTTTTCTGGTATCAAATACCTAAATTCATTGAATGTTCCATTGATTTGGGGAAATTACCTTTCTATCAGAAAAAATTACATTATTTTTAGGGAAAAATGTGTCTTAAATTTAGGTAATAGTCCTAATATTTTTTACAGTGTATATATTACTTTTGTGTATAAATTTTAAAATTTTCAAGGTAAACAAAGAACTGGGGCCGGATTCCGCAACTATAAGTTTACGCGTGCACACAAAATTTTGTGTACACCACCGTGTTCCGATTCCGCAAAAATTGAAACGAATTTTTCTGTCAAAATGTTGTACACTTTAACTGATATTTTCTCCTCGCCATTTTGGTCGTGAATATTGAAGAGGTACCTGTGAGTTTTTGTCAAGCGTAATTTTCCAAATTATTGTTATATTATTTATTTTACGTTTTTCTAAGCCGTAGTCGCCTTAATACTAGTGAATTTATGTATTTCTTATAACTGAACTTAACTTGTTCAAAAAGACTAATTTCTCACTCAAACAACATTCAACACAGAAAAATTTTCATTCAGCATTTAAGTGTACACTTTCCCTCACGTTGAGTTTTTAAATCGTGAGCACTGACTTGTTACAGTTGCGGAATCTAGGCCCTGGGCAGTATAAGTTTTAACACTACAGTGAATAACAATGAAATTTTGAACTCCTAATGTTTATCAAAATACTTAATTAAATTACTTTGCTTTAACTTTGCTCTCTTTGTGTACCATGAAAATTTTAAAATTTATACACAAATGTAATATGTATAATTTTAATGTTTAATTAAATGGAAAACTTTAGATATTTTCTTAAAAAGTTATTTGTTGTATTTATTAGTTTTTTTTTTTTTAGTCATAAATTATTCTCAAACAGTTAAAGTTGTACCACTAAGGAATTTTCAGTATACAAACAAAATTTTTGCACTTTTTTGTGATCGAAAGCTCACAAAAGCCGGATATTTTGATGAAAAGTAGTATGTTGGGAAAATTATCATAGCCGGGATAATTAATCTTAGATTCAATTTTCATCCAAATATTTAATTTTTTATATTAACCCTATCTAATTAGCATTCCCTTAAAATTTCTTTAACCATTTAATTTGCAAGAGATTGCAGTCCAGCCCAGGAAATTATGGTGTTTGAACGAAATGTAAGCGACCTTTATATGAAAAACACCAGCAGTAAGACAAGCAAGAAATGTGTAATATCCATTTTATGTTATACTAAATTTTACTATGCTTACGGGATCAAAAACTTATAAGGTCTGGATCCGCTCTTGCTTCACGTAAAACTATGTGACGACTACCGTTTATGTCTTCTATTTGCTTTGACCAAGTTATACCGTTCTATGTTTTCGTCTAACTTTTAAGTAAATGACATCCCCAAGATCTGTACCAAATACATAAACATTTGGCACTCCTGCAGCGTGTGCTTCTATGGAAGCAGCTGATCTTTCCTCTAAGTTAAAAATTGGAATGTCGAAAGTCTGACGCATATTCTTTTTATTTTTTGTCAATTTTGTTTTTGTGTTGTACTTTTGTACAATTGTAGTGAAATAAATAAATAAGTAAATATAGAATATAATTAAAGTTTTAACAGTTTGTCAACTCACATTTAAAATTTCCATATATTTGTTTTTTACAAAATCTTGAGAAAACTTCATAGCTGTCATTAAAGTGGTATCGAGGATTCGATCAAAGTCGTTCGACAAACCAAATTACACAAAGCAAGAACGATACTCCAAAGATAACTTTCGTTCGATATTGAGTTACATGATTTGGGCCCAGGACATAATTTGATAATTTCTCCCCAATACAGAGAAGAAAGAAAAAACCACCAGGGTGGAAAAACCTTTGCTTTCTAATAATCTCTTTAAACATTTCTACATTCCATAATAGGGTCATTGTAAAAACAATTTAACGGTGTTTTATAATACCCACATAACAAGAAAATTCCATAAAGTCGAAAACATTCAACAAATAATGAAGTTGTGTCCCGTGAAGAAAACATATTTATCGGAACATGTCAAGAATACAATTCGCAGGTAGTTATCTCACCCGAAAGTGGATTTCTCAAACGTCGTCGGAGATGTAAATCGGTCAACGAAAAAAAAAACCCACAAGAAAATCTCCCCAAAACAAGGAACCTACGACAAGTAAATCACAGGCATAACTTAGTTTAATTAAAATATGCAAATGGGCGCGATAAAAATTCACAAATTATCTCCTTGACTGCAATCATTTAATCGAATATGCACAAGAGCATCATCCGAGGTAAAAAAAAAACATGGATCCGGACAGAATCTCACGGAGTGTCGCATTCAAATGTAAAATGCTCTCAACAACGATTTCTGGCGCATTTTTAATTTTGAACGGAACTATACCTGAACAAAATCAGCAGCAGCATAAAAGTCGCTACGAATATCGAATCTTATATGCAGAATTGTAGGTTGGTAAACTCAAATGCTCCTGAACTCTTGCACGCTATCCACGCTATTCACATATTCACTCGAAAAGTGACTCGACCAAGTCTTAGTCAGGCTATATTCCATGCGAAAATAAATGCTCGCGACCACATATGTAGTTAATTTCGTGGCATCCTTGGTGAGATCTAACACCCTCGGAGGAGCACCAAGAAGGAGGCAGGTACATACGTGCTGCTATCAACAGAAAACATCGATTTGAACAAATTTATTGGCGACTCGCTACAATGAATAAATTAATGAGCTGACCAGCGTCAGAAATCTCATTTATCGGTCAGGCAATCTGCACAGGTAGACGCGCCAACACATTGCCGGATTAATTCACGTTCTTACCTGTCTCGGATTGCATGTTGTCTTCAGTTGTTACTAGAGATTTCTAGTGACTAGAGACGATGAGCACGTCCAAGAAACTTGTTTATCATGTTCGGAGGAGTCGAATTTGAGGATGCTTAGCCATGAGATTTGTTGACCAATGGGCTAACCTTGGGTTGTGTACCGATCATGCAGGTTAGTTTTAATTAAATGTCTGTAACGGAGTCAACGTACATGGGATGTAATGAAGAAGTTTAAAGGCTAAATAGCGCTCGGTTGGGGGATATGCTGCATTGCAATTTTAATTATTTTGATTGTTAAAGTAAAGAGAATAAAAGTTTCTACATACCGGCATATACCGTTCAATTTCATTTTACCGCATACTGTTTATATAGAATAAAAATAATTACCACTTGCTAAGTATGAAATGAAAAATCTGGGAAAATTCTCCATTTTCATAACAGAAGGTTAATTGCATTTCAAACCTATCTTAACGGAGATGATTACTGGGATGTAACCTATTCAGAACATGTAAGCAGCGATCCTGTATGTACATTTCGATTTCTCTCACTTCAGTCGAGCTCTAGCCATTTACATATGACATTCCAGAACTCGAATTAAGTCATTATGTTTCCTTTTTCATTGCGCCTGTCTCATGTGCTACAAATGCGTTTTTATTTTTCATTCAGTGTCTTGCTAACCTTTTGATTTGTTTATATATCTAACCTCAGTTTTGTCCAAAATTCGGTACGGATCTATAATTGATCGAGTGCCCTAACTCACATTGTGACCGAAATCTCGAGTTCTCGTGCACAACATAGGACGTACTATGAACATTGCCACATTTCCACAAAACTGTAATTCAAGTTTTAAGCGCCCGCCAGTGGGAAATATTTTTTATTACTCCTAGATGGAGGAGACCTCATACAACGTTTAGCTCAAACCACAATTTAAAAGGGCACCCACCAACATTTCACAACGGCAGAGTTGTAGAATTGAAGCTTCTACATGAAAAAAGTGAAGGAATAAGCAAAAAAGAGGTGCTGGTGGCCCAGTTGGTATAGAGGTAGGTACTGATATTGAATCGAGGTTCGAATTTCAATCGCCGCGCCGATAACCTATTTCCATTATTTATTTTGCTTCGGTTTGCGATATAGTAGAGCAAGAAATTACTTATTGAAATTCGGACAAAATTCGGTATTTCAACCAGTAGAAATGACTTGGGATTTTAATTATTGAACACATTTTTAGTAAAGAAATATTGTTTCTCCGACAAAACAAAAAAAAAAATCACACTAACAAATAATAAATAGAAAACATCCCCGTCATTGTTAGAAAAACAACTAAAATTCATAAAGCGTCAAGGATGATTTGTGATTTTTTACACAAAACCATAGAAATACATTTATTTCTTTACCACATAAGTATAACGAATTATAATCGGTTCATAGAAAATTAATTAGAACTGTTCAATTATAACAGGAATTTTTCTGATTTCAAAGTGTCTTCTCCAGCAAGAAAATTAACGATTTTGCAGTAGCTCTCTCTCTTCGTTTTCGGTACTTTTACAGACATCCGAATATCTTTAACAAATGTATCCTCACCTCCACAGATATGTAAGTAACGTAAATTCAGAATAAGTATAGATTAAAAGGTAGAGGCAATTGCGAATAGTGGATAACGTAGTTGAACCCGGGGTTAAAAATTAACACTTTGATAATTACCACTTTGCGGGGATACCTACATATATTCGCAACATTTAAGTCACTTTCTTTTCGTTACAATTATCTATAATATGTTATCTTTCATATACAGAAAACCATAAGTCATTTCCCCAATTAGGTTAGGAGCATTGTCTAAAATGAGATTGCGAGGTTTACAAAATCACTTTCAACTTACATTAATTAGCAGCATATACTGTAAAGCAATCACCTTTATCTCTCGGCCAAATTCCAACCGATTTTCAAAATTCTTTCTGATAAGTTCATTGTGAATTTTTATGATTTTTGAAACTATTACGAGTTTCGTACTGAAGCGGGTTACAGAGTCGTAACCCGTGGTGGGTTACTTACTTATATATTATTATAGTTTTAAAAATATATATATATATATTGTTTCCAGAGGTGGGGGTATTTTTTTTTATATTCTACAATCTGTGTAGAATATTCGTACACAATAGCTGTGTTCCTTATTGTCCGCAGAACAGGGCAGAATAAAAGATACACAAAACGCCTCATACATTTTCATAGAAGATTTATAAATGAAGCGAACAGAACAAATAGTTCGCTTCAATCGACAGACCAATTTGTTCTCTCTAGTATATGGGAGCTCTAAGTGAACGAAAAATGTTCCGATATGAGCGAGATTAAGTATTCAGCAACCTAAAAGCTTAAAGACACGTTTTCCAAAATATTGAAATGAAATCTCCTCTTTTCGTTTATAAATAATCGATTATTTTTTAAACAGCTGACAAATACTTTTCCCTGACCAATATTTTCAAATTTCTGTACCTTTAAATTCAAAGTGTATTTCTCTAATTCAAATGCAAATATGTTTTAAAATTTTAGACCATTCTCGATGGAAATTAATTGAAAAATATTCAATTCTAGATTTCACCAGAATTTTTCATAAATACTATTAACAAATTCACATGGGCTTTTGAAAGATATTCGAGTTTCATACCTTGTAAAATAAATTTAATATTTTCGATTTCGAAATTTTCAATACAACAACCTGAATAACGATTTCTAAAGGAACAAATTTTATTTTTCTTACCATGTAATTTATACACACTTTTTCCAGGTATACAAGACATCTTTTTCCTAACATCATTAGGTCATTAGAGAAAGAATGACGACTTTAATTTAAAGGTTTCAAAATTTTCAAAATTAACAATATTTTGTCTCCCCAATACAGAATTAGGAATAACAATTTCAATATTAGTTCTTTAAAAATTGTGTACATAAAATATACTATAGATACATACATATATACAGTGGTGGCTTTAAAAAAAATAAAATTATAGGCAAGTACAAAAAAGAACACAGCTAATGTCATCAAAATCGATTGATAGATTCAATGTCAAAAGGTCATTCATATACACCAATGGGAAAAAGTTTCTCATTTTCCGAATTCAGATTTTCTGAGGAAGGTGCGATAAATATTATCCGTTTTGCAAATTTCCTTTTGTTAGTTTTTGTGTGTTTTTTTTTCTAATTTTTTGAACATATTTTCCCTCCCCTTCTAATTAAGTTGCGAAATTTAATTTGTATAACGGCCAAAATTCTGTCTGAAAAATTCATGTTTTTTGAAATGTTTTTCTACAACTTATCGATTAATCTTTTTTTTTGTTTTTTACAATGATATTATCTTTACAAAATTTCAGGAAGATTAAATCTATAAAAATTTTTGATACCCACTTTTCGCCATCTACCGGCAATCTTTGAAAATGCACGGAAATCGACAATCTATAAGACCTCCTCTCTGGTTGACATTTTACGCGAATGAATTTTGCATTTTCGTTTAAATTGTGCTGCAAATTTGAGCATTTCCAAGGGGTAAGTCTACAAAACCCCGGGCTCCCCTACATTATGCATTATTTCTGTTTCATTTGGTCATCTGGAGCTCCAACTTACGTCACTTTCATTTCTAGCCGAGCCCTACATATACTGTGGATTTGGACGAATTCGGGGATAACGAGTAGGGACCCTCTCCTTGTAAGACAAATTCTTATTTACCCTAGATGCGTACCCGTAAGTAATTTCATATGGTCAATATTTATATGGCAACACTAATGGGTGTTCGGATTTAGTTCATTTTTGAAATTATATTTAATATTTTTATGAAAACGCAATGTACAAAATTATAGCTCTCTACGTTGACGTATTCTCAGGTAGTGTTCATATAAATATTTATAATGAAAAATTAAATTTTTGTATGGCAAACCCACGAAGGAGTTACCCGATTTGTCCCACTTTCGAACTTAAATCAACAATCTTTTTTAAAAGGCCGTGTGTAAAATTTCAGGTCTATCGAGAGGACGGACGGACGGACGGACATGCAATAATCTTTTAATATTTGCTCTACTAGCATTATTCTATGCGTTACAAACGGAATGATAAGCTTAGTATACCGATTTCATCATCTAGCTAGGGTATAAAAATATGGTCTTTCCTTAAACTATTTACATAATTGACTCACTTGGTTGTTTGAGTTTCACCATCATCATTCTATTCTGCAGTACTGGGACTGGCTCATTTATCCCTAACGGAAGGAATGCACACGTCGGCGGCATTAACTAAAAAGATAAATTGTTGTCCTTAAAAGTTATAGTTGGTTTATTAAAGAGGACAATTAAAAGTAATACTAGGGTTTGTTAAAAGCACATTTCCCATCTTTAGTTCATGCCTGACCTTGGAGATGATAAAGAGATGTCTTTGTTCTACTTTTCACTTGCTCTCTTTGGCGAGATTGTGATAAAAATTCGCAGTGTTTGTAGTATATTTAAGCACGAATTCTTAAATGAGTGAATCACAAAATTTGTCGGCTCTAATGAAAACAAATTGTGAGCTTCATCGATTTGTTCACGATCTGATTGTGGTTTCTGGTGTCAACAGCACATTGACTTTATTGTCTTACCAGAGATTTTCGCTGCTTTTTCCTAGTGTACTATGGTCTAGGTATATCTCTATCTGACCATACGTAGACCATAGCCGTAGCTCCAGGCATAGCAGATCAAACATAACTTCAAGTGCTGCAGTTGCCTTATGAGCGCTGTTCCATATTATGGAAGCATTATGAATATCCAAGATATCATTTTCGATTTCATATTTGAAGCACTCCTGCATCCCAGGATATTCCGTCTAAGTTTGTGGCCTAGCTAGGCTCTCTTCATTATCTGCCTTAAAAGTATTTAAAGACATATTTTGTTTCTTGACAATGTTAAAAATTAGGTAATGCTTTCAGCATTACGTCCAGCCAATTTTTTTTGTTTTCAGTACCCACATTTCCCATTTTATAGAGCTATGTGAATTCAGGGCTCAAACAAAATTGTCCCAGTCCAAGACATCACATCAGAGCTTTGAACCCAGGACTTCTTTCTTAGTAGGCTTGATGGCTAACTACTGAATAAAGTGTGCGATGTTGTAAGTACGACCTTTGAATATTAAATGGTGATGATTGGTAACGATTGATGCAGAGCCGATTAAGTGAAAGCAGCTAACCCATAATACATGCTTAGTCCTAACAAATAAAAATTATAAAAAACCTATTCGAGATAGTTGCAGAATATCATAAATAGTCTGCCAATATATCGTCAATAAGGAGCTGATCAACTGTAAGTCTTACAGGAGAAGCTGTACCTGATAGCCGCCCAAAATACTCTATAAGCTATTATAATATAGTTCTATCCCAAAAAGCATCGATTCTTAAATACCTCTAAAAACTGTGAAAAGAAAACTTTACATTTTCTTATTTTCTTTTTCTTTTTTACGTACATAAATGATCGCATTAGGCGGAATTAATTGGATTGAGCTAAACCGGATTATTTCGAAAATGTCTGTACTGAAATTTCGATTCATTCGAAGCCCATCACCCGAATATCGTCCATAGTGTGCAACCAAGAATTCATAAATTCACCTCTGAAAAATGAATATTCACAGCATTTATCACGGTTGTGCTACCTTTTTAACGCGAGTGTTACTGTCACCTGTAAAATGAATAGCCAACTTTTAACCTGCTCAAATTTCAACAAACTGAAATTGATCGCCTCCTAAAAAATATGTACAACACGAAGGGAAAACTGCAGATTGGGTCCATTTAGAATTTTTTTTTTTTTTTTTTTTATAAAATATTCATTTTTTCCATTTTATTTTTTCCTGCATTTTGGATCGCTCCAGAAGGAACATGGAAACAAATTTATTACGTGAATCAACCGCGTATCATTTTGTTGCACCAGCGGGTGGTAAGCAGTGAAGACTGTGGCTAATTTGTATATTCTTGTTAAGAAAAAAGAGAAAAAAAATGAATCCCTACCTTCCCTACTACATATGTACAGTCATCCTCGTTTTATTCTTCCAATTTGTTGTAATCTACTCTGGTGCGCCGGAGTCTCAAGAATCCCTTTAACATATGTGTGTGATCACGCAGATTTAGTATATCGAAATCAAACAAGAATTTTGAAATTATATTCCATGTCGACTGTGTTCATTTTTTCATTCTTGAATTTATTTTTTTGCAGATGGATGTTCCGCACCGACCAATGAGACATCCAAGACTGTCCCATGCAGTGGCCATGGAAAGTGTGAAACGACCGAGAACGGACTACACTGCAGTTGCCACTCCGGATATACAGGACTCTATTGCGAGCATAGTAAGTAGCCTATTGCCACGTATGTAACTTAATCACCTGCTATTTATTTTTTTAATGGCATTTTAACAGATTTTCCAATTAAAATTCTACATCAGCCAATTCTCTATATATATTTACAGATCTGAATGAATGTTCTCCGAATCCCTGCAAGAATGGCGGCATCTGTTTGGATGGAGATGGTGACTTTACATGTGAATGCATCTCAGGTTGGACAGGTAAATACTACAATCGTCTGCTCATCTCGGTCTATCATTTATGATTTCACAGACAGTCTATTTTTGTCGTTGTGGTTGTAGTTGTAGTTGCAGCTCCGTGATCGACTCTTATTCCAACAAATCTGCAACAATTTAAGAAAGAACAACACAAACAACCAAAAAATGACTTAATTAAATTCTTTATAATGTGTTCGAATTTGTATCTGATCTTTTTCTGCATACAGGCTGATCTGTATGCGAGGGTAATTAGGGATGTCGAGGGAAAGTAAAACTTATATTAGTGGGGCGGACTTAAGAAAAAATACGAGAAAATGCTATAGAAAGGTTTGCATTTTGGGTACAGAGCGTGATAGGGTTTTTAGTCTAAAGATTTTCGGTTTCTTTCTTAAATCCGATATGAAAAACTGGTGTTGATAAAGTGGTTTAAAAAAAAAAGAAGTTAAATAAAAAACAAAAACGATTTAAAATTCTTATTTCTTCCCCGTTTCACCTTCTTGAGACTAACTATCTTGGCAGAAGCGGACCACTTAATATACCCTTTCAGAATGATATTGCAGGTCCACCATTTATCTATGGACCTTCTTCAAGTCTACAGTCTACGAAATTCGTCCAAATTGGACTCCTACTGCCTGCATCCTCCGGCTCCGTTATTAAAGGGACTATCGGATTTAATCAATTTTTTGTCCAACTTTACATCCACATCCACGGTGCGATTTTTGTAGCCTATAATTGAGTCAAACGCTAAAGGTGCCAAGAAAACCAGCCTAGGACAACCTCAAATTTGGTTTAACGTTGAAGAGGTTATTCCTTCATTGAACGTTATCGCGACCATTACCTTATTTGATCTGCTTAATCCTGCTTAGCTTAGCTTAGAGCTAATATTCCTACCAAGAATGTCGAACTCTTTGAACAGAAGAAGGAAAACTACGATCACACCGATATTTTAGTCTCTTCCAGACGATTAGTACGGTCCAAAAAATGTCTTTACCTGCTGTGTGTCAACAATCATAGTGACAAATGATATTGCCTATTTTGTAGCAAAGGGTACTCTCATTATTTTTTTGAACTTTCTGTCAGTTAGGAGAGTCATCTGCGACTTTTTAAGTTAGAGTATACTATTACACAATTATAGTGATTTCAAATTTGGTAATTAAGAGCACCACAATAATCTTTCTAGGACCAGAGCTCTTGATATATTTCTTAATTCCAAGAATTACTTTTCACGTGGCTTCGGTGTATACCGAATATAAACACAAACACACATAAACGCACACTGTTACACATAAGTTTACATAAAACTTATAAGAATGTTAAATTTTAGGAAAAATTTGCACAGAACGAGCAACTCAGTGTTATCCAGGACAATGCTTAAATAGTGGATCTTGCGTTCCAGTGAATAGTATCTCTCAGTGCCGATGTACATCTGGATGGGGTGGTCAATTCTGTGCCGAACCAATTGATCAGTGCCAAGGACAACCCTGCCATAATGGAGGCACCTGTGAATCAGGTCCAGGCTGGTTTCGATGTCTGTGTGCTCAAGGATTTTCAGGACCTGATTGCCGAATAAATGTAAATGAATGCTCTCCACAGCCCTGCCTAGGCGGTGCTACTTGTCAAGATGGAATCGGAGGTTTTACCTGCATTTGCCCTCCAGGTAGGCAGGGTATGAGGTGTGAAATACGTGAGTTTCAGTTTATTTAATTTTTTGTTTGAATTTATTACTAATCCAATTTATCACAACCTAGTACTCTCAGATCCAGACTCAGTATGTTTAAATACATCGACTTTATCGCCATATAACCCTCTTGGATCTGATAAGGACCAACAGGTGAATAAAAGTATTAATCTCTTAGAAAAAGAGACATGCAATGCATGCGTTTGTGAG
This sequence comes from Dioctria linearis, assembly GCA_963930735.1. Taxonomy (NCBI): domain Eukaryota; kingdom Metazoa; phylum Arthropoda; class Insecta; order Diptera; family Asilidae; genus Dioctria; species Dioctria linearis. Next base: position 295,555,750 of record OZ005741.1, read on the forward strand.
AATAGCAGACCGAAATGTACAAATCTTTGGTGTGGTCTGCCGAATTGTTTAAGCAACTCAGACAACTCTACAGGATCCTGCAAAAGTCATGAGGTAAATTTGATTACAAACAATATTAAAAATATTTTGTTATTTAATACGAATTATTTCAGGTATGTGTTCCATCATTAAGAGAATCATGTCTTGCTTCACCTTGTGAACCGCGAGGTGATTGTAGGGCCTTAGAACCATCACGACGTGTAGCTCCTCCAAAACTACCAGCCGCCATAGACTGCTGGCCTAATCAGGCTGTTCTAAATGATAATTGTGCACGAATAACAATACTCCTAGAACTAAGGCGATTAGCTCTTGGAACTTCTGTTGAAGGTATCTGTTCGACTCTTAGATCACTTTTAGCAGCTAGACTAGTAAAATATCCTTTTTCAAATGCTCAACTTATTATTTTGTGTGACATAAAAACCGGCGCCAATGATACTATTGAAGTGACAATGGTATATTTCTCTATTTTTATATTTAACTTTTATTAACATTCACTTTTTTCAGTCTTCTTCAAAGAAAGAAAATTCCCAGTTATCTTTGGGTGTCAAACTAATGAGCGAACTTCTGTCCCGGCACAGTGGTAGCAATAATTTCAATTTCAGTCAAGCTGAATTAGTTCCACTTGTATCCGTTCTTGAAGTGAAAGTTGAAACAGCATTGATATCGACTGAAGGCAATGGACCTGGCTTATTGATTGGTATTCTTTGTGGTGCTGCAATTGTAGCTGTTGGCTTCGGAATATTCTTAGCGTTATTCTGGCGACAGCGGATATCTATTCGTTCCGGTTCTGGAGTGAATCTATCACCATCTATAGATACCTCACGACATGATGAAGAAAAATCAAATAACTTACAAAATGAAGAAAATCTGCGAAGATATGCAAATCCTCTGAAAGGAAGTTCAAGCTCTCTACGAGGTGCTATGGAACTAAGTTTGAATCCATCTCCAGAAGTTGCAACAGTATCATCATTAGCTGGTCCTAGCGCCTTGCATAGATCTCAGCCTCTATATCCGTCTTGTGAGCCTGACTTCGATAAAGATATTGAAAATCCAAAAGTACAACAAAAACGAAGTTCACAAATATTACTTCATAAAACACAAAATTCAGATATGCGAAAAAATACAGTTGGTTCCATTGAAAGTCCTCAAAAAGACTTTGGGAAACGTTCTATTAACTGTAAGTCGATGCCTCCTGTCGTCGATTCAGATGTGTTGACTGTTCATGTGTAAACGAAACTCTTGTAGGTAGCCTAAATGTTTTTGTTCCCTTGCTATTGTAGTATGTTTGTAAAAATGTTTTTGTTCTTTATTTATTTTATAGGTAACGAGATAAAATTATGTAAATATTTCATTCTTAGGCCTAATAATATATGTAGTAGTTTACTGCAATTAAGCGATTTAAAATCAATTTAAAGAGCCCTGTGGGTGCCTTTAACATAATTTTTAAGTCTTTGCTTTTTCCTGATTTCGTTTAAAAAAACAAAAGCAACAGCTTTGTGTGCAATTTTTATTTAATTTTTCTACTCTGTTTTCTTTTATTATTTTTATGTTTTTTAACTAAGCATTTTGCAATTTTCCTTGTTCTATTTTGTTATCTTGTGATTTTATATTTTGTTCTTTTAAGTTTTGTGAGAAGTATTTAGTGATGTGGAGAATTCAATTCAATCGAAAGTCCGAGAAATATTATATGCACCAATATGAAGTCGATTAAAAATTAGACAAAATCCAGATTGAGTCAGTGCAATTCCACAGCTAGTAAATTATACTCTAAGCTAACATACAATGAGAATTGAAATGAAATGGTCCAACTCAAAGGGGTTACATATCAGTATCACACCCTCAATGCAAGACTACCACAACTAAAAAATCTTGCATTGACGTTTAAAAATTTCAATTCTTTGTATAAATTCAAATTTTCACAGTCCTGAAGTAGTCCTTTCTTTAGTTAGTAGCCAGTATATATATAAAGTATAACTTCGTATTCAAGAGTATTTTGGTTACAAAGAAATATGCAATAAAAATTTCAAAATCTATTATTTTTGAGTTGTGGTGGTTTTGCACTGGATGTAAGATACATATTTAGTTGAGTGCAAATTCATTACTGATTTGTTTGAGAGTTTCATTGAAAAAACTTCACCACCATCTCTGTATCGAGTTCCTTCTTCTCTTCTTTAAGCCGGTAGAGTGTAATTATTTAGATAGATACATATATGTAGCGCTCTATATCGTTTATTTATGGTATATTGCCATTTATAATCTGGTGCAAAATACAATAAAGACCAGTTTTTCTTATTTTAATTGTCCGATTTGTCTCCTCAATATCTGAAAGGTTTCGTTGAGCTATCTATAAATTCAGTATGTAAAACCGTTTTAAAAAAACACTTCTCGGGAAATAGAGAAGTCGCCCTAGCATTCTTATCCAGTCGACTTTCATTGCCACTCCTACCTAACCTAGTGAACTATTTATGCTACTTCAATGTAGCTCTAAATGATTGACACAGTATACATTGTAAACTGCCTATTTTCGGTTAATTTTATTTTATTTTTATCCCGAATTAAAGTTACCTACCAACTACTCCATATCTTTCTCTCAAAACTTATAGAATCTAAAACAATTGCCATTACTTTAAGAATTAGAGAGAAAACAATCTCAAAATTACTATATTTAAAAGTATAAGTAAGAATGTGTCTATGCTGAAGAAATAATTTTTATACTAAAAGTAATACTGTAACATTCCGTCAATCTCCTGTAAAATTGTAATATTTTAAGCACATTTAAGCTTTGTAATTAGAAATTTTGATGTACATTGAAGAAAAAAAATCTATAAAATTGACGGTAGCGTGTGATATTAACTAATTAGCCTAGGCTTAGACAAGTGCATTTAGTAATTAATTACCTATTCCTTAAATTAGTTTTGAAGTAGTTTTAAGACAAAAATTATAACATAATAGTACACTAAAATATTGAAGGAATAGTTTAAATGAGAAATCTGCACACGAAAAACGAAATTCTCAAAATGTAATCTTGTGTATATAACTTGTAGATACTTTTCGACGTTATTATTAGTTTCGTTTATTCAGTGAACGAAATTCGAATTTGGAATTCACGAAAAACTAGAAATCTGGGAGCACACTTGTTCTGTTCTTTTGGAATACTCAATCTTCTATTGTAAATAGGAGTAAACAAACTGCTAAGTCATTTTGGGTATAATCTGTTCAGTTCCAATTTATTTATTACATTAAATGCAAACTATGCCATGGAACTGGCCTCGGTAGCTCAGTTGGTAAGCGTGCTGACTAACATACCAGAGATCGTGGGTTTGAACCTTGACACGGTCTCGCGCTATCTTTCTACCTAGTTTCCTGTCAATTTCTGTAGCTTTATAGCTTCTCCTACTTGATTAGCACAATACAATGGAAGTGGATATAAGCACTAACCAGGAAGCACATTGTTCACTTATTTTAAGTGGTTCTTTTCTAAGTACTTCATGTACTTGTTTGGATACAATTCCAGGTTTCACATTTTGTATTTTCTTATGTTCTGAAAGGGCAGTATAAATCAAAATAAGTATAGAGAAAGCAAAAACGACGGATGTTTTAATTTAGTCCGCATCAAAAGCAAATGCAATAAAAAAAGGAAACCATGAAATGAAAAGTCATTCTTCTCCGACGTCCAGCACTAGGATTAGTATCGCCAAAATATTATGCTTTTTTGTTTTAAATCCTATTTATCCTGGTGCGCAATTTTTCTCTGTAGCTCTGGATGAGTTTTTAGAGATTTATAAAAATCGACACCATTATTTTTTACGAATAAAATGGAATTTAGCTTGGTTAACAGAAGAGGAGAGCTCTCCTGTTTCCAAATATTTTTTGCTTCTGCAAACACCCGCTCATTTGAAATTTAAAATATTCTTTAAGCAAGTAGGTACTTAATTACTTCTCATTTTTTATCTATGAAGTTTCTAAAGATTCTAATATTTTCTTTATTTCTTGTACTATTTCCTCAATCTCTCGTAATCGTTGACTTGAATACTCGAAAATCATTTGCTATGTCCATTGAAGATTTTTCCTTGTAAAATCTCTCATAATGTAACGTAGAATTTGTGGGCTTTTTCATTTATGGCACTCATAAAAACAGTCTTAAGTTACAATTTCGTCCAACATAAATAAAAACATAAAATACAGGTTACAATTGGGAAAACAGGATACAGGGGATGTAATGAAAAGACAAAATAACAGTTTTATATGAAAATTAAGATTATATGTAAAGCACTAAAACGATGGTTTACATTTCTGAGCCATTCATATTATCGGTGGTTCGCATTATCGATCTGCTGCACTACAACAAGTTGTGCTACATCCAATTTCGTACTATTTTGTCACACCCAAATTCGGATTTATATCACTCTATAAACCTAACCGTTAATACTTACTAAACTTGCGATCAGATTAACTTCGAAAAAATCAATTGCCTTAATAAACATAATTCAGAATGACAATCTTGCCGGAAGCATGCATTAATAACAACATCCATTTATTAATAAAACATTATAACATTCCATAAATAAGGATGATCAAAGGAAATCTTAAATCATTCACAATTATGATTGTAAAATAATATTGTACAATACTTTTACACTAAAACAAATCTTTAAATTTTGTATTCAAATGATATTATTGACGATATCTTTAACAGGTAGAAGCAATTTATAGTGTGAATGATTTAAATTTTAAAAATGCTTTCTTGCCTTACAAGCTTATTAGTTTAAACTCCTTGGAAATGTTAATAATAAAGACGAGAAACAATTGAAACACTCTGGGTACTAAATGCAATAGAAATTGTTTAAAAAGCAAAAACAAAAAAACTATAGAAATTTGTATATAATTATTAAATCACCACGTATTATTAAAATGAGGTAGCATTAGGAAAACTTTTGATCAGTACTAAGTACTTAATTTATTTTTACCACAGGTAATAGAGCTCCGTTTATGTTAGATAAGTAAAATAAGCAATAAGCAAATGAATATTATTTAATTAATGTGTATCAAATTTTTTAATAGTAATGAAACCGAGAATAGGTGTCTTTAGAAAAAAAAAAAAAAACAAAAACTATTAAAAGTCTGACTGTAAGAACACTGTAGATTTAGATTAAACAGAGTTTTATTGTTTTGTACTTTGAATACTCAAATTTCAAATGGTTTATTTGAAAAAAAAATATGGAATAAATAAATAAAAATTATATTGTGATTTATTGTTTCTGTTTTATTTGCGTATTGAAATTTCGCAAATGGTCATCTCAAATGACCTTATTCTGAATGTTGAAAAGTCGAACTATATACAGTATGTGATCATTAAATTAGACGCACCTAGCAAAACAACGAAATTTTCAAGTAATGCGTATATGCTAGAACTTAGAAAACTTTTTTAGAATAAAACAATTTATTTTATGCAAATGGGTATTAAGTTTGCATTAACTTCAACAGCACATTTCGAAAAATAATAATTCTTATGCAAGGTCAGATGTTCCCGTATAAGGACACCCATCAGTAAGTATTTAAACTTTTATAATTATTCTTGTTATGTACATATAGCCTAATAGTAATCTAAGTGAATTTTGGCACATATTGCGAATATTAGCTGTTTATTTTCACTTGCAGGTGCTCCCTTAACAGGACTGAACATGGTAAGTCCATAAATTGATGTGGAAATTCTTATATTTAATGAAAATGTAATTGCTTGTTAACACATATCGTGAAAATTAATAATTCATATTCACTTGCGGGTGCTCCTGTAATCGGACAGCACATGGTAAGTCCATAAATCGATATGAAAATTCTTATATTTAATAAAAATGAAAATACTTTTAATACAGCTCGTGAAAATTAATAGTTCCTAGTCACTTGCAGGTGCTCCTGTAATAGAACAGCACAGGGTAAGTCCATAAATCGATGTGGAAACTCTTCCATATATATTTTAATAAAAATGTAATTGATTTTAGCACATATCGTGAAATTTACATTCAAAAAACTTGTCTTAACTTATTCTACGACTTATCCGATTTTTTTTTTCTTTTTGCTTATTTGTTTTTCGTTTATTTTCCTTTGCGGGTATTCTTCCCGGCGTGTGGCTGCTTTTACAATCAGCCCTAGAAGTACTGTTGGGGTGCTTTTACTATTTCGGCTTGTAGCCAGCCCTTATTATCTTGGTAGATTTCTTGAGGTGCACTGTTTTCTGCCACTTGTTAATTTATTTTAAATAAAACTTTTCACTGGATTTTCTGTATTAATTATTCCTGTTTCCATCCTCATCACGTTGGACCACACGTCCCTCACCTGGCTGATCGTCTCTGTCATCTGTCACTTTCCGATATTGTTAGGGAGTTATAATTAAAACGACTTAACTTCACGACAATTTGAATCAAACTCTATTAACTTCTTTCTTTTACATGAAATTACATTTATTTCTTAAGTCAAATTATTTCGTAATGGGGTCATTCTTGCATTATTGCTTCTTGTTATTCATTGAAATGATCGACAAATGTTTATTAAGCGCTTTATTGTCTTATTGGAAAATTTGACATAATTTACACAATAAAGCCAAAGTAAGTTTATTACGTTGTTGCTCTAATTGAGCTCTTTCATAATAAATATCTTTTGTCTGATCATTTCGATGAATAACAATTTCTTGTTTCCTAACATGCCTCCCCCTTTACAGATTCTATGTATTATTCTAATTTTATTTTAACGTCGTTTTTTTTTTTCACTTTACTTATTTATTAATTTTTGTGTCTTTTTGTGTTGGTAATATAATAACATAAAAAGAATTTAAAAACCATTTGCAAATGTCGGATTTTGTATATACCTCATATTAACTTTTGTTCTAAACTCCCTAAATTATTAATTATTTTAGATTATTTGTAACTCTTCTTTAACTGCTAATTAATTAATTTATTCTTGTTGCTAGATTATAATATCATTATATGTATACTTATTTTTATAATGTTACCATGAATTTATTATTTATTTCATTTATTATTTATATATACTATATATACATATATATATTTTTTTTGTTTTTTTTTTTTTTAGTCTTGGGTAGTAAATTTTTTTTTTAATACTTAGTTATTGGATATATATATATTACTGTTAACTAATTAATCTTATTCCCTTTTTCTTTTTAATTGTTAGTATCAGTAGTTGCAGGCTGGCATGTTTCAATGCAAACATCATTGTTTTGTGGCGAGTTATGTATGGGAACAATGATTTGTTCTCTTCTGGGAATTATTATAGGTTGAGAAATGAATTCACTCCTCCGTTTTACCTCTGGCGGATGACTGGATTTTTTACATCGTTTTTTTATTATGATTATAATAAGAAGAGAAGAGCAAACTATTATCAGAATAGTACCAAGAGAAGAAGTTAAAATATTAAACTTCTTGTGTAAGTAAGCAGTTGATTTACTTGCTTCGCTTTGAGCCATGTCGTACTCTAAATGCTCAATAGTCTTGCTACTTTCCTTAAGAATGGAACGTAACGATGATGGTTCTAGTACCTTTAACCTTTTTAAGTCGCCCTTATTAATCTTCTGCATTCTTAAAATTGGTTTGTATTTATCCAGTATTGGTATTTCTGGATTTTCTGGTTGGGTGAACGATAAATTATACAACGCATTTGTTTTAAAAGGAATAATAAAGTCTTCAAGTCTGAATGTACAAGGTTGTAAAAGTCTAAATATACCTACACCTTGTAAATGCACAGTGGATAAGCCATCTGGACACTGACAATATAGTGGACTACGGTTATGCATCCAATATAACCAAGCATTTTCATGCTGCATGGGAACTAAAAGATTGTCAAAATGTTTGAGTATTCGATGAGCACAGGTAGGTGATTCTGAGAAGGGATTTTTGAACAAATTTTTGATGCAATCTCCTTCCTTTGGGATGATACGCATGGGCTCTACTGATTCACAAGTGAAGAATGTAGTGTTTAATGGGATGCAACGTGATTTGAATTTTTCTTCACTTAATTCAAAGTTTTTATGTAAAAATGAACTATGAAATAAGTAGTCCGGTATATCGTCAAAAATGGAATAAATACCATCTTTTATTGGTGTGGGAATTAGGTAGATCTTATTTACACTGAAATAAGGACTTTCAAGAATAGGTATAAGGATTTTAATGAGGATTCTATCACCTAAACATTGAGAATATGTTTTAGTGATAAGCTTTGTTATGGAAAAATCAGATTCTATATCATGTTGAGTTGATGTTATTTCATCATATAGTGATTTAAATTCTTTAGCGGGAAGCATTAATGGACTTAATTCCTGGCGTTGAATTGATTCCAAAACAAAAAATGTTGTTGTAAGTTGTTCCGAAATTTTTTGTAATTCATTTAACATGAATAAAGCGACTTCGTTCATTTCTGTCATTACGTGAATCAGTCGTACTTCAGTTGTGGTATTCTTTAAAGTATCTTCCACAAACTTATTGAAACGATTAGTTTTTTCAACTAGTAAATTATGTTGAGATGTGAGGTTTAAGAGTGAACTTCCCATAACTTCTGTATTTGTTTTTATGAGTGTTAATTGTTGTTTGGTAAGGCTTATACTCTTTTTGTTACTACCCTCTAATTCTTCCAATCTAGCATAGATTTGATCTGAGTCCTCGTGATCCATTGTTCCGAAAAGGAACTTTGCCACTGAACCACCTAAATTAACTAAACCTCTCTTCTTTCTTGATGTGTTACACTGCGTATAAATATTGATTTCATTAATTTTTTCCTCAATTTTCAAAATTCTTAAATTTATTTCTTTCCTCCAATGTTTACAATTACTCTCACCTGGGCCATAATTTATACCACTACATAGATATTCCAAAGTTTTTTCGCAGGATCGTACAAAACCCAGAGTGTCGTTCCACAAAGGGAATTTTATTTGCGTTAAGAATGTCCAATGTTGTCGATATGTGAGAGCCCGTCCAACTTCTTCGAATATAATCCCCGTTTGCCTTACGGGATGTAGTTCCACGGGTTCTGTTCCGATCATGACTGGTAACCATGCCAAAATGAGGAGTGTGCGAGACATTCTGGAAAAGAATGTTTATATAAATAACTTCAGTCTATTGTTGTGTACACGGCGCTTTCGTTTTCTAATAAGTATAGTGCTATTTACAGGACTATTTATGTTGAGAACTGGAAAAGGTCCTGTCCAGTAAGGGGACAGTTTATTGCGTCTCGCTGAATTTCGCAATAGAACCTCATCTCCTACATGAAATTTTACTGGATGAATTTTTTTATCATAGTACTGTTTTGATATATTCTTGCTTTGGAGTAAATTTTCTCTTGCGAGCTTATGCGCTACTTGAATTTTATTTCTAAGGTATAAAAAGTAGTTCTCATGGTCATATATAGGCAATGGTTCTCTTTTCAGGTTATCAGGAATTCTGGCCGTAAAACCGAATAGGCAATCATTCGGCGTTAGTTTGGTACCTGCGTGAACACTATTGTTCCGTACGAACATGGCAGGTCTCAGGTGTTCATCCCATGTATTCAAATTTTCATCAACAAAACCTCTTAGATATTCTATTAATGGTCGATGCGATCTTTCCAATGAACCATTTGACTGAGGATGGTAAGCAGTTGTTTCTAGTTTTTTGATTTTTAGAAATTTGCACAAAGCTCGGAACATCTCAGAGGTAAAATTTGAACCCTGATCTGTAACCAAAATTTTAGGAATACGATATCTGCTAATTATTTCATTGAAAAATGCCTTAGCTACTGTTGTTGTTTCCATATTGGAAATAGCAACAACATCCATGAATTTTGTAAGATCGTCTTCGAAAGTGAGGATGTATTTATTTCCGTTAGTAGTTTCAGGCAGCGGACCTACAATATCCATGTATGTCTTATCAAAAGGTTTAAATGGAGTATCCGTTATCTCCATTGGCATTTTATGGTCTTTCCCTATTTTATTCTTTTGACAAACTTCGCATGCTTTTATGTAACTTTTAATGTCTTTTAACATGTTCTTCCATTTAAATCGGTTTCTAATTTTTTTGTATGTTTTAAAAGTACCCTGGTGACCGCCAAGGGGAAGATCATGGTAGTCACGTAAAATAGTTTTGATGTCTTTGGGGTCTGAAAGAATTACTGCTTCTGGATTAGATTCATTATCCTGTGTATATTTGATATTCAAATTTGACTCTCCTGTTTCATTAGTTGTGTTTTTTTTCATGTTTGTGCTTATTACTTGTTTTTCCTCACTTACTTTGTTTCTATCAGCAATTTGTTTCGTTTTCGATCTAGTGATTGCCAAGCACGCACTTTCAGTTGATTTTCCGGAAAAGGGTTCATTGACTTCGGGAATTCTACTTAACGCATCCGCATTTGTGTTATATCTTCCGGCTTTGTATTCAATACTATAGTCATATTCAGCCAGTTTATGTCTGAGACGGAGTATTCTACTTGTAGGATCTTTTATATTTACTTCACCGCGTAAAGGTTTATGATCTGTGTATACTGTAAAGCGACGTCCGTAAAGGTAACATCTAAAATTTTTTACTGCCCACACAATCGCAAGTAACTCTTTTTCAATCGTTGAATACCGTTTTTCGGCATCGTTGAGCGATCTGCTTGCATAGGCTATGGGTCTATCGTGCCCCATTGGACCTTGTGATAATACAGCCCCTAAAGCATCATTGCTGGCGTCAGTGATTAAGCTGAAAGATTTGGCGAAATCAGGATATATTAACACAGGTGGACTCACAAGTGCTTGTTTTAGAGTCTCAAAAGCATTTTGACAATCAGGATCCCAGTTAAATTTTACATTTTTCCTGAGCAGTCTATTTATTGGTGCGGCAATTTTAGAGAAATTGCTGATGAACTTCCTATAATAATTTGCTAAACCTAAAAATGATTGTACTTGTCGGATTGTCTTTGGCACTGGGAAATTTTGGACACATTTACTTCTGCTTGGATCGGGGAGAACACCTTCAGTAGTACACTTGTGACCCAAATATACAATTTCCTTTTGCAAAAAACTACATTTCTCGGGTTGAAGCTTCAAGTTATGAGCTCGAAGCCTATTGAAAACTTCTCTCAATTTATCTTCATGATTTATTAGGTTACTAGCAAATATAAGAACATCATCAAGGTACGCCCATGACTTGAACTCGCATGTACCCGAAAGCACATGATTCATTAGTCTCTGAAAGGTTGCCGGCGCCCCCTTAAGCCCAAAAGGCATACGTTTAAATTGGAAATGCCCATGAGGAGTGCTAAATGCAGTCTTCTCTCTGTCATTTTCACTTACTTCTATCTGATGGTAGCCGCTAGCAAGATCTAATGTGGAAAAATATCGGGCGTGACCCAACTGGTCTAGAATATCTTCTATTCTAGGCAGTGGATAGGCGTCGCCCACAGTAACTTCATTGAGCTTGCGATAATCGACTACAATACGCCAGCGCTTCTCCCCATCAGGTCCCGGCTTTTTCGGGACTACTAGAAGTGGCGAATTCCAGGGACTTTTACTCAGTTCAACTATTCCCTCGTTTAACATTTTATTCACTTGGCTATTTATTACTTCGCGTTGTGTTTGAGGAAGACGATACATTCTTTGATTTATAGGGGCTTGATTTGATTGAGTCGGAATGTCATGTTGGATACTTTGAGTATAAGTAAGTGCATCTCCCGGTAAATAAAAAATGTCTTCATACTCATAAAGAAGGTTGTAAATAGAATTTTCTTCCACTACATTAATATTTTCTCCTAACTGAACCATATTCATTATTTTATTAATACGTTCCTTTTTATAACTTTTTAAATTAGAGCTTTGAGTGCAAAAAATGTTTCTTATATCACATTCCACTTCATTGCTATTTTCAATATTTTCATACTGTTTAAAGGAATTTATATTTAGATTAATTATTTCAAAATTATCAAGCGATTTCAACTGAGGTGAGTAATCTTTTATTTTCACACTGTACTCGTTTACATTAATAACACTTAAAGCGGCTGTATCATCCAAAGGCTTTATTAAACAATTACCAATGTACACACCTTTCTCAATCTCAGCAGCCAAACAGAGCAGTTCTGCTTTACTGTTTAATTTAATTGGCACCAATACCTCCGATCTAGATGGTAATTCAAAATTAATTTTTCCTTCGAATGTTATCAATTGCTTGGGATCTATGCTCCCTTTTGTATCACTTTTTAGCACACCAACTTTCTTAGCTTGCGAGTTAAGATTCGTGGCTTGTTGTGTTTCAATGCATGCACTTGAGAGCAATCCTGTATCGATTGACTTTTGAGACATGTATCTATCATTAGGCATCAAATCAACTCCCTTAGAGCGTGATCTAAGATTGATTTTTGCCAGTGTTGGAGTGTCAACATTCGAAGTATTTTTGACAAAGGGTACAAAAATATCCTCAGCGTTCGCTTCCGTGCGAGGAAACTTGAGACGCTGAGATGGTCCATCAACAACGCAGTGTGAGGACAAAAAATTGTTGCCTAAAATTCCATCACTTAAAATGTTATCATTATCAGAGATAATGTGAAATTTACAAATGTAATTTGAACCGACCAACAAATTACCATCACAAGTTCCCACAGTTGAACTTTGACCATTTATCGTTTTAAGCTTAACTTTTTCATGTTTGTTGATTTCTATATTATCTTTTAATTTGCTTTCTTTTATTAAACTCACTTCTGAACCGGTGTCAACTATCAAGTTAACGTTTTCATTTTTTGTAATGTTCAGTGGGATATTTACCACTGGAACATCACTCTCAGCGGAGCACCCTTTTACGGTGTTTTTAATTAGAGACGTGCCGGGGTGTCGGCGGACGTCTCCAAATCGTTTCCCGTTTCCAATCTTCTTAGTTTTTCTTGTAGCTGTCGCTTCTCCCATCTTTCTTTAGCTATGCAGAAATTTTCGTCATGTCCAGGTTGTAAACAAAAGTTGCATAGAACAGGAGGTTGTTCACTATAACCGGAACGGTCGACATGACTCATATTCACCTTTTTATATGAATTCCCCTGCTCATTCTTAATGAATTTATTATTATTATTTCTAAAATTGTTTTGCTTTCGTTGGCAATTTTGATAAGCATGACCATATGCCTTACAAAAAGTACAATACGGTGTCGACTTACGAGTTCGACATTCGTAATATGTATGGCCTAGGCGATTACAAAAACCACACTTGACCTGATTTTGCTTTTTGTGTTCAGGAGTTAACCTTGAGCTGTTTTCTGTAAGTTGGTTCATGGTAAAATTTTTATTCAAATTAAAATTATTATTGGCATTTATGGGATTGGGGTTTGTTAAAAGATTTGAATAAGCTGTTGTACAATTTAGTGTACCAAAATTTGGATAGAGCATGAATTGCTCTGCTTGTTCGAGTCGTTTAACTTTTGAAGTCAATGCCTCTAGTGTTGTTTCTGGATCTTGCCAAAGATAGAACTTTTGAGTTGGGTTAAATATTCCCATTTTAAAACTGTTAACCGCAAGTTCCTCTAACTCTGTATTAAGAATATGTGCACCCGCAGGGTATTGTTCCTTAGCTTTCAATTTACACTTTTCTAATTGTCTTTTTACACGATTTAGAAACGTTAACAGACTTTCACCAGGCACTTGTTGCATTAAACGAAGTTCATTATTAAGTAACATATAGGATTTTTCATCCGAAAAATTATCTTTAAAGGAAGTGAAAAACTCTTCAATGGTTTGGAAAGTCTTATCGTGAAACAATTCTAATGCCCGACCACGCAAACGAGTGGGAATTAATTTCAATAAAAGAAGTTTTTCTTCGGGGGTCTCTAAAGATTCATATGCCAGCCGACAACAAGTCATAAACATACATATGTCATTCGACAAATTGGAATTATCTTCTCCAGAAAAAAGGGGAATAAGATTTAAAACAGTACTATTTACTGTCTCCATTTTTCTAATTTTAAGTAAATTTTTCGAATGCGAATTCGTCTTATTATTACTAAGAAAATTTCTATTACTAGGTTCTAAATCTACACACCTTTGTATTCCTATACTGGATGGCGCTGAGTTGAACCTTGGTCTCAAGTATTTCCTTCCGTGACGTAGCTGTATAATAGTCACGTCTCTCGTTTCATTTACTTTCTCCGCTTCTGGTTGCTGTTCGGCTATTTCTCCCACAGCTGCGTCGCTTGTTTCTTCTATGCTTACTATTTTTTCCGCTGCGTGAACTTCAACTATTATTTGTTCCCCTTTTGTTGTGATTGGAACCTCAGTTGGATTGTTGTTTTGGAGCTCAGAACTTGCAATTTCTGAGATCTTACTTCCGGATGTTGACGTAGAAAAGGTTGGGCTACTCTCCTCGAAACTGAAGGAATCTATTCTCCTTATAAATCTTTCCAACCTGTTGTCCAAAGGTAATTTCGGCGTGCTAGTCGTCCCAGACATGAAAACTAGTATCGTCTTTCATACACATGTATGTACATAACTGCCCCACATTTCTTTTTGTTTACTTATTCACATGAAAACTAAAATCCACTTTTATACACATGTATGTACATAACTGCACCACATTTCTTTTTGTTTACTTATTTTTTCGTTTTCCCATATAATTTTTCACACTGATTCACTTCTTTATTTTGCGCACGTGAATTCTAATAGTATTACAATGAACTAAATTTTTTTTTTTTGTAAAAGCTACCGGCTGCGCCAATTTATATTAGGGAGTTATAATTAAAACGACTTAACTTCACGACAATTTGAATCAAACTCTATTAACTTCTTTCTTTTACATGAAATTACATTTATTTCTTAAGTCAAATTATTTCGTAATGGGGTCATTCTTGCATTATTGCTTCTTGTTATTCATTGAAATGATCGACAAATGTTTATTAAGCGCTTTATTGTCTTATTGGAAAATTTGACATAATTTACACAATAAAGCCAAAGTAAGTTTATTACGTTGGTGCTCTAATTGAGCTCTTTCATAATAAATAACTTTTGTCTGATCATTTCGATGAATAACAATTTCTTGTTTCCTAACAATATCTCTATCGTGGATTCAATCCATCCCTCGCATGGGGTTTTGTTTCTCTGCAATCTACTGTGCGCTAGATGTCAGGGCGTTAACTAGATATGCTGCTGTCATGCCCACATGCGACCATAACTTTATAAATAATAATCACTTTACATTTTTAGAAATATTTCCATTTAATTGTTATTTTAGCAGCTATCACTTCGTTTTCTCCACATAAAACATACGTCAACTTTTTACTAGCGTTAAAATGCTATTTTTTGGAGATCGCGTTAAATTTTACCAATACACGATGGAGCTCGTTACTAGGCTTTAAAGGTAGTATCGAGTTCGAGCAAAATGTGACATTTCCATACAAAGTTTAGCGCTGGTAAAATCGCAAGCAAAAATTTTACTGAAGATTTTACAAGTGGTAAAAAGTGAATATTTATCTAGTTTCAGATAGATGGCGCCACTTATTTTACTGATCTTTTTAATGTGCGTAGCATTAAAATTGACATTTCCTGTTTCTATGACAATTTTCAGATTGCTTTTTTTTTTAATTTATTGAAAGATTTAATTTCTCCTAACAATGGTCAAATTTTAATTGTAAATTGCAAAAACGGTTATCTAAACTTAATAAACAATTTGAAGTTTTTCAGTGATAAAATTTTTTGACAGCTGTCACTTTGTTTTCTCCAAATAAACATGCGTCAAAATTTTACTAGCGATTTTATTGTGAAATATTTGGAGACCGGAGAGAATATACTGTGATCGGAGGCTGAAACCCTAATATCGAGTTCGGGCAAAGCAAAATTTCTAATCGGTCGGCTGTACATTTGTTTACGTGCGATTTGAGGTGATAATATAATAATTAAATTATCATTACGTGCTGTGACTGTAACTTAATTGAACACGCATAATTAATTTCCGTAATCATATAAGGGCCAACCCAGACGAGAACTTTAGGGAGGGAAGGAATTTGGCTTAGATGTACCATACAATAATGTCCTTCCTTCGCGTAGTTCCTTATATGATTATACGATTATACCGAAATTAATTGTGTGCGTGTTCAATTAAGCCACAGTTTTGATATAAACAATAACTGTATCACAAATTCACAACACGTAATGATTATTAAATTATTATATTATCACCTCAAATCGCAAATAAACATCTGTACACCCGTCCGATGAGAAATTTCAGAAATTTCGCAATTTCAAAATGGCCGACTTGCTGCAGCATTGGAATCTTAGAATATAGAGAATACAGGAGATGTGATAAGCCGTAACCCCCGCAAGATACAAGCCATGAACAAAGTCGCAAAAAGAGAGCAGCGGGCCGGTCAGCAGGCGACATACACCGTTTTCTTGCCTTGTCTTACTAAAGGAGTTTTTCATATAAAAGTTGCTTGTATTTCGTTCAAACGCTATAATTTCCATAAATTTGTTCTACATGCTATAGTTTTTAAAACTATTAGAAAGAAAACATATTTGGCTGCAATTTGTTTTAACCTCATTTTGCTGTGGGAGCGACAGTTTTGGGCTTTAGGACCTGTTTAAGATGAAATTTTAGTTTTTCCTCCATGACGAGTATACAAAAACAACCAGTGAGAGTGAGCACTTACTGCATGCTGAACCCGGCACGTTAAGGCATTTTAATGTGTCGGTGCCTTCGGCGACTTCATGGCTTGTATTATATTCCGGGGGTTACGGATAAAACCAAATTTAGCGTAGTCAAATTCTGGTTGTGTTAGTATCTGTTGCCGCTGTAGTAAAAGCTCAGTACAGCCGTATAGTAGAATAAATATAGAGAGCGGGGCAACAAGATATATGGTTGAAAATATTGCGTTTGCTCCCACCGAAAAGGTTCTTATTCGATGCACTACGCCAACATACCCTGTGAGTTTCGCAGCTGTCATAAACGTAAACAAATCTCGGTGGATGAAGGAATTTTTCTATATTTCAATGTTTTTGTTCTGTATTTTTAATATAATTTAATATCAAAAGGTGTGTAAAGTACACAAAATAATATTTTTTAACTATAATTGCCTAAAAAATGATTTCCCACGTCGTCTTGGTGTTGTTTTGGCAATTTTTCATCGAACACTTCATTCTGAAATTACATGAACATCACTTAGAAATTTATCACTATAATATCAACAGTTAATTACTTACACTCTTTACTTTATTTAGCACTATTTTTAAATCACTTTTCACAACTTTTCAATTACATTTAAATTGTTGCAAATTTATTGCAAATTAAAGAAACTTCTTTAGACAGCTAAACACAGATTTGTCTCTTTCTTCAATATAATGCTGAGCTACTTCACGGCACGCTGAAAAATCCACGCTCGCACACGAATTTTACAGGAATAAACACTTCCTGTTGTCTCTATATTCTAAGATTGGTATGCGCCCGTATTCCCGTTCGAAACTTGGAATTTCGGCATCCCCCCCCCCCCCTCCAGGAATACTTCACGACGGAAAAAGTGCCATTATCCTACTCTGTGTGGGCTATGGCTAAAGAACTACGCGGAGCTGTTACGTGCGTTTTGAGGTGATAATATTATTATTTAATAATCATTACGTGTTGTGAATTTGTGATACAGTTATTATTTACATCAGAAACTGTGACTTGATTGAAAACGCATTCTTTTAATTTCCGTAATTATGGAAATACGCGGAGCAGCATTATTGTGCTGGCACTGTTAGCAAAAGGGAAGGAACTTCCTTCCTTCGTTAAAAACTTCTAGTGTGGGAAGGCCCATTTGAAGTAAAATTTAGCTGATTTTTTAACGAAGCTTTAGACGATTCTTAACAATAATTGGAAAACAAAATTTTAATTTGTCGCTTTGGGCTGTGGTTGTCAGTAGTGAGCAGTGGGAATAGAAAAAAGTTCGAAAGAAGTCGAGAATTTCGCGTTGAGTGCAAAGTACATTTTCTGGTTGCTAATCATATCGATTAATTTGTTTTGTGAAGTTGCATTTTTATTGAAGCTAAGATTTCATAATGCCTTACAAAGCTGTTTGTTTATTGAAGGGTGATGCTTCCGGAACGATATATTTCGACCAAGAAGATGAAAAGACTCCAGTAAAAGTTAGCGGAAGCGTAACCGGTCTGTCCAAGGGTCTTCATGGATTTCATGTACATGAGTTTGGTGACAATACAAATGGATGCACTTCGGCTGGAGCCCATTTTAATCCATGTAATAATGTTCATGGAGCACCCGATTCAGCTGTAAGACATGTTGGAGACTTGGGAAATGTAGAATCTGGAGACGATGGAAAAGCTCAAGTAGACATAACAGATTCAGTAATATCATTGATTGGACCTAATAGTATCGTTGGACGATCGCTGGTTATTCATGCTGATCCGGATGATTTGGGAAAAGGTGGCCATGAATTGAGCAAAACTACGGGAAATGCTGGTGCTCGAATTGGTTGCGGTGTTATTGGAATTACTAAAATTTAAATTAGATTTCTGGTTATGTTAAAAATGTTGCAAAAAATATATTTGTGTAACCACAATATGTAAGCAAAGTACAGTAGCAAGAGCTGGTTTCAGGGGAAAATATAAACTTCTTTCACTTCCGTATTTTTTGTTACTTTTTTCTACCTTAAATTTTGCGTTTCTGCGCAGTTCTTGCTTGAGTATAGTGGAGTTTGTTTAATTTGCAATCTGGGACTCCGAGATTTTATACTGGAAATAATTTACCATTTCTGATGGATAATTAGATATTTACTCTTTTAAAAAGGAATCGTCACTCCCACAGAATTTATATCCTGAAAAATTTGCTTGGATCTCATGCCCAGGATGACGGGGATAAATTATTACAATGTATGATGGAGAAATGTGGGCATACGACAATTTTCCTGTTAGCCGACCAGTTCACTTTTTTTTCTTTTGTTAGCCTATTAAATATGTAATTAAATGTTAACCTTTACCACAGTATACATACAGTAGAATAGCTTAGAACTAACTACTGAACTACTACTGTGCCTTTACTCAATGTGCCAGGGTAATTAATATTTAATGTAGCTCTTAGCTGAAGTTATAAATACTTTCTGACTTGTAATTTGGACGAATTACGTACCTACTGTAGGTTTGTATTCATAGAAACACGTAAGAACTGCGAGTGGAATCGAGGAGACCAGATAATTGAATTATCGAATGTAAATTTTACTATGCGCATAATTCATACATTTTCATATAGTTGATTTTTTCCATTGTAACAGAACCACATTCAGGTTAGGGGTCGGAAAGTCTGAATTTTTCTTTGCTTTTCTTATGCCGGTCCTAACGTAACAAGGAAATATAGAATACAAGCTATTCCCATACGACGAACCTCGTTCCTCGATTAGTGACGTATATCGTGAAAATGTATGGGAAACAAACAAAATTGGAAATTTTTCGTGGTTTTTAGACCGAAACAGGTAATGTCATATAGTTTGTCATTGTGTTGTCTGTACCGTGCTTTCCTATACATTTTCATGACATTTCGTCACTAATGGTAGAACGTGGTTCGTAATGGGAATATTTGTACCTTGGGACTTCTATGGCTGTGTTCAACTTGCCTGTGCTCTGGCGTAACCACCGGAACGACGAGGGCATAGTATGCCCTCGTCGCACCGGAATATACAAATACAAGCCATGAACAAAGTAAAAAAACGGAGCAGCGGGCCGGTCAGCAGGCGACATCCACAGTATTCTTGCCTTGTCTTACTGCAGGAATTTTTCATATAAAAGTTGCTATTTTTTTTAAATTGACTGCAATTTGTTTTAACTTCATTTTGCTGTGGGAGCGACAGTTTTGGGCTTTAGGACCTGTTTAAGTAGAAATTTAAGTTTTTGCTCCACGGCGAGTATACAAAATGCAGTGAGAATGAGCTCTTACTGCATGCTGTACCCGGCACGTTAAAGCCTTTGTCGGTGCCTTCGGCGACTTCATGGCTTGTATTATATTCCGGGGGTTACGGCTCTGGAGGTGAAGCCAAAGTAGCTTTAAGGCAAACTCCGAATCGGCGTAGCATGCATCAACGCAGCATGCAGCAACTGTGATGCAAGGTTTGATATCATGGGATCATATGGGACAATTTACAATCGACGCATCAGATGCATGATGCGTTGATGTATGCTGCAAGGTTTTGGAAAATTGAAATTTTAATGCATGTTGCAACAGCTCTGCCAACATACTGAGGTAAAAAATAAAATTTAAAACTTATTTATCTCATATTTCTTCCGGATCTATTTTTTTTTTTAAAGAAAAACGTCTAAATTAAAGTTATGTACAAAAGAAAAACTTGGTATTAAGGTGTTTTGTTTGTGAATAAATGTAAATTATAAAAAAAATTTGCATTACAAAGTTTCCTTTACTGCTTGCTGCGCCGATTGTGAATTGTACAGGCGCAATTTTTGCAGCTTGCCGTCATGATGTATGCTGCGTCGATTTTGAATTGGCCTTGACGTTTTTTGAGCTCGCTATAGCCAAAAGTTGAACAGATCCTATATATATCTTTGACAGCAATCAATTTACGGCGCTTTTGTGTGGAATGTTGATTGAATTATGTTCCCCACCCCGGTTTTGGGCCGCCCTCCGGCGGGGCGTAGAAAAGAAAAAAAGCTCGCCACGCCAACTGTAGCCAATAGATTTTCACCCGCCCGCGGCTTACAGAAACCGTTTACGAAACCAAATTTTTTCACCCACCCACCCACGTTCCAAGCCACCCTCCGGCGAGCGTAGAATTTTTTTTTTTGTTTAAATTTTAGAATCTTTGATTTTTATTAATATTTCATATTTCAGTGATTTTACTACAGGTCGCACTGTAATCGATATAGTTTTCGTTCTATTACGTTATATATTTCAATTTTATTACCGAATTAACCTAATCAGATAACAGCTGTCTTCCTCCCACTTCTCGTTATTGTTTCTGTTTGATTTGTGTTTTGTTGTGGGAGGAATTTTTACGTCAGTTTACCATTTGTTTTATATTGGAATTTACATTACGATTTTATAATAAATTTCGATTTATAACATTAAATTAGCGCATTGTACTTAAAAAATGTTGGAATTAATTAAGAAATGGCTCGCTTACCTCTATTTGCACTATGAACTTATCACTTGCGTATATATGTTTGAACCTTGGGAGCGCAAATTAATTAGTATACATTCGAAGTTAGCCTTATTAACGAGATAAAGTGTTCATCCATAATTTCTATTTTTAGATGGATTCGTTATTGTAATCGTCTGCTTGATAACGTTTTCAAGTTATGTATATCTTCCGAAATACACGGAGACGTTGGTACAGTTCCTATCTCCAGCCCCAATGATTGGAGAAGTACACTTACATTCACCTCAGAGGATATCTATTAGTTGAAAATAAATATTTAGTGCCAGCGTTAGTTCTAAGATTTAAGCTATTTGAATTAATCTCTCGGTTGTTGGATAGTGTATGTAGACTTTAAAGTTTTATTGAGACAGAATCTTATCGATTAGGTACTTAGTAGATTATTTGACCTTTTTTTTATTTTACTTGTTGGTGCTCTGCGACTAGCATTTTGTTAATTAATGTTATATTATTTTCATTCTTCGATTATTGTATATGAATAATATGTAGGTGCTATGGAATTTG
The DNA here is from genome assembly GCA_963930735.1 of Dioctria linearis. Lineage (NCBI taxonomy): Eukaryota > Metazoa > Arthropoda > Insecta > Diptera > Asilidae > Dioctria > Dioctria linearis. Next base: position 295,577,427 of record OZ005741.1, read on the forward strand.
TAGTTAACAGCTTATTTCTTATATAGGTAAGATGGGAGTTAACGAATTAAAGATTTTTACTCTGAATAAATCGCTCTTCAATAAAATACATTTTATATGCTATTTTTTTTTATAAATTTATAATATACTTGTAAATGTATTTCTCCTCTGTACTATCTAAATAAGAAGTCGTTTCATTCCTTATTTCAGATTTTCAATGCATAGTGTATAACAAGAGATCATTGGCCTTGTATTTCATCTTTGCGTTCTTTTGACTAAATAATTTTAGTTTCTCTGCACTATTTTATTTATTAAGTGTATGTCAATTCCAGATTTTCATAGAAATATACTATACCAATTAAATACGGATGTACACAAAGGCAGAAAGTGGTAGCAAGAAAGATAGGGTCGAAATTACACTCGGTCTTATACATATATTAGCCACAAGGGAACCAGATTTTAATTTCAAATGTCACGTATAGATGCAACTTTTTATAATTTTTTTTTAATAAAAACTCGCATATAAAATAAAATAAATTCTAATTATTTAAGATATAAGGATAACGGTTTTTAAAATTATGGTTTTAAGGATGGTTTGATGTTTCTATTGTGAAAGAATTAGGAGAACGGGATCGTTATTTTTGCAGAGTACGTCCGAAAATACTTGCTTGTCTGTACAAAAATCCGTAAAACAATGTTGTATTTGACTATCACAGCCACCTTAACCCAAGCTCGCTGCAGTGACATGTTTAATAAATAAGCGGTCAACAATATATGCTTTTCATCCCTTAGTCGGTGTTAGTTAAACTAAATATAAACATAACCGGATGAAAAGACATTTAATGCGGCACGGAAACAGCCTTAATACTAACAGTACTGCACATGCGATTAATGGGTTCGTACATGCAAAGGTTGAACCTTGAGGAGTTAACATCCAACAGAGGTAGCCTTCTCAAATTGTGGCCACTATCGCGGAAAGATATGTTGCTAAGTACTAGCGGAGAATCAACTTCGCGTTTAAGAGTTGATGCACAAACGTTACATCGGCAATCATGTGACGTTTTTCAAGCGAGTACATATTTAAATGATCATGCGATCCTCATAAGATGAAAGAATCAATGAATTATTCCAAGGTATGTGCGTAAGCGCAAAGCTCAGGAAGTTCCGCTGAACAGGCTCTATGCGGTCGATGTGTGTACCGTAAAATGGAGACAGCAGATTTCTCTCTGCCGGTGGATCCGAGAGATTTTTCAGGATTAACCCGATTCTTCTAGTGTTCTCTCATACTTGTGACATCATATTTGCTCCATCTTCACTGGCAGCACTTGTCATACATACAGTACGTTTACATGAATACTTGAGTAGTTGTCTTGAAATCCACTTGAAACTCAAGTGGGGGTTTTGGTTGAATTAATTACAATTACTTGACTTGAAATTTTCTTGAAACTTACCAAAAATCACAATCTGAATTGTCAACAATAATCTTCGTTTCATAACTCATAGATACGAAAAATGTTGAAGTACCTACTGCAGTTGCGTTTACATGAATTTTTCAAATAAATTGAACAAAAATTTTGTGATTTACTTGACTCAAGTAAACTTGAATCAATGCGCGTTTACATGATATTTAATTGAAGTATTCATGTAAACGTACTGGTGAGTGCAATATTTTCCTATAGAAAGTAATGCCAGAATTTTCTCGCTAAACCAGAATCAGAAGTTCTGATGGTGGCACACTACGTATCGATACATCGATGTTTATTATTCAAAAATTTGTATGACTCTTCTAATAGAATTTATGTGACAAATTGTTTCGACCAGTGTAATTCTTGTGGATCAACTGAAAAAATAAATTCAAATCGAGAGAACGGATAACCAATAAAATAAAAATTGATAAAAAACTCTATTAGCAAGAATAATAAAAGTGGATTTATAACTCTTATTGTGTAATCAAAATAAATAATATGTGAAATAATGATTATCCTAAAAAAAAATCGGGTATTTCTTATTTATTCATTTTATAATAAAAATTAAATTAAATTGTGAATTATGGTTATCCAATAAACCAAAAATAATAATCAAAACTAATGTAGTGTTAATAGAAAATCGTCACGGTCGCCATGTAGTAATAAATTGTTACGAACTGGGAGACTATGTAGTATGATTAGTAGAATCTGTGGTGAGAGATATCGTCACGTAGTGAGAAGCTTTATAGACTCTTTATTTGACTTTATTCGACTCTGGGCAAGCTAGAATTAGCAGATGCCCTGTTTGACTCTGGGCAAGCTAGAATTAGCAGATGCCCTGTTAAATAAAAGATGCAGCTTCGTTGATAGTCAGAATACTAATTCGTTTTTTATGGCTAGATCGTCGTCTACTATTTGGAACAAGTGTTCGATCGAAAATTGATCGTTGACAGTGAGAGTAGCGTAGGTTGCTCCTATTGATTTTCTTGTATTATCTGTAACACCTTGTATGATACAAGTATTTTTAGGATAGTATCGTTGGTCGGCGCTTATTTTGCCTCTTTTAAAAATTGATATGTCTGCTCCTGTGTCGACTATAAATGTGCATACTGAACTACACATATCTACATATGCTTTTACGAAATTGGTGAGAGAGATATTTAACGTGTGGACTTTTAGTTTATTTGTGAGATCTCCCCCAACCGATCTGTTTCGTCTTCTGGTTTGGGGGGTTTGTTGGCTTCCATTATTCCACTGGGGGTTACGATAATTGTTCTGGTTGGGATTCCGGTAATTATTCTGATTCGAGTAGTTTCTTTGGTATGAATAATTATTTGGGTTCATTAGATGGCCGGTATTAGTGAATCTTTGGTTCTGTTGCCTTTGCCATCTGTTCCTATTAAATCTTCCATTGTAATGTTCCCTGTATTGGTTTGAATTAGATCTAAATCTTTGTGGTTGTCTGCTTTGGTAGTGCAACACGTTAATCTGTTGTGGTTTATCCACTGCAACTGCCTTTGCTGTAATCTCAGTTAGAGTTGTGAGATTACTCGCCTTTAGTATCAATTCCGTATCTCTATTAGATACGTTATTAGCGAACGTCTGGATGGAAAATTTTTCTGCCAATTTCTCGGCTGACTCTCCAGTCGCGTTTTTTTCCGATTTGAATGCTCTAGTCAGCTGCCTTGACAGGTCTTAAACTTGTGCAAAGAAATCGGTAATTTTTCTATTGCCTTGCTGACGCGATCTTAATTGTGCTAGTACTGCTTCAGATGAGACTTTCACAGAAAATTACCTTATCAGTTTATCTTTAATTAAGGGAACCGTACTAATTTCGTTAGTTATTGTGTGTTTAGCTTTCCCTGTAATTCTGGTTCTGATAAATTTGATCATAATGTCTTTCTGATCTGATGGCGCAAGCTCATCTAGCAGTTCTATTGATTCGATGAAATCGTCTGTTTCTTCTACTTTTCCATCGTATAACTTGACGAGTGACGTCGCGGTTCGTATATCAAAAGACATACTTATTTCTTCTTGGTTTTCTATTAGTTCTAAAATTTTTTTCGCTTTTAGCTTTATTTCGGGTTTTTTTTTAATTAAGTTAAATTAATCTGATGATTATAGCTGTACAATCAGAACCACTATATTCTACTATAAGCACTGTATCAAAAACGGTTCAATTGTTTATTGTCGTCAGCTTTGTTATTAGATTATTAGATTTATTTCTTGCGTTAACAAAGCAGGCAGTTATAATTATTCTCGTAAAACTTCAGAACTTCTTCTATTTTTCATCATGATATTACTTCGTTCTAATGTGCATTCTTGTATTTTTAATTGATTTGGAAATTGTTGTGCAAATTCACATCACACTAACCATTAAAAGGCACAGTTTTTATTTTACTTTTTTAAACTTCGTCAGAAATTGAAAGTTTACTTAATGTGGATAAGATTGATCCTATTCTTTTAAAGATGTAATCAATATCTCTATGTGGCCTTTTTGTTCGAAAAATTTATATATAGCCATATAGCCATCTTGTGTATCGTATAGGTCCCTATTTATTCCCTATGTAAACCGTCGCCACTCTTCCCAGCGAACAGGAGCAGGATATAGTCAGTATGTATGTATATATTAGATCGCAGATAACCTAGTGTATTTTAATTAAAATTTTTTTAACTTATATAATTATGATATGAAAATAGTCTTATAAGTATGCGTCAGATGAAAAAACTACTACATTTACTTAAAGTACGATTAAATGTAACGTTATAAAGTTTCATTGAAAAAAAATGATTTAGTTTCAATCTGTCATCGCTTTTTGCGGAATCCGAATCGCTCTGAATGCACCTGAGTTTTTCCCGGATTCAAGCAGAACGATTTTAATTTGTATTCGTGAATGTGTTGTTTACAATTTGAACGAGGTGGTAGTTGAGTTTAAGTTTCATTTGTTGGAAAATGGCTTTATTTTTCATAAACAACAATTTTTACGAATTTTTACTTGCTTTTATCAAATGGAAGAAATGTCAAACACTTCAAATGGTTCTGTTTCGTGAGCACAGAATTAAATTATGACATCTATCTGTCGAAAAGGAATGATATTACAAATGTATATTGTGATATACATTTAATACCATAAATACAAACAACACTAAAAAGCTGTAAACACAAATTTCACAACAAATGTAAAACGCTAAAATTAATCAGCACAAATTTATTACAACACCATTCATAATCGAAAATAATTGATGATAATAATGACATACATTTATTTGCAACAAGCAAGCGATTGCACCACTGACCCAAACGATTCATCGTCAAGGGGTTTCACGCGTAAATGCATGTCATCATAATTTTATGCACATTGCTTACTCGCCCAGCGTCAGCATTTAGAATAGTAAGAATAGGGTACCATAGGTTACTAATTATGTATATATAGGCTAAGAACGATCAATAAATTATTCATTCAGTTCTCTTGATTTATCGAGAAAGTTACAAACCGTCGTGTATTATTCCACATAGGAGTACTAAGCTGTACAGCTGCTCCTACTATTCATACCCCCATTTTATCTCGGAGTCTGAGCTGTTAATAGCCGCTCCAGTGGAGTCAAAGTCACACGACTGCTCCCAGGTTTTTCTTTAAAAATTATAAAAGATACTACATGGCGACCGTGACATCGTAGAAACTGCGAAATTTGTAACTTTGCGAATCTGCAGACCATAATATCATCATCAAAAGTGCAGCTGGGAATTTTCATAAATAATAGAAACTTATACGGTGACATAGTAACAACCACCAAAAAACTGCGAAGACGACTACATCCACTACCAGTACCAATCAGAAGAAATTTTAGTATGAACGAGATAGATGCCATCTTCAATCACATTTTCAAGACTATTGAAGAAACTAAGAAGATACCAGAGAGGAATATAGAAGGCATAACACTGTATCCAGTAAATAAGAAGCCGACGCCGTACATCCCCAAATCAAGGCTGGACAACGAAAATCCTCCACCATACGAAGCGGGTCCAAAAAGAATCACCATCGAGGAGTATAGAAGCAGAAACACAAGCAGTGTAAAAACTCAGGAGACAAAACCACGAAAAAGAGGAGGCAAGAGACAAAAAATTGCACAGGAACTTCAAAATTACAAGGTACTTGTCGAGTTAGCAGCAACTGAGGAGGAACGGGAAAAATACAACAAACTAATAATATTGACAAAAAAACAACTGAACGTCATCAAAAGGAAGAGATAAGGGTTTAATGATCTAATTTAAAATTTATTTTTTTTTAAAATATAAAGTAGAAGTAGCGTAGTATAAAGGTATAATAATAATTAAATAATTAATATGTAAAAAAAAAAAAAAAAAAAAAAAAAAAAAAAAAAAAAAAAATTTTTTTCTTTTGCTGTTTGCTTGACGTTGTTGGAAACAAGCGAAACATTTTTAGTAATGGGTAAAACGCAATCCAAAACTTCAGATAACAACGGGGAAATTGTTAATAATCTAATTATAGAGGATACAGTTTCGGTCGAGAATAATCAGATAATAATAATTTTATGCATATTGGTTGCAATTAAAATCATTGAATTTGTATACATACTGTACAAAGATCATAGGAGGGGTTTAAGGAAAAGATACCTCAGTACCCCAGCAAAATTAAACATATCAACCGTCTGATAAATGGAAGCACTTATAAAGATTAAGGACGAACTAGAAAATATTCTGGACAATTTTAAGAAAAGTAAAAACCGTCCATATTCTGAGAAAACTCTGCAAGAGAAAGAAAAGTTAACAAATCAACTCTGTGCCAAGGCAAAAGAAAACGCACTTAAACAAGCGGACGTCGAAACAATATTGAAGATAAAAGTTATCTACGAAGAAATTGAAAGTATAGCAAACAAAATCTTAGAAAACATAAATACACAAAAACAAACAAAGATGGGTTTTGACATAAAAACAGCTACATCGCTCATACAACCCTACGATGGAAAGCTGGATGAAACTGATTCTTTTATCGAGTCTATGGAACTACTAGACGAGTTAACAGCAAACGAACATAAAACCATCATGATCAAATTCATCAAGACACGTATAACTGGAAAAGCCAAGTACGTAATATCGGAGGGCACAAATACAGTATCAACGATCAAAGCCAAATTAAAAGAAAAATTTTCGGAAAAATTATCGTCAGATGCTATTCTGGCACAACTGCGATCATGCCAGCAAGGTAACAGAAAACTTGCAGACTTTTCCAATCAGATAGAAAATCTATCAGGCCAGCTGACTAGAGCCTTTATAACAGAGAAAGTAGCAGCTGGAGAAGCAGCTGAAAAATTGGCCGAAAAATTTTCAATACAGTCATTTATGAACAATGTTGCCAATACAGAAACAGCGATTATACTAAAAGCTAGTAGCCTAGGAACACTTTCAGAATTAGCAGCGAAGGCAATAGCAGTAGATAAGCCGCAGCCAAGCAGTGTCCTGCATTATAATACCAACCCATCAAGAAAGTTTCATTATAATAATACGCAAGGGTTCAACAATCAAAATAATTTTAACAGGAACAGGGAGCGCTGGCCCAAACAACAGTACAATAGAAATATGGCAGCCAAAAATAGACAAAACCACCCACGAAATCAATATAACCACCGCGATAAAAGATATTTCGGTGATGCTGCACCAAATAACAGTAGTCGCTACCAGAATAATCTGCGAGCAAATAATAATAATACCTATAATCAAAGAAGAAATGTAAACTACTTCGAATCGGGGGAATATCAAGCCCCCCAACCAGAGGAAGAAACAACACGGTTGGGGGCTGCGACGAATTCAAGCCAAGAATACATTGCCTAAACCTATCCTTAACAAACTTTATTAAAGCGTATGTCGACATGTGCGGGTCAGTATGTACTCTGATTGTAGACACAGGGGCAGAAATATCCATATTCAAGAGGGGAAAAATTAATAAAGACCAACTTTACTATCCTAAAAACACTTGTATTATCCAAGGGGTTACGGATACTAAGAGGCAGTCGATTGGGGCAACATACACAAAATTACATTTTAACGACCAGTTTGCGGTCGAACATTTATTCCAGATAGTAGAAGATGATTTCTCCCTCGGGGCTGATGCAATTTTAGGACTAGATTTCCTAACAAAATTCAAGACCACTATCGATTATGATACGTGGACCCTTACATTAAACACACCTGAAAGTTCGGCAGAGATCCCAATACTGAATGGTCCATCCGAAAATTCTATTATCATACCACCCCGATGTGAAATAATAAGAAAGTTCAAGGTTAAAAAACAAGAAGGTGCCAATGATATGGTAATCATTGGACAAGAAATCCACCCAGGCATATTCATTGCAGGATCAGTAACTTCACAAAATTACCCACTAGTCAGGATACTAAACACTACAAACAAAACCACCACACTACAACATTCCGACATAATAACACAACACCTCTCAGACTTTAACGTCATTAATACAGACACAATAAAATCAAAAAGAACAGAACAAGTTATCTCCAAATTAAACTTAAACAGCATTCCAAACTACGCCAAACTTCAATTCGAAGAATTATGCCGAGAATATGAAGACATATTTGCGTTAGAAAGTGAACCTCTAACAACCAATAACTTCTACAAACAAAATATAGAACTAACTGATAATAGAGCAGTATACACAAAAAACTACCGAATACCAGAAGCACACAAAACCGAGATTAATAGGCAGGTAGACAAAATGCTAGTAGACGGAATAATAGAGAACTCTGTTTCTCACTTTAATTCTCCAATACTACTAGTACCCAAAAAATCCAACAACCAAAATAAAAAATGGCGTTTAGTAGTTGATTTTAGGAATCTTAATAAAAAAGTTCTGGCAGATAAATTTCCCTTACCGCGTATAGAAGAGATACTCGACCAAATGGGCCGAGCCAAATACTTCTCTACACTTGACCTTATGTCCGGATTCCACCAAATACCATTAGAGGAACCTTCTAGAAAGTTCACAGCTTTTTCAACTAACCAAGGTCACTACCAGTATACACGACTTCCTTTCGGACTTAATATAAGTCCAAATAGTTTCCAAAGGATGATGACCATCGCCATGACGGGTCTACCACCGGAAATAGCCTTTCTGTACATTGACGACATCATAGTCGTCGGATGTTCACAGTCACACCATATAAAAAACTTGCAAACAGTATTTAACAGATTACGAGAGCGTAATCTCAAATTAAATCCTGAAAAATGCAAATTTTTCCAAACCGAAGTCACCTATCTTGGACATCGAATATCAGCACAAGGCATAAGCCCAGACAGTTCAAAATACGAGGTAGTTAAAAATTATCCTATCCCAAAAAACGTCGACGAAGTCAGACGATTCGTAGCATTCTGTAATTATTACCGCCGTTTCATCCCCAACTTTGCAGAAATAGCACTACCGTTAAACAAACTACTCCGGAAAAACACAAAATTCGAATGGGCAGAAATCCAACAAAAATCTTTCGATGCTCTCAAATCAAGTTTGATATCCCCAATAATACTGCAGCACCCTGATTTCAAAACCCAATTCACCATTTCCACAGACGCCTCGAATGCTGCATGTGGAGCAATCTTATCACAAAGTGTCGACGGAACAGAACACCCAATCGCATACGCTAGTAAAACATTTACTGCCGGAGAAAAAAATAAGTCAGTAATTGAAAAGGAACTCGCAGCAATACATTGGGCAATTATACATTTTAAGCCTTATGTTTATGGCAGAAAATTCACAATAAGAACAGACCATCGACCCTTAACATATCTTTTTGGCATGAAAAACCCATCATCTAAACTAACACGAATGAGGTTAGATTTAGAGGAATTCGATTTCGAAGTCAAATACATTAAAGGAAAAGGAAATAACGGACCCGACGCGTTATCAAGAATACAACTTGACATTAATGATTTGAAGGAAATAAATGTCCGACGCGTCCAAACCCGAGCAATGAAAAAACAAAAAGAACAAAACATAATGTCCGATGAAATGAAAAATACTCCTATAGTCCCGCAGCCTGATCAACTGCGCGTTTGGGAGATACCATCTCCAACAAAGATAGCCAAATTACCTGAACTAAAAGTAAAAATTGAGAACTGCAGTAATAAAGAAACACAAATAGAAATAAATATAGTGCACAAGTATGAAATAAAATATAAGCGGTATATAAATATAAAAAACAACCAACCAGTAGAGCCCGCACTAGAGCAGGTACTCGAAGTATTGGATAATGATATATATAAACAATTTCAGACCAAGACTCTGAAACTTTCTGCAGAAAGCGAGATATTTAAAATAATTAATTTAACCGCATTTAAAATCCTAGGAAACAAAGTATTAAAAAATATAAACGTTAAAATTTTCAAACCGCAACGGTACATATCAGAAACAACGAAAATAAACGAAATCCTACATAACTATCACTCCACACCTACAGGAGGACATCTGGGTCAATCAAGACTGTATAAAAAGCTGAAGGAAATGTACAAATGGAAGAAAATGAGGAAAACAATAGCGAAATATATAAACAGATGCGAGCTTTGTGCGAAAAATAAGCACCAAAAGCATAATAAAGAGCATATGGAAATAACTACAACACCAACAAAAGTTTTCGACATTGTATCCATTGACACAGTCGGCCCATTTACAAAAACCACCAACGATAACAGATACGCAGTAACAATGCAATGCGATCTAAGCAAGTATATAGTAATAATACCCACAAAGGACAAGGAAGCAAATTCCATAGCAAGAGCCATAGTGAATGGGTTCATACTAACATACGGACCTATGAGCAAAATTAAAACTGATCTAGGAACGGAATACAAAAACCAGGTCTTTGCGGAAGTATGTAATATACTGAAAATAAAACAACTGTTCGCGACCGCCGCACATCCCGAAACGATCGGAGCACTAGAAAGAAACCACAAGTGCCTAAATGAATATCTCAGATGTTTTGTTAATGACAATAGAGACGATTGGGATACATGGATTCCATATTACGCATTCTGCTACAACACCACACCAAACACCGTACATGGCTACACACCATTCGAACTCATATTTGCCAAAAATATAGACCTACCTTCAGAACTCACAATTGATAGACCAGATCCCGTGTATAATTATGACCTGTATAGTAAAGAGATGAAATACAGACTTCAACAAGCCATAGGTAAGGCAAAACAATACCTCCAGGCATCTAAAGTGCGAAGAAAGCAAGTCAAGGATGCTAATTGCAAACCAATATCAATCAAAGTAGGCGACAAAGTACTAATGACAGTACAAAATAGACGAAAACTAGATCCTCTATACAACGGACCTTATATAATTAAATCAATAGACAACGTAAATTGCATTATCGAAGATATAAATAAGAACAAAATCAAAATACATAAGAATAGGCTAAGAAAGATAGAAAATTAAAAATTATGTACTATTATTCTAACTATCTCTAGCATGTTAAATTAGATTACACACCGGTGTAGACAAATAAGAATTATTGTAATCAACTAGATAAGTAAACGTAAACAATAAAGATCCCAATTACTAATGCCATTGAGCAATTAAGAGCTATAATAATAAACTATATATAAGTAGGTATATGTAAATACGACTAGGAATTAAGACTCATTATAATCAGCTACATACAAAAACATACCATATGAACTATTAGTATACATAAGCGATAAAATGCTTCATTGCGGCGAGCAAACAATTAAGGTTTAACGTAAACAAACTATAAAAAAAAAAAAAAAAAAAAAAAAAAAAAAAAAAAAAAAAAAAAAAAAAAAAATTTATGTAAACACAAATTTTTTTTTCCCTAAGGGGGAAAGGTGTGATATACATTTAATACCATAAATACAAACAACACTAAAAAGCTGTAAACACAAATTTCACAACAAATGTAAAACGCTAAAATTAATCAGCACAAATTTATTACAACACCATTCATAATCGAAAATAATTGATGATAATAATGACATACATTTATTTGCAACAAGCAAGCGATTGCACCACTGACCCAAACGATTCATCGTCAAGGGGTTTCACGCGTAAATGCATGTCATCATAATTTTATGCACATTGCTTACTCGCCCAGCGTCAGCATTTAGAATAGTAAGAATAGGGTACCATAGGTTACTAATTATGTATATATAGGCTAAGAACGATCAATAAATTATTCATTCAGTTCTCTTGATTTATCGAGAAAGTTACAAACCGTCGTGTATTATTCCACATAGGAGTACTAAGCTGTACAGCTGCTCCTACTATTCATACCCCCATTTTATCTCGGAGTCTGAGCTGTTAATAGCCGCTCCAGTGGAGTCAAAGTCACACGACTGCTCCCAGGTTTTTCTTTAAAAATTATAAAAGATACTACAATATTTTGCAGTAGATAAACTAGAAATTCGGTTAGAACGAGAAAAATGAAAAATATACTTACTATGCTTAGGATGGTCGCAAGTTATTGCGACAAAGTCCGGTTTTAATTGGCCTTCCTGTGGCACGCGGGGCTCAGCTGCAGGTGACTGTTATTCCCTAGCTACTCGTGGGAACAAAATGCAAATTTTCTTTTCTTATGAGGGTGGCACCCCTCTAAAAATGCTGAACGACGTTAAGAGGAGAATTTTCGGGTTACTCTCTACAAATCCCTTTTTGCGGGACCTCACCTGCGAAGGTGACGAGAGTAACCCCGGACCCGTAGGAAAACGGAAGTGTCCGTCAACTGAAAGCGAAACAACAACAACAATATATTCAAACGTAAAGATGGGATTTGTACAGAAATGTAAGAACGAGAAACCGCGCGAGAAAATACGGTCTGACGTTACGGAAGTTTCTGCACTTTCCGTGGAAATGTCCATTTATATTCATAACAAATTGAATAATGCATGGAAAGACGGGGACTTTGGGGAAATTAAATTTTTAAGCTATTATTACGACCTGATAAAGGGCAGCAAGGCCAAATATGCCACTGACCCGGCGTACAAAAGTTTCCGTGGCAAACACATTAAAAAAGGGTTGTACGATATGTCTTACAGAGCGAATCTTTTTAAGTTTGCCGTCAGGCAATACGAGACGGTGCTCAACAACAACATTTGGATGCATGCGGACGTAAGAATAAAAAAATTCTTATATCGTTTCTCAAGAGATAAACGAGAAATTGATGCAACGTTAAGTTATTTGTTCACACGCGAAAGTATATCTGTACCGAAGGCGGAACTTTTGCAGCAAATGACAAAACATCTTGGTTATGTTGATGATGATGTAAAGTTTTACAAGATTAAGCAACAACCACAATTATTTGCAGATATTTTATAAGCTGCAACGGTACAACGAGACAAATAACTTGAAAAATGTTGCTCTCATTCCAATGTACAAGCATGGGCTGCACCATGTGCGCTACGATTCATATGCGCTCTGGCAACGTCTATGCGGACTAAGACTGTATACGGGTCTTTTTAAAAACTTTGTTCGTGAAGAAGAATGGGCGAAATACTTTAAACTACCGACATCGATAGGGCGCAAAAAATTCGATTGGTTTATTTGCACAGATGGTGTAGCGATGACCTTTTCAATGAAGAAGGAAGTGGAATCACTCCCACCGATTAAACGCCGGAAAATAAATAATTGTAAAGTGAAAGATGACAAAACGATGCACGATATCCAGGATAAATTTCAATCCAGCTATTATAAGCAACTTGTTGGATTAGATCCTGGTTGTCGGCTGATCGCTGGCGGTGTACGAGCACCGAATTAATTCGAACCTGCAACTCCAATTAAAATCAAGAGTTTGATTTTCCACTACAAGACGTCTATGTATGCACGCAAAGTTTCGTTGGCGAAGTACACGAAACCGCTTCCTACAAATGCAGTAATGAGTAATCCCCCATGCAACAGGAATATTTGGCGTACACCGAAGAACGCCTGCAATGGTTTTCGAGACGTCAAGAGGTGTATGGGCAGCGCAAAGTTGCACGTTTGGGCTTCAAGCAATATATTTGCCCAGAACGAGAAGCGCATCGCTTGGCGAAAGAAATCATGAACAATACTCGTGAAACTCTAGTGTGCATTGGTTCGACCAAAATTGCCGCAAATTCGCCAATACGGGGCTACGTTCGGACGCCACACACGAAATTGTTGCGGGCACTTAAAGTACATTGTTCTGTCCTCGAAGTGGATGAGTTTCGCACAACAAAGTTGTGCAGCATTTGCTTTGAACCGGCGAAGCCGTCTCGGTCTCCACACAGGTACCAGTTCTAAAAAACTGTCGTACACGTGGAACCGGGACGTGAACGCCGGCAAAAATATTCTGCAAATTGGCCTGGCCCAGCTGCAGGGCAGGCCATTGCACGTCAACTTCAATCGAAGTACCCCCCTTCCCTGACGAAGGGAATAGCACGCTAAGGCTTCGGCTGTAACAAGCCCAAACCTACTGCCTTGCCATGACTCCCTCTGAGGAGTTTACTGGGAGGACTGTGTGGACGGGCGTGATTGTTTGGACACATATATTAGTTTATATGTCCACCCAGCTTGGCCGCCGCAGTTATTCAGTTCATCTCTGTAGTTCAATATCAGGCGTATTGTAAAGGCCACTCCAATCAATATGCATCGCCTTTGCAAACAACCTGCTCAAATTAATATTTTTAAAATCTTGATACATAAATTTTCGTTCAACATTATTACCAGGTTTAAAGTCATAGATAAATAAAACTAGGCCATGTCTGGAGAAAGCTGACAATATCATTTGGTTGTAAAATAGCACAAAATCTTGCGAATTGTGCACCGAGCTGTCCTATTTATGACAGCGACCCAGCCTTAAAGTCTCCGGCAATGATGATGTGGTTAAATTTTTGGGACAAATGTGAAAATAATTTTTCTAAAGCCACTACAAGGCTTTAACTCCAATGGAGCGGCTAAGAAAGCTGTAAATCCAACGTAGCTATATGAATTGTCTGGAACAGCTAATCAGCTTTAACTCCAGATAATTGACAAACTACCGATTCAGAACGAATACGCAACTCTTTATTTACTTACCTGCTTAATATACCTACATTGTTTATCATGCTTACAAAGCGCTTATCTTATAATATTTTGCATAAGAACCAATTAGTGTCATCAATAAAAATTATTTCCATTGGGAAACAAAGTTTCACGTTTCACATTCTTACGTTGTAGTTTATTCATTACTCATTGTAACGTGATCTTGCCACGCGACTAAAAAGTCTTTTGTTTAGCGTGATTTTACGGGGTGAAGGTGTAAATGACCAGTTGAGTAGGTCAGTTAATTTGTTGGTTCTTTCTTCATGACAGTGCATATGCAAGTCGCTGACCTCACTTGACGTGGGTTAAATGCGATTATTTTGTAACGCATATGCATGTTGTTTACCTCACTTGAAGTAGATTTAAAGAAATAGCTTTTGCATTTTCTATGATTTTGTGATTACATATATGTATCTTATATTGTGCATATTACGATATATATTTTGGATGTACAAAGAGTAGAGAAGCGGACCTAAAATTGAGCCCTAAGGGACTTCAGTGGTCATCAATTCATTGTCACTGTAGCTGTTTTCCACTTTCGTACAGCACTGTCTTGCTGGCAGATAATTACTTAATAATTGGTTTGATTTTTCTCTAAATTCTAAATCGCTTAATATTTCCATTAACATGATCTACAGTGTCAATAGTTTGAAAGAATCAACAAATACTCCAATAACATAATTACCAACATCGCGTTCTTATTAATTTATTATTTTTTATTTATTTTACCGAATACATTCAGCAGCTATATAGAACGGTATAGTTAGTTGGATATTTTCTATGCCCTAGTTTAAAGATTGGAGCAATACATGTAGTTTTCAGACAGGTTTGAAATTCTTCCTTTCACTACAATCTTTGATATCTTTCATGTCCCCTTACTCTTATTTTGTTTAATGCCAGTGTTAGGTCCTCACTCAATTGAGATAATACCCGGTCTACATCAGAATTGTTCATCGGCCTGATAAATACACAGTTTAGTCGGTTCACAGAGATAGCAGCACTTGTACTTCAATTTTTTTTCTAGTAAAGGAGCAACACTCACAAAGTGTTTGTTCATTGTTGTCAACTTTTAATTTTTCTATAGTTATAGCATTTTCAGATTTAATTAAACCTTTTCTAGAACGAATTAAATCTGTTCCAAAAGAATTAAACTTTCTCCATAAAGAATTAAACAAAATCCACAAACAATAAAACTAAATTCATAAACAATTAAACCAATGATTTTATAATTTGTTTTTAACTTTTCTAAATAGTTTTTGGTTAGTGAAGTGGTTCGCAACGCGATGCAGGACTAATTTTATCATTATATTCATTTTTAAGTTTACTGCATCCGCAGCATTTATAATACTACTTTCCATAACTGACGTAAGGCTGCGCTTAACAAATGTATCTGCGACAATTTTTTTCGCAGTTCCTTTCAACTTTGAAAATACTTGCTCTATAGGATTGAGCATAAGTGAATATGGTGGAAGAAATTGAAGTCGTAGGCTATTGCCGGTGGCAACAACCTCTCGAACAGCATTTGTCATGTGTATCGCGGCATTATCCAAAATTAACCATGTATCTTCTATATACGAAATTTTACCTATAAGCTCTCTAAGGAAGGAACAAAATATATAAAAAAGTTATTGGCTTAATTGTTTATGATTTTAGTTTTATTGTTTGTGGATTTTGTGTTTAATTCTTTATGGAGGAAGTTTAATTCTTTGTGGAAAAGGTTTAATTCTTTTGGAAAAGGTTTTACTAATATCTGAAAATGCTATTTCCTCTAAACTTTCATAAGATACCAAATCAAAAACAATCCAGACATTGTCCTTCAGTGTTCAGCATATTTCCCATGGATCCATTTGAATCTATTCCATAGCCACAATTTTACATTTCTGGAAACATTAAATTTTTATTTTTCAAATATTAACTTGAAACTTTTGTTTGAAGCATTTATTTTTTATTGTATTGTAACGGTCTTCTTTCAAATAAACAACATGCATTTTCATTTTTGGGAAATTAATGCTGGCGATGTGATGTAACATAATATCTGGACCTAAGTAGGTAGGTTAGAATGACAGTTTTCTCAATAAAATTGAAAATATCACGTTCATTTTAAAATAAAATGTCATTAAAGTTTCTAAATTTTTAGTCTTTAATTTTTTGAAATAATTCAATTTAAATAATAAATAAAAATCATGTCGACTGAGTATGTACATACAATTGTAAATACCGTGGACGAAGATACGTCCAGTGCTGAGGAGCCCTCAGTTCAGCAGTCTTTTTCCAAAGCGGAAAGCGTTTTCACCACAGGTCAATTAAAGGATAAAGGGTCATCTTACCATTTCTGGGAGCAGTCAGTTATGACAGCTACGAGTCTTTTTGATGTAGAACAAAATGCTGAAGGCTCGTTGAAATCTCTTGTAGAAAGCTTTCCACCCGATATTTTCTCTCATGAAATTGATGAATCGGAATGTTATATCATTGGTTAGATCTTTGGTTTACTACAAAAAAAAAAAAGATTTTAATCCTTCAATTGTACTTATACATATAGAGGAGCCAACTTCTACTGCTTCAGATGAATATGACAAAAATTGTGCCAAGTACCATCTGGCTACTGTTGAAACAGTTAAACTAGCATTACAGAATGAAGATAGTATTAATTTGGCGGTAAGGATTCTGATTCTTACAATTTGCATACTTTGAGGTTTAACTTAATTTTTTTTTGTAAACTACTCGTGAATGTTATGATTTCAGCGATATCGAGTACACAACTTAAATTTGCACTTTATATGCAAAGCAATAATCGGTCCTCCGTTATCAAATGTAACACATTTGGACATAAGCTTTAATCCTTTCGAAGATGAAGCTTGTATTACACTATCGGATTTAATGCAGCAAAGTTTCAGTTTATTATATCTGAACCTTTCCAATTGCAAGTTAGTATAATTTAACAAATCTTTAGTGATTCGCGAAAATAATTTTTTTTTTTCAGAATTGGTCCGACTGGAGTAGAAATTCTTGCAGATGGCATAGAACTTTCACAAAGTATTACTCACTTAAATTTGTCAAAATGTAATATAAGAGATACAGGTGGTGTAATAGTAATTGCAGCAGTTGCTGTTAACGAAGTTTTAAAAGTCCTTAACCTTAGTCAAAATCATTTGCATGTGAATACTGCCGCTGAATTAAACAAAATGCTAGCAGTGAATACTACATTGGAGGCTTTAAGCCTTGAGTGGAATGACTTATATCCGCAAAAGGAGGCCTCAGTTCCAATAATGAATGGTTTAAAGAAGAATGTTGGTTTGAAATTCTTAGATTTATCTTGGAATGGTATTGCAGGGAATCTTTTTTCAAAAGCTTTGATGCGAGTAATGCGTAATAATTCGTTCATTTTAAGGATATGGTTAAATAATAACTATTTGACTAGTAAAGAAATTGGTGACATATGTATTGGAATAAAACGTTCCAAATCAATAAGAGAATTGCAATTGGCTGGAAATATTTTTACAATGGAAGATTATGGTAAATTATTGAACGCAGTGGAATTCAGTCCAACTGTCAGAAACGTGAATTTAGGAAGATACACCTATTTATCCGAAGACCTATACAATCAGGCAGTTGAACTTAATAAAATAATAAAAGAAAAGTATCCTGGTGATATTGGAATCATTTTCAAGGGCCAAATTCTACCAAATCCTCCAGAAACAGTAGATTTTCTTGCAATCATATTCGATAGGGCCAAGTTTCTGGCAATAAAACCTAAAAAGAAAAAGCTTCGACGTGATATTGGTCATTTAATGCTTAATATTAGGGAAGATAAAGAAGAATTTGTCAAAGAAGAAAACTTCCGTGATGCTGTGAAGAAATTTAAAGCACGCCTTGATGATGATTTGGTAGATCATATTGTGGAAGAATTTACAGAAAAAGTTAAAGTTGGTAAAAGAACTAGAAAACGAGTTGCTATACAAAAAATGGCTGCCGCCTATCTAAAACGACATCCAACAGATCCACCCCCACCAGCTAAGCCTAAAAGAAAAAAAAAGAAAAAGAATAAAGGATAATCTTATTTTTCAACTAATCTTATCCGTAGATGATAAAATTTAAAAAACTGCAATTTCCTCCAATATGGCTTAAAAGAACGGCAAGGTGTACTTCAGTTCCGCAAAGAATTTAAATGTTGAAGAACCAGAAAAAGACTTTAGATTTTAGATATTTTGTGTGCAAACAATTTGACGGTAGTATGTAAATTGTAAGGGAAAAAATAAAATTATCGTTTTAATTATTAGTTGTGTTTTTGGCAACTTGTCGAAATTTTTTTTTAACTTGCTTGCCATTTGTTATCTAGTTATCTGAAGTCTGATAGATTGGAAGGTAGGGTAGGAAGAGCTTAAGATAACAAAGGGATATAAATTGGTATTTGTTTTGATTAATTTTTTTTATGTAGAAAGAAGCAAAATCCCATCAACGGCGGTCAAGACGGCCAAATATACTGCCCTGTTTCGCACTTGCACTCAAACTTCTTGCCTTCTTAATAGAGTGCAATAAATTCTGATTAGGATTATTTTAAGTTCATCTTCTGCTCAACCAACCCCGTACTCCTCTCTCCTAAGGAGTTATTGTAGTATAAACTAAAAATTTCGGATTTTCTTACCATTTTTTAATGACCTCTTTTTTTTTTTACAAAACCGTAGTTAACATAGCTTTTTTTATAAAAACTGTAAAGTGTAGACTCTCGTCTTTAATTTGACTCACAACTTATTTAGGTCATACCGAAATTAGCCGATATATTTCTTCAATGACGTGTTTTCAGCTTTTCAGTCACTAAGGGAACAAATTATCTTTGAGAATAGATAGGTTTGAGAATAGCTTTGAGAATAGGATAATGACTCAAATAAATTTTGTATGATAAAACAAGCATGCATGTAGAATGCCATTTCTGGAAATATCAGATCCATGCGGTTTCATTGGCTGTCACCAGATGGCGTTCAATGAGAATGTAAGTTTATTTTAATAGGAAAATAAAATCTGAGAATGCTGAAATTTAGTACAGAAACATTTCAAATTAGAATAACCGTTATTTCGTAAGCCAAAGTTTCTAAATCAATTTTTATGTATATATGTAGGAAGAGTTTTTGAAAATATGCTTAAAAAACCAGAAAAAAATCACAATAAAAGTTGGGAATCCGACGGACGGACAGGTGAAAATGCAAAAATTAAATTTAATATTGGTATTCAATAGCATTATTTCAATACGTTACAAACAGAATGACAAACTCAGTAAACCCTATAAATTTCATCTAGGGTATAAAATGAGTACATCGATGAGTTTATCATTTACGGTTGCTTTATAAGATTGTGCAAGGATCATGCAAAATGGATAGTTTTGTTGAGTCCAATAGTAGTGCAAATATATATAATATGGACTGTGCTTGATATGCTATTTCATATGGGCACAATTTTGTATGTCAAGAAGAGTGCTTACGTTGGTGCCAACATTTAAAAAAAACCATCAATGGTAAGTTAAAACGGTGAGCGTGCAGTGCGGAAAGTGATTTTAATAAAACTTTTCGAAGTTCGGCTGCACATTTGATGAATATATGGCCTGCCTTTGGCAAAACACTTTCTATCAGTAATAATAAAGTATATAATTAAATTAAAATCATTTATTTCGACGAGCCCGCTTATTTATTTGTTGTTTACAGTTCTCTCTCAGTTAGTACTTGGTGCTTAGACCGAAAGTGACTGCTACATAGAAGTGAAGCCCTAGATATAATGAGCGTTTATGATACAATGAGAAGTTTGAGCTTAACTGAGGTGTGTTGATTATTTTTGTAAAATTATGAAGTGTTAAAAATGAATAAAAAAAAATTAAGGATGATAATTAAAGCAAGTGTTCTTGCCTTTAAGAGGTTTATGAAAAAATTGAAAAGAGAAATAGAAAGAAAGTCAATCATTCCATATGTTCTCATAAAATGAAACAGGAAACATCCGTAGAAAGAAACAACGCCCACAAAGTTTAATTAAACTTTGTGGCGGTACGTAATGGCGTGGCTTACATTGGATCAAGCTATATATGAAAACCATTGATACAAACATATTTTATAGTGCATAAAAACGCGTTGCGCTCATTGTATTTAGGGCATGAGGGTCAGAGGGTAGTACCTACCCATATATTTTCTCAAAGGGAACGAAAACCATTATTAGCAAAAGCAAGCAAAAAAGCTAGAATTGGTCTAAGACGAATTCTTATTATACCCTAGATGAATACCCTTAGTCACCAGTCAGTGTAAGTTTGATCGTCGAAGTGGGTTTTCTCATATATTTCTAAAACGGTTCGTTGGAGAGTAAAAATGAAAGAATATAACCAATTTTGTAGAATTTCTTATTATGAAGAAGTTTTCAGTACAATAAAAACGTCAAGAACTGATCGTTCTCACAGTATACATAAAAATAATATTAATAAAATTAATAATATTTTAATGGGAACACCAAGAAGGGGTTGCTCGATATAGCCTATTTTTGAAATTATATTTAGGTACTATTTTTATGAAAACACTGTGGACAAAATTTCAGCTCTCTATGTAGGCGCGTTCTCACGCAGTGTCCAAATAAATATATAGTGAAAAATGAAATTTTTGTAAGGCAACCCTACGAAGGCGTTATCCATTTTCGCACTTAATTTTAATTTTTTTCTTAAAAGCCTATGTGCAAAATTTCAGCTCTTTAAATATACGCGCTCTTGAATATCGACCGCACATCCAAAAATCAAAATAACTTTTAACATTATTCTTGGGTGTCCAATCCATTTTGCTCTACCATAATTATTTCTAGATGTAACAAACAGAATAAGAAACATAGTTCATATAACCTACCCTATAGTCTTCCTCCTCCGAATAATAAAATACTGACTTACACCAGTTGACAGATCTGATTACTGATCCCAATATAACATCCACGTAAAAAAAATTCCGACATCTTATAATTTTATTCTTAAACTTTTTTACTTGCCGCATAAATATAAAGTAAGCAAAAATATGACTGCTAGAGCTTATTTTATTTTATAAAAATATTTTCAAAAACTTTGTAATTTTTTTAATGAGATATAATATTTTCTTTTCAACTGTTACATATAATTAAGAATAAATTTAATATCAGTTTTGCTTGAATTGAATTTTTTTCCTTTGGACTTTTCCAAAATTCTCAGTTCATAATTATCACTGCGGATTACAACCAAAAATTTTTATCTGTAAATTAATTAATGAACACTTTTTATCTTATTGTGAAAAAGACTCCTGTACTTCAATTGTTATCGGCTGTAGTAGGTGCTGTTCTCTTTTTCTGAGAATTATTTACAACATAGAGCAGTAATGTGAGAGACCCATATTTTTTTTATTTACTCCTATTAAACAAAAACTATTATACGAAATGTAATAAAGTTATTAAATATGGTTACCAGTAGCTTCTTGATTGATGAATAGTAACATATTTTGTAAAGATTTATTTCTGCTGAAAGCTTTATTACTCTACTTAATCAAAAGTTTTGTCTTCAAAACTAGAAAACTGATCTTTTTCATATCTATGTACTACAAAAATTTAATTTAATTGTTTACATTAAAGAATTAAGCTAATTTTATTTACAAGTTTATATCCATCTTTTCATGTAATACTAGGAATTGTTTGATATATTCTGCAAGTGCAAGTGCAAACATTGTGTGCTATGTAGGTACATATGTATATGAAAAAACATTTTTATTATCAATATAACACTTTACTTCAATAATTTGAACAGTTCCTACTTACCAGATTATAGGAATTTAATTTCCAAAATGATTTTTTTTTTAATTTTTATATTTCATTTCACAACGATCTGACTCCACTGAATACAGTGATATGATTTCTAAGTTAATTTTATTAATGCGGCTATAATTATGGTTATCAGTAACTATATAATAGTCACTAGCAGCTATACTTAAATACCTATTATATTCACAAGCAACCATCTATGTTTTTAGATGCTGAGATCGTAGTTGTGGTAGTAGTCGTGGACTTACTTTATATGTGTTTTGGATGAGTTCCAACTATATGACTTTTTACCTCTAAATAATATTGGTGACAATTTTTAACTATAAAGCCATATTCAACACATCAAATTATATCACAATATATTAAAGTCCCATCCATCTCCAAGAGGTAGCCCTTCATTGACATATTCACACAAATTTTATTTTATTTATATTTTTCTAACATTTCTTTAAGTACGAGAATGTTATATAGAAATTTCTATTACAGAGCATCTTTTACAAATCGCAACTATGTTGTTGAATATCTTAATTGCCTCGTCTAACTTTATATAAATTGAAAGTGTTAAGAACTATCAAATATAGTTACAAGCATTTTCTCTATTACATTGCAAAAAATATCATCCATCTACTTTATTATAGTTGTCTCATAAACATAAAACCTATGCGAATCAATATAACTTTTATTTGAGTGTATATACACATACATATATCAATTTCAATCGCGATAGTTTATCAAAGCCTGGAAGATTAAACTTATTAAACATTGTCTCTATGTTAGTGTGAGGCAGGATTGCAAGCAGCTTGTTATTTTTCAAAATTTTTTGGAAGAACAGCTCTTGACACTTTCAATATAAAAATCTTGTAAAACAGATAAAACCTTGATTTTATTTTATTAAAAAAAATTCTTGTTGAGTTTGATTCAGTTCTCTTTGTCATTTTGTTTTGTTCAGGATTTCAAAAAAGCTCCTATCGCAACTGTTTTTGATTACTGGTACTTTAAACTACCTACAAGCAAGAAAATAGCTGTGAATATTTACAAGCATTTCTATAATATTGAAGCAACTATAACAGCAATTTTTAACACTCTCAGGGCCGTAAGCACCAGCCAGAATACTCCATATTCACGTGTAATGCAAAAACACCAACCAAGATTATTCGCGATTTAATCCATCGTATTACACCGATGTAATATTTTATCCGAGATTTTCTGGGGGTAAAATTTCTTTTCGAGGATTATTCCGAATAGGTGATGGATGAGCAAAATTTGAATTTAAGTGATAATTACAGCAGGCAACAAAGAATAGCACGTTTCTTTCTTTACTAAAATTGTTTTTTTTTAAATATTATGTAAAAAAGAAAACTGAAAATTAAATTAATTTTGCGTATTCAACATTTCTTATTTTAAAACATAATACCCTTTTATTTGGACATACCGAAAATATCCTAAAGTAATGCCACATAAACAAAGCTCATTGTTTTACACGAGTGTTTACGACCAAAGCAAGCAGGATTATTCTCGGATAGGAATAATCTTTACACAGGAAATAGGATTATCCTCGTTGGTGTTTATAGCCCTCAATCTTGAATTTGGAAAGCACAAAAAACTCTTTTAAATTTCAAGATCTCCTCTTCTTTTCAAATGTCGAATATTGATAATAATTATTTCCATGACTTATTTGTTTTAAAAGTCTTAGTAGGGTTTTTTGTAGAAATTTTACTTGGTTTTACTGTCGCTCTATTATCGATATATCGTTTCTTCCATGTAGTAATACGTTTGCATATTTTGGCAAATAAGACATGAAGAACTTCGATTATACTTAAAATGGATGCTCCAAAAAATAATCCTGCGATACCGCCAATAGAAACTGAAATAAAAGATTGTTATATATATACCTACATAGATATATTATCATGGACTTCATAAGCTGTTAAGCGTGCACTTACTTATAAGATCAAGGTTTGTTTTGATGGCATTCCGTATATATCTTTGGGTAGGAAGATCAAGTATTGATACACTTACAGTGCTCTGTGTACTTGCATCGGTGTCTCTGAAATTTCGTTTTCTTTAGTTTTTAATCAATGATTATTTTTAAATTGCATTACTCTCCAGAGACGTATATCACATTATATTCGGGCTCTTCACATGATGAAAGGCATTCGCAGTCCCTTCGAATTTGATTAAAAAACATATGATTTTCAGTTAGGCATCTTAGTCCTTCTATATTGCAAATTTCATTGGATGATCCTGTAAAAAAATCTTGGTAATTCTTTTATAGAGAAATTCCTAGATATTTAAAACGTATACCGTTTACGTCGTGTGACATAAAATGACTTGTACAATGGCAGAGCTCTAAATGTGCTCGTTTAACGCATTCTACAATACAAGACGAAAAACTATAGAATTTGTATAGTCGGCTTTCTAGAAAATGTTTTTTTTTTTTAAATAAAAAGGTTATCTTTAAAAATCCACCCAATTTAATAATAATTTTGATTTAACTAGCAATATGTACTTGAATCCTCGATTTCCTTGAAAAATCTGCATTTTCTGTGTTCCGCTGAAAATCCTTCTACACTAACATCATTTATCATTTCAACAATACTCAATATGATTTCTTTGCTAGAGCCCCAAAGAATTGTTTCTCTTATTGTACTTTCTGTTGTGATATAAGGAATTTCATTGGGTGGATGAACATGAACTTGTACATCTTCTGAAACGGTAAAATGCACGTATCCAGGTCCTGTTTGTCGATTGCTGATGAATTTTAAGCCTTGAAATGGTCTGAAAATATGCAAATATATCATATTCGGTTTTTTTTACCATACTGTATACAGACTCTGTTTGTATAGAATTAAAAGAGAAACACATTCCATATTCAGTTTGAAGCTGTTTGAATTCCATACAACATTCGAACGGCTTTCCCATCCATGAACAATTCGAAATAAGCCTTTCGCATGGAGTTTTGAACTATAAATTTTTCATTGGATTAGTAAATACTGATAAATACTTTTTGTTAAAATTAATTTCTTGAAAGATATTGTAAGTCAGTTGGGATTGCTTTGTATCTGTTTGCTCATAGTCTTTTTTAGCCACGTGAGGACCCAGGACACTTTAGGATATGGGGCCTTCTACTAGAAATTATTTTCTAAGCTATTTTGTGTTATCAACTGGAATAATAACGTAAAATACAATCGCAAACACAACACGGGAAACACATTGATAGCAAGTTCAAAGGCAAGTAAACTGATTTTCAGTCCCGAGAAGAAAGATATCGTAAATTGGCGCTAAGGGGGATCCCCGTCCGAATATCGTATTTAAAGTGAAGGGAAAGTTCTAAAATTTTTCTCTGATTACTAAATTCAATTTGGCTACTGAAAGTATCCAATAAACAAGTAAAAAAGCTAGAATTGGTCTAAGGTTTTTTATTATAAAAAGCTGGGGAAACGTTATGCTGTTTTCACGTACCTATCTTTAATTTTATTAGATGTTTTCTTTAAATATAGATTGTTTTTTTTTTTTAATTTTCGTATCGTGTCTACATTCTCGGTAAACAAGGTTAAGTGCATATTTTTTATTTTGTGATCTTAACATTTTGCAAATGACATTTTTTGAATACCCGTTCTTCATTGCAATTTTTACCTTTGTGTAAAGTTCTCTTTGAAAATTAATATTACTCATAACAATCTTAAATAATCTGTGTAACATCGAATGGAAAGATGATATTTTTTTATAGACTCTGAGTGCTGAGAATCATTAGGAGTTACGACATTTGGGAAGTTAATAATTAATCTTTATGTAAAGGTCAGGGAAATTTATATTATCATTATCATAATCTCAAGTGAACTGTAGCGTATCGTCAATAGAATTTAAAATTTGGTTAAACATATATACAAATGTTGCTTAGAGCGTGTCCATACACAAAAAACCTCATCAATTTAACCATACCAGCACAATATATTATTAACTAAGTTGCAGCCTGATTGGAAAATTTTTTGCTCAGCCATAACGAAGCACCAACAGCTGAACCACAGATAAGTAATACCCAGATTTGGAAAGCAATGATAAAAATGTGCTTCTCAAAAGCCAGCCATAATGTATGTATATATTAGCCAGCCTTAGATTATAACAAAGGCAAGATCTGTGAATATTAACCAGTCTACAGGCCAGCCGAACAATTTGGTTTCAGCCTGCGCTTGAAAAATAAGAAAAAATTGTGAAAACTATTGCAGTTTTGTCAAGATATTCAAAAGCTTTAGCAAATACTTTAACCAAAAATAATGTACAAAAAACCTTGAAGATATTACTAACATACGACGGGGCATAAACTGACTGTCCTATATCTCCTTCAATATCTGGGCATTACTTATCTGCGGCTAAACCACCCACAATTCCATTAAATTTAAGTGGAAGATATTTTTGATTCAACATGAGTAAGAAGGTAAAAGGTTTTTTTTCAAAGATTAAAAATCCACAAACACACAAAGTTTCAAATAGGCCAGTAGTTTCTTAGTAGTAAAAAAGCTACAATGGGTCTCTAAGACCAATTCTTATGATACCCTAGATGATTGCCATATGTAGCTTCGTATGGTCACTCTGAGAAAGTTTGATTGTTAAAGTTGTTTTTCGCATCTATTTCTAGAGCTTCTCAAGTTCTCAGTATATTACAAACGTCTAGGACTAATCATTTTCACAGTATACGTAAAAAACCTCAATTTTTATACGTCAACATCAACGTCAACGGGTTGCTCGATTTAGTACATTTTTGAAATTTCATTTACTATTTTTATGAAAATACCACCGACAGGGCTTGCAATTTTTTTAATACCGTTCAATACCGGTATTAATGACCACTTAATACCGGTATTAAATTTTTTTGCTGTAAATTAACATTCATATAATTTTTATGTAACTATTTTATTTTTTATAAGTAATTAGCATATTTTTAGGTGTTGTCATGTTTAACGATTAAATCTAATTTTGAAATTTACGTACAGGTGGAGTGACCCTACTGATGTATTTTGTTTTTTGTACATTAAGAAAGAGCTTTTTTGTACGTTAATTTTCCTTCAGCTCAGAGGGTGTTTGCATAAAAAATACTAAAAAAGACACAAATTCACATAGCAAGCCGTTGCTATGGAAAATTATTATTTCGTATTTTTCCAAAATTTTAATATTTAAGCCATGTTTTTTATTTTATAGAGAAGTTATGTGCGCATAGTTAGTTGTAAAGTTTTAGAAAATGTAGAGAATTGTGTTTGTGTACAATATAAAAGTGAAAAAAAATATAAAATCATAATTATAATTAATAATCACATATCACATAAGAGTTGATTTCAATTGATAAATAGCAGATAGGTAAAGGTAAGTGAAAATTGAGAAAATTAACTGTTTGTGTATGTATAAGTAACATTTTTATTTCCTATATATTTATATAATAGATATCGTAGCGCTACGGGTTTTTTAAAAATAATAATAGCAAGCCCTCTGCTGTTTTAAATAATAAATAACAGCAAGATTTCTGCCGTTTTAATAAGTGGGTACAAATATTAAAAATTTTCTGTAATTTACTTAAAGTTAAAGCGCTGTTTTTGTTTAGCCATGGAAAATTATGTTTTTGAGGAAAAATCAGCTGATGAAAATTCCGTATGGTTCTATTTTCTTCGTGAGAAAAAGGGACAAATCTCAAAATGTAAGAAGTGTAACAAAGTAATAAAGATGCAAAGAGGTAGTTTAAGTGGTTTGCATACCCACATAAAGACACTTCACCAAATAAATAAAAAAAAAGGAATGCTCAAAGCTCAAGCATCAAGTTCTAAAGTGAAAAAAGTTTCTAGCGGGAAAATAAAAACAGTTTTCGTTTCTGAAACGGACAATTCTTTGTCTGCAGTTTTAGCTCGCATGACGGCATGTGACGATTTGTCGTTTAACATATTTTGCACTTCCATGGATATCAGAAAAGGTTTAGCTGCCAGAGGGTATGAAAATATACCAAAATCTATAAACTCTATAAAAAAGTTAGTTGTGCAGCACAGAGAAAAAATTCCTACAAATATGATTAAAGAGTTAGAATCTCAAATTCTTTTAGGACAAAGATTTAGTCTTACGTTTGATGAATAGACATCGGTCAAAAACCGACGTTATTTAAATATAAATTTTCACGCTGGCATCAAGAAATTCTGGAACCTAGGATTAGTTCGCGTGTAAGGAAAAGTGTGTTGCCCTTGTTGAAGAAAAGCTTAAATTATTCCAGGTTTCCTTAAATAAACACATTGTGTGCATTACAACCGATGGTGCATCTTTCATGACCAAAGTTGGAAAATTGATATGTGCAAGGCAACAATTTTGCTTAGTTCACGGAATTCAATTGGCTGTCATTAAGGTTTTATATATAAATATGATACACCAAAATTTAGAAAATGAAGAACTGAACACCACAGATAAGTCTGATGCAGAACATTCTAATTCTAATGAAGATGATAACCAGTATACAAGTGATGAAAATGATAGTGATCTTGATGATAATAGTTTAGCCATACTTCAAGAAAACAATGCAATTGACTGTTTAATTATTCATGAACGGATAGGTCCATTGATTAAAAAAATAAGAAAAGTTTTGGAGCTATTCAGACGTTCGCCAATGAAAAATTATAAAGCTTTACAGAAATGCCGAAATATCATTTTCGGAAATTGATTTTTCTTTAGCACCATCAGTTATTTCAGTTCTTCTTCCAATCAAATTAACTGTTGAAGCTTGTTGTCGTCAAGATGCTACTCTTCTTAGCGCAGATGCAGCTTTACTATTTATGTTCAATCAATTGACAGAACAGAACACTTCTTTAAGTAATGAATTCAAGAAAGAGCTAATTATTCGTATAAATCAAAGGCGTACTGATTTATCGAGTCTACTGCAATACCTTCACAATTCTACTGAATCAGAAGATGACGACGAAGATGAAATTTTTAATCGAATTAACAACGCAACAATTATAAAAATAATTATAAATTTATTGGAACGCTTATATAATATCGATGATGACGATATTGAAAACGTAGGAGCCTCTTCCATCGACGTTTCCGAGTCATCTGCTGATTCTGAGCCAGAAATTCTAATTTCGATGACAATGAAAGAAAAACTAGAAATGGCAATTTCCAAGAAAGTTAATGTAATGAAGACTGCGAGTGGAATTTCAAAAACGATGAATTCTAAAGTACTTTGTAAAGTTATAAAACAGGAATTAGCATACTTCGAAATTGAACATATAAGAGGCAAATATCTTCAAGTAGTATATGACTGCCTTATGTCCATACCATCAACTAGCGTCGAGTCCGAAAGAGCCTTTTCAGCAGCAGGGCTGTTGTGCACAAAAACTCGATCCAGCTTAAGCTACAAAACTCTTGATAATTTAAAATTTTTGAAGGCATATTTTAAAGGCAAATCACAACAATAGGACATAGGACTTATTATACTACTTTACTTATACTATATTATTAATTATTTTATGACTCTTTTTTTATTTTATATTTTTCTTCTCTTTTGTGGCTCTTTAAAAAAAGTTTATTGTTTTGAATTATACATTATTGAATTAAATATTTTATTTTGTTTATTAATTTTTTTTCTATTTTTTGCAGTGTAGTTTCACTCTTTTTTGTTTTTCTAAATATACCGGGATTCCGGTATTAATATAATGAAATACCGAAATACCGGTTTTGAAAATTAATTGCTTGTTGATACCTATAGGATTTGTGTACAAGACCGTGGTTTTTCATAAATATATTTCTCCAACTTCCCCTAATTAAAGACCCAAAACTTGAATAGGGGAAATTGGAGAAATGTATATTTAGCTGCTTACATTTGAAACATCTTGAGGAACAACCCGGGTACTCTGGCGCAGTGACAGCGACTAAGAGCAAGACTAGGAGTATTTTCGGTGGGAGCAATCGCAATATTTTCAATCATATATCTTGTACCTCTCTCCTGTCAGGAGTTATTGGGATCTAAAAAAAAATAAATCGAATTATTTTACTTTGACCTCCATTTTCTTTGCAAAACGGTCGTTGACATAATTGTTTTTTTTTATAAAAACTATAAACTGTAGACTCTTCTCTTCAATTTGATCCAGTACACCCTATGTGCTATCTGCAGCCGTTAAAGAGTTATTAGCTCAAAACTTATTCTGAAAGCTATTCTCAAAGATAATTTGTTCCCTTAGTGACTGAAAACACATCATATAAAAAAAATATCGGCTAATTTCGGTATGACCTGAATAGGTTTTGAGCTAATAACTGTTTAACGGGTGTTTTGTGAAAAACTAGCTTTTTTTTAATCACCCTGTAACTCTTAAACGGTTGATATGTCCCCTCCCCTGCCATACAATATTTTTTGTTTAATTGAGTACTATCACCTGCTGCTCTATTGACCTCCTAGGCGGAAACACCGTGTATAGCGTGTGATCTTATAAAGATGCAATGAATGTAAATAAAAATTATCTTAAATTCAAGTCTTCATACAAGATGAAGGTTTAGTGATGGGTTCCTCAATTTCAGGCCTCTTGGACAGGAACTCACCGAGAATTAGATATATTCTTTTATTGTGACGTATTTAAGCATATTTGAGGAGCAATTTGAAAGATGAAAATTTCGATGTCATTTTCTTTTTACATAGGTACAAACAAAAGAAGTAAAATTTAAGTTGGAATAGCAATCGCAAGCAAATTACCTAGCATAGTAAAAACGATTCAAGAAATTAAACATAACCTCGAATAACAGAGTCAGGTGTAGAAGCTATGTGGAAGTCCCATGCTCCGAAAGGGAGCGATAAAGGAGAAAAAAGTATTTTAAATATTTATAAAATCAATTATTAGTTCACTTCAACACCTTCTAATAATATAATATTTCTTTGGATTCTAACAAACACATCTATTACCACTGATAATATGTTTCGTATATAAAACTAATAAGAAGGAGGCCGAAGGAGAAAATCTACTTGAGAAACTAATTAATATTTTGGTATTGATAAAGGGTAGAATAACAACTTACAGTACTTAACATGCTGACAAAATTTTGCGGGCAATCGAGTTCTCCACAAAGACGGCATGAATCACATTTCCCACCGAAATAAACAATATCTGCAACAAAATCATCGATTCTGTGGTCCCTATCCACTCCATACTGTGATTCACTGATATCCCAGATCTTTTCCCCATTGTAAATTTCACAAAGAGTCACAGCCGGAAAAGTGGTATTCCAATTTAAACTATAAAGAAAAAGAAACATTATTTAACAGAAATTTGCAATGATTATTATTATTTATTGACATACTACGAAGTGTCCAACGTAAAAGATACTGAAGAGTCTCGAAAAGTCTTGTATATCTTGATTGAGATATTTGCAAATTTTGGCATTATGATGCACAAAAATATAATGCGGAAAATCCTTGTTGAATGTACACAAAGGAATATTGCTCAGAAATCTGATAGAAGCTTATAATATCAAAGGTTCTTATTTACTTACAATTTAAAAGAAATCCGTACGGAAACCATATTTCCAAAAGATATTTGTACCATACTGTGCTGGACACCTTTTAGATATACTTAATTCAATGCAAAGTAAGACTGGGTAAAATGGATTATAGTTTCAAAAGAAGCTTAATTGTGTAGAGAATGAATACAGTAAATCACAATAGTTGAATGAAATCATTAAAAGGTTAAATAGAATTGAGCTTTTAATGATAATAGGAATTCCATTGAATGAAAGTCATTAAATACTTCGATAAAGAATTCCATTAAATGCCCCAAATAATTTCGTTTTTTATGGATTTCCTTAAAAAATATTTTCACCTCAGATGATAAAATCTTATAGTCTATTTCTCCGACCGTATATTTAGGCTGCTTTAGAAGGCATTGAGCGTGAAATTTTGTGCACGCTAATATTATAACAAAAAAAAAATTAATTTTATCTTCAAATATGGTCAAAATCTAACAAATCCTTCACAGTATGGCCATAGAAAAATTTAGTTTTTCATTCCTATTTTAAATAGCGGGCTTGTATTTTATATACGCCTTGATAAAATTAAGCTCCACGCCGATGATGAACAAAATCATACAATTTCTTTTTAGTGTTGCCAAACAAATTTTTAATTTTTGTACTCTAGATAAAATCATAAAGAAAAGGACAATGAACAAAAATTTATGGAACCTAGTACCAGCAAGCAATAAATTTTATAGCACTACATAGAAAGGTCTTTTTATGTGGACCAATAATTACTATGGTGCCTATCTCCATTTGTTGTCGGATCGGAGTAATTTTGCCTCGAGAAGTATCGATTTCTTTATAAGGCTGTTGATAGCAAGCAATGAATTATTTCAATTTCCAAAAATAGCTCCTAGAATAGGCGGCAGGCTCCTCCCTATTACATTGTTTCTATCGTCGTGGTCCATTCGTGTACAATAACTAAAAGACGCTCAAGTGTTCTTCTTGATTTGTTGAATAATGTCGGAAGTGTGTTGTCTGAATCTCGGATTCGTAGTTTCGTCAGTTATATACTTAACGCAGTTCTGGGTTGTTTGCATCTCGCACTTAGTAAGGACATTTATTCCAACATGACATCGAAATGATCGGCATTGAATCTAGTCCGTCCAAAAGTACTTTTATTCGTTGGTCAATGCACGTCTCATGTTGAAATTTAGCCTAGATCCACTTTATATAGGCGTTTTAATTATTTCACAAATATAGATAATCCCGGATGCATTAAGGCATTGAGTAATATTACAAAATTGAGGAAGCTCATCCCAGTTATTGCTCTCTAGATGTTGTCCACATTCTCTAGTACCATTAGTATCATTTGGGATATATAACTTGTATGCAAAAAAAATGTGGGTCTTGATGACCTTTGGTATGTGTTGGCGGGTTTGGTTATGGCAGTTGTTGGGAGTGTACTCGGAAAAGAGAAATTCTTGAACATTCTGTTCATCAGGCTCTTACACTGCTGATATGTCAGGTGGTCTAATGTTGTTTTCAATCCTCTTCCAACAACGGGCGCACACATATATTTAGGTATTTCTTATATCACATCTAGGCATGTCCTTATAATTTTTATTTTGTTTTTTGCCATGGCATTATGATCCCTGGTAATAATATCAAACAGCGAGGACTCCTAAATTAATAAATGCCTCACTTGGGGCCCCCGTTGTGCTTAGAATCCATTCATATACGATGATCAGGCAAATCGCTTATTCTTATATGCTACAGGTTCTTGTAAATATGCTACAAAATCTGGACGCATTCTTGGAAGATTATCAGTAAAAATATGGTGCTGGTATCTTCCGCGATAGATGCCTCGCCGAGACACCATTCAAAAGCCGAGACCTTCCATTACGATAATCCTATCAATAAGCAGTTTAATTCAATGGTCCGCAATCCTTATCTAAGTCAAAGTTTATAACAGATAAAAATGTCCATGAGATAGTAGAGATAAATTGGTTAACAAACCCGGAAGATTTCAAGGTCAAAATAGTCGTCGAAAGTAATATAATAAAAGACGGAACTAATCTTACGGACAATACAACTAAACGAATTTCCTGTGGGGAGGGAAAGAGATCCCTGCGGTCGAAGCATGTAGGGTAGTGAGTTATTCCTATATCAAATTGAAATGGTCTGATGACATACGGAATACAGGGAGTAAGCATACTCTTAGTCCATAGAAAAGAATAGTTAGAACAAAATCTAAAAATAAATTATAATGATTTGTAGTCATTTAATAGTAATACCACCCAACGATAATCAGACATATCAGCAAGTCAGATATACCTAAGAGATACTATCCTGTACTACACTAATCATGTAAATTTAGGCCTCAGTAAAAAAATACTACTTGATGACATACGGAATAGTAAAATACATCATTTAATTTCTGGGAAGTCAGTTCACATTAGACGCCATAGTAATTATTATTCTATCAAAAAACTTTTCGAGTGATATAAAAATTATTATTATTGGGGCTGGGGCAGACATAATCTTGGTGGTACAATAAAATAAATTTGATAGATATGCGTAGAATCAAAATTTTTTTTTTAAATTTTTGTATCATATGTCCATCCAAGTTTTGCACGATGACTTGAGAACGCGTTGACTTAGAGAGCTGAAATCTTTCAATGAAAGTATTAAAGTCAAGTTCAAGAATGAGTAAGATGATCGGGCAACTTTCATAGTGAGTTGTCATACAAAAGTTTTCATTTTTACTGGATATTTAAACACTGCTTAGCTTTAAGCTTTATAAATTAAAATTCTTCACTAATTTATCGCTACTGCCCTACAGATTTCTCACAATTCAAAAAGGTCTGTTTCTCTTGTCGTTACAATGTGTTTTACCGGACTGCAAAAACTGGTTTTCCTATTTCTAAGGTGGAGTAGTTGCTGTAGCTCTTGGCAGCGTGTTTCCTCAATTATAGTGCTTGAAAGAGCTCTTGATCTCTGGTGGACAAGTTTAAGAGTGTTTCGAGTATATAAATGCGTGAAAAGAAACACAGTTTTATGTCACATTTGCTATGAAAAGTCAGTCGCAACTCAAGAGCCAATCATTGAGTATGGAGAATGTTTTTTTTTACATTATATAGTTACTATAGTAATAATTATATGTAGCTAGAAATATTCACTGATATGTTTCAGGAATAAGAATTGCTTCACCGGAATGCCAGTCGGGTTGAAGGAGAACAATTTTTGTACCAAATTTCAGCTCTCTACGTTGCCGCGTTCTTAGGCAGAGTCCAATATACAGGGTGTTTCTGCCTAGGATGTCAATAGAGGAGGAGGTGATAGTACTCACCTAGGCAAACAAAAAATTGTATGGCATGGGTGGGGAACATATGAACCGTTTAGGAGTTACAGAGTGCACGGTCACAGTTACGAGCTCATTGTATGCAGAGTTTCATAGCCTTTCCAACGACTTCTATGAGTTATGAGAGTCTAAAATAAAAATGTTGGATTTTCTAACCTTTTTTTATTTTGACCTCTAGTTTTTTTGCAAAAAGTCGTTAACGTAACTTTTTTTTATAAAAACTGTAAACTAGAGACTCTCCTCTTTAATCTGACCTATTACACTCTATGTCCTAACTGCACCCGTTAAAGAGTTATTAGCTCTTAACCTATTCTCAAAGCTATTCTGAAACCAATTTTTAAAGATAATTTGTTCCCTTAGTGACTGAAAATCGTCTAATTAATTTCGATATGACCAGAATAGGTTATGTGCTAACGGTTTAACGGCTACAGTTAGGACATAGAGTGTAATCGGTAAATTTAAAGAGGAGATTCTTTACAGTTTTTATACAAAAAAGTTATGTTAATGACTTTTTTGCAAAAAAACTAGAGGTTAAAGGTTAAAAAATCCGAAATTTTTATTTTAGATCCCAACAACTCCTTAGAGGTGCGAGATACGGGCCTGGTTGGAAAGGCCATGAAGTTTTGCATACAATGAGCTTTTAACTGTGACCATACGACCTGTACTTTTTAAGATACAGGGTGTTTTGTGAAAAACTAGCTCTTTTTCTTAATCACCCTGTAACTACTAAACGCTGATATGCCCCCCTTCCCTGCAATACAATTTTTTGTTTGGCTAGGTGAGTATATCACCTCTTACTCTATTGACCTCCTAGGCGGAAACACCCTGTATAGTAAATAACGAAAATTTTGTACGGCAACCCTACGAAGGTGATGCTCGATTGGTCCCATTTTCGAACTTAAATTTTTTTTTTTAAAAAGCTCGTGTATAAAATTTCAGCTCTTCAACTGATGGAAAGACGGACGGGCGGATGGACGGGCGGATGGACGGACAGGCAAAAATCAAAATAACTTTTAATATTATGCGAGGGTGTCCAATCCATTTTGCTCTACCGTCATTATTTCTGTGCGTTACAAACGGAACGGAAACTTAGTATTCACTATGATTTCATCTGGAGTATAAAAATAAATAATTGGTTAGATACGAGTATTTCGTTTAAAAAAAAGTCAATTTTGAGATCGGTAATTTCGGGGAATAATTTTTATTGTCACGCAAAATGCGAAAATGTGTTGAAATAAAATTCGGTTAAGTGCTAGTCCGGTTGGCGCAATCAAGGCTCTGTACCAAAACTTTATCAACAAAATATGAATAAATTGTGCCGCATTGTTCTGCAACATTAGTAAATATACGTTATCGATTATTGTTTTCCCCCCTTAGTTGGCTTTATATTTAATATGTTTTAAACATTAGCAAGACTCTTATAAGATGCCTTATAAGAGTTGGTTTTATTAGTAAAAGTTGTTTTACAAGTGAACACAACAGAAACATTTTGTTTTTCAGCAACTTTGACACTGATGAAAAAGCGGCAATTTTTAGTTATCTGTGGCTCAATACCTATACTAAACGGACGCAAGAGCGATCTTATAAGGGTTCCGTTTATTTTTCCTTTTGAGGCACGGAACCCTAAAAGTCAGGCTTACTGATAATTGTTTTCCTCTGATTCAATAATTGACTGCTGGACATTTTATAAATATGGGTAAGTATTTTTTGAATTTAATACGATGAATCAATGGAGGAAGAGCTGCCCTACTTACGGTTATGGCTGTCAGGCCAGTGTTATTATTGATTACCTTAAACTTTAGCAGATTGTATGCTTGATTGTATGCGGAGAAAAGACAGAAGATGACAGATTGTTTCACATCCTCACAGTTCGGGATAAAAAACCATTACGGAATTTTACTGTACGTTCGAAAGTGTTTTGAGAAGTAAAAGGCGCGGCTTGCAGTGCGAGTACTACGAACAGAAATT
Organism: Dioctria linearis; assembly: GCA_963930735.1. Taxonomy (NCBI): domain Eukaryota; kingdom Metazoa; phylum Arthropoda; class Insecta; order Diptera; family Asilidae; genus Dioctria; species Dioctria linearis. Next base: position 295,614,555 of record OZ005741.1, read on the forward strand.
AATCTGTACAGGATCAGACTAGATATTTCATCAAAACATTGATCATATATGTAGCGATAAAGGAGCGAAAGGTATCCCATATTGCGGTGGTGCCCGAGCGAGTCGATATGACAAGTTTTTGCCAAATCGCCAATGAACTTGAAGGGTCCTTTTTGGACAATTTCCAATGAAGCTACGGCTGTACGACCACTCCCGGCCAAGTTGTGGGAATTGTATTCCATTCTAGGTTTGACATAAGACTTGTAAAGAAACGCTAGATTTGATGGAGTGAAATATTTCTTATACATTTTTCAGAAATTCAAGACATTTTGATCTTCTTTGGCAACAGCGAAGATTTGATTTGTTCAGCTTAACTGGCCACTGGGAAATTGCGTTGTGGTTAGATCAATACTAATATTATTATAAAAGGAAAAACGAAAGTTCTGAAGATCAAATAGACAATACATACATATCAATCTTCATATATGTATATATATAGACGAAGTAGGGTGGATTTCACGTATTAAGTTATAATTTATGGAGTGTATTATAAAAAAATTAAACTCAGTTAATGAAAGTTAGTCGCATATGAATTTGATAGACAAAGAAAGAGTAAGTGTAGAATTGTGGCAATATATCTTCCATGTAACTTTAGCCATGCTCTTCCTTATATGTATTACAGGCCGTGCTCTCACAGTTGTTTTTTAGACTTTAGATGTGTGAAAGACGTGCGATTTAAACTAGTTACCATTGTGGCTTGTTGGAAAAGATCACTTCTTTGAATTCTTCTAACTCTCAAACCACAAATATAAAAAATCTCATAAGTCATAAATGAAAATTTTAGAGTTTTCTGGCATTTTTATTATAATTTGTTTGAATTCGATGCAAATAGTAATTAATATCAGAGCACTTGTCGGGCGAAGAGTGCAGTAGAAGCTTTCGTATGAAATTTCTTTACCTTAAACAAATGTGAAATCTTAAAGGCTATTTGTATTAGAATATGGATTACTCATTTGATTGATTACGTAAGTGCAATTACGTACATCATGCAGTTACATAATAAAACTTTTGGTTATTAAAGCAATTCATTTAAGTTTATTCTAGATGTATGTAACGTGAGACTTTGTGCCACTTGAATTGAATTTAGTTTTGTTAGTGTTTCTGTGTATGTAATATGTGTGTGAGGTGAGATAAATCTAAAACGGTTACATTGAGCAGCATCGCTCTACGACACATCTCGCTGAGCTATGAGCCCGGAAAAATTTAAAAATTAAAATTTTCGGCACTACCCCCTTATGTAGCCCAAAATGTAGCTAAAAAATAAGTTGGCTCTCGATTCCGAGCTTCCAAAATTTTGACTATGCTATAGTCCCGTTAGCTTTCGTTCCAATCACATTAGCAATGCAATGTGTTTTTAAATCCTTTAAATTAACTTTACCGACGGGTTTGTCCGCAAACTTAGAAAGTCAAAATTGACCCACTTTCCGGTGCCCAATCGAGCTGAAAATTTTCCACATAGATTTGTCGTCGATGACAATGCACTTTGAAATCACACACGTCTGCGCCCACGTGTGCGTGCACACACACACACAAATATAATTAAGTTTTTCAAAAAATGCAGGGAAAAACACTATATATTTTAACAACTTTTTGAAATTTTGCACATTTTTACCGTTGACTCCGGACTCTTAAAATTAGTGTTGCTTGTCCGGTGAAAAAAAGGTAAAATTTAAATAAATATCAATCGCCTCGCATATAACGGATTTATAGTGAAAATCTATGTTTTTACGGGTTGATTTTTTATTCTTTTTCAGCTTGTGAAGATAAGATTGATTTTCCATTGCTTCGTATTAATGTAAATTCACAGCCTCGAAACTTATGCTTAATCTACAATGCATGGTAAGGCGACATTGCAAAACGACATGGATTTTTGTGTTTGCTTCCCACTTTTGCATTAATCTGAGGTGCTATGAATCGTTTTTTTATGGTTCCGTAAAATAAAAGGAAAAAATGAAACCCTTATAAGACCGCATGTATGTTCGTCTGTCGGTCTGTCTGTCTGTCAGAGACTTTTTTTTCGAAAATGACGTGACGTTGGAATTCGAAATTTGGCAGATTGTTAGGTCTTTGTATCTCGACAGCCAAAGATTATGAAATATTTTTCTTAATTTTTACTGAGATAGGGTTCGGTCCCCTAAGAAAATATTTTTTTTTTTTTGTATAGTATGGACAGTTATCGAAGGGGCTACTTTGAAGGATACTAATATTTTTGGTAAATTGGTTATAAAGATATAGTCCAAAATGTGCAAAAAAACACCCCCCTCTCGCAATCTTCTAGGTTTCTAAAGCTAAAGTTTTGATATTATCAGGGTTAGTAAGTAGGCATTGACTCATAGATAACACGAAAACTGCAGCTTTTAAGTCAGTCGCATAGTTGCTGGAAAAAATAAATGTCATTTGTGTTAACTCTTACTAATCAGACAAACTTTTATAAAATTACTCTTGCCTGTTTGAATATTATTCAGGTATCATTAGAAAATTTGGATTTGGTTTAACTATACCTACTTCAATTCGGTCGAGCTACTGTCCGTTGATAAAGTTCTGGTATGGAACCTTAACGACCCGACTCGCTCTGAACCGATTTTTTTTTCTTTGACTTTTTGCCTTTTTTTTGTATATCTTATGGTGTATTGGTCATGGTATATGGAGTAACAGGTATGTTCCATCTGAGCACAACGTCCCTAGTTGAATAATTTCCAAGGATATCTATGTATGGGAAATGTTTGCCTCATTTTCTGCAACCTATTACACGATTAACCATTTTAAAAGATTTCTTTTGCTTAACTTCCTATTAAATATGCACTTAAAAACTCAATTTATTCGCTTTCGATTTCTTCACAGCTGCCAAATTTTATTCAACTGATGACGCAATGAAAACATAAAAAGTGTTTCTCTCATACTGAGATGGAACATATCTTGTTACTCTTTATACCATGGGTATTAGTTACCTACTATATTATTATTATGTTATTATATATCTATAGGTATAATTATAGCTAGCATTTAGTGAAGTCAAAATAAATAAATAAATGAATATTAAAATTTTAATTTCAATATCCGTGGGAAGGACTACATCATTAATTTTAGTATTATGTAATATTATGATAAATGTGTAATAGCTTTTTAGGCCTTTCCCAATTTTTGTCGTCATATAAATAAATCCCAAATGACGTGTGTGCCTCTGCACATAAAGAATTCATTAGAAAATCGTTTATATTATTTATTTGGACAGAATTGAAGTTTTTATATATGTATCAAACAGATGCAGATAATATGCAGTAAATGTGTGTATGTTTAGTGCTTTTTATATTCTGCTTATAAAGCGTCTTGGCTGTTCTTCAAATAACAACTGTGTAACGTTTGGTTTATTTATTATTATATTTGGGATCAATCAAAAGAATCTCGGTGAAAACACCAACGAGGATCTGCTGGAAGGTGAATATTTTTTTTTAAGTCTACCAAGGCAACATTGTTTTAGGATGCTTGTAGCATTTTTATTAAGCGTTTTATTGAAGATGTTTTTTGCCAACTTAATAGCAGCATGACTCCTGCAATTACTATATCACTTACTAACTATTCTTAAGAATTTTGGCATGTTGTATTATAGGATTTTTTTTAAACTTGTTCTATAGATTCATCAGCAATTGCTGTCAACGAGTATGAAGTTTAGATTCACCTGAAATATAATAATTTACAAATAAAGCTGGTCACTGCTTGAATTGGTCAACATTGTTACAACAGCTTTTGAAGCTAATGGCTGTATTTTTTCAACCATCGAAAAGATTCAGATTCAATTAAGGTTTTCCTTCCTTGAATTTGTTTTTAGTATTTACTTCCCACTTTCCAGTACGATGGTGAACCGTGGTTTTCCTACATATGCGAGTCGGTCTAAGAGTTCTTCAATGGCATTTTTGCAAGGGTATGAATCTATGACACTAACAGAATAAAATTTGGCAACAAATTCGTTAATCTCGTCTCTTTTTTTTTAAAGGATATCGATGAAACTGCTTAGTTCTGCCGTTTTTTTAATATTTAGTTTATTGTGTCATATAAATTTTGTGTGTTTGAAACTCCAAAATTGAAATCTGCAAAGGATAAATATGAAATTGGTCCAGATGCTGCACAGATTTTGCTGTTAGGGGTATAATAGAAGTGGAATAAACTCATTGATCATTTCGAACAATGTCTTAGATGTAGTTCAGAGGCTCTCCATCCAAATCGAAAACAATGGCATTTCCTAAGTGAAGAATATAATTATTTGATTTGGCGTCTTTTGATGATCAGATTAATTTCTCTAGCTAGTGGAATGGGATAATAATATATTGTAGATTCTTGCCCTTGTATTTTCTTGTTTAATTCGACATCGATAATCGGAATATGTCCGCCTTTTTGGGGAAATGAGTGGATATAATATTAACAAGTAAAAAAGCTAGATTTGGTCTAAGACCAATTCTTATGATACCCTAGATGAATGTTCGTTTGTAATTTCGTATGGTCACCCATCTGCGCAAGTTTGATTATTGAAGTGGTTTTTCACATATATCTCTAGAACGGTTCGTCAGACAGCAAAAATGATTGTAACAAATTTCATACGATTTTATATTCTGAAGAAATTTTCAGTACAATAAAAACGTCTAGGACTGTGATCATTTTCACAGTATATGTAGAAACTAAAATTTGTATATGGCAACATCAAGAACGGGTTACCCCATTTAGTCCACTTTTGAAACTTTATTAACTATTGCAATGAAAACACCATGTACCAAATTTCAGCTCTCTACGTCTGCGCGTTCTCAGGCAGTGCCCAAATATATAGTGAAAAAAGAAATTTTTGTATGGCAACCATACGAAGGAATTGCCCGATTTGTCTCATTTTCGAACTTAATTTTACTTTTTTTTTAAAAGCTTAAGCTCTCTAACTACACGCGTTATCGTGGGGACGGACAGACGGGCAGACATGCAAAAATCAAAATAACTTTTAATTTTGTAATTTGGGTGTCCAATCTCCAATCCATTTTGCTCTACCATATTATTTCTAGATGTTACAAACGGAATGATAAACTTAGTATGTATAACCTTTAGATTTCATCTAGGATTTAAAATTATCGTATATCTTTTTAAACTTAGAAGGTGCTTATTCTAATCATATTACTTGGAGAACAGTAATTATTTCAATTGCAAAATTCTTGATAAAATTTTTAATACACTAGATATCGCATTCTATACCTGAGCAGAGTATCCAGATTGTGAAATGGCTGGTGGATTCGAAAATGGCAGTTTTGTATATCCCCCTTAAATACGGTAGATGCGAAAAAAGAAAAGATTTCTCGATGTATCTATCATTTCTCATGTTGTGATCCATTCCAGAATGTACCACTACTAACCATATAAATTTTATATTCTGCTCTGGTATTGCGTGCGATATCTAATTCTTGTTTAATCTATAATATTATTCAAAACGACAAAATGCGAAAACAATCGGGAACACAAAATATTTTAATAAAAAATGTCGAAAATAAAAAAAATTAAAATTAAATAAAATCACATAATTTTGGGAAAGTACTGAAAGTAAGTAGGATCGAATTATGAACTTAAAAATAAACTAATCATGTCTGTGCCGCGAAAAATCTGTAAATATGGATTCCTCATGAGCAAGCATAAAAAAATTCAAACAATGAGAGAGACGAGGGACAACTATTTGTAATGATTAAGAATAACGGTTTGTTTAAGTCGAAGTTATTCCTACATATGTTTACTGCTATTTATATTGCTTACGGGGTTTACATTTTTTATTCATCAGTTTTGCTTGTTTACTTGTAAACGCTAATAATTAAGTAAAAAAGCTTTAAGTTTCAATTATTAGATGGCGTTATAGTTCGCACCATGAAAACGAGCTATCAACGTCAGGGAAATTTGAAATTCAGTGTTCTTGTCTTTGCTTACAAAAAAGCCTGCCTGTTTTATGCCAAAGCCTGTTGAGATTTCATTAATTATGCTAGCTAATTGAATAAAAACTTTTGTTGTGGAAATCATTAAGATTTCTCTTTAAAATACTTCTCCAGATCTTTATGCAACTCAACAAATACTAAAAGTACATATTTGATAAATATAAATAACAATATTGGGGTAGTTCTTAAGATCGAACCCTTAAAATTATATCGGGGAACCCTATTATTTAGTTCTCCTATCTGAAAGATGCATATATAAGTAGATATATCAATTATTTAGGGTCGCTACTGTGTACCAAAATTTTCATACTACTTTGCACACTTTTGCACGATTTACTCAAATTTAATTGTTTTAGTCGAATACTCAGTTTTAGTTGAAGGTTTTTTTTTGTTAACTTTATGTAAAAATAAATATGTTACTTTCTAAAAGGAAATATGAGCTTGATTATGAAAAACGGTTTTCTCATACAAAATTTTAAATTTGTATAAGTGGTAGCGACCCCTAAAATATATTAAAAAAATAAAAACATTAGTAGTTTTTTGGAATATAGAACATATTCAAATAGAGCCACAAAGAAAACTAAAAAAAAAAAAAATAGGAAATCGACCATATAAAAACCACCTTAATATATATGTATATAAATATTTTCACTTTTAAAATTAATCCTTTTTATAAAAACAAAAGCATTTTAGTTTAGACACAAACCATTCCAAAGTATTTTAACTGAGACTCAAAGCATTTTATATTTCAGATAGGTACAAGCCAAAATTGTCCACAAACCATTCAGGTTCATAGGTAGTTTCCAGCATGGTGCTAATAAGCGTAAGTCAACAACTACCAACCTATTGGAGTTTTATAATCATTGTATGTCTGCCATTAATACAGGAAAACAAGTTGACTGCATCTATACTGACTTTATTAAAGCATTCGACAGGATTAGCCACAAGATACTTTTACATAAGCTTACTTTGCTAGGTTTCCTTTGTCGGTTTCTTCTATGGTTAAACTCCTATCTGTCTAACCGTACCCAGCAAGTCTCTTTTCGTGGTATTCTATCCAGGAACATCCTTAATACCTCTGGAGTGCCCCAGGGTAGCCATCTTGGCCCTCTTTTGTTTGTCATTTATGTTAATGACTTACACTTGTTACTACCTCATACCAAAATTCTTTGTTATGCTGACGATGTCAAGCTTTTCCGAACTATCTCGAATGCCGATGACTATGCTCTAATTAACTCTGGCTTGAACACCTTCTACTCTTGGTGTTCTAAGAATTTTCTTTCTTTGAATATTGATAAGTGTTTTGTTTTGTCTTATTATCGTAAGCGTAGTCCTTTGTATCTGAATTACTTCATCAATGGAAGTTTATTGTCCAGACTTCACAGCACCAAGGATCTGGGGGTTATTTTTGATTCCGGGCTCTCATTTGAAAACCATATTTCAAATATTGTCAATAGGGCTAACACTGCTTTGGGCTTTGTTAAGAGGTGGTCCCGGGAGTTTAATGACCCTTTTGTAACCAAGACCCTCTATTTCGCTTTTGTTAGGCCGATCTTGGAGTATGCCAGTCCTGTTTGGGCACCATTTTATTCTGTCCAACGCAGATTTATTAAATTTGCTCTTTGTGGCCTTCCCTGGAACGATCCTTTAGCCTTGCCTCCTTATGCTGATCGCCTCAAGTTGCTCTCTATCGACACCCTTGAGAAGAGGCGTGATATTTCTAGGATCCTTTTTATTTTTGATTGCTTGCATGGTACAATTAATTCCCCTGAGCTTCTTGGGCTCCTAAATATCTCTGCTCCTTGTCGTTCCTTGAGAAACCATGACTTTTGTTGTTTGCCATTTTGTGATACAAATTACAGTTTTAATGAGCCTATAACGTCGATGTCTCGTCTGTTTAATGCTCATTGGCACGTACTGGATCTATATCTAACTAAAGCCCAAGTAAAGCGTCTCTTGAATGGTCAGCTTACCTAATGTAGCTTTTTTTCTTTTTTTTTCTTTTTTCTCTTCTTTTTCGTTTCTCTTTTTCTGTTCAATTTTATTTCTAGTCTGTATTTTTGCATTATGTGCCTATTTTTAATTTATTTAAATGGGATCATTCTATGTTGTACATTTTGTTTTTGTTTTAATTTTGTAGTAATCAGCTATTTGATGAAATTTGTAGAAATAAATAAATAAATAAGAACTTGTTCATGCTGCCGCATCATAATCATTTATATTTAAATTCGTATTACAAATTACTTTTAGAAGTTCTGTAACGAACATTTATTTATAATAAATAACTTTTTTTGCAAGAATAAAGAAAAGAAAATATTATGAAGTTATAAATATTTATTAAAATTACAAGAAAATACAATAATAAATTCAAAAATATCAAGATTGATTTTTTTTACTGGTAATGCCCTTCGAAGGCTCTATTAATTAAATTTCTTCTGGACTATAAGATAATGATTTATAGAAGTGCCCATTAAGGACATGCTGCTATGACTGTGATCTGTTCTATGGCTGAGCTTTTGTTTTACGTAAAATTTTATTATAATTTTGTTAAGAAAAGTAAGTATATAAGGTATAGCACCTTTGAGAAACTAAGAAACCAAGCTTAATATTACTGGAAGACTATTTTTCAAATTGAACGACAGTTTAGATATTAGGACAATTTACATTTAATTATCAGTCACTTTTCAAAATAAAAATTCCATTTTCCCACACCTCAGCACCACGATGTATAACTTAGAACTACATACTTTGGCGTTAGAATTAGTGAGAGCGTTTGTTGCATTGCTTGGAATATATCTCCTGAGGGTTTTGTTAGATTCATTTTTTGCTATACGACCTAGGATACAAAGCACAAGTGGTAGAGTGTTTCAACCGCTTAGTAGAATTTGAAATATCTTCCCTGTTTTTTCTCTATGATAATACGTTTTTGTATAAATTGATTTATCAGTAAATTTACAGATAAGAATATCTGTTCAATGTTTTTTGAAGTGGGGTGGGGGGATCCTCTACGCAGACGTTTAGTCCGTTTAATGTGTATACATAATACAATACTGCTCGCTATATTAATGTTCCTGAAATAATATTTCACGAACAATTTCCAACTGCGTTTGATAACTGATGGAATTTACAATGAAATAAATGTGAACTACTTAAAAAAAAATCCTTAAATTTGTATTACAAAAAATATCACAATAACATTCGACTTATATACAAAATAACAATAAATAAGGCTTAAGGCTTTAACTGATCTAATATCCATTTTATATAAAATGCCACCCGTGCATATACGCCTGGATAGTTTCTGGTTCCATCGCCGCCGCAGGCATTACCTCCAGCCGATACAATTCCGTACTGTACAAAACGTAGTCCTTTGACTTCTGCTGGAAAGAACAGAGGACCTCCGGAATCACCATCACAACTGTCCACACCATTCTCTCCACCAGCGCACATTTGAGCGACGGTCATTTTAATTGAACGCTTATAGATTTCCTGACATTCCTCGTTTTTTAAAACTGGAATAACAGCTTTGATGAGGACATCAGATGCTTGACCTATGGATATAATGTAAAAAATATATTTTTTTATTATTTTTAAATGTAGATTTATACGAATTACTTACGTGTTTCCGTTAGTCCCCAACCAGCGATTGTGACTCTAGTTAACTTCTTTCGTAGTGCTTCTAGTGTAATTGGCATACACACTGCTTGTACGCTCTCTGCAATAATAGTTATATTATTAATATTCGTAAGTTTTTTGTTTTTTTAATATCTATAAATATTGTAGTCTTCCAAGAGAGCAAATATTTCTTTAGAAAGGAATATTTATGCAATTTTAAAAGTTCTCATAATATTCGGTAGTTATGGTAGGTATATATAAGTTGAAATCGGAATAGGCATCAAGTCCTGTATGCCAAATTCTGCATAGTACAAAATATTGTATGATACGAAATGTTGTATGGCAAATTTCTATATGGACAAAATTCTGTACGGGCAAAATCCTGTACGGGCAAAATCCTCTACGGACAAAACAAAAACCAACAAACAACTAAAATAATAAAGGCAGAAACTTACAAATGGATTTGGGAAAAAACAAAAAAACACCATTGTAAATCCCGAACTGAACAATAATATTAAAAATGACAATCTTGAAATTGTGAAGTCTTTAACAGAGCATTTACAAGAGTCGATGGCTCATGAGAAAGATATCCCGAATGCAAATAAATCAAGTAAAAAATATGGCTAGTACTTCTGAAATGAAACTATCGCAGATAATCATATCTTCCATAGTCAATATCGCCAAGATTTCGCGTGTTCAGTTACTGAGCAAAAAAGCTAACAAAAAAAATATCTCGTATTAGGGCTAAAAAAATCAAAGAACCACAATCAGTTGCCAAAAAATCTACCTGAACTACTTATGTACTCGTACATAATTTAGAAGTCGAGAGTTGTTTGTATTGAGCGAAAAAGATATAGGTATTGAAAAAAATATTATCTTAGGTATGATGAGTAAGAAATCATTGGAATTGTACTTGAAGAAATTTCAAAAGATCCCCAAAGAATCATCTGCGACTTTGAAAAAGCAGTTTTATGTGTTTTGGGTCATTCCATAACAAATCGACCACAAATCATAAAAAGTGTGACATCACCAATTTTCTTGAAATTCTACATACTTTTTTTACATCATGCATTTGGTTAGAATTTAGTTAAACCCTTTTTCAAATCACCGGTTAGGTAGAGTTCAAAGCGCGTTCTTCTTTTCGTGCTATTCCCAATAGGTCTTATATGTACATGGTGTTTCCTCATTGCATTACATTTTGTATCCTGAAGATATTAATTTTCTTGACAATTGTTGACCATTTGGTATGTAAAATTTCAAGAAATTTGTTGATGGTCATGTCAGACATGTTGCCTATTTGATATGGAATGACCCTTCTGCTAAATGTTTTTTCCCGGCCACAGATGTAAAAAGATATCTATTTTATTTCAGTCAAATTTTATGGCGTCAAAGTATTTTGCGTTATATTCTCCCGAATTTTGGCCAGTTTCTGACTCTTCAAATGGAACCGAATATTTTCAATGAACTTAGAATTATGTGCAAACTTGGCATCAGAGACTGAAAGTTGTTGTAGGTTGAAGTCATCACGCAGGTGTTTATAAAATAATTAAATACTTGTCTAATGAGATGGTCATGGTAAAAAGTCAAATTGAAATTATAAAAGCCGGTGAACGAATGTGTAAAAATCGAAATGTAGCAAAAACTTAAAAAAAAAAATAATCGAAAAATAATCAAAACCCGGCCCCGATTTGCAAAATCAGAGTACTTATTTAAAAAGAATTGCCTATAATTTAATGCTTATTATTTCCATTATTATTATTATTATAGTTTCTTGAAAAGGATTGTTTTTCAATTTTTTAAATGTTATTAGAAGGGACCTCATCGCACCACGCCCATGTCGTAGTGCTGGATTTAGCAGAGAATAAGATTTTTATTTTATGTTAGATTTAACAATGACAATAATAATCGAATAAAGTGAAAATTCAATGTTGTGTATGGCAATACCAAGAAGTGGTTGTCCGATTTAGTTTATTTTTGAAATTTTATTTAGTTTTTTTATGAAAACTCTGTGTTCAAAATTACATTTTTGTGGCGCGCAAATTAATTGCAAATTTTTTAGATAGAGGATTTTGTCCATATAGAATTTCGTCATAGAGTCGAAATCAAATTGAATATAGCTGTGTTTTTTTGTGTCCGCAGAACAGGGCAGAACAAAAAATACACAAAAGAACTCCTCATACATTTTTATAGCAATTATAAATGAAGTGAACAGTACAAATACATAGTTCACTTCAATCGACAAATCACTTTGTTCTCTCCAGTATATCGGAGTTCTAGAACAAAGTTACACAAAAGAATACAGCTATATTTTTACGAAAGTTTGTAAGGGTAAGGGGTATGATTTATAACAAAATTTTAGAAAATATTTTTACAAACTTTTTTTACGGGAGACATTCTGGAATGAAATCTATTAAGGAAACTCTACAGGGTAATAATAATAATTAATAAATAATAAGAGTGGCATAATAACAGTTTCATTGAATTATCAAAATGTCTTCTAGTGGACGCTACCGTAGCTAAGCTAAATGGCGACATCTCTGAGAAGAAGTTGATAGAGCAGAAAACAAAATTCATTCTACATCCGTACTGTTTGGGATTTGAAAGTCAAAGTACCTACTGATTTACTTGGTTACGTGATGAAGTGAAGTTTACACTGTATTTATTGCGTGGGAGCCTAGATATTAAAAGGGAAGGGAATCCAACAATGCGACGTAGCGCGAGGCTATTAATATAAAAATTATAATACAAAAGTGCGTACAGAATAAATGTTGGGGATTTTCAAGGGAAGAACCTTGACATACCACGATAGGACGTGGGTCAAAAACTTGTGATAAATATCGGTACTAGAGTTCGGAGCGAACGCCCTACTTTTAAGGCATCACTGAACATCGGGTCGGGAAGTATGCTCGCTACATTATTCCAGGCTTAGATTTATAGGATTTTTAAATAGGCAGGCAGCATTAAGGGGTAACGCCACTGTAAATTTTTTGAAAAATCGTTTTTTTTTTATTGGCTTAAAAAATAGTTTAAACCCTCTAGAATAAGAAAAAAAAAAGGTTTCGTGCGAGAAAAATTTTTTTTCCTTTGAAAATGGAGGTCGCCACCAAGCGCGTCAAACTTGATCCGAAACGACTACCTGAAGCCTGAAACACAATTGGAGCTTTTCAGCCAGCTTTATCGCCAGCTTTTGACATTTGCAACTGGGATTGCAGACTAACGGCAAACAATTTTTTACCTTAATTTTTTTATTTTTTCCAATAAAAAACTATTCTCAAAACTTTAAACGCGTTTTTCTCGAAACACGGTTTTTCAAAATGGCACAAAGCATAACTCGAACAATTTTCATATTTTCGACTTGAAATTTTGACCAGATGTGAACATATTAACATTATCTAGAGAATGCCGTACGGGATTTTCAATAACTTTATTTGTTGATTTTTTATTAACAAAAAACCTGCCGTTTTTTTCGTCAAAAATCAAAGTTTTTTTTCAAACGCGCGCCAAATCTACAAAAATTAATATTTTTAAAAATCCGTACGGCATTCTCTAGCTATAAGATTCTAGATCAATGTTTGTTTTTGTTTTGGTCTAGATTCAAATGTGCACCAGTGGTGCTGCGTGCTCGGAGCCCTGCAAGCAAAACATGTCCCGGGAAGATGGCTGTGGAGACGCCATTTTGTTTTTTTTTTGCTGTCAAAAATTTATCAATAAAGTTCAATGTATGCTCGATAATACCTTAAAAGTTTTTTTTCAAACACCTTTAATTTCGCGAGAAAAAAATTCGTGAAAAAACCTTTTTTTTTAGCCGTTACAGTGGCGTTACCCCTTAAGGTTGATGCATCTCTTATACAGCGAAGTCAAGCGTGGTAGTGACAATGCACTCTTTACGAATTTGATAGATTCATTCGTGTCAATCTAGTCTGGATATCGAGGAAACCATGATTTCCTGACAATAAAATTGTAACATTTCAGACCATTGGCTACGAAAATTAACCCTCTCTTAATACATGCAGAAGCTGTGAATTTCTTTCAATCCAATTCACAGCATTATGATATATGACGCTACAGATTACACATTTCACAAAGTACTAAGTATGAGAATTTCTTAAAAATCGTCTGCTTGTGCTGCATCCTCAGAAAATTTGTCAGGTTGTCAGGACATGATTGATAATTATATTGCAAGGAAAAATCTCTGGATGAAACCGGTTAAAAAAACACCTGCGGGAGAACGATTTCAATATAAAAAATCGTAGCTTTTTCTCAAGAGATTTGCCAACTTCAATAGTTGCATGCACATATATTACATATTTATGAAGATATGTAATTATAATAATAGCATTCTAACAAAGCAATTACTCGCTCACTTCCATTATATAATGCATGGGAAAGTGGCTCTACACGTACACCTTCAATTAGTTAATTAATTTTTTACTAGTTTACTAGTTGATTCCCGCCAGCTTGCTTGTTTGTCATTTGATTTAAATTATTACATCCACATCAATTTACTACTCTTAATAGTACTCAACCTCTTGTCTTACACTACGTTTTCTCAAAATACATTAGAACATAAGACTAACAAGATAAGAATGTTGCTGATGGGAATTTTTATGTAATTTGGCACTACCATTATAAGAAAACCCCCATGAGTTCCCAGCAACTGTGATTTTTTTTATTAGTGAATCACCTTTACGCTTATGGCAAAATATAGAAATACCGCGGTGTCCATGGGAGTATAAGATCTATAAGCATATAAATAATTAGAGAACTCACATGGGAAAAAATGTAGTCGACAAAATTTGCAAAAACAAAAAAAAAGAGAAACATTGACAAATATTTAGTCATGTGGGATGAGGTGGGACGTACAGTACAAATTCAACATTCAAAAGAGAAATATCCACTCTTATCTTTTGATGCCACAGAGCGAACCAGACGACATAAAGTATTGCCGGCAAATTTTACTTCACGAAGAGTTGCTTTAACACGCAACTTTAACAATAATTGAAAATCTATCGTTTTATGTACATGCATAGATCTTGAGTATGAAGACAGATAAATAAATTTCACATTTAATAAGCTATAGGGTTTCGCACAGAAGTGGTCCATATCGGCATATATAAGGTATGGAAATTTGCTATTCACTTACCTAAATCGGGTTCGTAAAGATCTGAAAATATTCTAAAAATCGCAATGCCTTGGGGGTAATTTTATTTTACAATGCTGTATTTTATTACACTACAATTCACCATTCCACCTTACTAATTTCGATAGCTCGGATTATTATTAGTACACGATTGTACATCAGACTTCGAAGTATGACTGCCGTGCAATGATGCTCCGACAAAAGAAGAGTTTTACGAGAGGGATGAACTCTATACATGAAACGAAATTAGGTGCTTGCTTCTATTGCGAGAGTAGATATCATATTGTTTTATTAATATGCGTCTTAAATTGTCTCCGACAATACCATCCTTGCAGATATAATCGGACGCTAATGACAGCAGTAGCTGTAGACTTATAGCAGTTATCAAAAGATTCTGTATAGGTGGCATTCAACCACAAAAAAATATGTAATCAAACCTGGGTATTATAAGATGGGAGAACACGAAGCGAGATTTACTAAAATACTATAAAACGCAGGTGGAGAAGTGTAGTGGATGACGCCTGAAATTTTCGAGAAGCAGGTGTTAGAAGCCGTCTCATACAGACAGCGAAAAAAGTCTCAATTATGCGCTCAGCGGTGGATAGAAATGAATAACGGACATACCACGTAAAAAACTCAAATGTATAAAGGAGCGATTTACATCAGATTCGAAAGTTGCAAAACCAATAAACTCATCTGCGTGTTTATCATCATAAAAGAAGAAGAATAGCAGACCTTATTTTGAAGCAGAAAATGCTGGAGAAAATAGTTGCAATAGAAAAGCGCAAAAAGAATGCGATAAAAAGTGAACATGATAGGTTACTAAGCAGTGAAGATCTTCTGAAGAAGTGATAGGAATACTTCTTCAAAGTCCTTAAGAAGATCTTTTCAGAGCACCCGAAAAATCATAGTTTCCAGAATAGGAAACCTTTGTGGATGAACACGAGTGCTTAAGTGAAAACAGAACTATCGTAGTTCGATTACTGGTCAACGGTAAGGTAGATAAACGCATCCTATCCAAAATATTAAATATAGAGCCGGACTTATAAGTATTTTCTATTTCTATATTCTATATTCTAAACTAATCCTGAAAAGATTATGGGACTCCTATACCTTTCCTGTGAATTGGACGGACAGCATCATCATTAAGCTTAAAAAAAGGGGCGAAACTGAGTGTAACAACTGAAAAGGACAAGTCCTGTCACACGAACTTTTGGAAATAATTTAAGGCATATTCAATCGTAAGATAAGGCACAGCAAGCAAAGCGGCAGCAAGTATACACGGTATTCCTCAGTAAATAATCGAATTGATAAAGGAACTTTGTAGCAACACTAGGCGCAGAGCTCTATATAGTAAATAGTCTGACAGCTTTCATAATATGAAGGTTGAAATGAGCAAAGGATGTTCTTTTCGTCGCCTCTATTTACAACAACACCCTCATCAGTGCTCTCGACAATAGCTCCAGTGTCATGCAATGAGAATTGTTAAATTTGTTTTACAAATTTGGATTATACTGATAATATATACTGACTAGCCTATGGATACTAGAAGACCTTACCACCAAGATTAAAAATCTTACAATAGAAACTAGTTCTATTCTAAGATTTAATCCGGCAGAAACTCAGAAAATGCAGACTAACAATAGCTGCACACGGTAGCGGCATTCCTAAAATCGACGATAAACGAATCGAGAAACATCTCTAGAGAGATCTCAATTAAAACAAATAATCGCTGTTCCACTAAAATATGAAAGCTGTCTTACCAGCTTAGGGGTCATACACTGGTCTTATGACTGGTATTTAATTAAAAGCTTACGAAACTATACCAATTCTGTAACAAACCTATAAAATTTGCGAAGTTTTGTGAATGCTGAGGCTTAAGTGGAACCAACTATAAATATGTCATGACTTTCAAAACGCAGGCCACAGTCACAACATCATAATAGTTATAAATAATGTGCTACTGTAAAAATGTGACTCAGCTAATCTACTGCCAAAGAGAAACCGACTTGTAAAACAATTTCCAAAAATTCTAATAATTTTTCCACATGGAGATTTTTAAAACAGATCGTCCAAAATCACAAGAAAATATAAAAAAAATTTATTTAAGTGCATCACAATATTTACCATCATTGATTTCTGCCTCGTTTTTCAATCGGACTATAGCGATATCATCTGAGAATCTTCTTTTATTATATTTAGGATGGAAAATGACTTCGTCCACAGGAATATCTTGTACTGGAGGAGCACAATCTTTTTCATCTCCGAAAACTTCACAATCTTCCTCCATACTAGTATCGTATTCTCCAAGTCTTACTGATACTCTAAAAATTTAAAAGAAAAAAATTAATTAACTAGCAAATTTATGACTGAAAATATAAAAGACTTACAAAGTATCTGCGATTCCAGTAACACAGTGAGCAGCTGTAAGGACATATCGTGAAGATATTAAAGATCCACCACAAAGAAATTTTAAGCCGCTTTTCGTCTGATATTGCAATAAAACCATCCAAGGGAATTCTGACAAGGCGGTTATGTTTCCATTAGATACTTTATCACCGTCAATTCGTCCACATCGGTCAATCGGCAAATATTTAAGGTTTGGATGGTCAGAAACATCGTCCATTACTTCTTCAACTTCTTCGGACTCTCGTAGTATTATATTTCCATCCGGTCTTCCTTTATTAATTACTAGATGTCTTTCAGCACAGCAAACAATTTCCTGAAAAAATGGATTTGTATTATTATTAATATACTTATACTTATATTTATACTTTTTTTCTTCTCTTAATTACTGCAATAGAAATAATGTAATGTCGTTGACAGTTTGGTTGTAGTACAGAGTGTAAAATTTTGTTCAAATTTATGTTCCATAGTGGCGGGGAAATAGAGAAATATATTATTATGATGTGATAGATTTTTTTTTTATAAGAAAATCTACAGGGATGCTTCTATCTGTGATATCAATATTAAAATCCCAGTTATCTATAAACAGGATAGTGCTCCATATTCTTGAAAATTTTTTAATTATAATTTCCAATTTTAAGATGAAAATTCCACTGAATGGGAATCATTCTAAACGTATCAACTCACTTTCCGTTAATGGGAGGAGCAATTCATCTGCTCAAAAATTAAACAGAAGAATAAGACGATTTCTGTTATCTACAATGAGGTTGTCATATTAAAAAATATTTTGGCTTTCGAATCCATCAAAAAGAAAATGAACTTGCACGTCTCGATGTAGTCGTATTGCAACCGAAATCGACTGATCTGTGACACTAGGAAATTAAAATCGCGGAAGCCTCTTTAAAGCTGTGCAACTAAGACGAAGACTCCGGTGTACATTATTATTGTATACTCGTCTCTAGGGAGGGTCACCTATATAGAATGAGACTCAAAATGGCAGGTTTAAAATTTCGAAAAGTTCTGAAATTACGCAATTCCTTTGAAGGGATGTCATAAAAAAAACGCCAATTTTCACATATACGGAGTCGCCCACTAAAAAATGTAAAAATCTATGAAATTGGTTATGACAATTTTTAACGTGCGGTGAGCCATTCTAGAAAGACACGCTGAAAACTACTTCAACCGAGATTATTTTCAAAATAGAGGATGCCGCCAAAATTAGCTTTAGACAAATTCTAACTTCTTTCCTAATTCAATGCTAGTTTTGAGAAATTGTTTGCTCGTTGTAATTTCGTTTTCTTTTCATTTTTTTTTTTAGCCATTGTCTGCTACTTTTCGTTCTATTTTTCACACCATAAAACTGCAGATCGAAGCACGAGTCTCTTGATATTTTTAATATCTCCCACTAAAAAGTTGTCATTTTGTATATATGTTTGTATTAAGAGTTTGGTAAGAATGGCTGATGAGCTCCGAAATTTGAAGTTACCGTAAATTTATCAAATAAATTTAACTTGACCTCTAACATGAATTTTTCAAATGACATCTACATTTATACATCTTATTGAAATAAGGCTAAAATAATTCTTATTTCTGAAAAAACCTTATATAACATGATGCAATACAGATCCATTTAACAGAGAAAAATCAGATATGATTCTGGTGGAATTTAAATCATCAATTATCTGAAGCTAAAGCATAATTCTACTAGGTAATAAAATAAAGAAAAGAGGTAGACCTTATAATTCTGCTTGTAAGCCCCCACAAAATAAAGTACTACGAAGTTGGATAAATGTTGTCAGATTGGATGATATCTTACATACGTTCTAAAAATTCTAAAAAGAAAATAACTTAAAGGTCCTCCAGGATGCCACGAAAAAACTTGTAGCAAACGCACGCTTTGCATTTTTGTGTAAAATGGAATGATTGTTATGCGACCGAAAGGATATAAAAAATGTTCATAAATAGTGAGACCAAAAATATTATTGTCTGAAATATTAAAATGTGATCTTTATTATTTTTTTTTTTTTTACCATAAATAAGGTAAAGAAAATAAATTTTTTTATTACTGAAATTAAAAATTCGACACTGAAAAGGTTAATAATGACTTCTTGTGTTTTTGAAAGTCAGGCCTTGTCTAGATATTGAGAAATTATTACATTTTTTTTGCCTCTTATATATGATATGGTCTTACATAGCTCAATCTATGAAAGTATTCACCAAATATTAAATACTGTTAGAAAAGATGAAATGTTCTTCTTCCGAACTTTAATTTTTGTCCTGCCAAACTTATGAGAGACTTGAAAGACTTATGAGTGCATGCACCACAATTTCCAAACGCAAATTAGAGGGTAAAAGAATGATTTTATGATGAGGGAATCGATTGAAATACTGCATCCTTTTTATTTTTCTACCCACCCTGTATTGATTAAAAAAAAATTCATTGAAAATTCCATTTCGAAAAACTAGGTACACTGTAAAAAAATTTAGGACTATTCCCTAAATTTAAGACACGTTCTTTCCTAAAAATAAATGTAATTTTCCCTGATAGAAAGAGAAAATCAGTTTAATTTCTTTCCCCAAAAAAACCAGAAATTTCCCGAAATGTTAAGCTTTCTCGGATAAAAGGAAGAGAACATTTAATAAATTAGGTATTATTCCACATTTTTTATGAAGCACTTACAAATATATTTTTATTAATATAATTTGCACATTGTTTTTGAAAACAAATCATATATTGTTCTTACTGCTTTGTTTTAGCGTGCCCAGCGCCCCAGCACTAACTTCCATACTACATATAAGTAAGTAAGTAAGTAAGTAAGTAAGTAAGTAATGTTTATTCATTTCCAAATAATAGCTAACATATCAATTCAATTAAATATAGTTCAAAGAGAAAATAAAGCTATAAAGGATAAAAAATAACAATCTATAGGTATATAAATAATGCTTAAGAGAAATTTAAAAATAAATATAAAACCAAAAAAAAAAATAAGAAAATAAAACTAGAAGTAAATAATAGAATATACAGACAATCAAGGCCATTTGTCGGGATTAGCAACCTAACTATGTATATTTT
Organism: Dioctria linearis; assembly: GCA_963930735.1. NCBI lineage: Eukaryota > Metazoa > Arthropoda > Insecta > Diptera > Asilidae > Dioctria > Dioctria linearis. The sequence goes on from OZ005741.1 coordinate 295,634,776, forward strand.
TATTATTAATAGCTTTGTACTCATTATCTGTTAAACAAAAAGTATTAATTGGTTAACCATTAAATTCATTCACCAAAAAGGAACGATATCTCCAAGCTGTTGTTGCATATAAAAACAAACCATTAAAGTTGTCCTTTCCATTTAAAATGTCTATAATTTCAGCTTCAGCAAGTTTGTTTTTCCTAAAGGCTCTCTATTGCGGAATTCTGAAAGAACAGGACAAATTCCGAGAAAATATAACAAGTTCTCGTCCTACTCTAAGTTACAAAGCGAGCAAAGTGTTCCTCCGGAATTTTTAAACAGACTGGCGTTCAATTTTATAAGACCTCCCCTATACCTGGTAATCAAATTAATTTTTTTCGCTGAGAATTCGTCACGAAGGTAGCTCTTCACATTACAATATTGCAGTTTATCATAAAGCTCATGCCTTACTGAACTCCTAGCTTTGTCAGAAGCTCTTTGAATAAGTAGTGCTTCCTCTCTGCAGACGAGATTATTTAGAATTTCTTTTAAATGGTTATAGGACCGACCTGATATATTCACATCTAAACTATGGCAGCTAGCTAATTCCTGCCAATCACATTACCAGAATACGTTCCTATTCCTACTAACCACTTTTAAGGCAGCTGATGGATGAGGGAGTCTATTGGGAGAAAGACGAAACAGAATTTTCAACATGTAGTCAAAATGGCACTTCAATGTGTAAATGTATATATTAGAGAGACCAAACTCTAAATTTATCGTACAGTTGGGGGTAGTTGTCCGCAAACGAAGCATTCTTTTAACGAAATATCGTTGTAGCCTTTTAACAGGGTCATATTGCAGAAAACCCCACACCTGTGCGCCGTAACAAAGAACTGATCGTGAGACAGCGTTGTACAAGTCAAATTTGCCAGAATTCTTAATTCCTTCTTTCCTCAGAAAACATTTCCAAGTTACATTAATAGCCATTTTTGCAGACTGTAGACGGTTTTTAAGGTAGGTGCATTCCTTTACAACTTCTACTTGCACATGATTATATTGCCAATTTTCATTGCTCTTCCTGGGTCCTGACCCGCGCTGGAAAATCATAATTTTGGATTTCTCCAAGTTGACAACCAGGTTCCACAAGTGGCAGTATTCCTGAAGATTATTGATCATACGCTGGAGTTTGTGTAGATCGTCAGATAAAATAATGATGTCATCAGCATATTTTAAGACTATTAAATTAATGCCCTTAAGTGTCAGGTCTATCTTCATAGAATCCTCTAAGTCGTTAATAAAAATTGCAAACAACAGTGGGCTCAAAATACAGCCTTGCTTTAATCCCCAGATGTTGTCACAAAACTATCTGAGAGATGTTCCCCATTCCAAACTTGAGCGCTAGTAACTTCGTAAATTTTTATCAGCATGCCCACAAACTTACTAGACATTCCGATATTGTACAATTTATAAAAAAGTGCTCCCCTTTCAATTGTATCAAATGCTGCTTTAAAATCTACAAAGATTTTTTTTATATTGCATGAATTAGATTGAAAATGTTATCTATCGTGGAGTAACCGCAGCTAGAGCTTGCCTGATTTTCATTCAAAATATTGTGGGCCTCCACCCAACATACCGGTCTATTGTGTAACATACCGACAAAAAGCTTGAGACATGTGTTCATAAAGTAAAGACCACGGGAGTTTTCTACACTATTTACATAACCTATTTTATAAAGTGGGAAGATAATCGACCTCGTGAAAGATTCAGGAACTTCACATCTATTGTAAATGTAATTAAAATAATTTAACAATTCTTTTAAAAAGATATATGTTTTAATGAAAGTATAGTATTAGGTCACATAAGAAATGAGCTTTTCAGCTCATTTTTATGTTTATGTTTAAAGGTGTAGTACTATCACCTACCTATTCTCTACATTAGGAAAAAAACGAAAAAACAAAAATTGATAATTCCCAACATTTTTGGGAATATTCCCTAAATTTTAGGAAACAAAAAAACAAAAATATTTGAAAATTCCCTACCTTTTAGGAAGTATTCCCTACGTTTTAGGAAAAAAAACCTACCTGCATTTTGGGGATAAAAGCCTAATCTACGTTTTCCAAGGTGGAGCTTTCCCTAATCTTATCGAAAAATGCCTAAGCTTTGAGCACAAATTGTTGCCACTCACTTTAGGGATATTTTTTTTTTTTACTGTATATATAACTTTTTCATCCAACTTTTTTGAATTACTTACTCAAATCAGGTTGCTGATCTGTGTACTATAAATCATTGAAACATTTCTTTGCAAACTAAGTAAGCTCTGAATTTATACAGAATTCTAAACTTTAGTGTCTCCTATTAAGTGAAATACAATCGATACGTAAATCAACGTCTGCTCGAAAACAAAAAAATACTATCAGAAAAAAACTGTCTAAGACCTTTCTCAAAGTCTTTTCGATTAAACTTTATAGTTATCATGGCGTAGAAAAAAGTGAAAATTAATTGTAATAAAGCAAAAACTTTTTCTCTTATATCAATATTAAAGTTAATCTTACTTATAAAATAAAAAATCGGTCCAGGTATTTGACAGAATGCATCAAAATAAAAAAAAAACAAATAAGATAAACAACAACATTGTTCAAATATTGTTGATTTTTACCGGATATATACGTACATAAATAAATATATAACTATTAAACCCGGATTTTACATAAATATACTTCGCAGAAATTTAAGAAATTTTAATATTATACAAATTCGTGACGTACATATGTATGTATGTATGTAATGTACGTACGTACATATACATCTGCAGTACATTATCTGAGTTGCTGCCGAAGGCAGAACAAGTTTTAAGCCGTTCACAATAAACGAGAAGTAAACAAACTTGTTTCTTTATCGTTATCCCAAGAATCCAATTACCTACCTGTGCGATTAATTTGTTTTAACATAATCTCGTGAAGGCAGAATTAATGAAATTAGGCAATGAACTTAAATTTCAAAGAAAAGGAAATAAATAAATATAATGTATAATAAATTGTAAAATAATTCACCATTCAACTTTTTTTCATTTCCAAAGTAAATAAATATTCTCTTTCTCGGAGACAACGCAACTGATTCACGCTGTAAAATTTGCATTTCAAGTTTAATTTTATCGAAAAGCCATAAAAAAAAACCGCTATCTGGTTTCGGACATGAAAAAGAGAAGTGCATCAATAATTTATTATCGAAATCTTTCTCTTCGATTCGTATGTACCCAATATTTACAATCGAATACAACATTATGTACATACATATACTTAAAGATCAATGGTCTTGACCTCTATGGTTTAATTGCCATTGGCATAATAAAGCCGGAACTATGTATATAGATAACTTTACAGCTTGGAACATAAAAACAATTAAAGCTTTATACACTGTTTTGTACATTATGCTAACAATTATTTTTAAGTATAGTAAGAATTATAGATTTTTTATATCATAAGATTGGATAGATACGATTGTGTGCAAACTAAAATGCTATACGTGCGCATTAAGGCTGAAATACAATGAATGCGACACGAAATTGTCGACACCAATTGGTTGTCGTTTGTCGGAGCCCTAATACCAATGAATGCAACATTATCGTCATCATTTCAAGACAGTTGAGTTGAGTTTTGCTTTTTTGTGAACAAGTATAAGTTACATTAAAGCTTATATGCAGTTATGCCAGTGTTAAAAGAATAGTACGTGAAATGGACCAATACACGAACTGTCAAACTCAAATGTCGCACTGCGCAACGACAATTTTAGAAATTTGCTCTCCTTTTTGACGACGACATTATCGCGTCGCAGCATTTGCTATGCCCTAATGTCGTAACATATATTCGAAAATTATTTTGGCGTCGACAAATGCGTGTCGCAATCATTGTATTTCAGCCATTATTCCAATAAAATTTCAATTAATTAAGATATTAACCATCTTAACCGAATAACAATATTAATTCGATAAAAAAATTTTAATCGAATGAAAAATCAATCATTTTACACAACTAACAATTTATTTAAATAAAATTGCATTTTAGAGGATGATTAAAATTTTGTAAATGACAATAAACTCGAAAAAATCAAGCGGTCCCAACAAAATTTCAAATTCAATTATAAAAAAGCTATCGCCTGTAGCTCTCGATTTTCTAGCAACCATTTTCAATAATTGCATCAGCAACTCCTACTTTCCAGATATGTATAAAATTTCACGTATGCTCCCCATCACCAAGAAAACTTCGTCGAAAGACATCAAAGAATTCAGATCCATTTCCTTAATATCAAACGTGGAAAAACTCTTTGAAAAGTTCATTATACAACAAGCTATAAATACATGTGAAGACAAAACTATGCACCAGGAGTCACAATTCGTGTTGAAGCTGCAACACATTACCTTTCACTCCTTGCTAAAATACCACACAGATCCCATTAGAGCTCTAAACAGGAATGAATTCACTGTTGGCTGCTTTTCTGATGTCGAAAAAGCTTTCGAATCGATATAAGCAACAGGATTAATTTTCAAGCTATACTAGTTCAGTTTGACCCTGTTTAGACGGGTCAGTATGCTGCCTCTGCCTCATGAAAACTTGTTGGTAAGATGATGATTGGGGGCAGGAATGAAGCATCACCCTACATATAGATTTCGTGCAGAGGTAGCATACTGACCTGTCTAAACTGGGTCTTCTCTTCACACAGTAATAGGCTTATTCACAGCTACCTAGCTTCTAGGAAATTTTATGTGGAAATGGTAATCAACAAATCACCACTCAAGTCAATTGAAGCTGGCATTCCCCAGAGCTCAACCCTAAGTCCAATAGTCTACAACCTGTATACTTCAGACCTCCAAACGATAATGGAACAACACTTCTCTCTGCAAATGACTTACGTCCAATTTCGCTGCCTACATTTGACTGTAAATAACGTCAATCTTCATCTAAACAAGCTGGACCCCTATCACAAAAAATGTATGATAAAAATAAATGTCCAAAAATCTGGGCTAGTCTGCATTCGAAAACCTTCAACCGGATGAAACCGGCAAGTGTCTAAATCAAAACCATAGAGGCCATCTACAATTACCACGCGCAGGCGAATATTAACAAAGCCAATTTTGCTTACAGCCTACTCAATAATTCACTTTCAACTTATAAGACCTGTCATTACTTACTGCTTTCCTATATGGTACTCAATTTCTCCCCCTTATTTGGAACGCCTTAGCAAACTTGGAAGAAAAGATTCTTAGAGCTTGCATTGGACTTCATAGAAAACCCAACTGAAAATATTTTTACAGGAAGTAGCTTACGAGACTGCCAATATCACACCATCAAAGAAGATCTATTCGAACTTGCCGAAAAGCAAGTCGATCATCTACAGGATGGTACAATAATTTACGAGCAGAAAGGTGATTACTACCATGGGTAATCACATGTGTTCGCGAGGTCAATTCTTCAGGAGCCATCGACTCTTAAGCTCTTTCAATCCACAACATACCCTCTCCTGTCTCCCTCCCCAACCCACGAACTAACAGCTAACTCCAAAAACAGAATGACATCCAGTACGGCTGATATGGCGGATCATCCGTAAATAAACATACGAATGTGGAACGTAAAGTTTCATAGAGGACTAAAGGACTACTGTTAATAAGAGGACAACACAGGACATAAAATCGAATTGAATTAAAAAAAAAAAATGAAGCAACAAGTTTATGATAACTAACTTAAAAAAAAGTAATAAATAAACAGAAAACAAAAATTTGCAACCCGATTTCTTCTTCTATGGTCAGAGAAGTAATGTTTGCATCAAAATGAAATGATAAGGACACCCCTTGAAATTTCGCCATTTGTAAAAATGGATCGGTGTAAAAAAACTAAGTAAAAGTGCCGTAAAAACGAAAATAATAGGATGTTTTTTAAAAAAAAGTGGGCGAAATTATAAAGTTGTTAGGTATAACTTAAAAAGCACTGGGTTTTTTCAACCAAATCTTCATTATTTTACCTAGAAAAGTGTTCTTTAATATTGTTTTAAAAAATTATGTAGTTTGTATACGCAAAATTATATATTATACTCTAATTGTTTTTTTCTAAAATGGCTTTACTATTTTCGACACTATTTTAATAATTATCAAATAAAGAATTGTGGTACGTACATATCAGTGTGGGCAAAATAAATTTTAAAGTTACATATGTATTCTGTGTCGGCTTCATATGACATTCGTATACCAATATGGCGTGTTCGATGATTTGTTTGGTGTTGTATATTCCTGAAATATAGCATTCTCTTCCATGGTATTATATAATTGTCCAAAGAAAGCTGATGTTTAGGTTTATGTATGTTTCAGAAGAAAGTATCTTAATATTGACCTAACTTTAGCCAGTCGATTTGTTTCTTCGCCCATATTGTCATTATCGTTGAAATACTAAGCTTACCATATTTGATAATATCTGTCCGTCCTTGTATATGTATAATTTTTGCAAAAAGCGGTTCTGTTGATCAGTAATCATCTCTTTGTAATTCCGAACTTCTCCCGCACAGATTTTTGTGAGGTTTTGAAATAATGTACCTACATATATTTTTATAGTAATATCTATTTGATTCTTCGACAAAATATATTCATCATCTCCAATGAATAAATATATTGCATCGCTTATAATACTGGAACATCTTCAGTGTTTATTTCGAGATGACTCAAGAATTCTTCCAGGATTAGATCATTGCCAGTGCAAGATCATTCTTCTTCAGACTCGTCATCAGAACCCATTTTAGTGTCGGAGTTGGAATAAATAATTTGTAGGTTCGGGTTTGGCGTATATTTTCATCATAACCACTTATTGTGTGTGATTGTCTACATGCTTGAGGTGCCCAAAGTGCAAGGAAGCGATGTAAACACACAAAGCACTGTGTAGTTAGCGAAAAATACTTGTACTTGATCCTCAAACAAATCACATTTCCTGCAGGATTTTGTAATCAGAGAATAAAAATACATGAAAAATATATGAAATTATTCAAGAAAATCAACGGATAGTAATTTACTAAATGTGGGTACCCTCGGACTCTGCCTTCCTTGCATCATTTTTTATACGTACGATCAAATTTTTAATAACTTCATTTGAAGTCATTTTTCAACACAAATAACGCTCACGCTTATTGTTTGGAACGATCATATTTGCCATGTGTTTCAGATCGGTATAAATTTTTCCATCTGGACTAGTAACAACTTTTTGAAGAATCCCTTAAAAACGTTTGTGTCTACAACGTCAACGCGCAAAAGTTTTCAGCTAAATAAAAATTGCATCAGTAGATAATAATGCTGACTACAGTTAATCTTACACTACCTTTAATTGGGAAAAATGGGGTAGTTTTGTTTATCGAAATGGTTGAATTCGTAAAAAATTTAGTATATGTACATATATCAGATTTTGTTCAATTTCATTGGCAAAACGAATAACAAATTTCAATTGATTATTCATACCATTATTGATATTTTATTTAATGGAAATTTTATTTGAATTATGCTCAAGAGCATATTTCCGTGAAGTTGGAAATATTCCTGCAAAATATGACTGGTAAAATGATTTCCGTGAAAAGTTTAATCAAGAATGAGGCGCAGCATCTCAAAACTATGGTCGAGGATGCATATGATCTTGCTGCCTGGTATTCATTGAGCTGCACCTTGAAACTTCTCTGGTGCGAAAATTAATGGAGCCTTTTGATAAATTATAAATTGGCGACAGCAAGCGTACTTACAATGAGAAAGGTAAACGTAAATTTCTAAATAAATAAAAAATTTCAGCATGTTAATTTAATTTTTCCAAAAAGTTTATATTACTTCTCATTCAATTACATGAATAGACTTGACGAACTAGTGTAATTGCTCTTGACCTTGTTGATAAGAAATCAAGACCTTTTGCTGCCATTTTACTAGCGAAAACTTTTCGAATATCCAATAAGTTGCACATCTTAAAGATGAAAGATTAGAATTCTAGTTGAGCACTTATTGGAAAGCTTGGACGCTTTATTATATACATATATACATATATATATACATATGTATATGATTGGTTGGTTTAAATGTCGAGGCCAGCAGTCTAGCCAGAGCTAGAATTCTAATACCACTACTAATGTTGCCTGCACGCAGCGGAAGTTGAGGAAATTATAGGCCTTAGTACTACGCACTCCTGCTAGGAATGGTAGTTACAATAAAGCCATATTAAATTAAATCTTTGGAGTTTCGGAAATGGTTATTCCTTTTATGTTTTTCTTCGAGATTTGTTTAAGATCATCAAGAAGAATTCACGCATACACAAGTAGTGGATAAGAGTGTCCGACTCGTTGCAGCTACGGAAGTGTTAATTAAAAAGAGTACCAAGTCTAGCTGCATGCCTTCCGATAGGCCAATAACCCATGCAAACCGTAATTACTCTGGCTATGGCTTTGAGGGCTCTTCATAGGATCTCAACCCCCTCCAACTTTCCTCTCTTTTTATTTAGATGACTTCAAATTAATTATTTTAATTAAAAAATTATGTCAAAATTCAAATTTTTTTAAAACAAGTCAAAAGGTTAGAATTGTCCGTATATAATTTTGTGTGTGTAAGATTGATTGATAAGGTGGTTTTTCGCAGATATTTCTAGAACGGTTCGTCTGACAGTAAAAATGATTATAATGCAGTGGAAACGCCGTGTACGCTGTGTGGCTCTCATCGCGCACTCAGGCATTGTCCAAATATATAGTGAAAAACTAAATGTGTGTGTGGCAACCCTTCGAAGCAGTTACCCGATTGATCCCATTTTTTTAAAAGTCACAATAACTTTTAATATTATTTCATAATAATTATAATAATTATTTTGATGCGTTTTACAAACGAAATGACAAACTTAGTATGCCCTATGATTTCATCGTTTAGGGCACCGTCTACAGAATACAAGGTCTGTGTACTAATTCCGGATATGCGCCATGTTGAGCGAAATAAGTGGCATGAAATATAAATCTGTGAAGTTTACAATTAATAGAGTGTTTATTTAAAATTAAATTAGAATGTCATTAAATCGCTCCTTTTCACATTTATCAGCCGAATTTTATTACAAGTAAATTTTCTCCTCCCTCATTTTTGCTTAAAACAAGTACTTACCATAATACAATTTATTTTAAAAACAATTATCATCAAATTTTTCCCAATTATCTAAAGAAAATAAAGTTATTTGATCTATACCCAAAATTGATAAACTTTTATGGAATATTTTTTCCATACTTTTAAAAGAAATAGTCAGCGATTTCATTTTGTAATATAGTAAACTGTTCCTAAATTTTGATTTTAAGTAAAATTTCGCGTAAAACCGCAAAAAATACAATTTTCTGAATCTTCTCATACAAAATACAAATTATTAGCACAAAATCACGTCAACAACATTTGATATCTCTTAGCTTAGCGCACAGACCTTGTATTCTGTAGACCGTGATCTAGGGTATAAAAATGGTCTACAGATCCAATATAAAATACTAATATCAAATAAACATATAAAACTACGAAAACTGGATAAATTGTACAAAATAAAAATAAAATTAAAATATAATCTGTTTGCCTCCCAGCTCAATTGAACAAAAATCTTTAAGCAATCTCTGGAAAAGCTATTGTGACTAGGAGTTCTGTCAACTCCTACTGCAGTACCACCTATACGAGGTCTAAATTGTGTTTTACAATTGAAATATTAGCAAATCTGTAGCGCTTTTTTGTCTGCACTTACATTTACTACGTCTATAAGTCCATAAATATGCATACGGTCTTAAAAGATTGAATACAAATGGTTGAAGGATTGAGTTGAGGACAAACCCGAATTTTTTTTTATGCTCCCATCTTAGAGCATCTTAGAATAAAAAATTCATTCCACCATGAAAAACAAGCAAACTTTAATTTGACGGCTCAATCCCCATATACATGATATGCTCATCCATTATTTCGACTCAGTTTACCAAGTGTTGTTGAGTCGAGTAAACCCAATTTCAATTAGACTTCGTTCCTTTTTTTCCTTTCTTGGGTAGTCCTGTCAAGCAATCGAACCCTGGTTGCACGAGTAAATCTCTTAATTTGAGTTTGCCAAGCCCTTACTTAGTATGCCATCTGCATACATATATATTATATGTGTACTTTTAGCTGATAATAAGATATCGCATTCCGACTCAGTTTTTTTTTTCCTCCATTAATTGTTAATCAAAGTTATTTCAGTTTCCTTTTTTTATATGATTAACAATTAAACGGGCATAAATGCTCCAATATATAGATACTGCAAAGTGCCACTCACTGTTCTCACAATGTCTTTTTGGAGAAATGAAACAGTCTTTGTTTCGGTATTTCAAAAAACCACGAAATTGAATCTAGGTATAATTCTATTGTATATATATGTGGGTCAAATCGATTTACAGTAGGTTTGTGTTACTAAAGAGAAATGATAAATAGAAATGTGAAGATAATTACGGTACTCATAATTATAATTTATCGGTTTTTCGAAATACCAAAGCTAATTTAGTTTTTCAACGAATAAACTTGATTCTTGTCTCACACACACTTTTCAGGTAAAACAAAGAACTTTTATACATATGTGAAACTGGTTCCAATTTCATATTGTAATTTCCATATAAACGGATAGAAATGAGATTCATATTGAAACCGGTTGAAAACCATGTGCGGAGCGGAAATAAAAATTTGTCTCATTGGCGCAACACTCAAATTCAATTTCGACTTTTCATTCAATAAATAAAACTTGGATTGCGGTTTTTCGAAATTGAAAATTCTAAATTCGTATTAAATTACAAAGAACTATTTAGTTATTGTCATTAAATGAGTTTGAAGACAGCTGTGATTAGTAATAAATCAGCCATATCACCAGTCAATGAACTATATTTTTGGCCCATTAAGGAAGTTCTTAAACACATGTAAGTTCCTATTTCCAGGCCCCGCATAAAGCTGTTATAATGCTTTCACTCCTCCGGTAAATTTTTGAAACTTACTAAAGATCAATGCGTATGATATTTATGTCTACATGTATGTGTTTTGATGTAGAAATAATTTAATTCTTATTGATATACATAAATATATTTCTGCTTTTATATGAATATACTTATAGATAGTCAAAAACCAGAAATGTAAAATTATATTTTTAAGGTCTTATAGCATTTAAAATCGCCTTCTTCCCACTCCTTTATCATAATTCTAGATATCTTCTAAAAAAAAACGCAACTATATACTAGGTCAATGCTTCGAAGATTCTATCATGTTGATATGTGTATATGTGTGTTAATTTATAGTTTAAAAATAAAGATATTAAAAACTGTTATTATTACCTGTTCACCTTCGGATTTGCAATAGCTCTTCTTCAAATATTCAACTGCTTTATTTGGTAAAGGCTTAGGAGTATCGTTCAGGATGTCTAAGATGATGGTACACTCTTCAACTGGGACACAAGTTCCATTTTCACCGATAGCTGTTTTACAGGCACCACCACTCTCTACACAAAATATTGAATATTAAAATTGATATCACCTCAAAATCAACGGATCACTAAAAACACTTACGAGCATACACATCAGAAAAAGTAAATAAAGCTAAAAGTATGCACCCTTTAAGCAACATAATGATAATAATAGTAATAATATAATATATTTATATATATGTATTTATTCACAATAAAATACTCAAGTACAAGCTGATCTGTGTCTCTAGATCTTCGGTCACGTACTAACTTTCGTTCCCACTTAAAACAGAATATTTATACGTGATCAGCTCGATCATTTTAAATGTCGATCTTCGATTCTTCGAAGAGAAATAATCGTTTCTCTTTGTGCGAATATTCTTCACTTTACTAACTATAGATATAGATACGTCACACATTTAATTGCGAATACTTTAAGAAACTCCGAGATTCGCCTTGTAAGATGCTTCAAGCTCTTTCAAGTTTTTATGCCACTTTTGATGACGCTTCTTGTATAAAGTGCTTATTGTATATTATAATGCTGGTGTAGTAAACAAATAACTTAACCGGTCTTATATACGGTTAGTATATGTATATACATAGCCACCAACCGGAATAAAGCCAGAGGAGGAGGTTGGGGATATTTTTCTGAAGATGGTCGCATTGCATGAACTTACTACTTACTTACGTACTTAAGTGTAATTAAGTAGCTTTAAAGATAAAACAGTCAAAACATTGGTATGTGAAATGAATTAGGTTATTCATCTCTGATCGATTCTGGGGAATCACATTATATCTGAGAAAATCATATATATTCTTTGAAATCCATAAATTTCTAGTGAAATCTTACACTATTTTGAGGCATAAATTAAAAAAGCTTTAATTCTAGTTAATGTCTGGCAACGCGCTATTTCTACGATGATTTGATTTATTTTTAAAATATGCAAACACGTTAGCAACATGCGGATATTTAATAAGTTTATCATGGAAATTTCTGTGAGGTTTATTAGCTTATTGAGGAAGGTAGGTGGTATAATTAAGAATTATTTTGTAATTCTTCTATTGTCCTAAAGTTCTTTCGAATTGTCTACATCTATAATTATAGTGGGACACATTTTTAGTTGGAGAAATTTTCTATTTCTATTACATTACCAGAAAATGTTGACGTCTCAAAAATTATGAGCAATAAAATGGATTAGGCTTGGCACATACTATCTAAGTATGTATACCTATACAAGATTAATTAATTGAGTTGTCTCCTTATTCACTGAAAGACACTGCTGTCAATAAATTTCTAAGAATTTAACTTCTGAGGTGTTACTAAATTGTGAAATTCACCTACATAATTAAGAAAAGAAAAACCACCATTCGTGGTTAATAGTCTTTAGCGCAAAATTTCCTCTTTCAGATGGAATTCACCTGAGGTTCTTTCCAAACAAGCCAAATATGTATTGTTACTTCTTCTTTTTATTCCAACCAACCAGTCTATTCAGACTGATTGTTCGAATGGTTTAAATCTATCTATCAATGAATGAATCAATCAATTTTACTGCTCTTCAACATCTTTATTTATGTAATATTGCGGAACTTTATAGTAAAATTCCTTAAAATAATTGACAGACAAGCTTGAAACTATCTGAATAGCTAGCATCAGACAGTAGCATCTATAGACATACTTTACATGAACAAAAAAGATTAAGTAAATAGATAAGCAATCGTTGGTGTACACGTCTCTTTGTATTTTTAAGAGAGCTTTCAACTACTATAGTTCTACTGTTGTGAAATCTAACTTGATAACTTTTTTTTACACGTTTTCTTCAATACTTATTTTTAGCTAAGATGAGGAACAGAATTTTTATTTTGCTGATAATAGTTGCTTCATTATAAAATCAAATCAAAATCAATAGTAACGCTTTCTAGTCTTAAATATGTTATCTAAGAGCAAAATATTATTATTTTTTATTTATTTAAATGAGTTAATAGGAAATTTTCAGCTTTTATAATGAAAATTCAGTTATCACTCAGAATAAAACAAACAAAAATACAACTCTATAAATAATACACTTTAATAATACTCTATAAATATTACAATGTAAAAAATAATAATAAAATATGAAAATTTGCGGCAAACAATAACAAAATTTAAAGGAATTAATTATCTATCTGAAGAAAAAGTTAGATGATTTAAAAAATAATAACAATTCATAATTTAAGTAAATAAAATAAGAAAAATAAAACAATTTTGAAATAAATAAAATATACAAAATGAAAGGTACATTTGGTAGGTTGGCGGGGGGGGGGGGCATTTGTTACAAACAAATTTAAATAGAGTTTTATTTTTGTGTTATATTAACTAAAACGGCATGATAAATTGTGGAGTGGAGTGTGGAATTGTGTATGCAACATCCGGTTAAAAATACAATGGAAACTCTCTATATGTAGTATACTTGTAAGTGCCAGGAATACTAATTCGTTATATGGAAAATTCGTTACAAATAAACTGCATTTTAAAACTTCTTAATTTATATTTTGTACATATTGTGTAGAGCAAAACAGGCACTATTAAATATCTTTCAATAACAACATACGTAATATATGTAGGTTTTTAAGAAAAATCAAAAATTCCTTTTGAAAATAACACACACATAGATGTATGGATGTATATTGAAAAAGGTAAAATGTGAGATTCAAACATGTGCTTTAAATACACAGTATTTATGTATAGCTGTACAGTATAAACAGACTTCTTTCAAAAAATCGATTAATATTAGTTTGAACGAGTAAACGTTCTCTTTTTATTAAATATTTTTCCAAATCCCATAGCTTCAATAGTATGCTGCCAAACCATCAACTTCCTTGGAAGTCTACTGAGCTACGTAAAATATGCAATGCCTGTTGGTTTTCGTCAGTGCTTGGCTTTTTTACCTCAGTGCAACTCACAGGATCCAGTTTTTCTTCATCAAGAAAAATCTTCGACAATTTCAACTATTGATTTATTTTTTAAGAGAAGAAGGGACAGTTCGTTAAAGAAAAGTTCTATCTCGAACATTTTTGATGCAGTGTTACCAGATTTTGGTTCGTTATATGGAGAGTTCGTTGTATATAATTCGTTATATGGAAATTATTTTACAAAGAAACTGTAAGTAAATGCTGCTGCCAAGAGCGGAAAAAATTCGTTATAGCGTTGTTCGCTATAGAGACGTTTCACTGTATTTATTTTTTTCGCTTTTCTAAGTGTAAATCACTTCGAAAAACTAGATAAGCAAAAACATATCCAGAATATTCATCTAGAATATGCACTTTGGCAAGAATGAATGAAATTAAAACGAGCGAATTTAACACCATATGACGCGGCTCCTAATTGATAGTCCGGGAAGGCTATACCTTGTTAATTTTTGATACTATGCCAAGAAACAAGTGTCAAAGTAAGAAGTAAAAACACTAGAATTGGTAAAACCAATTCTTATGATAACCTTGATGAATGCTGCCCATATGTAATTTTGTATATGGTCGGTCACCCATCTGTACGCAAGTTGGCTTTTGCGGTTGGTTTTTCGCGTATATTTCTAGAACGGTTCGTCGCACAGTAAAAATTATTAGAAAGAAATTTTCAGTACAATTAAACGTCCAGGAGTGATGGTTTTCACAGTAAACGTAAAAAAACTAAATTTAATATTTATATGGCAACTCCAAAAAGGAGTTCCCCGATTTAGCCAATTTTATTTTCTATGTTCATGAAAATATTGTGTACAAATTTTCAGCTTTATGGGTCGACGCGTTCTCAGACAGTGTCCAAGTGTTTGGCAACCCTACGAAGGAGTTACCTGATTTGCGCCATTTGTATACCCTAGATGAAATCTAAAGGGTATACTAAGTTTGTCATTCCGTTTGTAACACTTAGAAATAATGATGGTAGAGCAAAATGGATTAGACTCCCACGCATAAAATTAAAAGTTATTTTGATTTTTGCTTGTCCGTCCGTCTTCGCGATAACTCGAGAACGCGTGTACCTAGAGAGCTGGCTGAAATTTTGCATATGGCAATTTAAAAACACAAAAGTAAAATTAAATTCGATAATAGGACAAATCGGGTAACTACTTCGTACAAAAATTTCGTTTTTCACTATATATTTGGACACTACCTGGAACGCGTCAACATAGAGAGCTGAAATTTTGTACATGGTGTTTTAATAAAAATAGTAAATATAATTTCAAAAATGGACTAAATCGGGCAACCTCTTCCTGGTGCTGTCATATAAAAATTTAGGATTTTTACGTATACCGTGAAAACGATAAGTCCTATACGGTTTTAATGAATATGAATATCCTATAAAATGAATATGAAATCCTATAAAAATTGGTTATAATCATTTTTTCTGTTCGACAAACCGTTTTAGAAATATATGCGAAAAACCACTTCAAAAATCAAAGTTGCACAGATGGGTGACCATACGAAATGACATACGGACAGTCATCTAGTCTAGGGTATCATGAGAATTGGTCTTAGACCAATTCCAGCTTTTTTACTTGTCGAAGTTAAATTTACTTTTTTTTTAAATACCTTGTGTAAAATTTCAGCTCTCTACGTAAACACGCTCTCAAGTTATCGTGCGGACGGCCAAACGGACGGACAGGTGGACGGTCGGACAGACACACGGACAGACGGCATGCAAAGATCAAAGTTATCAATATTATGCTTGGGTGCCCAATCCATTTTGCGTTACCATATTTATTTCTATGCATTATAAACGGAATAACAAACTTAGTATACCTTCCCGTAAAACATTTTTCTTGTTTGCGACCATCGAGCGACTGAACAGTCGCCAACACAAGTGATGTTCGCAAGCAGTCTAGTTAATGTCACGCAACCATTCCCATAGCATAGTTCACATTTACCCTACATTTCTTGTGCGCAATCGCCAGGCGCATTACTTAGGTAATTGTCGTAAGCATTTTTTTCGCAAATGCCATACGTACGTCGTTCACAACTGCCATGCACTTTTGGTTCACAAGTGTCGCACATAGCTTGTCCGCAGTTGCCGTACGCAATTTGCTCACAAATATCTTACGCACTTTGTTCTCAAGTGCCATGCACTTTTGGTTCGGAAGAGTCGCGCATTACTTGTCCGCAGTTACCGTACGCAATTTACTCGCAAATATCTTACACCCTTCGCTCACAAGTGCCATGCACTTTTGTTCGCAAGTGTCGCGCACAGCTTGTCCGCAGTTGTCGTACGCAATTTGCTCGCAAATATCTTACTCCCTTCGCTCACAAGGGCCAAAAATAAGAAGACCAAATACAAACTGAATGAATTGCTGGCCATTGCTCTGAGGTTCTCTGCAACTGGTGATTCTGATCATTCCTTAATGTACATATTTAAAGTATCAATACAGTTAATTTCAAAAATTGTTCCTGAAGTAGCTGAGGCATTAATAGTTGCATTGCAACTACATACATATATATGTCGGTAGTAAGATTTGTTTATTATGCTGAGTTTATTTTTTCATCTTGAATGCGAGTACATGAAAATCAATTCTGGACAGAAAGTAAGAGCCTATGGGTGACAAAATGCGCAACAAAAACCTTCCAAGAACGCAACTTTTCTAAAATATATTGTACTTTCTACCCCTATTGGGGGAGACTTTTCTTTACTCTAAAATCTGCGAATAAAGTCTACTACTTTGACTGTTATTTATCCTACCAGATCACCCACTTCAGTATGGAGAAAGAAGTATTTGACGACTGCGACTACTTATCAACATGTCTCAAAACTAACGGAACCTTTACAAATATATCGGCCTAACATAAACAATTGAATAGACACGATAGACTGAATTAATCCTGTAGAATAGATAAAAGGTTTTAAAAACAAAATGGAGGTGAGAAGTCACTGTGGACTGCTGTATTGAAATGGATAGCAAAAGCAGGTAAAAAAATATAATTCAGAAGAAGATCTGGGTGTTTTGTACATAAACGATTGTCCGAAGCCAAGGTTACGATAATACCGAAAATGTGGAATAAACAAAGGCATGCCAAGAATATTTAGAGACCAATCGTATCCAGCATTTTTAAATCAATGAGTTTGGCATAGCAAATGACTCTAGGAACAGTTAAAGCGTTTTGTTATTATTTGGAATCCTTATTTTTCCTCTGGATCACCAACATAATATCCAATATATGGATATTATATTGGTAAGATAAGATATATTGTTTCAATTTAACATGAGGTAAAGTTATGTAATTCTGAAATTATGGATCTATCAAATGCACCACAATTGCGAGCCAAATTTTAAAATAGGGCAGGAGCTGCTAATCTCTGGTCCAATAACAGCTAGAAAAGTATTTAGGGTATGCAGAAGATAAAATATAATATTACATATGACCGTGACGTAGCTTAAACCAATTTCTTTATGGAGAGCAATAATAAAATTACAAAAAAATTACACATTATTAGGTCCGTATACACTTCTTAGTTGTAATATGGCGGGAAATATGCTTAAATGTTTTTTTCTATATTCGACAAGCTTTATAGCATTGTCAATGGAATACCTTAGCTATTTGTAGGCAACGGTGGTACTCGTGTAATTATAGGCCAATATGCTATCCATTACACCAACAATACCTTTTCCTTTTTTGCGGTGCATAATGGGAAGGGATTTAAACATAACCTATACAAATTTGTTTATAAACGCAAAGTCAATTAACTAAGTATATTTGGCAGCTATAAATCCAAATTTCTTTTGGAGTTACCCTTTTCACATGAACAGAAATTCACCGTAGGTTACTCCAGCGCCAACAGTTAGTTTTTTTTATCACATTAGCATTTTAGCGAACCGAAACCCAAATATCTTATCGAATGAGTCAACTTGGTTATAGTTAATTCCAAATATGATGACCGTGATATTATACTACATTGAACGATTATTCGAATTTGGAATGGGATTAACCACCATCCGGTTCGGTCTCCATCTCTAGATGAGTTTTCTGGGAAGACCACTTCCCTCAAACAGAAAGTTGTAAAACGTCGTTAGTTATAGAATCGGTTATGCATTTTGCCATAGATGACTTATGTCCACGTGATTATATTTTCTTACTATTTAGATTTACTAGTTATTATGTAATAAATTAATTACTTGTTACTCTAGCTAATTGGATATACTTTAAAATTAAACCAATAAATGTTTTTAAATGTAAACGGTACGTGAAAAATTCGTCTCCAAATGACCTGACCCGTGTGTCTTGTATGGGCACATATCCAGGTATATATTTACCCAGCTTGGCAGTCGCAATCAGTCCATCCTTGTAACTTGTGTGCCATCTATTGGAAAAAAATTGTAGCTATTAATTCAATCTTTTTTATCAATTGACATTTCAAAAACGTCAAAATTTTACTTAACTTTACTTGCCTCGCATTCATCGACCTCCAATCATCCTTCCCATCTGTCAGAGCGAGGCTCTCGGATAGGTTTATTCTGTTTAAAACCGCTAAGAACTATCAAAATTTGTGTATTTCCTTTATAAATTGGTATATAATTTTTTAATAAAAGTGGCCATATAAATTAGATCCTTAAAGCTATGAAAATGTTGGCAAGTGTACGGGTGATTGCTCGCCGGGCATTCTCCTCAACTAGTAAAAATGCTGCAGCGGTGCAACAAATGACTGTCCGGGAAGCTCTTAATTCTGCTATGGATGATGAAATGGCTCGAGACGAACGAGTTTTCATACTAGGAGAAGAAGTAGCTCAATATGATGGTGCATATAAGGTGAGAAAATTGCCATGCTTTATTCCCTAATAAGATTACGTAAACAAGATTTACAACACAATCAGCTGGTACGAAACGCAAGGTTATCTATATGCGTATGCCTAATCATTACAAATTATTCAAAAGGAGCAAACACGATTTTACCACGTGATGAAGTGGAGAGCCTGCCAATTTTCAAAATATAAATTTGAGTAATGAATATTTAAGCGAGTTCAAACCAGGAAACTTCAATTAACTCGGAAATATCGTGCACAATCAATTCAATTATACTAGGTATCGATAACATATGCCGAATAGAGATACTCCAGGGAGAGAATATAGAGCTATTTCCATGCCGTCAAATCATAGACTCCCAACAAAAGTTTTGAATTTGAACTGGTTACACATATTGTGGGATTGTGGCGTATCGATTTGAATATTTTTCTAATAGTGAGTTCTTTCCTGCCACTCTGTCTTAACACTGCCACCGAATCTGTCATTCTTGTGCGCGTTTCTTCCCTACTGCACTCTCTTAGCCTATAATTATATGTTTTTGTTTATTGCTACAATTTTGATACTCTTATTTTATTTGTTACATATCACTAAAGTTTACTATGTTCTAAGCACCTATGCTTGTACTTCTATTGCTTCTCTCGCTACAATGCTAAATTACTATGTATTTATTTAATTTTATTTTGCTATATTTTACTAGGCGGTGCTTTGTCCTAAGTGCCGATACTTGTAAATTCATGTTATTTTGTTACGATGTTGAACTACTATGTTGTTTGCTACATTTCACTAGACTATACTATTTTATAAGTGCCTATACCTGTACTTTTATCGTTTATTTTGATACAAAGGTAATCTACCATGTAGCTATCTATGATGAGCCCAGCGCTATGCGTGCCTTTGGCACGGGTACTCAAATAAATTGATCTTTATGTTTAAAGACATTTGGTGGCGGTGGTTACACCGAGTCGCAGAAAAAAACATCACTATAAGCTTTTAGCTGCATTCAGCCGTAGCCTACCAATAAATTATTTTAAAATCCTTGAAATATATGGGGTAACCTTACCCTTCATTTCTGAACCAAGGTTTATTTCCCCCAATCGTCTAATGTGGTATTAGTTTTTGTATTTTCAGTATACGTGCTCTACAATAATCACTGGGATATAAAAACAGTATTGGTGATCAAAGTTACAATTACTGTAGTGGAGATCCACTATAATTTTATTTTAAACAGTTCCTACAATCAAGCTCATCTGTCCTAAAGAAAAATGACATCAAATTGCAATTCATTGCTTTTTTTTCTAATGTAAAAAAAGCAAGTGAACAAATTTTATGGGGATTACGTTGTTTGTACGAAATCTAAGCTAATTTTATATCAGCTGTGTTTTTTAGTTCAGTGTACTGCAGAACGCAGGGAATTGCGTAGAAGTCACTGACATAAAAATGGACTGCTGATACTACGGTAATTGCTTACATCCTTTGACATTATTATGGGATCACAGGCAGACAAAAATTGCTTAATTTTATTTCTTTAAAAATCAAGTTTAAAATTGATATAGTACGAGATAAGATTCCAAGAATAGAAATAATTTCGAATTCATCTGTAATTTGTTGAACTTTTAGTATGTATAGTAAAGCGAAAGTAAAACTTGAAATTAAGATAATAGTCACACATCTGCTAACAAAAAATGACCAATATGAAATGAAAATCAGGTAGTCCATGTTATATATGTATGTCAGTGGTAGAAGTAGAAAAAGTTTTGAAAGTATGGAGAAAATAATCAAAGTGCCATGAATTTAATTCCTACAAAACGCTAAACCTGCCAAACTGTCCTGAAATTTATTCACGTCTATTTGGTCATTTTGCAAGGATTCAAGTGGCAATTTGAATATTTTCTCGATAATTTCAAAACCTGCACTACACAGCACAGAACGAAAAGAACAGCTATCAAAACTTCGGAAAACTAAACTCAAAGTAAGAAGTTGACTGTGTGCTGTTATTTTTCGAGATAATTAAATAATTTTCGTAAACTTTGGTGTTACTTTCTACACTTTACTACACTTACTTCTACACTTTTAGAAAGCAAACATATTGACCTCAAATTTGTTAGAGCCTTTTTTTTTTAGAAGACAATCTTAATGTTTAACATTTTTAGTTACCCCTAATGAGCGCCAATATAATTTCGGTCTAATATTCTCCATAATGAAAGTCGTATTTCATGGGTTGATTTATTTTCTGGGGGTTACAGCTACGTGTAATAGTTTGTAGATGCATACATGAATGAAAAACTATTCCAGCTCTTACCTTATATTTGGATATAATAGATGATTTTTGGCATTCTATGGATTGTCTTATTTAGGGTATCTTCTGATTTCTTTTAGATGTTTGGTTTGGGGCTTGTTCACTTCACGTGGTGTTGTTGGTTCTTCTTCCTACACCTGCGCCACATCAACTGTAATAAATGAATTTCTGATAAGAATTTGTTATTTAGTTAGGGAGCGACTGGAAGCAAGGATTGGATATGTTAAGGGAGTTTTAGGAAGTTAGGAACGGAAGATTGTAGGGTTGGTTGTTGGGAGGTTTCATCAGAGACATTCCTGGGCTCTTGATGGGTTTATTTGGGATTCCCCCCTGTAGTTATCCCCTTTAGTGTCATAGAAACTTATGACTTGATACTGCATCAACAACATTCATTCAACGTACACACTTTCGATACAATCAATTTTATTTGTGTCACTTACCATATTTAATCTATTTGGACATTTGCGAATTCTAACGAATAGTATGACATGTAGACATTTAGAATAATTATTTCTCTTTTTTTTTGCTATTTGTTGTTAGTTGAAAGTATTTTTCACCGTGTATTTTTAAACATGTGACTATTGCGAGCTCTGGTTAAACTGGTTTTGGATACACTACAAATCGTGTTGTGATGATTTTTTCTTTCTGCATTTGCTTCACCTGGATCAATGGGATCTCGCATCCAACATTTTGCAAAAATACTCAACATCTTAGTAATCTTAACATTTTTTATTAATATTTTGATACGCAGGTTTCCCGAGGATTATGGAAAAAATATGGCGAGAAGAGGGTTATAGATACACCTATAACTGAAATGGGATTTGCTGGTCTCGCTGTAGGATCTGCTATGGCGGGTCTTCGACCCATTTGTGAATTTATGACTTTTAATTTTTCTATGCAGGCTATAGATCATGTAGGTCGATTATTTTTTCTTTTTCAATATATTTTTGGCTCAATATTCAAATAATGTCTTCCAAAGGTAATAAATTCAGCAGCGAAAACATTTTACATGTCAGCTGGCACTGTTAACGTACCAATTGTGTTCAGAGGGCCAAATGGAGCAGCCGCAGGAGTTGCTGCTCAACATTCGCAATGTTTTGCTGCATGGTATTCACATTGTCCAGGCTTAAAAGTAATTTCACCTTACGACTGCGAAGATGCACGAGGCCTTTTGAAATCCGCTATTCGTGATCCTGATCCGGTTGTGTTTTTAGAAAATGAAATTATGTACGGCATTGCGTTTCCGGTCAATGAAAAGATTATGGATAAGGATTTCTTAATACCAATCGGCAAAGCAAAAATTATGAAGGAGGGAAAGCATGTTACAATTATCGCACATTCGAAAGCTGTAGAAACTTCTCTCCATGCAGCTGCTGAACTGGCGAAGAAGGGTTTGAAATTCCGTTAAATTCATTTGAAATTTAAATTATTTATTTATTTTAAGGCATTGAAGCTGAAGTAATCAATTTAAGGTCAATTAGGCCGTTGGACACAGAGACAATATTTAAATCAGTACAAAAAACACATCATTTAGTTACGGTAGAAAATGGCTGGCCACAAAGTGGTAAGTTTCATGAGACATTATTTTTAGAACCAAATCTTCAAAGCTCTATTTGAGGTTTTTCATTTAGGGCTTTTCTAGAGAAATTGCTTTAATTGTTGGCTGTTTTTTTTTTTAATCCCACGGAAAGTTTGCAGTGATATTTTATCAATGATGATATCGCTCCTGCAAAAGTCTTCGTTACATTTGGCATAACCAAAAGCTTTACATATTATCTGTATCAACAGGCTTTCAGCTAATCTGAATAAGACTCGTCAACATCAACCCAGGGTGACCAGACGGTAAATTGATTCTTTCACCTGTTCTTATCATTCACTGTCTTAACAATCCCAATATCATTCGATTGCACATCTGCCGAAACACTTGTGCACTGCAAATTCATTGTATGGAAATCAACCATTATTAGCAGTGTTGAGCTGAGATATCTGATCGTGACATTTGTTGCTCCCAAGCATGTAAGTTGTTGCATTTCTGAAATCACTTTGTTTCGTACAACAGTAAGGAGTCGTTAGTAATGTATACAACACATTGCTTCATTATTTAATGAGTATAGGTTCGAGCTCCACTTCCTTCCACTAAAGATCGGTATTTTGTTGACAACAGATTGCACTTGGGGAGCTGTAATTTGCGAGTAATATTTGACTCAGTGAATCTCGAAGCCAACTTAAATTGCAGGACCAATTACAGCATTTATCAGGTAACCAAATAAACTCCTCCATCTTTCCAAAATCCCGAGGGATTTAAGTGAGTTGAAAGAAAGAAGAGAGAATAGGGGCATTAAGATTCTTGTTTTGACATGCATTTAACCCAAAGATGTATTGCATAAGTTGAGGAACTAAGTCAACGTGATTAAATGTTTTCGACATATTGGGCTTCTGATACCCTCTTTAGGAGGACCCGTAGTAGAGCAAGATACTCCCAATTCCAAAGTAACCCCCTTGGATGTAATCATTATTTATTTTCACTATCAGAACCAGCTTAACATAAGCTCTCTGCATGGACACGTGTAATAAGTAAACGCTCAATAATACATGCGTTTCATCACTTAGTCGGTATTATATTAGTATGTTACGCTAAACATAGAATAAAATACAGGGGAGAATCAATATTCGCGTTTAAGTGTTGATGCACAAAAGTTACATCGGCGACCATGCGACGTTTTTCAAGTCACAAGCAGCACCCTGGCGGCGGCGAATCATAGAATCCGAGAACACATATTCATAGGTGATTATTTTCTGATTCCTGTGGAAATTCATAACCTCACATTTGTCGATTTGAGAGTCAAATTATTGTTTTTGCACCAAACCGAAAATTTATGAAGGTCACAATCGCTAAAAGATTTAATATGAGCGAAAAGTTTGATGTCGGCAGGATAATTCAAGACTTTGCAGTGCCTTATAACGGATACAATGGCGTCAATAGATAGAATAAAAAACAGCGGGCCCAAGTGACTCCCTTGAGGTACGCCGGATGAAGCCTTCCAGACTCTGGAGATGTAATGTCGAAATAAGGTTTGATATGTTCTTATCAACCCTAAATATTGGAGGTTCCTTCTTTTATAAAACGCATACTCTGTGTTTAAAAATGCGTAGAAAGCAAAGTCGATTTTCTTCATAAGCTTTCTCAACACAACATTTTTTAGACAGCGCAAAAAATCAAAACCAATGAGGTCGTAACATTACCCACTACATTTTCTGCTGAGGGGTAAATTTCCCATTTAACTCTGTCGATTGTAAAAATTGTTCCATATCGAGGAATCACTCGGACATCCTGAGAAAAATGAAACCAAGAAAATGTGTCTGCGTAAAACTTTTAACTTTTCATCGCAATAATCCTGAAAAGCTGGCCGATATACTTTAACGTACTTTAAATCCATCCTAACTAGGCGACAGTAAACGTGTACTCAATGCTCAAGCAAAGTATTATTTTAGACTCTTAACTCAAACAACGCGCTAACATTGAAGAGCATGTCAAAGAGGCGTCCACTACTTTCAACGCCAACTGAGCCATTAGAGGCAATGCTCCCATCTTCTGTCTTTCCACATCCTGTATAAATGTATAGGTGCAAGGGGTGAAAGGGTAAAATTATTGGAGCTTCTCTGATTATGAGCGTGGTATTGATGGTTTGCCCTGGAAACTATCAGTAGGAGGACTACTGATTATTAACTTAACAAAAGGAGATTCTTAGTACAGAAGAGTCTGAGCTTTCAGTTTTCACAAATCGGTCCAAAATAGTGGACGAATGATTCATTTGCTGTCGCTCCCCAATGTACCAGTGCCAGTCAAATAAAGATTTATATTGACAGCCAAACGGCTACTAGTCGCGTTATTTATTTGTTGACTTGAAGAGGTTGTTTTATTTATACACAAAGCAACACGCAAACCTGGAAATCATTTTTCGCTTAAGAGAACTGCCTTAGTTTCATATTTCACATACAGATGTCACTTCTCTTTTATTTTTATGGAAAGTTGGCACAATTTCCTTTAATTAGTAAGGTGAGGAATTTCATAGAAAATCCTAATAACAGTTTTTAAGCCTTCGGTTCCATGAGTGCTTTTACGTTAGTTGTCATAGTAAAATAATCGGGGGAAAAGCGTA
Source organism: Dioctria linearis (assembly GCA_963930735.1). NCBI lineage: Eukaryota > Metazoa > Arthropoda > Insecta > Diptera > Asilidae > Dioctria > Dioctria linearis. The sequence goes on from OZ005741.1 coordinate 295,660,434, forward strand.
TCGGTGTATTTACGGATTGAGCTGACCAGTTCAAGTCAGTGAGTAAAGGACGTAGTTACGAAGGCGTTTAGTTTGTGCACTATTATGATGCATTGATGCATTGGCTAGAGAGGGTTTTCAGCCGATTGGACAGATCGGTAAGATAACCTATTTAGCTAAGAAATAAACGGCTTAACCGCCATTCAGCTGGCCGCCACTACAACTTGATCTAACCTTTCTCCCGTAACTTTCAGTGGAACTGTCAAGTTTGAATGGTCTTTTTATGTCAGTTGTTGTAAGTCGACTCTGCTGTAGGTAACTCCTCAATAACCTCACCGAACATTTTCGGAATCTCATTCTCCTTGAGTTCAGTTCTTTTTGTTGTTGTTGTGTTCTCTAAACCAATCTCTCCTATTTTCAAATCATTCGATTCTCACCATCAACATCAATACAGTAACAGTATTATAGAAAAAATTGACTTTTGAAATCAATTACACAATTTTAAACAAAAGAAAAGGATTAAGAGACTACTTTCCATAAATTGTATGAAATACGTAATAAAATCTGTTTGATTTGAATTCATGACTCATCAGTTGTTGAACGTTATAGACAGATTATCAGCTGTAATGATGATCAGAGTATTGTCAAATGATAGGCCATGTGTTCGAATTCCATTTCAAGAGACATAAAATAAATTAACTAACTGAAACTTTTTCTTTTCATAGGAATTGGTGCAGAAATTTGTGCTAGAATAATGGAGGATGAAACTTTCTTTCATTTAGACGCTCCAGTATGGAGAGTAACAGGTAAATAAACTTTATTTAGTTTTTCCCTGCAACTTCTAATTATATGTTTGTCTTGTTTTATAGGGATGGATGTACCCATGCCATATACGAAAACATTAGAAATAGCTGCAATTCCACAACCTCAAGATGTTGTACAAGCAGTCGAAAAAATTGTGGGGAAAAAGAAATGAAAATAAATTAAGCCCCCTCTGAAAATTCTCCCGATTATACCTTTGTTTATCCTGGTCGAGCCATTAGATCTTGTTTTTCGATTTTCTCACTATTTAAGCATTTTTCAAATATTCAATGAAACTTTTAAGCGAAAATTTTAAATTTCTCCTGTTAACATTTTAATTATATGTATATGTTTACATCCCATTTATAAATGAGTTCGCACGTTTTATGTTTGTTTATTTCCTTCGTTACATACAAATTGGAGCAACAATTTTCTTGTTTTCATACATTATTTCGGTAAGGGTGTTTAGAGGATTTTAGGAAACTGAACAAATTAGTGCTGGTAAAGCTTGGACCTAACATCTACGACCTCTAAAAGAGAGGAAAAATTGCAAATAATAAATTAGTACACATCCGCAGAATTCGAGTTATATAGGACTCATGAAATTTAACGGAACGACAGGATTGATGAAAGTGATTTGATAGGATGTGAATGATGGTTGGGATGCGTAAATCAGGGGCCTACATAGGAACAAACATATAAATCTGCAACCATTTTTTGTCACCCCTTTCAAAGGAAAAAAAAATGAAATTTTCTGTTTAGTATTTCAGTAACAAATATATTCAGTTAGCCATTTTAATTAAATTTATGTGCATCAGTCTGCCACCTTTGTTGGAAATGACTACAGACATACAGTCCGACATGGAATTTATAAAGTCCTGGAGGGTTTCGTTGGCAATGGTGCTTCAAGCTTCCTGATATGCTGCTTTTAATTCAAGAAGGTTGTTGAATTGACGACCCTGCTCGCTCGTAAACTTGACGCGAGAGATACTCGATCGGGTTTAAGTCCAGACTGCAAACGAACCATTCCATAACCTGAATATTCTGATCTTTAAGACAGTCTAAGGAGTGATGCGAACGATATATAGCCGCTCTATAACAAAATGCTACCCACGTCATTACTGTACCACAACGAAACTTCTACTTAAGCGTACTCCCCTATATTCCAATAAAACTGGAACTCGTCTTAGTCGTCCAAATTGTTTATAAATAAATAAAAGCTACATTACGCCATTCCTCCTTCCATACATGTACTTTCTTACGAATATTGAGCGTGCTTGCTTATGCCACTCAGTTAGCCCCCGTTTTGTCCACTTATGCTGTTGCGCATTGTGTAGAGCTCGGCGAACACATCTAGTGGCTACCAGTTTTTCCTTTGCAGCTTTTCGAACGATCACGTTTTTTATTCTTCTAGTTACCTTCGTATTTGTTTCTGAATATTTCTTTCGCATTCTGACTTCCCAATTTAATTTAATCTTCCAATTTCACAGCAATTTTTCTACTCGACATTGGCAATTTGGACAATACTTCTATTTTTGCAGTTTCATTTTCTCAAAGCTTCAAGCTTTACTGCAGCCAAAGTTATTTTTATTATTTTTAAACTTAATAATTGAAAATCCGGCCTGACCTTGTAATTATTGACCTCGAATTGCGCCACGTTCATACTTCTACTTAGCTTGTAATGAATCACATTACGCATTATCGAAATGAGTTCAAACATCTTTCAGAAATTGTAAACAAAATGCAACTTGGCAGAACGCATTAAAATAATTTTTCTGAGTAAATAGTTAGGCTTTAGAGCTATTTCCGCCAATGTATTAGGAAACTAGAAATACGAAAAAGGACTTCAAAATGTTGCGAAAAGCAAAAACGCAGTCATATTAAGGGATACTTAAATTTAAACTTGACTCGGACTTCCAGTTTATTAGTTCAAATTTCTGAGAGCTTAATTTTGCTGACTTCATATGCAACAAAGGCAGCCCTCCCAAGAAGAAGATTTTTTTAAGCAGAAACTAGGATTTAATATTCAAATTTTTTACTTTTCATATCCAAAAGCTATAACCAATCTAGATGAGAAAAACTTAGCGAATTACTCCCATCGCAGGCACCAAAATGCAAAACATATAAAGTTTTCTTGCACAGACTTGTTTATTATGGATACCAAACATGTCTAGTGTATTGGTATTGAAGGTGAAGCTCTGGTCTAGCACTGGTGCTCTGTACTAGGTTGGAGATAATATAATTGTGCTTGCCTGAATGATGGCTATTAAGTCGTTCCGTGGAGCCTGATTCGATAAGCTCACCTTTAGCTATGCTAATCGTAGCAAGACAATCTCCTTATGATGGTGATTTTCCTGAATTTAAGCATAGCATTATTTTACTGTAAGAAATTCAGAGCATTTGTGCACAGCAACTTTTTTAATTGCGCGTCAAAGGAAGAGTTATCGAATACTCCCTCTATATTTGAAAATTTCATATAGAATCTTCTCCATAGTCCTACAGTAAAAAAAGATGAGACTAATAGCCTGAGCTGATTTTCCTTGCCTTGGGTATAAAACTAATGTCCGTCCAACCTAGAGAATTACTGAATCTGACAATTATAATTAAGGACGAATTAAATAGGTTCCTTAGAAATATCAGTATATACAGCTCTTCTTTATAAAGTGAATGATTCTTTAGAGAACCTTATGAAGCCCGGTGGTTGCAGGTAACTGATTAATACTTTCATAGAGGGTCTTCCAGGTCTTTATCTTAGATTACTTTAGTTTTTTGTTGAAATTTGTTGGATAAAATTTATATGCTTGACATTTTTTGAAAGTCTCTTTGCCACAAATCTAATGCTAACTTGATTAATCTGCCTACTAACAGACTCGTAATTCATTTCTTCATAAATAAATGCTCGAATTAAGCTTTTTCGATGAGTAATTTTTTCAGCTACAAATTTTGTAAAAACTATTTATTTTATTTTATTTAAAGTATTGGAATAGACTTTAATAATACAAAAACATAACTTAAAGGTAAGACTTTACATAAAGGCACCCCAGCCCACATACATTGATGCTAAATTGTCAATAGATGTAGCTTCGGAAATGATAAAATTAACTTGACCCTCTGTAGAAAGGGGCATATTTGAAGTTCTATCTTTTATTTTTACCTAAAGAGAAAAGTATTTATCATAAATAAGCGCAAACGGAGTAGTTGAGTACTTACAAGTCCCTTGAGTCGTTCTTCAATATGTTTTACATTGAGCATTGCTTGAGGATCTGTTCTTTCAGTATTTCCTTCCGATTTATGTTGTCGATTCCAACTAACAAGAGGATCATACACAAAAGGACGAAGCACCGACATTAAGGTAGGCGTTTGTGCTTGTAAAACACGCATAGAAATCTCACAACACTTACGATATAATCCTTCAATACCGAGGGGTCCCATAGCATGAATCATGTTTCGTGTTAGCCGAAATGGAACTTTTTCAGGGAAATCAAAAGTTTCACCTTTATTGAAGAGACAATTAAAATCGACGTGAACTGTGTCACCATTAGTTCCATCGAAAAGAATATTTTCACCATGACGATCACCGAGACCTAAAATATAGCCAACCATCGACATTACGGCTGTAGTTCGAATATAGGAGCTTCTTGCTTGATACCAATTGTGAGGAGTTGTAAAACGTTGCTTAAACCATTCAGCAAAGACTGGAGGATGACGAGGTATGAGAGTTTTTAAAAATACTTGGCGTTTCTTTTCTATCGGATCTCCAGTAGAACAAGCTACTGTTCGAAGTTCTTTGGCAGTCATGCCTTGATTTCGATGCTTATAGAATCCAAGTAGAATCTGTCGGAATGCATGTAAATTCTGTATCCATTCGATTAGTCCACATTCTTCATTTAAAGGTAAAACTGCGTACGTTCTTATACCCAAACGCCTTTGTCGTGCCTCCGGGTCTTGATGCAAATATTGCTTAACGACAGCATTGAACTCCATAAGACGAAAATCTTTTCTCAAATCATCTCTTGGTTTCATCATTACTGTATACTGCTTTCCATCAGTACCAATTAAAGTGACTTTTCGAGGTCTCTGCAATGAAGCTAAGATAGTTATTTCCTCTTTGATACCCTTTATGTAAACATTACGATTGGGAAACGAATTAAATGAGTTCGCCGGACTACTACGTTCATCTATAGGTGGGAGTATTGGCTGCATAAACTGTTGAAAGGGCATGACGATTTTGGAAAACGTAGAATTCATAAATATCCTAGGTAGTTCACGAACTAAACCGCTTACAGTAGGACTTCTATCTGTCGCTGGTATTTCTTTGTTTGTAAGTACTATTAATTTTTCAGCTAATGAGTTGAAATCCGATATTAAGGTTTGCATTTCTAAGTTGTTAAGACGTCGATCCTGAAATATTTCTGTGCATCGTTTGCGTCTATTGGGATTAGATGATTTATAAACGGAGAGCAGCATCCAAAGTGACTGTTGTGGAAATTTAAGTATTAGGCGTACTACAATAGTTTTGAAAACGTTATAAACTTCAGTTGATGGATGACAGATTCGACTTACTAATTGCGAAAATGCTGTAAAGAATATGAATAACGGCAACGTCTCGGAGAACTTCTCTAATATTTCATTCATTTTAAAAACAAGCTTACGAAAGTGCTCATCTCTTTTCATTTGCCCTGTAAAATCGAACCAAATGCTCAGCATTCGTGGCATTGATTGATAGATGAATTCACATCCGTAATACATTGATTTTCCATAATAGACCATTACTTCAAGCAGCATTTCCCTGCCCTGACTATTTTGTTGCTCTGTTTCAGGTAGGGATGCGTATATTCGGTCCATATATTGTGCCAAGTGAACGAAACATTTTTCAGATTTTTGATTACCGGTTAAAGATTGCTTGAAGAGGCGTATATTCAAGTCACTGCTTATGTTCATTGATTCTGCATTATAAGTTGCTTGGAGAAATTTCGCTTCAGCATACAAAAGACGAGTATGGTCAGGAAGAGTGTTAATCGACTGTGAGCCTCCTCCAATGATTTCCTCAATTTCATTGACTTTTTGTTCGATAACTTTAAAGCACCGAGTTTGATCTCCCTTTTTCCAGAGCAGTTTTGCTTTTTCCAAAAATAAATTTTCAGGCTCATATTCTTCGGCATTCATAATGCAGAGCTGAGCTGGTTGATGCCAGCCCGCTTTGAGCATAAGCTCTGAACTGCGAATCCATAAATTACCGATTTGATTATTAAGTATTTTTGTGAGCGTATTCACTGTTGTTTGATTCTTTACACTGCACTGTAATAATTCTTTTGTTTCATTGAGCAAAATTCTGCGAAGACACAGAACAGGTTCAGTGATGCGTGGTGTCGGCTGTAGGAGATCAAATCTGAATTGCCAATCTTTGAAAAGTTTATTTAGTGCAGTAATGCAGTCCGTTTCTGTTGTATTTTCTGTTAACTGTGCTAACATCAGTTTCGTCTTTTCAATCTCTGACAATAAGTGTAACTTCATTACCTGTGGATAACCTTTATGGTAGGAATTCTGTTCATTCCCTCCAGTTCTAAGAAGTTTTAGAACATTTAATCGAGTTTTTTCTATTTGAAGATCAAAATTGCCATCATTCTTGCGAAAACTTAGCAAAGCTTCACCACACTGAACGCCCCAATTAGCGCTTTCTTTTACAGTTGGATTATCCAAAAGTTTTTCAAGTTCGTCAAATTTTCCAAGTCGCCAAAGCGGTTCAGCTTGTGTTTCCTTTAAGCAATCATTCATGTACTTCTCACCTAATCGATTTAGCAACCCCTCAGATACTAGTAGCGCTGTTTCAGGTGTGTCTAAACGTAAGTAGCATTGAACGATATCTTTTACATTACTAGGTAGAATCTCTTCAGACTGCATAAGCTTTTCGAAGCAAGCCGTAGATTCAAGAAGGCGATCAGTCATATTGTTAACAAGAATCTGCTCGGAGAGTGTTAGATCACCTTTTTTCAAACCAATAGCGCCTTCCAAGGAGTCTGGGTCCATTAGTTCAGAATATATTTCTGCTAAGAAAGATAAACTATCTTGAAGACGTTCTTTTGCATTTACATCCACATATGCCTCGAGATATTTCAACGATCTAGCATATTCACCACAGTTAAAATTTGATTTTGCAATCAGTCTTGCATCGAATCGCTTAATAAAAGACTCTATTTTAAGATATTTTTTATCTGGAGTGTACTTTAGGCGCCACTCTGTTAGCCATCTTTCTAGAAAATCCAATTGCTCAAAACCAGCTTTAGCACACTTAATGCCAATATATTCGGTGGGCTCTTCTGGATTTTTTGCTTGCGCAGATGGTACAAATTGAAGTGTTTTCAAGCCTCGATTTCGAGTTCTATTGAATTCGGAATTACTTCCATCTTTATTAACGGCTGCTTCAAATACACATTGAAGCTCTTCGTATATTCTTTCAATATCTTCATCATCACTTGACTGCAGTGCATGGAGTAGAATATAAGGTAGAAATAGGGCCAACGTATTTGCGTCCCGTTTAATACTTGGCTTGAAAGAGCTAAGAAGAAGACGAGTTTCTTCGTCATTAACTTTTTGGATCATCTTTGAAGCCCAAGTAAAAGCCCATTCTTCATAAGTTTGACACTTTGCACTACCAAAAACTGGATGCACCTTGATATTTGTGTTCATTTCAAGTCCTGTGTAACAAGAGGTCAAAAGTGGTTCCATTAGTTGGCGCATTCGTTCTGGAATTGCTTCCCAAACTTCCATTTTTTTCTTTTTCTTCGGACAAACTTCCCGTGCCACAAGAATTTCTTGTATTGCTAAAGAAAAGCTGTCCACGAATTTCGTGTCTTTTTGAAATTGATATGCTCTACACAGTTCTTGTAGTGCCATAATAGCAAATGTATCGGTATGAATGCCCATTGCGAATTCACGTTGCGGTGCATAATTCGGAGGAAGATGACTAGGTTCGATAGCACCAATTTCTCCAAGGCATTGACCTGAAGCTAATTGTAAATTTCGATCCATATGTTTACAGCACGTCATCAAATTTTCCAGAACTGTTTCCAATATTGGATTCATACTGCTTTGCCCAATCACAAGTTTATTTAAATTTTGACGATTCTCTAAGAATAACTTCGTCAGATATTTAAGGCCATACGTTCGGACAGCTAAATTTTCGTGTTTTGTTTGCACCAGGAAGAACTTAAATTTCTCCATAAAATTATTACCTTTCCATTGATTCTGCGTCTGCTGTGCTACGAAACTCTTGATTTCATCGTGAACAGGTAAATTTTCAATGAAATATAAGTCTGGGATATAGAGACTAAGAAGACTACCGTTCGACATCACTAGGAATTTATAAATCGAATTAACTTCATCCGAATTGCTCTCTAGCAATGGCTCTAGAGATGCTACGATAGTGCTTAAAAGTGGACCTAATGCTACAATGTCAACAGTGTGAATAAAAATATTCCAAACTTTAGCACAAATGGATTTCAAATCGATATCATTAACGGTCAGCGCTGTTCGCAGCATGGCTAATATCTTAAATCGGAATGTTGTAATGTGCTTCGATCCAATAAAGCGCATTATTTCACCTAAACTAAGCAACGTCTCCACTTTGAGTTTTCTTTCAAAGTCAGGATCAATCAGATATGTCTCAAAGTGTGTTAATACGCCCAAAAATCTTGTTGAAATATATTCGGCAAGTTTTCCATGAGGAATTTCTCCGCTACCTTGTGTGCCAATCACATCTTTTGGTAGAAGACAACGGAATGCTTTCATTACATTTTCTGGATTCGAATGATAGTAAATTAATATCTCTGCGACAGTTCTCTGAAATTTGGATATTTTTTATGTTAATGTTGCTAGTATTCCTAAAAACATTTTCAACTCACCTTAATATCAGAGTGTAGAAGATTGAATAGACTGCTTCCGGTGTTATCTATCACAAATTCAATACATTTTTTGTTCATTTCGGCGGTTTCATTTAAAAACAAGTACGAGTATACAGTTAAAAATGAGCTTGTAAGCACTGTTGGAATATTTTTTTGAACAACGCCGGCAACTTCTTCTAGTAATTCTATACATTTACGGTGCTAAACCATATAAATGACAAAAAATAAAGATTATGCCTTTCTATTTTTCGGAACTTACCTTAATACACCAGGGAAGAAGTATTGCTACCAATAGCTTGTAATGTTTACCAATAAAGTCACGAGGTCCTATGAAGCCAAGCATTTTTGTTATCTGAAAGATTATTGAGGCAAATTAATAATATTTCCAATTTCTTACGCGCCACTTGATATATATAATCAAACAAATGTTTTTAAAATCAAATTAAAGAATTGGCAAACTTGTAATTTTGTACAAACATAAAACGATAAATCAAATCAAAATAAAGAAACGAAAAGACAGAAACGAGAGATCATACTTAGGTTATTCGACTGTGATGAGTCTGATTTTTACCATCGATAAATTGTAGACGAGCATAGTAAACGACAATTCGAAAAATTTACTTTGCATTGCGAATTTCAACAGAATTTTATTCTTGTTTTACAGCTGGGTTACTTTCAGGTGTCGTCTGATATATTTTGAATATTTTCAATTCATGCTTCTCTACTATCCCCCAGGCGTACAAATACCTATAATTTTAGAAATTGCAAGTCTGGACACAATCATGTACTTGAAGATCGTGGACTATGAATAATCTGGCTTACGACCAACACATTTTTTTTGTAATTAAACCAACCAACAACAGTGGCGTTATGCCTAATTGGTTATTAATCATATTACAACAACTCTTCCCACAGCTAAGTCTAAAGTTTTGCCTATTAGAAGTTCACGACATCTATCTTGTATTGCGTAGTGTGTTGCATTGTTACTCCAGAGCCGCCTGAATAAAACACGGACAAGTTTAAATAAAATAGTCGATCAAACATTTCTTTGGACGGAATTTGAAATTTATTTTAGATTGATCAGCCACAGAAATTTATAATTCCTTTCATCGAATTGTGAGTTGCATTCACGCCATAGGGGATAAGGAGTTAAAGTGACAAAAGTAACATTAAATCACTGAACCCGCTTTTGGATTACAGATTACCTATACTACGAATATAAATTCCCCATTCTAAATTTAAAATCATATAGGAAATATTTGCATGTCAAGATCTTTTTCATGCAGGTCTATTGGCCTTAACTTTCATAGTGCAGCAGCGTAATTGGGTGGTCAATTCTAATCTCTCGGAAAAGTGTACGCAGTTGCATCCATTCCATTGAAAATCGCCTAAGAATAGTGCAACAAATTGTGGGGAACTTACCCAGTAACAGAGTTACTTCGTCATCACCATTTAACCACACTGGAGTTGGGTTTTGTGGGTTATTTAATACAACGTATCCTGTCGTGTGTTTTGCGGTGCCGAGGAATATGAAAGACGCGGAACTTATGTGGACATATTTACTGCGATACTGCTATTAAATTTGTGGGAGCTACACGAAAGCTTAATGAGTTTAAAAGTAACCTTCTACAAGCAGCAAACAGAAAGGAGAAATTTCTCAGGTGCTCCAATAATAGGATTGTTTGTACGTAATATATTGCTTTACAACCGCGTCATTTCGGCAGCCTGTGGGAGGCTACCAACAGCGCACCAGTACCGTATGATCTAGGGATAATTATTGATTTTCGATGAGTTGGCTACCATAATGATTCAGATTGAGGCAGTGTGGAATTCTTCGATAAATTATAAAAGCACTAAAGACGATTGTTTTATCAAAAGAATGCTTTTTATTCAAGATTTTCCCCGATAATCCAGTTAACTATTAATAAACGTAGATTTCTCTCACTTTGTTTGCACTATTCAATAAAATGTATTTTAGATTCATGTAATTCAAGGTAATAATTAAAAATAAAATATAGTCTTGACAAAACACGGCTTCCATTTATAAAAAAACGGCATAGCAAATGAATAATTACATTATGAACTAGAAACCGGCAGTAATATTTAATTCTACAGTTTAACGAATCGGCTACAAGTGATGGGATCGGATGGCTTCAGGTTCAGCTCAGCGTTTACAACATACTTTTAAGTCATTGTTTAAAAATTTTGCAGCTTCTTGAATTTTATTTAAATTTTATTTCGATTTTTAAGATCTCTGACCTAAGTTCCCACATGTATATCAGGAGCACGATCATGATCTAGGCTCTAGCCGCCTATGGCATCTGTAGATATGGCTATCTTTGCTCAGAATTCCAATATCCAGATGCTTGGCTTGGCTAAATGACAGTTGCTAGCGCTCAAAAAATCCTAGTAGCTGGCTTAGAAGCAAATACTTGAGAGTGGTACACAAACGCAATATACATTTGACATTTTTGTTAGTTATTTTTATATTACAGGAAATTAAATAAAAGTTATTATAATTACGGCAAATGTAATAATTTACATGATAAACATAGAGGATCGTTCATTAAACGAAGCAAGTACTTATTGTTATACAACTTTTTATTTTTATAATTCTAATTACATTAATAAATACAAGAGAAAAAACAACAGCCTCGTGCGGTTTTTATAGTTTAAGTTTTTTGCTATTTTTATTTATTTTTAACTTCTCCCTACGGAATTCGAACTCACAATTTTTAGAATCGGTTACAGATAGAATAGACGAATTGTTATGGTATAGATTGCAAATTCGTAAATACAACCTTGTATTTACATGAAATGTAACTTATCAATGGTGTCATTTCTGAAGTTGAAGCTGCAGCCTACTTCATGAACGCTCCAGATAGAATACACAATTGGGTTCTTAATACAATGGCTTAACAGACAGGTAAGAGATATTTAGGCGAAATGGAATACTGAGTTCTGCCCAGCCATAGCATGACTTTTTTTTTTAGACGAGAAGAATTCGTTACAAATATTTCGTCTACATTCTAGATTAAGGCTGAGCAACAATTGAAGTAAGTGCGATTACTTACGTACAGCGAACGCGCCCTTTAATTTAATAGACGTTCACAAATTAACTTTAACTCGTGTGTAAGTATAGTGCGCTAAGAATCGATCATTCCGTAAGAACGCGATGTGTTCAAACAAATAAATTATTACTAAATGATTAAAAGTGCAATGTACAAATTAAAATGGAGTAAAAATGGTACTGCGAATTAATAGAAAGAACAAATCTTCAATTAAATCAACTTCCATTTGTTAATTTTTTCACTTTTAAAACTTTTTAAAATTGAAAACATTAAATATCAAGATAATAACTCTTACGGAATGTGACATAGACTAAAAAAATCCTCAGTTCCGTTCAATTTCGTAAAGTTATTTACTTCTATTGTAGTTCAGCCTTTAGACCTTGGAATACGTATTATATCGCTTAAATGCAAATAAATTTGCATTACAGCAACCATTATTGTCAAACTTAGCGTTCTTCCTGATTATAAGATGTTATAACAACACTTTCGGAGGATGTTTTTAAGGATAATAATTAAAAAGATAAAATAGTTATTTGTTAAAAATTAAAATAATGTTATTCTGCTTTCGTAATACACTTTACGGGGGCGGTACTATTAATTGACACTCGTATCTTAGACAAGGTGTATGAAGTTGTCAGTAATTTATTGGGAACTGTATGCTGTAAAGGGATCTGTGCTCTTCACATTTGAACCATCAAGTTTCACTTGCACTCTAGCTCGATAAATAAGTATATAACTTTAAAATTGAATAATTTACAATTTTTGTTTTAATTCCCCCAAATTACCAAGTTAAATACCTTAATAATTTGTAAATTTGATGTTCCATTTTCTTAGTGACAAATATTCGCTTATAATGAATTAGTATTATCTAAGAAATAAAGGATATGACTGATGTATACAAACAAAGAACAGACAATAAGAAGCTTCATCTGGCCTCTAAAAATGCACAAGTTATATGCTTATTTGTTGATGCGGTCGACAGGTAACAGACGGAAAGAAGCAAAGACATGAGATTGAGAGAATATTTCTGTTATCTCTGTCTCCACCATTCCATAGCTGTAAGTGTACACAAGCCGATGCCATCCATGCACATAATTTCATGTATCACTTTGCTGCCTGACTGCTTGACGAAATCGACCACCAATCCTATCCCATCCGCTTATCTTACTATTCTCCCACTGTTCTACCGCAATGCAATGTAAATAAAAGTTCTCTCAAGCACAGTATTCTTGATGAAACCGGTTTCTTAGGGAAGATGTAAAAGAAGCAAAGAGAGCACACAATGCAATGCATGGGCATGATGCGGATTGCAGGCTCTTGTGCTGTGCTTTGACGACCCGCCGTCCGCCACTTACCACTGGTGCCGGCGGGTCGTCAAAATAGAGTTTTCGTCAAATTTGTGAGAGCGGGTCGTAATATTACACCCGATGAGTGGGGGGTCATTACAAACAGAGTTTTCATACAATTTGTAAGAGCGGGTCGTAATAGAACGACGCATCATATAAAAGTTTTCAATATACGAGATGCGTATTCTTTCCGTTAGATGTTCTTTGATACAAGCTTTTAAATAAACGTAATATTAGCAACATATAATAAGAAACATACTTACATTATTTAACGCCCTATTCAATCCAATTCCATTTCGCAGGAAAATGCTAACACTGAGGGCCACAATCAATTTTACAATGTCCTGTTTGTACCAATTCAGCATATTCCTTGGTGTTACGCCATGCGTTGAGCAAATTTGAGCAGCACAAAGTGCTGCTTCGTGAGCCACACACGATTCGTAACGAATGAAGAACATAAAAGTTATTTTAAATAATTGCAGTAAAATATTTTCCGGAATTCCATCAATCGTTCCAAATTTTAAAATCATATTAATCGTATAGGACTGGAGATCCTTATTACTTTCATTTAGAGAATCACGAACAGAATTCACTAAGGCCCGAATACATTTCGCAAGAATGACATTACGTATTTCTGTAGATTTTGCAAGGATTAATTTAATAATTGGTGATAATTGATTTGAAAAAGCCAAACGAATATGTATGCTCTTATGGCTGAAAAGATGCATCCATTTTTCTTGAATTAATCCATCCTCCAGCAAATCTAAATGATTTAAAAGCGAAGGAATTGCTTTAACTAATTCCGCTGAGACATTTTCTGTAGATAGAGAATTAAAAGTCATTGTCAAGTCATTTTTAAATTCTGGCAATGCAGAAATATTTCGAACTGGTATGAAAATTCCTCGATTTTCGTTGACTAAATTATTAAAAAATTCCTTTTCTGCATTCTTATCAGAGCAAGTGCACACTTTCTGAATATCACAATCTTTACACACAACTCTATACTTATAAGCAAACCCATCCCGAATTTTGAATATGTAAACATTTCCATTTAAACAGCACACCAGGCTCTTAATATTTTCAGTAAGGAATTCTGGTAGCGTTGTTTTACATAACGCTGGAGTTATTATGCTCTTCTTCAGTGTACTGAATGGCACTATTTTGTTTATAATTAAATTAAACAAGCAGCCATGGAGGTAGGTTTGTGCTTTGCTCTTATTCGATATCAACGTTTCCACTAAAACTTTAAGATAATTTCTGGCATCTTGTGATAGATACTCAGTTTCAATGTTCATAATGAGGGAGAAACATTTAATGTGTAAATTATTCGCAAACTCTGGAAGAAAATCTTCCACTTCGAATGGTTGAACTTTTAACGTAATCTCGAATGTATGCCGCAAGCTTTGGCTTACAAAATCGATCAGCGTAATCTGACAATTTGAGCTTAGTGAAGAACAAATTCGATTTTGAAGCAGTGTTCCTGCTATTTCAATGACGCAGTATAAGTCCCTTAGATCAAGTTTATTCAGCTTAATTAATTTGTTAACTAATGATTCTATATTTGTCACCAGACTACAGGGATTCTCCATTAACTCTATGGGAATTTTTTCAATTCTGGAGCCATCTACAAAGATTTTGTACATTTTTATTTTCGCATAGTCACATATTTTGCACTGAGATTGTTTTAGATGTTCGATTTGATGCCAAACTTGATAATTATATTCTATATTGCTACTGCCTTTAAGTATTTCAGCAACTGTTTTAATATTTTCAGTAAAAGTATCACTCGATCTTGTTGTCTCGCTAGTAACAATTTCAAATGAGCTTAAGAGAATTGAACAAAGCCGTTTCCATGTTGTGCTTAGGACGCACAAGTTCTGTGTTACATTTTGACTAGTAATTTCATCTAAAATGAACATCTCGATAATACGTAAAATTTCCGGAGCAGATTCCACATTGTCAAAGATTTTAATCAATTTTTTTCGATGCAACGGATTATTTCCGATCTGTTTTATTGAATTAACAATGAATTTTACAACGGAAATATCCAAGTCTTGAAAAATCAAGATCAACGTTTTGTAATTCTTGCTGTATACAGTACAAAAAATCTCTGCCCATGTTTCTATGATTCTCTCAAGTCTCGCCATAAATCTTTTAGGATATTTAAGAGATGAAGAGATTTGTAAAAATTTTATCAAACTTTTGTTGAAGTTTATAATCTGACTATGTTGAATCGTTTCAAGTTCTAACCATTGTAAAAGTTTTTCGACCATAGCACGAACTGCTTGAGTGAGAGACTCTATTGTAGCAATAATCGGTGATGTAAGTTCATCTACTTGTGATAAAATTTTGGTAACATATTCAATGCAAAGTAGCTTGATATTAAACGATTCCAAATTGCAAGCAGACAGCACACATTCAGTGCATTCCTTGAATGTTTCCTTGTAAATATCAAAACCTATACTTACACCATGCGTAAGTATTCTTAAATTTGTTTCAATCAGAAATTCTCGCTTTTCTAGATTGCTGACTTTTATTCTTTTATAATTTGCATTTGTGTCTAGTTTTTTTATGCAGTCGTCATCTCCAAAAAATGCTTCTAATTCCACACAACTTTCTGTTCCAAGTTCTATTAGCTTTTTAGTAAAACTAACATACTCCGTAATGATTTTCTTAAAGAACCAAGATTGCTTGAGAAGACTAGCTGAAAGAATATCCTTTTGAAGAGCAATATTATTCTGGAGTATCCTGCAAACAGGTAAAATATATAAACATGTATAACATAACTCTAGGTAGGCGGTAATTTTACCTGTTGTTATTTGAAACATTTAAGTTGTAAACAAGTTGATTGAGTAACCAGGTATTTGCTGCTTCTTCGTGCAATTTTTCTTCATTATTTGCTAACAGTGTTGAGGAAAACAATCCGGGATCATCAAATGTTAAATTCTTGCTTATCATAACCAAGATTTTCTCAAGATGAAAACTTTCAAGATTTTCGATGACAGTGCGTGTTAACATTTCCCACATATTGCCACTTGGATTTGGACATTTTTCTGTCATTTTCGCCGGTCAGTCTTTATTATTGGTGCATTAAAAGGTGTATTAAAAAGATTATAAACCTAACAAGAACTCTACGAATCACTGAAACTGACATATCCCGCCGTTTTGATTACAAGAGAAAAAAAAAGAAGAAAAACAGACAGCCGGGTGTAGTGTAGATTAGTGGAGAGATTAAGTAATGATGATGGGTGATGACGCCAGAGGCGGTGTAATAGCATATTTTTTATGAATTGTTGGGTCTGCCGTTTTAAGAACCATAAATCAACTTACAAATTATTAATTAGACTTAATTAACTTTAATGGCTCTGACATGGTCTGGCCAGACCATTTTAATTTTTCGCGGACTCATTTAAATGTAAAGATTTCTGTTAGAAATTTGAAACTTTCTGACTTCCTCATGTAACGAACGTTAAGTCGAGTAACTCTTAGCGCGCTAAACTTTCATTGAAAGTGAAAAAAAATCTTTATTGTACAACCTTAAGGCCTAGTACAATAAAGTTTGGTTGGCCCACGGCAACTAGGCTCTGTCAGACTTGAATCTAGTGGTTATCTATTCCTACTTATTTCTATTATAAAATTTAGCTTAGCGCGGACTTTAGTACTAGCACGTACTATGCTTAAGAAGAAAAACATAATGTTATCCTGCCTATTTACATGAGTCAATATGCTCCCTCTGCCAAGGTATATAGAACACAAATTATTCCCATTAAAATTTTGACACATTTCAGTTGATAACCTGTGACGTAATTCTGTGACTAAACGCCAATTTAGAATCAACGCAGCATGCATCATGATGCATGCTTTACAACATAACGCCTTAATACCGAGTTTTCTTTCGTGCATAATTTTAATTTACCCGGGGACTACACGAGTCAATAGAACTGACTCTGACAGCGATTGACACTTACACAGGCTCGTGTAAACCCCTACTGATTACTATTTTTTACTGACCAGTCTGTACTGACAAGATTTCTGACGAGTCAGTACGGACTAGTCAATAACCTGTCAAACGTACAAATAAGATGGCGGAAATTGAAAATAAAAGGTAGATGCTAGTGGATATTTGTGTTTATATTCCTAATCTTTTCTCTTTTGAGTGGGAAATGACTGAAAAGTGTTTAACATACATTTTATTGTTTATTTTGTAGAGAATAAAGACGGATTAATGAAGAAATTGTTTGATATGCATATAGAAGAGGAATGTCTGCACCGCCTGACGACATTTTATTATGAACAGACTGGTCAATTCAAAGAACGCAAATCATTTTTTTTTAGTAAATTTGACAGACGAAATCAGGACTGTCCGTCAGTTCTATTGACTCGTGTAATCGTTGCGTTAGTTGTTTTTCTTAAAAAAAAAAAAAAAAAATAGATCCGAATGAAATAATATTTGAAATTTATTTTTTACCTCAGTATGTTGGCAGAACTGTTGCGCCATATGATATCAAACCTTGCATCACAGCTGCTGCATGCTGCCACAGTATATTCATACAGTAGCCCAGCTCTGTCAAAACTGTCAAGCGAGTAGGATGCTTCTATAAAGAGACTACACTTTCTCTTTCAACAGTTTTAACTAACACACTAGTCAATTTTTAATGCAAAGGTTCCTGTACAAATCTAAAGTGGAAGAAACAGAGCTTACAGCATGTACAAACTTGTACCAGAGGAAGAGGGATAAAATGACAATCAAAACTATTTCTGCAACAACAAAAAAAAGCTAAAAACAATTTGCTCCACTTCCCATGCCATTCGGCTTGGTAGAACTATCAAACTGTCACAAACTTTATTACAGCCATTTTGCCTGTTACACTGTCCATGGAACGAACACCACTTAACAATCAAACAGCTGTTTCGTAGCCCCCGCAAGATACAAGCCATGAACAAAGTCGAAGAAGAGAGCAGCGGGAACACTGAAGGAGTTTTTCATATAAAAGTTGCTTGTATTTCGTTCAAACGCTATAATTTCCGTAAATTTGTTCTACATGCTATATTTTTTTAAAACTTTTAGAAAGAAAACATATTTGGCTGCAATTTGTTTTAACTTCATTTTGCTGTGGGAGCGACAGTTTTGGGCTTTAGGACCTGTTTAAGATGAAATTTTAGTTTTTCCCCACGACGAGTATACAAAATGCCGTGAGAGTGCATCATGATGCATGCTGCAAAGATTTTGACAGCCAATTCACAATCGGCGCAGCAAGCAGTGTAGGAAACTTTGTAATGCTAACTTTTTATATAATTCACAATTATTTACAAACATAACACCTTAATACAGAGTTTTTATATTGTGCATAATTTTAATTTAGTCGATTTTCTTTTAAAAAAATAGATCCGGAGGAAATATGACATAAATAAGATTTGAAATTTATTTTTTACCTCAGTATGTTGGCAGAACTGTTGCAGCATGCATCAAATTTTAAAATTTTCTAAACTATTGCATCATGATCCATGCTGCGCCGATTGCGAATTGCGCCATATGATCACATGATATCAAACTTTGCTGTATGCTGCGTTGATGCATGCTGCGCCGATTCTGAATTGGGCTTGAATTGGCCAATCAATCAATCAGAGTTCTACATACGCGGGCGTGTATCTTTATTCTGCTCAGAGCACTCCGAGCAATCCGTCAGTAATACCAATAGAGCGCAAAAAAAATCCTATTGAAAATGTGAATACTTTTTTAAATTCCATATTTCCTTCCGTTCCTTCACCCCTTACTTATTTTTATAACTTTATTATTATTATTTATTTATTTATATAAAGGATTTTGTATTATCAATAGATATTTCACAAATCATAAGTGTTGCCAATATAAAAAAAAACTACCAGAACACTCAGAGCACTCCGGATTTGTGTCTTTTTTCCAGACTGCTCTGAGCGTTCTAAAAAATTTGTTCGATCTACGGAGCGGAAAAAAGATACACGCGATTAACGAAACAAAACGAATTATGGCGAAGTTTAAACCAAATCGATATCCCGGGATATTTGAAAAAATTTAGGTACAGGCTTTTATTTTGGCCTAGGTTTCACTATGTCTTTGATACAGTTTACACTTTAATTGTTCGAATAACTATTAACTTTGGCTTTAGTCTAGATTAGGGAAAACTCTCCGATTTTGTTCAAATTTTTGTGTACTTGTTTCAATTTACTCACAAATCACGAATATGAAATTTATTTTAAGCGAAAACTTATAGTTTTAAAATCCGGAACTTTATACTACACACTTCACAACACATTTGCCATTTTCACACTTAATTTACTCTTCTTATTCTTTTGAGTAGTAACAAGAAGGGAATAAAGTACCATCCGAGCGTTCGGATTACCAGCATTGCGTTTTTTTTATTTATGCCAAATATTGAATTCTGAAATTTTTTGGGCATATTAAGTTAGTATCAATAAAAGGTTTCCCACCAAAAATGGTAGTTTTTTTCCTTATTAACATTTGTAACAAATTTTTTTTTTTAAGTGACTCATGCCTTTTATGAACTCAACTAGGTCTTTTAGGTTGTTTGGGTGTATATAACTTAAACAATTTATGTAATAAGATGTATTTTTTATTTACATGTCAATATTTTACCGTATTAAAACATTTTGAAACTATGTTACATTTTTAACAAATTTTTGACAGTTCAGGCATAATTTTTTACTCATTTACCTCTCCTGTGAGAGTTTCTTCTTGCTCTTCCTCAACGGTTGGCCAAGTTGCGATGTCGTCATAAAACTCTTGGTGTTCATGAGGGATGTACATATACGATTGTTTTTTTAATGCCTTCCATTTTTTCAGAAGAATGGGTACTTTCCCGTGGTATTTTACTGTTGGTTCAGGAATGTTTCTTTCATGCCAGTTTTTTGCAACAAACGTTTGCTCTAAAACGGCGTTGTCTATAAAGGGGCAAGCTTTCACTGCACCTGGGTGATCACTTGAGTATGTGAACTTCATATATGGAGCTGTTTGGAAGAATACACAGAGTTTCATTTGAAATACAAGTTTTCTTGAATAATTCGGGCCACCACGTACTAAAACTAGAGATACTTCCAGTTGTTACATCAGCTAGGGTGAATCTTGATGAGATTTCTTTTATCAATTTAAAAACTTCGTGGAGAACATACAGCCTATCATATTTTTTGAGTTTTCTTTTTAGAACGCCAAAATCTCGGTCGCATGGTAAAAAGCGTGACCTCTAAGAAGGAAATAGTGAATAAATCTACCTTTCATAAGCAGACTTAAAAACATTCGTATGATTGTATTGTTTTTGTTTTGACCTGAGCAGCCATCGCTAAAAACATACAGTTCCTGAACAGAATCAGGAATAGTTTTTAATCAGGGACCGAATCAGTTATGACTTTTTACGAAAAAAGCCAACTTTACCTGTTATTCCTGACCGATAATAATTTGAAGCTAAAAAAACCAAGCTGGAAAGGCTTTTTATTTTATCTGGCAAAAATAAAAAGCCACTGGCTTTTTATTTTATCTGGCAGTAATAAAGAGACAGCTGGGCTTTCTATTTTTTCTGGCAATATTAAAAAGCCAGCTGGGCTTTCTATTTTATCGAGCTGGAAGTAACAGGTTTTGAAGCTGGTTATTATTTTGAGGAAGTATAAAAAGCCAAGCTGGTTTCTTACTTTTCCTAGCCGAGTATCAAAAAAAAAATCATAACTGGTCCGCACCCTGAAAATAAGAAACTAGCTTGGCTTTTTATACTTCCGGCTTCGAAGCCTGTCACTTCCAGCTCGAAAAAAAAAAAAGTCAAGCTGGCTTTTGATTTTTGCCAGAAAAAATAGAAAGCCCAGCTGGCCTTTTAATTTTACCAGATAAAATAGAAAGCCCAGCTGGCTTTTTATTATTGCCAGAAAAAATAGAAAGCCCAGCTGGGTTTTTATTATTGCCAGAAAAAATAGAAAGCCCAGCTGGGTTTTTATTTTTGCCAGAAAAAATAAAAAGCCAAGCTGGTTTTATATTTTTGCCAGATAAAATGAAAAGCCAAGCTGGCTTTTTATTTTTGTCAGATAAGCCTTTCCAGCTTGGTTTTTTAGTTTTTTTTAATAAAAAGTTAAGTTTTCAAAAGCTTTGCAGGAATCGAAACGGGTTTCACGAGACATCTTTTGGTATATTCCACAAAATTCCACGATCATGATTTATCCCAGCTTTTTTTGTTTAAAGTTTTCAAAATACCAGTTATTTTTGGTCCCTAGTTTTTATAAAATTCGTCAGAAAAGAATAAACTTCATCAGAACTCTTTTTTGCTAGAGTAGATGTGTTGTTGGCTAGATTGTGAATGCAGAATGTATTGAGGCCTAACAGCATCATGTGGAACTTACACGGGAATTTTAGGTAGATGTATTACTTGCATATAATCAAAAGTTATTGCTAAGATGTAATTTCTTTTTTGAGATAACTCAGTTATTTCTGTAAATTTATTGTAAAACTTTCTGCTTCGCCTCTTGTGAACCAACAATTCTGCAGCCACTGCTCTTTTAACACTATCTGGTATCGATTTGTGGCCTACCTTAAAGTTTTCCTTAAAGTATTTATTGTAAAACTCATACTTTACATTTAGTTCTGGGTAAATTTTTACAAAGAGTTCATGCATAGTCTTTACGTTAAGACGAGCATCTAAATAGTAGCACAATTTACCGGAATAGTGAGTTTCCGTTTGAGAGAAATATTCTATGTGTGATTTGATTTTCTCAGAAACATCAGGGGTGATAACATTTCCCGGTACTTTTTTCCTCGCTTGTCATCTGGAACATCTAAATTTTTTAACAGATCGCATATTCTCCTTATACGATTTTCGGATATACCATGCAAGCTTATAAAAGCTTTTTTGCATATTTCATGTTGGTGTGCCCTACCTTCACTTGATTATTTAAAGTTAAACTGCCTATCTTTGGGTTCGTCTTTTCTTGGCCTCCTGTATTTCACATTTTGTAAAGACCTTTCTCTTTTTTTTTGTTTTATAGCAAGAAAACAAGTGTAAAATGTTCATTTTGTTAACATCACTGAATTTATCGAAACATTTCCTCTTATAGTTGCAATTCTCGCTTGTTTTCCGAACAGGTATCAGCCTACCTTTGGAATTAGTGTAGGACTTACCTTCCACTCTAGCTATTTTTCTGACATTGTGGTAGTAGCACTCTCGTTTCTTACACCTTTCTTCCGTTTTTTTTAAAGTTCCTGTATCACTACTACGATCTACAGGGTTTTCTTCGTCTTCAGAATTACTCATATTTGCGGTTAGGCCTAGAGCTAGAGCATACACAAATCTTTGGAGTCACTTACTAAATAAATTAGAGTTATATTTATTATAATATAATACCATAAATAAGTATTACAATTATTATAATAGTAATGAGAAAAGAAGTTTTTTACACAAAATTAGTTAAAATACTTACAAATTAATAAATTTTAAAACGGTACTGAAACACTTTAACATAAACCCACAACAGAAAGAATATCAACAAACTCTGCTAAGAATGAGCTGCTCGCGTTGATTTCAGAAAGGGCAGCAAACACGGACTCATGCCGTTTGTGAACTACATTTACAAAACTATCACTCGCCTTGGTAACATAAAGACTGTGACGGATGCCCTTTGTCATCCCAGTGATGCATTTACCCTTAAAAAGCAAAAAACCACTGCTAACTCAATTTCATCAAAAATGAGAGATCATGCCCTTTATGAAATCAGCGATTCAATTACGGTTATATTTTCCTAAGATTTCTAGATGTAATCATGATTTATGATTGATGGGTAATCATGCTTGATGTAATCATGTTTATTAATCTGATTACAAATGTAGTAGCTTCTGAGTATGTATATCAACTTTCGGAGTTAAGTATATTGCATTTTGAAAAAATGCATGCAAAACAGGGGCGGATCCACGATTAGGGGGGGGGCGCAACTTTAGTTTAAAAACGGTATAAGCTGGAAACAGATCAAAAGTTCGAAGACACTCGCCACCACTCGTAAATTTCAATGCACAAAATTTATCATCTAAAAGATACGTATCGAACAGAGTGGCTACCACTCGGAGCGGAGAAAGTAGCTCAGCATCCAACATTTGCCACTCGCCAATCTCAAACGAGGCGTCAAATTGGTTATTTTGTTTTGGTTTGTAAATAATGGAAAACTTCCAAATCATCCATTTTAGTTAGTAAAAATAGGGAAACACATTTTGTTCAAATTGACGAATTAATCATAAATTGTAACTTTGCAAAATGCAGCTCAAGCTCAGGGGATACCCAGACCTACTCGAGTGAGTCGGTATGACAAGTTACTGCCAAATCGCCAATGAGCTTAAAGGCTCTTTTTTGTATAATAACAAATGAAGGTAAGACTGTGCGACCAGCCCCGGCTCCATAAAAAGAAATGGGAGTGAAAAGTTATGATCTTGCTTCAAAGAGATGTGAAAGCTTTGGGACTTATTGTTAGATGCCTTGAATTTGACGCGAATGACTTCATTAATTTGGAGTTAATAATACATTAAAAAACTTTGAAAAAATCGAAGTGATTGCAGTCGGTCGATAATTTGAGGGATCGCTACCGTCTTCTTTCTTGGGAATAGGCTTATCGTCAGCTCGTTTGCAACCAGTTGGAAATTTTTTTTGTCGAAAAAGACAAGTGCAATAGTTTGCGAAAAGGATTAGGCAAGGATGAGGCACAGCTTTTAGTTAACAGGGGTGAGAAACTATCACAGCCTACGGCTTTGAAGACGTTGATCTCCTTAAGGACCTTGAACACATCTCTCTTACGGATGTGTATTGGCTCTTATATAGAGAATTTGAAACGAATCTACTAGTCAAAATATTAGCTTGATCCATGGAGTCAACAACCATTGTTAAGTAGTGAAGGTATAGAGGAATTGCTGAAGTTGTTCTTGATGGTTTTGACCAGGGACCAGAAACCGTTGCTATCTTTGCACCTTGCCAAGTGTCCTTGTCTAACATTTTACGTTTTAGCTAAATATTCTACTATTGCATTTTACGAAATAATAATTTTTTTTCCAAAATAAATGTCTTCCTTTATATGTAATAACTCAATACAACAATACACAATGATTTGTTTGCCGTTGTGTAGTTTAGTTGAATTCTCCAATTACCAGTTGTAATTGTTTTTTTAAATATTTGCTTTGAACGGCCGATAATATTCTTTACAGCGAAGCCTCATCAACGAAACTTTGGCAGCTGTGTTCAATTGAAACAGATCTCTGTTATTGTAATGAAGCGCATCAGGTTCAGGTGAAGTAAGTTTTTCAGCTTATCCGCAGATAAAAGCGTAGACCCACGAGTATATCTAGCCTGAAATTGTTCGGTTGTGTCAGACTCTCTTTCTAGGTAGGACAGACAGACTCCTTGGTCTAGCATATAACTTTAGTCCCAGAATTCAGAGCTATCTCACTCAATTAAGCATGTAATTTATTTCTCGACTTCGAGATATTTAGTTTAGTTCGATATTATTGTTTTATGTTGAAATGTTTGAATGTACACTGTGAAAAATAGTCAGTTCTTTATCTTACTTATATAGTTATTTATTTGTATGCATTCGACAAAAATACATTTATGTCCTTATAAGTTAGCTTGAATTACAGATTACACTAATTTCAAGTTGTATATTTAATATTGGTGGTTAGGTACTTAATAATTTAGGTTAATTCAACAGAAATTTTTGGTACCTAACATAATTTATGTTTAGCACATTTATGTAATATATATGTATATCTCCTTCAATTATCTCTATTTTAAAATTAACTTTATATTTTTCTGCTTGTATTGTTACACTTTTACACCTATTTATTTATTTATTTACTTATTTTTATTTATATTTCTGGTTATTATTTATTTTCTTCTCCATTCAATTCACAGACCATTTATTTAATTAACCATTATTTCGGCAATTTCTACTATTTTATCCACCAATTTGTGCTTCTTGCAGCCTTATTTGAATAACCAACGAAAGATAAAATTTTCAATTTAACATGAAAGTCATTTATTTTCTTCAAATTTTCAACATAAATATCTCTTTATTTATTATTTTTTACTATTGAGTATGTATACGTATAGTATATTAACTACATATGTACTAATACTTAAATGTATGTATGTATTTCTTATGACACGTATTTTTTATATAATTCGTTTTAGTTGACAAACATTTGTTCTCCACCAGTTTAACATGAATTTATCTTTTTTATCAATATTATTTTAGTTTTGTGCTCTTTTAGTTTGTTTCGATTATAAAATTTTCTTTTTTGTTAAGGGAGTAAGATAGAACTTAGTTATAGGTATACTTACTTTAAATTACTTCTATAATCTAAAGTAGGATCTTAATTTTAATACATTTAAAATCCCAATAAGCGTTTTTGAGTTCATTATTTTCTAATTTCTTATGTTACTAAATAAATATTTCAGAATAGAAAAGCTTTGATGCATGAAATTAACATTTCATCCAAAATATAATCAATACGTAATTAAATAAAATTATATTTTTGAGGATAATGAAAAGTTGATATTTTCTTGCTCTAAACTTTCATTACACCTATATCTAATATCTCATTTGAATTTTCTCTATTCTTCTTCTTAATAATATTGGCAGTGAATTTGGATTAAAATATTCGTGCAAAATAATGTTTTATTTTAGTTTTTATGCTAACCCCGAAACGATTAACGAAATAAAGCTCTGACAATATTTTATATTCAATTCCCGATCCTTTTTTTTTTAACAAATGATAAACAGTAAAATTATAGCAAGAGCAGGTCTTCGAAAAATATACATATTGTCCAGGAAAATGGTACGATGTCAAGATCTTAATAGTGAATTTAAGATCTTGGATTTCAAAATCCCGAATGTGAAATCCAGTATCTCATAAAACATCATAAAACATTCATGTTATGGAATTTATGTGTTGGAGAAGGAAATTAGCATTTTATTATCTGACAAAAAAAAAAACTTCTGAATACTTCGAAAAAGCTTAAAGCCAGAAATATCTTTCTCTAAGTATATTTTTTGATATGGAGATTAAGTGCATACATAGGTACGTTTTGCTAAATTTGATAACATATAGGTAAGCAATATTTTCAAATATTTCGGAATAAATATTATGAACCTCTCATTTTATTCTCTTCTCATGAATAGTAACATGATAAGCAAGGATTGCTGCTAATTAAACTACTTCATCGTTTCTTAGCCTTGAAGTTTCGAGGAGCTTGGTAAAGGAAAGAGATCCCGAAAAAGAAGAAAGTTGTTTGCGGTGCTGCGGTTCATTTAATCATTTAAGTTAACGCTAAAACGTGCACCCCGTTATTATTATTATATAAGTAGGGAGTAGGGGCCGGAAATCTGACCTCTAAGTACTGTGATCGAAAAGGTCTTTTGTGCTATGCCCCTGTCGTGTTAGGGTTAGTCTACGTTCGCCCTATTTAGGGAGGTTATTACCTCATTAGGGTCAGTTTCTACCTCTTCGTTACAGAATCGAGAGTTACCGTCTATGGTTTAGCCCATTTTCCTACTTAACACCAAAATGAATCGATTTAAATTATTTTTAGGCTGAAACGAATATTGTATTTCCTAATTTTGGCGAAGTTGTAATGCCTTTATTGTAACAAAAAGTGGCAAATTTGGATTATCATCAGAAGCAAACAACGTTTTTGCAGTGTAATAGGTGCCTTTTCACATAATTTAATAATATTTCATTAATAAGTATGTTTAACACCACGTGGTCTGAAAAAAAAATCCTATAACTTTTATTAAAAAATCATGAAAGCATGGTCAATAAAAAAGTAAAGATATTCAAGTTAAATAAAACAAAGCTTCTAAAATTAAAAAAAAAAAAATAAAGTATAGGCCAAAATGAAGTATGAAGGCAAAATTTAAAAGCTGAAACGCGGTAGCTCGGTATAGTAGAAATTTTTAAAGTTGTTTTTGTCTGTACAAGTAAAATGACATACGTCGATCAAAGACAAAAAGACATAAGTCTTGATTTATACTTTCAGTGGTTGGTTTTTACAAACGAAAAACCGACAAGTAGTCGTGGAAGTCAAAAGCAATGCAATGCTGTTAGAAATAACGAGATGGAATGGTTAAAAGCATTCAAAACCTATAACGAACCTACCACAACAAACAACATTATGAAGAAGATTCCAACACAAAAAAAGATTTTAAAAGGGAACCGTCGATTCAGAACCTCATTTTCAATGGACATGGAAGCAGAGATTTAGGCTTTTTGGTATAGCTTGTCACAAACTAAAAATTCTGGCTTACTAATTAATTAGCTGTTAAAGACGGAATACCACACGGTTTTAATCCCGAAAATCAAAAAGCACTAAATACTGTCCGAAAATCCCGGAAATGTTTTGCAACTAGAGGAAAAAAGCAAATTGGAGCGCTTACAAATGCTGAATGAGGTCAACATGGAACTCTAGTGTGTTGTATGAGTTCCGCTGGGATTTTCATTCCTCCGGCACTAAGTTTTTCGAAGATTTTTACTTTATTTTTTTTTCTGTTTATTTTAGTTTATTTATATGCATATACAAATATATAAATAAATATATAGATTTTTATTTGTAAAGAAAATGATTAAGTTATGTATGTATTTTATCTGAAGAATAAAATGTAATATTTGCTAAATTATGGTTTTTATTCAATTGAAATTCCATGACCTAAATTGACACAATGTTTTTATGTCATTTTAATCTAAAACTAAAATCGCCCTTTTTACAAAAACTGTGTAATTCTAGAACGTGCTAAAATGACACATTTCACAATTTTTATAAAGATGGCGATTTTAGTTTTGCGTTGATTTTACAACTTATTGCTGAATGGTTTCTTATTTCTACTAAGTAGGTACTACAAGTATTTCCAAACTGCTTTTGCTAGAAACTCTAAGTAAATACGATAGAAAATAAAATTGATTGAATATTATTGTTTTGCTCCCTATTGGAAAATAACTTTCAAAATTTCCAAGATTTCTTAATTTTCTTAAGAGATTAAAAGAATTTTGAATATTTTTTTAGACTTTAGCTTTAAAATCTTCTATGATATTCTATCCTTCTATTAGGTACGTTTTTCGGAAAATTTTTTAAATGCCTAGACATTGCTATTTAAAGATTGTTTTTGAAATTAGCTTCACATGGCGCGCGATCTTTCTTTGTTATGGAGTCACTTTTTAGAGAGTATTTTCATTTAAAAATCGGAAATTTAAGGATGAATGCATAAGAGCTCCGTAAATGCACTGAACACATACACACCTTAGTTTTGCAGATACGTACGTAATATGTCATATCGCCCTGGTCCAGGTGTAAAACATTACTAAAATAAAATCCATGAATTTTCCTCAGTTATAAATTGGTAAGTCGACAATAATGGAGAATTTTCTTTTCCTCGCCTTATCGTCAGTCTATGGAAAAATCGAAGTGGTTTATAATCTAATAGGTACATGAGCTAATTATATTTATTTTGGAGTATAAAATATGTATAGATATATAGAACTACATATTATGGCATTTTTGAATTAAATGAAACCATTTTCAACTTGAACGAAACTATTTTTCCATTGTATAAGACCCTTTTGCCATGGAATGAAACTTTTTCGCATGGAATGAAATTATTTTCAAATTCAATGAAACTTTTTCCAGTTTCACGTGAAAAAAGTTTCAGGCGTCGAAAAAGATCTTATTCCATGCGAAAAGAGTTTCATTTAATGTAAAAATTCTATATTTCTTTGCTTACAAACGTTTGGAGAGGAAAATTTTTTATTTCCTTATTCGATATTACATATTTTTTATAAGCATATTCGAAGGTTTTAGATAAATAAAAGAAAACCGGCAAATATGAGGTTTTGAGGCTATGACGTGATCTCCCCCAAAATGCATTATAATCCTGTAAAAATTTTAGAGAGTGTAAACATTTGTATATATACGTTGCATATAAAGCGAAGTGTTGCTTTTTTCTTTGAAAATTAAATTAATCGGAAAACTATTTCCACGCCTAAACTATAGGTACCTACGTATGATCTCTTTTACTATACTTTTATTTGGGTGAGCATTCACAAGAGATAAGTGATAACGCTTAAAATAATTTTCGTGATATTGAAGTCTACAGTTTCATGAAAAGAATTTTACTATACCTTTACCATTATGTTTTCGGCAGATTCAAAAATCTGTTTTTTGGTATTTTTTGAATTTAGCTATAACTAATTTTTACTATTTACCATATTATAATTAAAAAATGACAAATCTGACTAATGACCAAGAGCCATATTCACCAACAAGAATAATCCTTAATCCTGTATAAATTTTATAAACCTAGATAGATATTTTTAATACCACATCTGAGTATCTTCTAACTTTTATCTTTATTGATGAATTAGATGTTCGCAAAATATTATCTCTAATGAATAATTTTGGTTGGTGAATAAGGCCCTAAACCTAAGAAAATATCAACTTTTAGGAAAACGAAAGCATAATTTTACTCACTTGAAGTGTATTAATTGAAATTAAGATTATTTGATATGATAACTCACTCATTATTTTTAATTTTAATGTAATTGTATGTTTTTACTGAAATATTACTAACAATCCAAAATGTATCTCTAATGTCCAATTATTTGTTTAAACAGTTTATAATAAAGCATATACATATAAATAGATATGTGGATATTTATTGTTTTGAAGTGTTTTGTTTGCTTTCTTTTGTATTTAAAAGCAATGTACATTAGCTTTGTGTTTCTTTTTGCGATTAACTGCAAGCTCCCAAAAATATTTTTGCCATATAAAAATCGCTAGTATAATATTATATGCATTTTAATTTCTCTTACACAAAATCAATTTTTGTTTCTTTGTTTGTAATAAATTTTCCTTTTTAAAGCATATGCGTTATACCTATGCGTTATACCTATATATTTATTTGTTTTCCTTGTTTTTTTTTATCAAAATCGAACACGAAAATATTACATATATGTTTGTTTTTATGTATATGGATGTGTTTATGAGTAACGAATATATATTTGGTTTTTTGTATGCCTAGTTTTATTTCTTTCATTCAATCAATATTCAAATGATCAAATTTACTATATTTCTCAATCTTTAGTAATTTTTCTTACTTCTAGATCTTAAAACTTATACCAAATAGGAAACATTTCTCAGAGGAGTTTCATTTCATTTACCTATCTACGTATAGTTCAATTAGAAAGTGTATTTCTGTCAGAGAATCAAATGGGAAATGTATTTTTGAAAGGCGGGTAGTTTTTATGCAGCAATTAACCATTCACTATTATGTTTTTTGCAAAGTGTCATATACTTCATTAGATAATCTAATTTGAGTCCAGTTTCTAAGATATGGTCAATGCCCTTTTTAACTGACATTTTAGTGTTGATTATGAATTTTTCGTAGTATAGGGACTTTTTTTGAATCATTGAAATCCGAATGGATGGGTCTCGGTAAGACAAACAAATTATTATATGGCATGAGCAAATAAATCACAACAGTTGGGAAGAAATGACGAAGTAATAGATTTTTCGTATTGGTTTTAATTGTTGATAAGAATCTGTGGAGTTTTCTTATTTGTAAAATGATTGATTGTAGAAAAACAAATACATTGCGATGTCAGCCATTATCGTGTTTACGGATCTCTCCTGGTATTGGAAAAAAATGCAAAACATTTTATTATAATTTAAAGTTGATTGGAAATTTTTTCGAAAAAAAAACAAAATGCCAAACTAGCAAAAGAATTTCACCATGCTCTTGATTGATTTTCTATAAATTCAAATGGTAAGTTGTGATGACGGCTAATGTTGGAGCATGACAGGCAAAATTCAGTTTTGATTTTTTTTTTTTTAAAGAAGACAAAAATTGCAAAGTTTTTTTTAAGTATCTAATTAAAATGACATTGAAATTTTGTCGCCTAGGAATAAGGTATGGAAGGGAATTAAACATTTCACCAGTGTCATAATTCACAGAAAAGTTAAAGTAACGAGACTCTGTCAGCATGCAGAGACTTTCAAACAGAATATTTATTCCTGTTCAGTAGAAGTTTATACAAAAACCGTCAGTTTAAAAAAAAATAAAAATCTCATCACTCAATCACTCATAATCAAAGTTTTCTAGTATGGGAACTCATCTTTTCTCTCCATAACTTCGTTAACGTTATTGATTGTGACCAATTACTTCACTGTATTTATTGACGCTGAATTGTCATTATGTGGTTTTCTTGAAGCACTATATTTCGTATGTACAATAACATTATGCAGTAAAATCAGTGTTGGGCGTAATCTGATTGCAGTGTAATTTAATTAATAATTCCATTACAGTTTAGTTAAATTACAAAGTAATCTAATTAAATTGTATTCGATTACATATCAATCGGATTACTTATGAGAGAATATGTAATCTATCAAATGTGTAATCTATTATAATATAATTAGATTATTTTGTAATCTAATTACATTGTAACAGATTACTTTGTAGATTACTTAAAAGTAATTAATAATATAATGAAATGAATTGAAAGCAAATAGTATTGTTCTTGTACGAAATTAGTTTTAGAGAGTTTTATGAAGAATTAGAATACAAATATCTGAAATGTCTTAAATGTAATCACATTAATTAGATTAACATATAGTGGGATTAACATGTAATCAGATTAACTTGTAATCACATTACACGTTAATCGATTACATTATGTAATTATGGAAATGGATTACATTAGTAATCTGTTACAAAGTAATCTGATTACAGATTACATGGTTAATTGTAATTGTTAATCATTAATCAGATTACATTTTGCCCAACACTGAGTAAAATGTACCATCGTATATCATGGATATTCTAAGAAGTCTTTCATAAAGATTTATAGACAGACACAGAACTGCCTAATTGTATCAATAGATAGCTATTGAGCAAATGCTAGCCTGAACTTTCCTCAACTGAAGGCTGTTCCGGCTGTCCCTACGATGCTCTCAGTTTTACGCACGCTGCATCGAAATGTGACACTAACACTAGTTCTAGTTTCTACGACATAATGAAAATGATACTATCCTTCAGAAGGACCCTGAGCTACAGTCAACCATAAAATATTAAAATCAGTTAAATTTAGTTAAAAAAAAAACTACTTTTCTACGAGAGAAAGTTTTCCTTCTCACAGTTACAATAAGAGTGAATACTTCGATGAACTGCGGTACTACTGCTCTGGTAAACAAATATTGTATTCAAACAGCAAATAAATCCTCTTTCGATATTGTTTTTCTCAAAAATGTTGGTTCTAATCATTTCCTAACAACATAATATGTATCAGATCTATAATGAAGACGTGTATGATTTCATATACATAGGGGACAATCATTTGACGTATTTTGTATCTTAAGAGTTGACAGATATAAAAAAAATTCTAGAACTATTTAGATGTATCCTTGTAACCTTTGTTAGAAAAACATGTGTCTGAAAAGATATATTTTATATTTATGCAGCAACACTGGACCTTGACGGATACAGCCTTCTACTCAAATGTCGAATGGCCATCATAGATTTGTAATGTAGGTACTAGGCAGGCGCAGCCGGAAGTCATGTGACGATTTTATGATTAGCATAGAAGATACCCTGTATTTTGATTTTGATGTTATCAGAATAGCACGAGTAGCTTTACCAATTTTTCAAGTTCAGTCGGCCAATAATTTGCTAACGGGCAACATACAACAAGATGCATTTACTTTTCAAGTGTGCAAGTTGATTTATTGGTAGAATTCATTGCGAAAAGCTACGGAACAAGAAATCAATAAAGCTCCAATTGAAATTTGCAATAGAAATATTTTCCTTGCATAATGCTTTAAATTAACTGTGAAAGATTTGCATATATGGCAAATATGGGAACCTCGAGCATTTTGAAAATAATTTTCATTGTTATGAATTGAATATAAATCAGAAATTTGCTTTCTGCTGTCCATTTATAAAAAAATCAAATGCTGATTTACGTGCGAAAATTGGTTTTGGAAATGTTCTTTTTTTTTACATTATTAAGCTAAGATGATAGTGTATGATGGAAAGCCTAGCATTTTCAGGAAGGAATTCGACTAGATTCATTTTATCCCAAGTCAAGTTAAAGATCTAGTAATGTAATCTCGTTTGAGACATGCGGCATTTCTTCTGGAGTCCACTAGAGTATCAAAGGAGTAAGCGAAATCAAGGATACGGTTATCGGCAAAATCATGAATGGGTTTGAAAGTAAGTGAAACCAAACTATTAATCACTATTAATGGCTATTAATGACTATTAATGGCTGTTAATGAATATTAATGACTATTAATTAGGAAAAGAGACGGAGAGATAAAAGAGCCCTGGGGCCCATCGGTATTTATAGGATGAAGTTCAAATGTCACGTCATCTAATACCGTACTAGGCGGCTAAATAAAAGACTTTCAATCCATAATAGAAGAGGAAAGGATAGACCAATGCTTTAAGTTTGGCTAAAATTGTAGAAAGCTAGACTGTATCAAAGGACTTTGAAATATCTATCTTATAAAATTAAGCAATATCTACTTTATTTTCTGATGTCGCAGTGCATCCAATCAATCTATGATCTTTTATCTGGGTTCTTGAAAATATTTTATATATTATATAGTCTTGAGAAACGTCTCTGAAACTGATATTGCCCTATTTGAATCAATATTTTCAATAGCAAAAAAATAAAATAAAATAAACAATATACAATCGACATAAGTACATACATATACTTACAATAGGTCATAACTCGCAGTGTTCGTGCTATTTTTTTCAACATTTTTTATTCCACTAATGGTATCTAAAATTCAAAGAAAATATACTGTTAACTCTTCTCGTTAAATTTAACGAAACTTTTAAAATTTTCTCTAAAAATTCCAAAGTAAAGAATATAAATTTAAAGCTACTATCACAATAGAAGAAAGTTTTCATCAAAAAATCTCTCTAACTTGTTCATTGCATTTCTTGTTTTTTTTTTTTTAAATTATTGAAAAATTTTATTGTTGTCTAATAAATATTGTTAGCTGTGTGTGTATTATTCGTGACAAAGCCAATTTTCGCGATAATTACTTTTGAAAATTTAAAGTATTCTTTGAATTAAGAAAGCTCTAATCAATAAATATATAATTATATTTTATATAAATAATTTGAATTCCTACGTAAATTATATTAAATACACGTATTTTATTTAATATTTAATATATTATTAATGAATATATTTTTTTACTTTTTATTTATTGTAGGTGGCAGTTTGCTTTTTCTTCTACACTTTGTTGCTTTCATTGCAACATATTTATCTCAATATTTTCTTAATTTTATTCTACAGCAATTCTTGATTTACATAATAATTTTTTTTTGTATTACAAAATACAAAAGCAAAACTAAAGCTATAAATGCCTTTTGTGTTTGTTAATTAAGTACTGTTATTCTGAATTTATCCATTTTACAATAAACCGTATGGTTGATGAAATATAACATTGTAGTACAGGTACATTTAATAATTAATCAA
Organism: Dioctria linearis; assembly: GCA_963930735.1. Taxonomy (NCBI): domain Eukaryota; kingdom Metazoa; phylum Arthropoda; class Insecta; order Diptera; family Asilidae; genus Dioctria; species Dioctria linearis. Next base: position 295,695,082 of record OZ005741.1, read on the forward strand.
ACAAATTAACAATTCCATTTCACGTGGTGTGATTTTGGTAAAATTTAATTCAAAATAGAAACATCGACTCATTTGTTTAACAATAATTATTTATTTAAAAAAAAAAAAATCGACGTATATTTTGTTCTTAATTATATAAAAGTGCATTTAATGCGGAATAAGGACGGCTAAATCTTTAAATATTGCAACTTTTATTAGTTTATTTTTGGTTACACTTTAAGTTAGTATTATAAATAAGCAACACTTAGCAAATTTATTTGATTTTTCGTATGTTTGTAGCAAAAATTGATTATTTGCTTTCAGGTTGGTTTTAAACCAAGTTTGTGATTTTCTAGACGTAATATTTGCGACAGTAGGTATAGCTATAGAAAATTATTATAATACAAATAAAAACATGTAAATACCTTTTAAGACAGACTAGTTTTTCAGTGATTACATTCAACATTCAAAGGGTATACCTCTTGGACTGGTCAACATAACATTAACTGTAGTCAGCGAATTATTTAAGGCTCGAATTCTGTTATAGTTCTTATCTTTTTAAAAGGTTTAAAAGGCCAATAATGATGTATGCAATAAATTAACAAATTTACAAACAGTAAGAAATTTTTCCCTAATGTGAGTGGCAACAATTGGTGTCACTAAGCTTAGGTATTTTGTGATAAGATTAAGGAAAGTCCACCTTGGGAAAAGTGGAATTGGTTTTTACCTCTAAAATGTAGGTACTTCCAAATGTGCCATAATATCTAATTTATTCAATGCTCTCTTCCTTTTATCAAGCCTAACATTTCGGGAATTTTATGAACTATATTACTATATAGGTTTTCTTGTGCCAAATACCTACATCCATTGAATGTTGATTTGGGGAAATTAAACTGATTTTCCCTTTATATCAGAGAAAATAACATTTATTTTTAGAAAAAAAAACGGGTGTTAAATTTAGGGAATTGTCCTTATTTTGCTTGTAGTGTATGAAAACCAGTTCTACGTTCTGACGAACGTATTATGGAGGAAGAGTTTTTGGAAGCTTTCAAATCGGGTTAGAATATTAAAATTTATATGTTTGTTGTTTTGCCAACATACGTAACTGACAGAAAAAAATAATTTGACATTCTTGACTTGAGTTCTATTGTGAAGAAAACTTATAAACGAGAGTGGATTGGAAGAAAAATCATTCACTTTATAAAAGAAACTCAATACTACTACTATGGAATAATGAAAGTGACCGCAATCACTTTTACTATGCATATTCATTATGGATGAATGATGATGCGTTACAAAGCGGTATGCTACGCAAACGACCTGGTGATCTTAGTTACTGGTAGTTATGAGACTGAGCTCTGCGGACTTGTGCAAAACGCAATGCCACTATACAATAAAAAATTTCTTGAATTTTGCTTCAATTATTAGTAGTAGTAATATTTTACAAAGCTGACTAGAAATTTGATAAATTTATATTAAAACTTACTCATTTCTGTATAGAATCCATAAAATGCTTAATTTTATTAATTCTAATTAGTAAAATTAAACTAAAATGTGTGAAAGTACAAACTTTTACATTAGTTCTTGCAAACTGCTAGCCTCCAATGACTTGCTTGTCTGAGAATTACAGGCTCCATGCGATCCACGGGTACAGCTGGTCTTGAAGTCTGAATCTGTCATCCTTGGATCTTGTCATTCAGGCAGATGCTAAGAGATTGCACTCATTGAGATGTTGGGAGGAAACGGCAAAATTCTGTGGACTGCATGCCGCTTGATGCTATGTTTCGATGTGAGTTTTGCTGAAAGGGAATCGTGGGCTGAGAAAAGTGCCTTACCGAGCCTTTCCCGTCCGCTCTTTCAGGGACAGCTCCCTCACTTATGAGGGAGTCGGAGCTGGTGTTTATTTTCTTGAACCTGATATTGGATTAGAGTAATCACTTGGAAGGCATACCACTGTCTTCCAGGTTGAAATCTTCGCCATCGAAATGGCAGCGAAGATAGCCCTTGATATGGAGATCAAGGGAAAGGCCATTGATATCCTCTCGGATAGTCAGGCAGCCTTGATGGATCTGAGTGGCCCTTGGACAACATTTAAATTACTGCGTGACTGCAGGACATCTGTAGATAAGCTGTGCATCCACAACAAGGTAAGGTGTCCCTTCAGTGGGTTCCTCGGTACATGAGGATCATGGAGAATGAAAGAGTTGATATTCTAGTCAGTTTTAGTTCTGGCTCTTCCTTTCTCGGACTGAAACCAGCTTTAAGTGTTGCCGAATTGGTGATCAGGTCTCTCATCAAAGCATATATTCGCATGCAACATTAGCAGCGATGGACGAATCTGAGTACTTTTGCATGTATACAATGCTTTTTCGTGATGGACTTAGTAGGAATTTCTCTGACTTTCTCTTGGCCCTTGGAAGAAACAATGCAGAATTGTGGTTGGCATCTTCACTGGCCACAGCTAGCTTCACGCTCATCTAACAAGGATGGGAGTTGTAGCCGGCCCTAAGTGTCCGTCCGGCCTGGAAGGAGAGTCTGAGACAACCGAACACTTTCTGATTGCTTGTCCGGCCTTTGCTCGGAGTAGGCTGGATATTTGTTTGGGTCTGCCCTCCTATCTGTGGATAAGCTGAAAAATTTCCTCTCACCTAGACCAGATACGCTTCATTAAGAGGACAGGAAGGTTTTGGTGAGAAAGTTTTTTTTTATAGCAAGTTAGCACAATGGGCCGCCTTGGCCTCTGTGCTTGGAATTTCTCATTCCCCTACCTATAGAAAAAGAAAGAAAGAGTATAAATAACAAAATTGTAGTATTAGAATGATCAAATTATCTATTCAATTCAAATTTAGTGTACCTGCAATTTAAGTCAATTAAATTCTGATTTAATCCTATACCAATCCGAAATGTAAACGTAGTTACAGACTCTTACAAATTTTTAAACGAAATTTGTATTTTATTACAATTTATTATTTAATATATTTAGCTTATGTAAATAAAAAGTGGTATTTTTTCAATGATTCAATTATTTTTTGTTACTTTTTATTTGGGTTCTGTACCCAAAGGGTAAAAACGGGAACCCTATTACTAAGTCCATCCGTCCGTCACCGGGCTGTATCTCATGGACCGTAACAGGTAGACAGTTGAAATTTTTACAGATTGTGTATTTCTATTGCCGCTATAAAAAAAAATAAAAATAAAATAAAATTAAAAACTAAAGGGGGCCCCATACAAGAAACTTGATTATTTTGGCGTTTTTACCTCTCATCTATTATTATTCTCGTTCTTATTATTACTTTTTGTGCATTTGTAACTTTCTGTCAATAACTGTAACTCGAAGAAATATTCCAAAAACTCTGCTCTAGATGTGAGAAGAATGTCTTTTAAATCATCTTTCTATAGGTTTCGAAGAATCAGGAGTTTTATTATAAGAAACAAATAGTTTTACTATGTATATCATAATTTGTCCATATAACAGAAAAGAACACAGGAAGACTTTACTAAAATTATTGAGTCAAGTTTGCAAGTAAAGGTTGTTTTATCTACAAGCCTGATTTTAGATCAAAAAATCAAAGATAAAAAATTACCAATTCTAAAAAAAAGCAGTTAACTTTTCAATGGATATACGGAAGTTTTTGTGTTTTTATATAGTGTAAGTTAATCTTTTATAGTATTGTAGTATAAATGTTATTCAATTTAATAAAAATTTGCTAAGCTTTGCATCTTCAATCTGGCTGCTATACATATATGTATATTATTATATATAATTTATTCATAGCTATATGTATTAGATTTGCATGTATGTTTGTATGTATGTATGTATCTAAATATAAAAATAACTATAGAAAATCTTGCTTTCCCTGGATTCAAAAAAACTATTTGAGAAAATTGCTTTGTGAAAAATTCTTAGTTTCTTTTGGTTTTTCTTGTATAAAAATAGATTTTTAGTTTTTAGTTTTCTGATGTGTTTTGTTTTATTAAATGTTTTTTTCTATTTCTTTTTGTTTATATCCTTAAGAACATTTTACACTGACAATACTGATGTGTGTTTGTATATATGTAATTATTTTTTTCTTTTATTTTATATATATGTATATATATATATATTGCTAATAGTATATATTACTAACTTTTCCAAAAATAATGCTTCTTTTCAAATACATAATGGATTTTCCAAATATTTTCAATAAATACTTTTCTTTAGTTTCTGCTAACATTAGCGATTTGTGCTCAAATGTGCGTTCCCAGGCTTACATTGCTATTATTATTTTATTGAAATTACTATTTAATTTTACAATAATAATATTTCTTAAAACGTACATACATATACCTAAACCATTTTATAATACCTATTTAGCAATTTAAAACTGTCGTTTTTTTCGGTGTCCTAACTATGAATTAAACTTTAAATTAAAATTGAGTTTAATCAAATTAAGATAGTTTTATGTATTCAATATTCAAATATTTTGGTTGGCATAAACTACAAAACTGGATTTTTGTAGGTACATAATTTAGATACTGTTAATTTTCGGTAGCAAATGTTATTAATTATTCTGTTAGTCTCTAGTCAATTATATACTTTTATAATATACTTTTAATTCATTATGTATGTAAATATATAATGTTTGATTTTTTCTTTAATCTTGTATGATCTTTTTTGTTTAAAATGTCTAGAAATCAAATTTATGTTTTTTTTTATTTCAAATTCCAAGCATATTTTCAAATTATTTATTTATTTTTATTTGCATGATTTTTCAGCAAAATTTCCTTGTTTTTAATATACATTAAAAAATTTTTCTTGGTGAAATAATAAAAATTCTTTTAATTTTAATTAATTTAATATTTTAAATTTTTTTTAAAATTATTCTCTAACACTTTAGACGAATGGAATATTTGATAAGTAATGATGGACATAATTTACGAAATTTCGAACTAACTCTGAGAGTATTTATTCATTTTATTTGTCTACTCCAACTATAATGAAGTTTTAATGTAATAAAATAATAAAATCGGAGAGATAATTCAATATTATGATAATTCTGTCCACGTAATTGATCAGTAAATATTCCGTAAGTCTAAGAGTAAATTTCCAAAAAAATTAAATATTTATTAGAAAATTTAATTAATGAATTTGGCTTATTATCCATCTCAATATTTAGCACCTTTTCTGTTAATATCAGGTCCCCCATGAAAATTTTTGAAAAATTTTGTAAATTCTAAGTCAGTGATTTGTTTATGATTAAAAGTTTTCCGTCCATGTACTTAGTATGTGCAAAATATAACAACATAAACTTTTTTTAATAAATTTTTGAATAAATCCACATGCTGCTTTAGTTGGTGTTGTTGTACTGCAATTTAAGTAATATTATTATTATTATTATGATTTATAATAATTTATTAGGTATAGTATACTAAGATTACAAGATCGTTAATTGTGGATTAGATGTAGACAGTCAAAAAGAAAAATCTAAATTAAAGTAAAAGATATAAATAAAATAAAAAAAAATGAAGAAATGAAAAAAGACAAACAGATTCATTACTTTTGATTAAAGTTAAAATAATGCCAAATGAACAAAAACTAAATGTAAAGAAAAATAAATAATATTCACTTATGAAAATTAAGGAAGTTAATATTTACTAGCAAGGGCATCCAAAACGCACCGTTATGATTTTTTAAGGTATGTAAATTAATTTTAATGGTCTATTATAGGTCCCTCTGGTCCTAGAAGTTGTACATCATGTGGTAACAGATTCCATTTGCGAACAAATTGAACAAAGTAACAACGCTTTCTGTATTGGGATCTACGTCGTGGTGTTAAGAGATTCTTGTTGTCTGCAAAAAAATCAAGGTTTCAAATAGGTATCCTGACTGCTGGCTGAATATGAGTCGATGTAAAAACTTTTGCCTATATTGAATTACGTAGGTTTCTAATGAACAACAAGCAAAGAAGTTATGTATTGAGAAATATGGCTACTTCGAGTTTAGTTTGTATATAAAGCTTAGTACATCATTATATGCCACTAACAGCCTTCTTCGGAAGACCGCGTCTAGCGAGGAAAATAGTAATAATTAAAACATGGAAGAATTAGTGATTTTACAGGCTTTTTCCGAAGATGGAGTGCTAGCAGTTCTGTGTTTAGCCATAGTCTCCTTAGGCAGCCATATATTTTACCTAAGACAGCACTTTTGTGGTCACAACAGAAAAATTTTGAATTGAGTTCAAAACCCAAACTTTTCGCAGAATCAACCTAGATAAGTTTCGTTTTGTTGAGAAATATGGCTGGTAAACAGAGAGAATCGATTTTATTCTTGTGAACTGCCAGGCATATAGGTTTTTCAGGAGTTAAGTCTAATTTATTACGCAAAAACTAGTTATAAATACGTTGTAGATTACCGTTTAACAGGTCTTCCATTGAGACTAAGGGATTTGGTTAAGTACCTATATCTGTACATCATCAGCATATGAATAGATACATCAACGACGGCATCAGGAAGAAAGGCCCTTTTATTAAGAAAAGTAGTCTTTAGGTCCCAGCTCCCAGGTTAAATGGACTTACATTTGAATATTATCAAAAAGCAAGATATTCAGGAGTAATCCTGAATAGTAAATTTACCTGGAATCACCATTATAAAATAATAACCAACAGCTATAACAAGCTTTTCAGGAAAAAGCGGGGTCTAAATTTCAAAATTATCTTATGGATTAATCGGGGCATAATATCTCCCATACTTTATTGCGGGACAAAATTCTGATAGCTTAAAAATAGGCAGACAGCCAATAAGAGAGCCTTTTATAAGGTGCAAAGGATAGTATGTCTAGACGGCACTGGTGCCTTCACATCGTGTCCACAACGATCACTTGAAGCCATTCTTGGCTTACAACCCGTTTATTCAGTGGAAATCAGTGACTTGCATGCTTCGAAAAGGAAAAGATCGGTCCGTATTCAGTCAGTATTAATCCATCCTCTGTCCAAATCACAAGGAAAATAAAAATCCATCAATGCTCTATAATACTCCTCTGGAGCAATCATTGCATCCAGGAGTTCAATAGAATTAAACGAATAAGACAAAAGTTATTGTCCATGCACTATCCACCTTTAATTTTTGAGGAGATTTGTCTGCGGAACGACGATCAAACGACGTGTCCTTGGCTATGAGTTTTTGTGTTCCCAATTAATGGCCAAGGAATTTAAATACCAAAAGGACGAGGTAATTATAAATTACTGACAAAGTATGATACAAGTATTTTAGTAGGTACCTATCACAGGAAATAAGTTTTATTTAAACAATATTTCGTTCGATTAACCATATTTTTAGTTTCAGTATCCTACTTAGAAAAGAAAAGTGTTGTCCTTGAAATCAGAGCACAATATGTCTAGCTCATACGAGAAAAGAATTGTAATGTAAATGAATATGTTATATTAAGGAAAATTGGTAAATTAACAGCGCAATAAATGATTTTAACATACATCGGATGGATATTTGATGAAGAATAATGAAATATGTTAAAGTTAGCACATAGTAAGTACTGGACTTGATATTTTTTTAACTATTATTATTCACTGTCACGTTTTCCAAAATTTCTTACTTTCATCCAAAATAACAATTGCTTTGAAATTCAAAATAAGAAATATTATTATAAGTTATATTTATAATTCTAAAATATAAAAATATCCGGAAATAAATATTTAGGAATTTTAAAATTTTGAATTTTAATAGAAAATATATAATCTGTTCTTGAATATAAATTTAGTTATAAATAACTTCTTTTCTTAACTTACCATTTTACGTAATCTATGAATATTTATTTATTTTTTATTATTTATGTTATTTTATATGCTCCACAGTTATAGTTTTACTTATTCTGCGCTTTTTGTTTTTTAGTTTATAATATTTTAAATTTGACCAATAGAGCCAAACACATTTTCATTTCTTAACGGTAATGCAATTTGTTTGTTTTCAAATGACATCTAACATACATAATATTTGCTATCTTAGAAATTGTAAATATAATTTTCCTACACATACATTCATATTATCATAGTAAAGATAGCCATGGATGATGGAACCTAGTTGAAAGATCGATCACCTAATATAAGTGACAAGACATTCGAATTCAACTGCTAACGCGCTTTGCGGAAGTTATTCAATTATTTCAAAAATAAAAATTTGTGTATAAAAGAGTCCTGACTAAGTATATATTTCGCATCTTCATTTCAATTCACTTATTTCTAAATATCGTGTATACGCTAGTTTTCATAAAATCATTTTCTCTGTAGGGCTATTTAGCGTGTATTTGGAGAACTAGCCATTAAAGAGAAATATAAAATATTCTGTGATGGACTATCAACTTTCTCATGTATACGTATAATACCTAGATCTTAAAATAACATTCCTTTGTTTAATATTTGAGTGAAAGGAAAAGTTAACTAAAGGAAAAATACACATACACATACACATATATTATGTATACTTATATCATCTTAACTTAGTGCCTATTCTGCAAATTCTATATTTCTACGAGGTGAACTTCCAGAGCTACTTTGGGAATCTGTTTTCTTCAAAATGGACACATGGTGACCTTCACCATTACGATTAGGATATGCTATCACGGAATCCTGCTTTGCCAAACAGCCACGACGTTGATCAGCAAACGAAATAACGGAATCTTGCTTAACTAAATGGTGTCTTCTTGGTTCTGTAAAGAGAATATAGTCTGTTATTTTTGGAATATATTTATGTATATAAAACTTGAATATATTTAGAGAATCAATATATTTTTGAATTGCAATTTTTTTACATTTTGGGCAAATAGAGGTGTATTCTCAAAATCGTTAATAGATGCGAATGCCATAAGAGTAACTCTCAAGAGAGAAATTCGTTGCTAATCTTCGGGGAAGTATTCTAGAAAATGGTGCGAGATAACCAGCCCTTGTAGAATGAGAGACGGTCGTATATTGCTCCATCTGTTCGGATAATGGGATGGATTCTCTACTATCCTAGTAGTCTAGTCATTGCAGCTCAGCGTTTAACCAAAGATAACTTAATAAGAAGATAGGACACAGCCGAAAATTGGAAATTTTTCGTGTTTTTTAGAAAGAAAGAAAAAATGTCGTCGCTGATTTGCGGCAATCAGCTCGGGCCAACACGCGCCATGCGAAGTATATAGGCGCCGGTCCGGCGCGAGCTCGTCTACACTAAATGGGTTGGCTCGTGAAGCCAGGCGCCGCCGTGGGAAGACAGCTTAAAACGAATGTGTGCGAACGAACACCAACATGTGGAAATATCTTTTACATGAAATGACTCCTTTCTTTTTATTATGAAAACGTTAGGATACCTAGTTATATTTATATAACGAAATTTTAGCACTGTCAAAAATTACTGAATTCGGACATAACTGCAATCCATAATATGATAGCGGATATTTACTCCTTATAGTTCTTTGTCGATAAGACGAAACTTTCAATACATTGTAACGAAGTTACATACATTTCAGCTAGACACCAGCGAAAACGAGTGTCTAGCAGCCGCAACAATGTAAGCCAGCCGCCGAGAGGAGAGCACACTACTGATAAGCAGCTCAGTAGTGTCCCGTGCTGGTGGCGTGATAGTAGAAGGGAGTATTCTACACCCGACGCCATCAGCCAGCCTGCCTATAAATAGCCAGCAGCCAGTAGTAAGATCACTCAGTCGATCACCAAGCATCGAAGTGAACACAACCGAAAACTACAAGTCACCGATCAGCAAAATATCCAACCGCGAGAGTACAACTCCAATGTGAACAGAGTTGACCCCCCACCAGTGGAATACCAGAAGGCTGGCTATAAAAGTCAGTCAAGTAACGAAAGATTAGTCAGTTGCCTCCCAGCAGCTCGACTAGACACATTTCCCGTCCAGTCCTATCCGCAAGTCGTGTTGACTAGTTCAACGGCAAGCGCACGTTAATCGTGCTGGCCTGAGAATTAGTAAGCGCACGCATTCCGTCCCCGTACCCCCGTGTAGGCTACTCTGCCGATAAGCGCACGTTAATCGTGTTGATCAGAAGAGTAGCGAGCGCACGAATATCAATCTCGTCCCCGTACCGTGTTTTCTACTCTGACGACGAAGCGCACGTTCATCGTGTTGGTCAGAGGAGTAGTAAGGGCACACGTACATTCCGTCCCGTACCTCCGTGTTGGCTATTCTGACGACAAGCGCACGTCATCGTGTTTGTCAGAAGAATAGCGAGCGCACGCTCCGTCCCGTACCCCCGTGTTGGCTATTCTGACGACAAGCGCACGTCATCGTGTTGGTCAGAAGACTAGCGAGCGCACGCTCCGTCGCGCATCCCCCGTGTTGGCTACTCCTAACGACAAGCGCACGTTAATCGTGTTGGTCTAAGGAATAGTAAGCGCATGCTCCTACCCCACACCTACGACGCGTAGTCCTAAGTTATTGTAAGTAAGTGAGTGAGTGTAGGTTAAGTAGTGTTTGTGTTACGTATACCGCCCGAACCGCAGAGCTAGAACAGCGCTCTGAACCTAGCAACGTCGGAAAACGGCCCTGGACAATCACCTGACTGCCCGCACACCAACTACCGACGTTATAATATTACGACATTTCGGATATAACATAAGGAGATTATCTTTGCCAGGAAAGGAGCGGAATCTTCATTTACAGGACCCCGAGCATTCTGAGGCCCTTACAGAAAGGTACCTAGCAGGATAAATAATGTTTAAAACAGAAATGGCTCACCAGCTATAATATCAGAACCTTCCTGTACTAAGATAGGCGAGGAAGTCAATAAACATTCTATTCAAAGACATCGGAAAAGTCAACAACTATGGTAAGGATCAGATCAGGCTATTCACTGGCATAATAACTAGGCATTGCCCGATTTGGGTATATGCTTAAGAAAATGGTCAAGACATAGACTTGCTTGCCAAAGACTATATGGGCTATAATTTTGTAAGCCCATCGGATGTCCGGAAAACTGACCTTAATGATGTAACGTAGATTGGACCTGGAAAGGCAGTGGCATAACACAAATGATCTATTAGGCCGCAGTGCATAACAATAATAATAATAACGAGATTATTTTTGATGGTTATCCAGAGGAAGACTATAATGATGGAACACAATCTTCTGAATAGCAGAGAAACAATATTTAAGAGAATGTTCCATCAGCAACCACGTAAGAAACATTTTTAAGGAACAGAAAAAACAAAAAAAACTTTACACAAATTCTGAAAAGGAGAACTTTACTGCAAAGAAGGTCCAACAAGATGCAGATATCTACCTCTTTTTAATATTTAGCGGACATGCATGAGAATTGTCGAGAAAACCTACAAAAACCCCAGAAAAGTTGTATACATCCGCGAGTCTTTAATGAAGGAAAGTAGGTACTAATCAACAATATCCTCACATACAAACTTTTAGTGGATACGATAAAACATTATCATCTTTTTATCTTTAGGAGTGGCAAACAAAACTTTACTGTTACTCTTCTGAAAAATGACTACTTGAAAACTTCGCTTAATGTATTCAGAAGGGAATGTAGCCCCCAAGCCTGTTACACAACATTGAGTTTCCTGTAATACAAGCATTTCATGAAATCTTGAACCAAATCTCATTTCCACCGATCTGAACTGCTCAGTGAAAAGCAGGATTGATGTGTTCAATCCAATCAAAATGGCAGTGGATATTCTTGTGATAATTTACCGCACATTGCAAAAGCTTTTGAAATATGGCTTTTTACGAGTAAAAAATTGACAATTATATCTGGGATCAGCCCAAAGAGCGGTGCAGTTTGCTGCGGATACAAGGGGAGGTAATATGTCCAGTGTATGTTTCTACGATCTGAAATCATTTCTCGCAATAAACAGACAAACCTGTCGTATTTTTGTTGCTTTGCAATAAGAAAATCGCAAATATTTCATACGAGTTTTCAGTAAAGACCCATCGATCATTCTTTTGAAACCTTTTTAGATTGAAACCTTGGACATCTTTGTTTTTGATTTCAAACACCACAAATCACAAGACCAGAATGGATTTCTTTAAAGATAGGTAACTCTCACAAAAATTGTGTCCCCCCTCCCCTCCTCCTCGAACAAAAATCTGCATCCTTGCCAGGGTGAAAGTGGATTTCTGGAATGGGATACTCTGCCTTATTTCATTATTTTTTTAAACAAACGTTAATGAACTAAAATTCTTCCTACCAACATATTTCTATTAACATTATTTGTCTATTTTATTCTATTTTAATATCTGTCTTGTCATATTGTAGTAGTAGCTCTAGATATGCGCAAATTTTATATGTTTTGTATAAGAGCTCTTTCTAAAGAAGCAACACAGTCTTGAATACCAGAATCAAATTTTCCAAAAAATAGTCTCGTAAAAGAAGTAACATCATCTTCAAAGTGCGATACCAGTTTCTTCAAAACGATGTCCGTAGACAAAAGTAAACTACCTTCAAATCTAACAAAAGTTTCTATAGCTATTCAGACTTAAGCCCTGATTTTCTTTTTAGGATGAAGTATGATATTTTTTCGTTATGAGCTCCCGAAACATGTAAATAAAACATTTGCTAAATGTGATCAGAAGCAAAAACCCCAAGGATTAATTCTCTTCTGATAATGAGGTTAATATTAACCGCTCTTCGAATTCACTTTATGACAGTTTTATGACAATTTTTTTATCGAAAATTTTCTAGAAAAAAATCTTCCAAGTTTTAGGAAACACCGGTGAAACCTCCATTAAAAAAGCGCCCTCAAAATAGTTTTGCCTTAACTTCGCCAGATAGGATATTTACCAAAAGAGAAAATTCGCACTCTATATTTGGAATTGTCTATTATTTGAATTTGTTGCAAAATTGTTATGTTGTATGTTCAATCATTAAAGTTATTATTTAACTCTACCCCACTCTCCTCTTCACAATTATATACTTTTTTTTTTTTAATTTGGTAGCTTGCATTCCATCTCAAACTTTATTGAAATATAAAAATAAATTTTCTTACCTGGTCTTTGGTCAGCAAAAGAAATGACGGAATCTTGTTTCACTAGTTGATGACGTTTATGTTCAATAAATGATACAACACTATCCTGACTCGATAGCAATGGCTTTCGATTCTCAATATAAGAAGTCTGAGTATCCTGCTTACAAAGTATTCCTCGACGTGAATCAATTGAAATTGTATCTTGTGTTGAAAATGAATCCCTCTTAGATAGATCCGAATCCTGTCGCATAAGTTGACCACGCTTTGTCTCAATATAAGAAATCTGAGAATCTTGCTTTGCTAACGAATGCCTCGATCCATGGCTGTCCTGTTTCAATAACATCTGTCTTGATGCATTGCTATTCTGTCTGGACACGGTGCTTCCACTCTCTTGTTTGATAAGCATTTGCCTGGAACCATGAGAATCCTGTTTAAGGAGAGATTGTCTTGACACGCTACTATCTTGCTTAAGTAGCATTTGTCGAGAAAGGTTACTATCCTGTTTGGCGATAATATTATGCTTACGGCTTAAATTATGTTCGTAGATGTAGGAAACGGCATCAGATTTTACGGATGGACTGCATGGACCCTTTTTAGTGCTATTTTGATAATGAGATGACTTTCTAGTGCTGGTAGATGACGATGCAATTGCAACATTATCATAATATCTACAAAGATTGTAAGAGATTGGATTTTGTCTAATTTAATTATTATTTTTTTTTATTGTCTTTTATTTATTAATTATAGATAACTACCGTAATCTTCCGCAACAAGTTCGTGATTTGATGATTGCTGCAAAGCCGCGGCGATACTTTTTGTTGAAAAATGCATACAAAATAGGATTTATGCATGAATTCGATGATCCTAACCATTGTGCTAAAGGTGTAACGGTATTGATAATTTCATCCTCTTCAATACTTCTTTCTCCTCCTTAAAATAAATTAGTAGCAATATTTTGAAGATATTTTCTAGATTTCATTAATTCAATTCAGCTCACCTAGTTTTAGTCTAGCGAAAATAACATAAAGTGGAAGCCATGATAGAACAAATAAAATGACGACTGCTACAAGCATTTTAACAACTTTCACTTTTGATTTTTGTTGCAATCTATCCATCTGAGCATCCTTAGAATCACCAGGAATTGAACGAGTCCAAACTTTAATCCAAATAAGAACGTAGCAGATGGTTATCAATGCCATTGGCAGAAGATAGCAGGCAACCAAATTAGCAAGAAGAAAATATAGATTGCCGTCTGTTCCTGGTGGCCAAACTTCGATGCATAAAATTAATCCAGGCGGTGCATTGGGAACATTTGTGACAAGTTCGAAGAACAGTGCCCATGGAATTGTTGAGCTCAGTGCTATAATCCAAATGCATAAGATCATAAATCGTGCTCGTCGTTTAGTCATCTGTTTCAATGGCCACCATATTGCTAGAAATCTGAAATAGAGGAGACCGGATGTTGTTATTAGACTAAAATAAAATTTTTAAGGTGCAGGATAAAAACATTTGTTTTTTCTTCAACATTAATAATATTTAATTGTGAGTTCACATTAGTTTCATAAAATGTGAAAGAGTAGATTAACATTAGAGTAAAAGAATAACAAGGAATTACAATTATCTGAAAATCAGAGTTATTTAAGAAAATCAGACAATGGTAGCAAATCGATAATAATAATTTTCTTTAAAATCAGAAGAATAGAAAATAGGAAAAAAAAATAGAATAATTTTTACTTAATATTTTCAGTTGACTGGAAAGCAGTATACACTGAAAGTGCGCTGATATTTTTCAATGAATAAAAATAAAGTCAATAGCGAATTTCATAATGATTAGTGGCTCACTAATATAAGGTCTTAGCCACTACAGTGCCTTCCTTTCTGGATGAAGGGTTAGGAAGGACCTACCTTTGGATGAAAATCCAATTGAAATGCCAAGTTATGAGTATGAGAAGCAGAGTGAGAATTCAAAGTTATAATTTATTTATTTATTTATTTTTAGATTAATTAGATAAAAGTCCACTAAGATACTACATTAAAGAAAGAATGACAAATAAAAAAAGGAGAGAAGCAAAAACGAATTCAAGAAAAATATAAAATTGCAATTATACATAAAAAAAAATTAATAAATTTAGAATAATAAAGCTGATTAGCTGATATCACCTATATCTGTAAAATAGATTACTAAAGTTAGTAAAAACTAAACAAATAAAAATAAAATTCAGAAGAAAACAAAAGTTCAATGTCAAAAAAAAAAGAATAAAAAGGCAAAGACTGAAAGAGAAAGGCAAAGTAAAGAAACTAACAAATTAAATTACTAAATTACAATGATCATTGATTGATTTGTTTTTATGATGTTACCAAAGCTCAGAGATACTCTATGATGCCGTGCATAGCCTTGGCAGGATAGAAAGAATGTTTAGGACATTAAGGATCACATTCAAAATTGATCTTTTAAATGTCAGACAGTCAGAGGGTCAGAAGTGAAAAGTTATACAGCTACTGCAGGCATATGCGTAGATAGGACTTTTTTTATTATCCTAGCGTACTGACCTTTGTATTTAGGCGTAATATGTTTCACTTTTGTACATATACATATGTACTTCATAAATTCCAACTAAGAGAGTCAAACATTTTGTGAACTTGTAATTAGAAGCATTTGAATATTTAAGCTGATGTATAACTAGTAATAGATGGAGTTCTCAATATACCTATTGTATGTAGATATCTGCCACAGACACATGGCTTAAGACTACTTTTTGTAATTACCTAAGAACCTCATGTAATTATTCCCAAACCAAGGATTCAATGAGTTGAAGTAAATTTAACTCATATTGGGCTGAACCTATCTTCTCATACTTGTCTCAATTCCGAGTTCAACAAAACTCAAACTGTACATGAATACATAACACATACATATGTATGTATTCTTGGCCACGTAAATTGTGTATCATTTCGAGTAATCTTCATTAAGTAACCAATCCAAAAACAAGAATATTATCTTGTATCAATTGTGATATAGGAAGACAGAAATTCCAAAAACGTCTGTGTTAGGTACTTGTCATGTTAAGATTTATATACCGATGCGTTAATCTTCTTGCTAGATCTGAACTTTTTTAGAGGAGAGCACCATCGCCATGATATATACTCTAAGTATAATCTTCTCGACAAGATTTCACTTTATTTATCCCAAGAGATATTTGAGGTTGCTGACCTTGTATACTAACTGAAAATATCAAATAGAAACAATTTACTCGTGAAAGTATAATATCTTTCCCTTAATGTGGGATGAAGTTTCCGGTTGTCAGGGTCAAATGATAATGACCCCAGCAATGGACAGAGTAATGTTCAGCTCAATTAATGAACTTGAGAGGATGTCCCCACGGAATTAGGTTTTTACTCTTAACGACTTGACGTGATAAGAATCGTTTCATTTCAAGTTCAAGAGCATTACAGCAATTTTCCACTGTAACCCTCGTAAAATATGTTTTTATTTCACATTTCTGACATCATATTGGCTACAATAAAAAATAACATTGCACATAACCATTTTGAAGCTGTTAATTGGGTTCATTTTAAAGCTATTAATTTCAAAAAAGTTTCACCATCCTTTTAGATTGGAATATAATTTATGGAAATTCGCGCAGAATTTTGAGTACTGTTTGGCCTGGACCAATATTGTCGCTTGTTCTGGTGCAAACATAGTTGGTTAGATAGCGGTGGAGTAAGGAAACCAAATGACAGGAGTTAGTTAGGTTCAAGTTTTTGCCTTATTCCTCCCAATTTCCTACTATGTATGTATGTATTATTCAGACCGGATGATTGGATTGTGCAACTAACTTTGTCGCAGCTCGTTTCTCTCTGGAACTGGCACAGCGTCTTTCTCAAACCCTAATCCTTTCTGGCACATCAACCTTTCCTGGCAGTGTTGAACATCATGAACGGTCTTTATCATAATCTTTCAACTCAAGCTGACTTGTCCAACATTCTTCCGTCCAACGTTTTCAACATTTTATCCTTTAATGTTCGATCTTCATCCAAAAATATCACTGGCATCAGGCATCTGGCGGAGCTGAGTTATGTTAGTGGTCTATTGGTGTATGAGAATTGGGCTAAGAAGCATCGCTCCTCGAGAATGCTTCAGGTTCCTGGGCAGAGTTCCCAAGTTGTTTTGAAGGCTGAGCACCGTCTCGAAGAATTTTAGGCGTTAATTTTTCTTCTTAACCACTAAAAGTACTTTTCGATTTTTCAATGTGTAGTGTTCTAAGAAACTGTGAATTATCATAATTACATCTGTGTTATTTTAATACATAAATATATATGTATGTATATGTATGTATTTCTATGGGAAACCCCTAAAAATGTAGCAAAAAAGAATGTCGCCAAATAAAGGGTTTTCCAATAAGAGATGTTATTTTAATTAGCCCGCTATTTCGGTAGATGTCACTTTTGGAGCTGTCATTTTTTGACATTTGACAAGTAGAAACTACGCTATTAATAAAAATGGAACGATACACGATTCAACAACGCATTGAAATTATTAAAATTCACTATAAAAATGGTGAAAATGTGGCAGAGATGGTTCGTAAAACTCGAACATTTTTGGGTCGTCGTGAAGCACCTTGTCGGACAGCAATACAGAAATTGGTAGAAAAATTCGAGCTGTCGGGACAAGTTAGTGATGTAAAGAATAAAACCCGTGCACGTCATTCAAGAACAGCCGAGAATATTGCTGCTGTAGCCGAAAGTGTTGAAGAAAACCCAGGTTTGCCCATTCCTCGTCGTTCTTTGGAATTAGCCATTCCACAAACGTCATTACACCGTATTTTGCATAAAGATTTGGGTCTTAAGGCTTATAAAGTTCAGTTAACACAAGAACTCAAGCCCGCCGATCATCAACAACGTCGAGTCTTTGCTGATTGGGTCCTTGAAATGCATGAAAATGATCCGGAATTCCATCGAAAACTCATCTTGAGTGATGAGGCCCATTTCCACCTCGATGGCTTCATCAACAAGCAAAATTGTCGCATGTGGGGCTCGGAAAACCGAAGAGTTATTGTTGAAAAGCCTCTCTATCCTCAACGTGTGACTGTTTGGTGCGTTTTATGGTCCCGCGGGGTCATTGGACCTTACTTTTTCGAAAATGAGGCTGGAGCAACAGTTACGGTGAATGGATTGCGCTATCGACAGATGATTAATGATTTTTTATGGCCGGAATTTGATGGTATTGATCTGGACAACGTTTACTTTCAACAAGACGACGCTACGTGCCATACAAGCAACGAAACCATTGATCTTTTACGGGAAAAGTTTCCGGACCGTGTTATCTCTCGAAGAGGTGATCACAATTGGCCACCGAGATCTTGTGACTTAACACCTTCGACTTCTTCCTTTGGGGCCACGTGAAAGAGAAGGTCTACGCCAACAGCCCAGCGTCGATTCAAGACCTCAAAGATGGAATTCGTGAGGCTATCGAGGACATAGGGCAGCCACTTTGGATTTGGTTATGGAAAATTTCATGAAAAGCATATGGTCCTATAGGCGTGGTCGTGGTGGTCGTTTGGCTGATGCTATTATCCATTATTAACGGCATACCTTTCTCTTTGTAATGAAATAAAGATCCGATCATTTATCTCAAAAAATAGCATTTTTCTTTGAATATCAAAATGACACCTATTATTGGAAAACCCTATATAATATGTTGCCTTTTGTCGCTAAACAAAATGTCGTCAAATTTTTAATCGAAAATTATAAATACGCCGATAGGAAAATACGACCATACAAACGCCTACCTTCGTTTAAAATGTCGCTAAAAATGTCGCCAATCTTTAGGGTTAGACGAAACAATTAAAACAAGTCTAATTTTGCAAATTGAAGATTTTATTAGATTTTTAAAGGAAAATTAGAATTTAATTTATATTATTAACGAATTTTTTTAATTTTATGTTGATGCAGTTTTGTAAGCTAATTCCTTCAATGTATATAGTTTCGAGCTTTCAAAATTCTTATCTAAAACTACTTCTATTATTTTTTTATTTTCTAAATATTTCTCCTGTTTCTGTATAAAATATCCCCCTGCACTTTTTCAAATTTTGCCTTTACTATTAAGTAGTCATGCTATAAGTATTCTATTAATTTCTACAATCCAATATGAGGTTTTCCAGCAATGAGTTGAAATCTCCGATGCCAAACTTCCACGTTACTTTGTGCTTTGGGCAAATTACAAGCGAGTTGATCGGATATTGACCAAAAATCTGGTGAACACAATTTCAATATTCTAGACTGCGATTTTTTTTCGGGATGTTCCGCAAATATAATTCTTCTCAAACCATCTGTGATTACATTTGTAGAATAAGCAAATTTCATTATTCGAAAGCAGTTAAGTAAATGCCGACAACAATTGTTGTCGGCATTTCCAAGACGAAATTTTAAAATGCGACATTCTGAGCAGCGGTCATTTATTTCTGCGACATTTAAGCACTCGGGATATTTTTAGTCGATATTTTGTTTAGTGATATTTTCATTGGCGATCAATCCACAAATCTTTTGTTGCCTTAGATTATCAGTTTGTATTTTTTAAGTTAAGAAGCTTTAAAACGGCGGTAAAATGTTTTGCTCAGTACTAACTTAACACGGAAGTGATTATCCAGCGATTCGTCCGCTAAAAATCATTCAAAAGTACTAAAATTAACGCTGAAACCACTCATTTGGCAGCACTGCCTGGGTATAGGTTACATAAAAGAACATATAACTTAACAAGAAGCTTCATCTGGCCTCTAAAAATGCACAACTTGTATGGTTATCTATTTCACGATGCGGTCGGGAGATAATAGACGAGAAGAAGCAAACATTTGAGACTGAGAGAATATTGCTCTGTTCTCTCTCTTCTCCACCACCCCCACAGGGCCATAGCTATACACACGCCAACGCCAGCAGCCATGCACGGCTCCAACAAGTTGGCCGGCCAACTTTTACTTTTTTAATTTTTTATTGCACATATCGATTGTTGGTCGTTTGTTGGTGATTGTTGGCTTAATTTAAACATTTGTGAATTAATGAGCATCAGCATCAGCAGAAAACTACAAAAACGTATCTCCTCTGATAAGCTAACAACTGAACAGCGAACACTCATTTTTTAATGCCTGAAACACATAAATCGGCTTTTATGATGTTAAATTGACTACTTCAATTGTAAGATTTAAATCAACTGGATCACATGTAGTTAGACTTCACATTATTGTTAAAAAATTTCGGCTATGTGATGGAACTATTTTTAAAAATTTCATGGCTAAATCTAATCCATTTTGTAATAAAGGTTCGACTCCTTAAATTCATAATACCCCGCTCAGATTTAAAGTGTTTCCTGTGAGATCTGTAACTTTTTGAGCTCGTCAGTGTTAAAATTCGCAGTTGAGAAATGGTATTTTTCTTCAATGAAAATTTTGAATTAAATTTAGTAAAAATTCAGCAATATCTTTGACAGTAGTTGTCAATGCATGAAATATATCAACATATGGCTTTTACTTCATTATCATGTTGGTGTTACTGGAGCTTCAGCTGCAAATTACGTCAATTGTTTTTGCAATTAGCAAAGAATTGAGGGACCAACAAACGCTTTTATTAATAAAAACGAGTCCAACAAACGATTGCGCATTGATTGAGCTGGTTATAAATAAAATAAAATTAAAAATAAGAATTTTCCGGCTAACTTGATGGTGAATTTTCTTTTTTGATTTCCGAAAAAACAATTATCCAACAAACGTTTAAATTAAGCCAACAATCACCAACAAACGACCAACAATCGATACGTGCAATAAAAAATAAAAAAAGTAAAAGTTGACCGGCCAACTTGATGGAGCTGCCATGCACAGTTTTATGTTTCACAATGCTGCCTAGCTGAAGAGGCGAGCCGGTTTTTCTATTAATTTAGGTACTCGAAAAGTTTTCATAAGAACTTTTGCACAGCATATTTTGGCTACCTACATTCATGAAAATGTCCAAGCCCACGAATCAATGCAACTGACATGGCCGGATTACATTAACAACGCCAACGCCGGCGTGGTCGTCTTTTTATGTCAAAAATATTTAGAGACAGTACTGCATGTATGAATGCATTACATTACCCACGACGACCCACCGGCGTGGTCGTCGGCCTTAATCCTAAATTTAACGCTGGGGTTCCATTGCTGCCAATATGCCAGATCGAAATCTATTATGAAAAACATGACAAAATGAAACGCTATTTAAATTTTTGAAAATAAATGATTTTATATTTAAAAAATATGGACTTGAAGGAAAAGAAAATATCTTTTTTATTATTATTTAAAATTTTATTGCAAACCGGCAGAAATTACAAGCAAATAACTGAACTGTAAAAAGTAAAGGAAATTAAGATATGGCGCTGCCGCCCAGTGTTAATGTAACTTGCCCGGCATTTTGTTCGGCATTTGACGACGACCACGCCGGCGTCGGCGTTGTAATGTAATCCGGCCAAATGTGATTGTGACTAGACTGTTTGTCACCCACCAATTCCTATCCCATCCGCTCATCTTACTATTCTCCCTCTGTTCTGCCGCAATGCAATGTAAATGAAAATTCTCTCAAACAAAGTATTCTTAGAGAAGAGGTAAAAGAAGCAAAGAGAACACGCAATGCACTACATGGGCATGATGCGGAGTGCAGGCTCTGGTGCTGTGCTGGTGCTTTGATCATGACGACCCGCCAGCCGCTACTCATCACTGGTGACTGGCGGCGGGCTGTCATTCAAAGAAGAGTTTCGTAAAATTTGTGAAAGCGGGTCGTAACATCACCACCGGTGAGTGGCGGATCGTTAACAAGCAGAGAGTTTTCATACAATTTGTGAGAGCGGGTCGTGATGGAACGACCCGCCATATAACGGGCTTTCCAATAAGAGGTGTTATTTTGATATTCAAAGAAAAATGCCATTTTTTGAGATAAATGATGGGATCTTTATTTCATTATAAAGAGAAAGGTATGGCGTTAATAATGGATAATAACATCAGCCAAATGACCACCACGACCACGCCTACAGGACCATATCCTTTTCATGAAATTTTCCATAACCAAATCGCAAAGTGGCTGCCCTATGTCCTCGATAGCCTCACGAATTCCATCTTTGAGGTCTTGAATCGACGCTGAGCTGTTGGCGTAGACCTTCCCTTTCACGTGGCCCTAAAGGAAGAAGTCGCAAGGTGTTAAGTCACAAGATCTCGGCGGCCAATTGTGATCACCTCTTCGAGAGATAACACGTAGCGCCGTCTTGTTGAAAGTAAACGTTGTCCAGATCAATACCATCCAATTTCGGCCATAAAAAATCATTAATCATCTGTCGATAGCGCAATCCATTCACCGTAACTGTTGCTCGAGCCTCATTTTCGAAAAAGTAAGGTCCAATGACCCCGCGGGACCATAAACCGTACCAAACAGTCACACGTTGAGGATAGAGAGGCTTTTCAACAATAACTCTTCGGTTTTCCGAGCCCCACATGCGACAATTTTGCTTGTTGATGAAGCCATCGAGGTGGAAATGGGCCTCATCACTCAAGATGAGTTTTCGATGGAATTCCGGATCATTTTCATGCATTTCAAGGACCCAATCAGCAAAGACTCGACGTTGTTGATGATCGGCGGGCTTGAGTTCTTGTGTTAACTGAACTTTATAAGCCTTAAGACCCAAATCTTTATGCAAAATACGGTATAATGACGTTTGTGGAATGGCTAATTCCAAAGAACGACGAGGAATGGACAAACCTGGGTTTTCTTCAACACTTTCGGTTACAGCAGCTAATATTCTCGGCTGTTCTTGAGCGACGTGCACGGGTTTTATTCTTCACATCACTAACTTGTCCCGACAGCTCGAATTTTTCTACCAATTTCTGTATTGCTGTCCGACAAGGTGCTTCACGACGACCCAAAAATGTTCGAGTTTTACGAACCGTCTCTGCCACATTTTCACCATTTTTCAAGGTCTCGCCGAGTACTATCGGGTGGTGTACTTTTTTTACCTGATTCAGTAAAAATGTCGGGCCTAAAGCTGTATGAAAAGTGGGCGTTGCCGTTTATATCGTTAGTTGTTTTTTAATGGAAACTATCGTTAGGTTTCGCAATCTTAAATCATTGTTGAACAAAGATAATTTTTAATTAATTTTTATTTGGAAAAACTCCGTTCACAACTAGTCACATTGAAGGCTACAGTTAAAAAAATTCTTAACAATATTAATATGTTGAAAACAGATTTTTCCAACCTAAATTTTTGAATTAATATTAGAAGTTCAAAAGGAGGCTATTGCGCGTTTTCCAACGTTTTACTTTTTCTTGTAGACATAAAATTTTGAATCCTTTTCCTCTCAATATGGAGCTGTTTTTAGTCATTGACAGCAACTTTTGGTCCAACTTTGGCGGCATCTCTCAATATTTCAGCGTAAACGTGCATTCACTATTTTTAGTTGGATGTAATCTGCGCTGTCACATTTTTTGTCTTTATTCGTGAAATTTCAAAGCGAGTTTGATTTTTTATTTTTTGTTTCTTGTTCTACATTTTTACATTTAAATCAAAAACAGTCGGAGATCTCTTCCTGGTTTCGAACTTGCTTTAAGTTAACTTTGCTTCAAACACCATGTGATAGCAAGTATGATCCTATTGGAGATGTCCATGCAATAGCAACAATGGTGCTAAAGAAAATATTAACAACTGATATTTGTTTATACACGAACTTAAGCTAACATTTTTTCTTGGGATAACAACGAGCTTTCTAATGTTGTAAATGATAAAAGTTATTAAAAATTACGGAGTGATAACTACTTTTAAATGGCAACCAAAAATATAGCAGTTTGTATATCTCATCTACTTTACAATAATTCTTTTGAAACAAGCGACCCTTTAAGGTAGCGTTTAGATTAGAATTTTCGACACAGGGCTAGCGTCGCGTTCGACGAGTTCGAAAAAATATTATGTCAGATTGAACGCGACGAAGTGTAGAAATTCGCCTGGAATTCAACAGTTACGCATTTAGAATTTTCAATCTGACTCCCGCTTTAAAAAGTTATTTCTTTAGCTGTTCTAATTTGTACCACTAAGCGAAGTATCTTTATGTGGTTATCGCCAATTCCAAATTTACGATGCACGTGTTTTTATTTTCACTAAAGCTTAAAAATTTCAATGTCGAGTTTGACCGCCATGGTCTGTACGTATTTTTGTTAAATTAAATACTATATTATTATTTATTTTTATACAATTTAGACAGAAATATAAAAAAGATCCCCCCCCCCAGTACGCCACTGGTGGGGATATATCCTGAAAAATTTTTCGTACTAGTAACAATGTTGTTTCACTTTTTTGAATCTTCCCTTAATTTCCTTATCATTGATTTTGGTTAGTTCATGGCAAATAAACAATAAATATATTTCAAAGATACAAAAATCGGCGAAACAATAAATAAGATAAATAGCGACATTTGTACAATCATAAAGGATAAACCTCAAAGCCCTTTACGCTCCAATTCTGTTTTAATGCCAAGAAATGTTATTAGACTGAACCTGAACCTATCGGACGGAAGAAGAATTTATATCCATTTCATAAATTTCTCGTCAAACGATGTTTACCTAAAACTTTATTTATTCGTATTCGCGGTAAATGGAAAATATTAACGCGAAAATTCTGAAGGATCAAAAGTGATGTTTACTTCAATCTTTTGATGTCAACTTGTTTACTTCAATGTCGTGTCCTTTTCAGTAAGCCTCTCATAATAAAACGTGCAAAACAAAAAAAAAAACAAAAAGGCAAAAAATAAAACTTGTGAATTTACTCTGACAACGATTGTGGTGGGTGAAAGTTCCCAAAGCTGCAAAACCTTACAATTTCCAATGTGATTCCTAGGAAGTCTGAATCATTTAGGCAAGTCGGTGATGGTCCATTATTATGAGGAAAATGTTTCGGACAGTTGCCCATGACCACGTTTTCACATAAAATATAGCTTGTATCGATTTCAAGGACACATCTCTGTACAATATCTTTTTCTGCGTAGTTTTTAAACACTTGCAGATGTGAATATTTGGACAACCTTCAACTGACCGGAATTATGACAATTGCAGACGTTACAAGAATCCATTTTTGCACTATACAAATACGTTATCCTTAGATACATAAGTATGTGCGTATCCTTCGATATGATTCTTCTTAAAAATAAAGAAATATCCTTAAGGAAATTGATTTTCATTGCTAGCTCAAGGCCAGGCATAGATTTGATTAATATTCTGGTTGGTCAGTGAAATTTTTATAGACTTAGCTATACTACTTAACGCCGCCGAATAAGATGAATGGCTGCCTGTACTCCATTCAAGGTCTGTTTACTTTTTCGTGTTATTTTTGCAAACGATTGCGTCTTCTAAGGAGCATAGTGGCATATTCAAGGACTCTGCGTGTTTATATTAAGTTAGTCATAAGAACCAGAACATCGAATTGATTAATGGATTATAAAAAAATTGGGTTGTTACGAAATAGGGGCTCAAATTCAGGAATATTTGTAATTACATTCATACATACACACAATTTATCGTTAATGGTAAAAGCGCTTTGATGCTTTGAGGAGGCGTTAATTAATCATCTTACATAATATTTAGTGCTAATGAGATAATCATAATCTGTTAATGAAACGAAGTGCGTCATTTTTCAGGTTAACGTTTATCATCAAATTTTATAAATAGATAGATATGTATCTACTAGAGCTTAAACTTAATACCAGGTTTGTGCTTTGTGGATTCAATTCAGTGGGTACTTTGGTACAAATAAAACAATGATCCTTTCGACTATAAGGTAAGTAAATTACATAATTGGTGATAGAAATTATTCTGTTGTGGTGATTAGTATATACATTAGTTCTATCCTCTCAAATATTCGTAAGTATTAAAAATTAAATTAAATTTTTGTTTTGATTAATTCCGAAACAGTCGAGAGGACTTCCCAGCTATGACTAAGATAGAGTACATTCAACTAAGTTGATAATTTCCCTAGATGCGCCAGTTGGTACCAGTCAAAAATAACCTAATAAGAAGATAGAAATCAGCCGAATAAAATTGAAAATTTTTCATATTTTTTAGAATGAAACAAATAATGTCATATATGTACTTTCGTCTTTTGCATCAATGGGGGAAAGTTACTTGGATATGCATTATTGTAGTGCAATTGAGATAACGAGTTAAAAACAAAAATCGAGAGAATCTAGGATTACCCGAACGACAAGATCTTATTGAATCCCTCAAAATCCTATCAAACTATTCATAATAATGTACATCGGGTCACATTATCTCATTCACTTAAGAAAAAGATAAATTTCACTCTAGCCAAGATGCTGAAAGTAGGTGTAAAATTCCTCTTAAATAAAATTCTCATTTTTCCCGAAAATATCAAAGAATCCGCCACTTAATCTCTTCAGAGTAAAACGAATGTAAACAAAGCCACGTGCTGTTCAAATATTATAGGAAACATTGGTTTTGCTATAAAAAAACATTGTATAACCGGGTTTCACAAAAGCGAGGAACATTTTATGAGAGCAAAACCTAAAAACTCCGCCCCGTCTCATTTATATACTAAAACGAATCATTTGCCATTCTGTTTCGTTGCATGAAGTCTGCGCTTTCAAATTGTTTATTTTTATTCATAAAAGTTTTAAAGAGAGTTTGATTTTTTTTCCTCTTTCTTCCCTTTCTTGCCGTGTACATTTTAAATGTAAAACCGTGGAAAATCTCGCCTGATTCTTAACTTGTTTGTTGTTAAGTTAACTTTGGTTGGTACCACTGGCATATATATAAATGGACTGACTGATCTCCTGTTTCATGTGGCACCAGTTTTCATTTCAGAAAGTATGCTCTCACTGGCGCAATATTTAAATTAGTTGGGAAATTAGTTAAATGCATGTCAGTGGGATTTACGGAATTTACCACAAAAGTATTTGGGACTATTTGTATTGTTAAATGTTAATTATGAGTCGAAGAAAGTGTTTTTTACAAGGCTGTTTTGGCTGGAAATACCGCTGAGCCTCAAGAAATATCTCGTTCCCAATCGTTACAGTTCAGTGGGAAAGAATGCTCTCATAGAAAGAGACAGAAATATGAAAGTGTGCCGATTGCTTTCATGCATTTTTTGTTTAACGAACAGTCCATTTATATACATGTCAGTAGTGGGTACCAGTCGTCCCCACTTTGAAATTTTGCGACCAAGCAAAGAGAGAATAATAAATGAAAAAATTCCAGGACTTTTTCGTTTGATTAATTTTTTAAAATCTCATGCATGTGAAATATTTCTTCCGATACTTAAGTACATATTTGAGTACCTATACTGCAGGCAGGTAACAGGTATATATGATATATATTTGGGATTGCTTTTTTATATAATTATTAATTTATCGGAAAGTAATTCTTTCTGTTTTCACTGAGAGGTAAATGGAAGGACTCTTCCTGCTTTCTTAAGGCCAATACACAGTGAGGACGACACAACAAAGTCGCCGTAAATTGGTTGCTGTCACAGATTCGAATATATGTTAGTCCCATATACACAACGAGGGCGACGCAATAAGTTGCCAACAAAAAGTTTGGAAAAATCTCTAAATTAGTCGCCAACATAATTGACATTTCTGTGTGGACAGTGGTGAATAATTGACATTCATGTTATGTGGATTTGGTTATTTTTATGAAACATAGTAAATTAAAAGATAATACTAAATAAACTAGTTATTAGTTTGAGAAATTATGGAGGAGGAATTAATAGAGAAAATGAGAGATAAAGTTATGCTGCGCAATAAGCGTCATCTCATGTATAGAAATCTCTTCTTAGTCTTCTTTTTGGTTTCTTCTTTATGGTTTGCAATTTTAAGTAAGCCGCATATTCTGTACTAAAGATTTTTCTTAACTTTTTCCTTGTTGTCATTTCTTTTACAATAAATAAAACAGTGCCCGCTGTCAAACAAACTTGTTGCGTTGCGTTATGAATGCGACATTGTCGCCAAATAAGTTGCCAACACTCACACTGTGTTTTGGCCTTTAGGAAGGTATGAAATGAAAATAAACATGCCTTTACTTATTCGTATCTCGTATTTAAATGAAAATTATCTATTTGTTCTTCTAAAATAATTCACAAATCAAAAATCATTACTTCTGCTTTTATAAGTATTTCCTGAAAGGTACATGACATATGCTCAAAAATACGACACATCAATATAGTTATTCCGCTAACTTCCTAAACCAGTTCTACGTATGGTATAGTATTTATGTACCTACTTAATACTAATGAATTCCAGGTATGGTGAGCTGTTTTCACCTGAACTGACACAAAACTGGTTCTGAACTTATGTTCTTTTCATAGCGGTTCCATGTTCGGTTTCTGCACCGGTTTTGAACTTTCTTGTTCATTGAAAATTTGTGGTTACGGTTCGGAGCAAAACATCAAATCGGAAGTATTTGTAATTAAAATGGGGATGTGTGGAACTTTTGTGAAAATACAATTATTTTATTGAAGTGGTTTATTTTTTATTAAAATCATAAAGGACGAACATTTTTGGATATTCTATTTTGTTGCATTCTTGTCAGCTTGTACCCGTTCGGGACAGGGCTAAGTTCGGTGTAGATCTGACAGATTCTGGTTCAGCTCAGTACCTGTTCGATTTTGTTGAAAAGAATTCACCAGAACAGTAAACCTTATCTAAGTCAGGCATGCCCATTTTTCCCGCTGCGGATACGGTCCCTACCACTGACATGTATAACATAGACCGCTGATACTATTGGAATTGCTTAATGCATCATATCACAACAAATTTAAACAAGTTACGTTACATCTGCCAATACTAAGGCTGAAATGCAGCATTATGGAGAAAAACTGGAAAAGATTATCGAAATGCATACAAGCTGAGGAAGGATATTTTGGGTATGAAGCCTTTTTGGACAAGTTAACAGATAAGTTGATTATTTCCTTATCTGACGATTGCTCTACTTCTTGTTGCGTTTTAACGAGCGACGATGAAGAAGCGGGCCCCTTTGCAAGATGAAGTGAAGTCAATTTGCAAATCATACATTTTTCTCTTCAGGGGGCCTATTCTTGAATTACGAATGGTTTTAACGAATTCGTTATATAACGAATGGTAGATAACTAATCGAATACCCAGTTCGTATTCTTGAATTTCATCGTTATAAAGTCGAAGTGGTGAAAAAGTTGTTCAACATAACGAGTGTGGTAGGATTAATTCTGTCAATTTACAAATTGAATATTGTAAACTATTTCATGTTTTAAAATATAATTTGTAAAAAATAGCTAGTCTCAGTAAATTGTCATTATTGTTTGCGTCTGAAATTGTTGAAGAATCTATTGAAAATAATGTACTTCGATAGTTAATCAGTTCCTGACCTTTAATTCTTTCGCTGGATAGGAAAAATTTTGCAGGAGGACCTCCACCAGTGCCATGCAAATATTTTTTTGCCACCGCAGCTTTTACTTTCACAATACATTTTAAATCCTGCCAACTCTGGAAATTTTCTATTAGCTTTGTTTCTAATATAATATCATAAAAAAAATTCATATGAAATTATGTACATTCCTTTCTCCAACTTTTCCAGTCCTTTTGTGCTCCGGGTATGGAATATAATACTGATGCTAGCTTTTGCCACAATTCCGTGGTATCTTTTGAACTGAAAGAGTTATCATATTTACCAAATTTCAGTTTCCGGTTTTCCTCTAAAAAATCAATTATTTTAGTTTTTTGAGCATATAACATTTTCGCACATCTTTTATCTCCCATTATCATCCGTAAAATAGCAGCTGATTCACTATTCGTTTGGGATAACGAATGGTTGAACCCACTCGTTAAATAACGAAGGGTTTGCGTTCGGTATATAACGAATGTAGATTTCAGGAATACCACTTGTGTCGATTCCGAATCGTTTTGACAGTATAACGAATACGGAATGTGCCTTCGTTATTCAAGAATAGGCCCCCAGAACAAATACAAGGCTACTTCTGTTGAAAGCAGAGGCAGCGGCAGCAGCATAAGCAGAACTTGAAACTTGATCAAATCTAAAAAATTTTACTTCTACTCAGTTCTGCCAATACAAAGAGAGCTAAAATTTGTATTTGATTGTTGGCGTCCTTTCTTTTAAAGATGTCAAAGAGGTTTGATGCGAGAAAAAAAAAAACAAAATGTCTATGGAAGAAAGTAAACCAATTTTGTTAGAAATAACAAATTAATTTACAATTAACATCAACATCTTGAAAATTTTAGAACCTGACATTTGTAGTTGACAAGTAGCTGTTTTCTGCTTCTGCTTTTAATGTGGTTGACAAAGCCGAAATGTCGAGCTTTTGCTTCTCCTTCTGTCGATTCTTTCTGCTTTTAATGTGTCCCGGCCTTGGCATTCGCTGGAGACAGTTGCTATAGGGTCATGCAGAGTGATTCCTTTGAGCAGGAAACTAATGGAGTAGGCAGGGCGTATAAAATATGTGTACAAGAGCGTTACCAAAATGCCGCTTTATGTGTGCGTGAGGTTCGGCCATATTGGACACTGACTGTTAGATTTCAAAGCGGGAGCTTGGTACTCTGATACTTTTGTTTTCTTGTTTGGAACCTGACGCATAGACGTAGTAAGATACAAGAAAAATGAAAATTGCCCAATTAACTTGGATTTTTATGTTTTTCAGATTACCAACTGATATAAATATTTATTTTTTCCATCAGTTTCCGCCCAAACAAAATTCCCAATGAATTTGTTCAATGAGAATATGTGTGTTATGTAGATATATTTGTAACAACGCGAATATCTAATAGATGTCGCCTTGTATCACACTTTCATTTAAATAATATTTAAAATTTCCCGTCATTAATTAGCATGGCGACTCCATATGCGGAGACATGTTCTCAACTTCACTGGGGTACCCACACAACTTAAAAGTGGTTACGCTCTATCACGGTTCATGTCAACTCCATTTAGTTTCCTGCTCGAAGAGTGATTCTGATCTTTTGTCCTTTATGCCTCATTTTCATCGTTAAGTTAATTCATTTGACTAATTTTCCTGTTAATTTTGTCGTTCTAAATACTTATTTGGATTTCTATGAAAGAAAAGGTGGGTTATAAAATAAATATTTTTAAATATTTACTTTTAGCGAGATTATTGTAAAATTCCTTTATCCTAGTCACTTTAAGAAGATGAATAAATACATATTTTCACCGCACGAGTCGCTATGTGTTAATTTTAAATGAAAAGTTTGGTTGTGTCAAATATTTGGCTTTGTAAGTGCGGTATTCTTGTGGTTTAAGTGAACAAAATTTGATATGTGCAAGGGAGATAAGATTATAGGAACTGTTGCAAGAATTGGAAAAAGATGGAGATATTTTTCAATTAGTTAACTTAACGGTGAAAATGAGGCTTAATGTCAAAATATACGCCTAAATCAAATGAACTTTTCCATTGATTTTTTCGTGTTTTTATTCAGTTCAGCAAGCCTTGCATTAAGTAGAATGAACTGAAACTGACCTTTCACATAACAAATTCAAAAACATTTTTCCATTTTAAGCACTTGTATTGCTTTAAGTTGGTGTAGAAAATCCATTTACCATAGTATACAATTTTTGTCACAACCTCGGGAGCAGATGACTATTTGTCGTACTTTTAAGAGTGTATTCTGACATTAATTCATTTCAAATTCATTTCAGTTTATTTTGTGATTGATGAAAAGGATAAATCAAAATGAATATGGTGAATATAAAAGTACGACAAATTTGAGGTGAAATGTAAAAATATGTGACTAAAATATACGCTTAAGATACGACAAAGAGATCAGAATCACCCCTTGTTACTGATGCATGCCTTTTTTTATTGCGTAGGAAATTTCTATATGGGACAGAAAGTTATCATTAATACTTATAAAAACCTTTCATGCACACACATAATGTGTATGAATAGCAAAATGAGCGAAATTGTTTTTTTTAAATTGTCCAAATATTTCCCATGCTCGAAAAATTATCAACTAACACGGTACAGAGATACAAGGTATTTTCCTTACGAACCACGTTCCGCCATTTATGTCCGAATGTATAGGAAAGTTCCGTACAAAGAACAAAATATTCTCTCCTCTCACTGTTTTTTCAATTGAAATGTATATAAGTACGTTATAGGACGAAACACCACTTTAAACACCAAAATTCTCAAATTTATCTTATCTAAGAAAATTTTCAACATTGGTGATATAAAAGTGCATCAATAGCGGGAAATGGGTTAATCCAGGTATATGTATAAAAAATTACTTGCCTAAACTATAATTGATACAAATAGATTGTCTTCGAGTAATTTTTTATATATCATGATTAATCAATCCATTTCTTGCTGGTGATAGTGCATTTATGCATCAGGTATGTTAAAAATTTCTTAGATAAAATAGATTGTAGAATTTCAGTGATTTAATGCTTTAAAGTTTGAAAATCGGTTAGAAAATTGACCTATTTTGAAATCGTTATTACAAATATTTAAAATAATTTTGAAAACTTGTTTATATTTCAGTAAAAATGTTACCAACGAACGAAACTAATACAAACCGTAGGGTAATGTGGGATACAATTGGCAGTGGTTCAATTTGATACTTTGAATATTTCCTGGAACAAGAAATTTCTCAATTTGAGTTATAAGGCAGGTGAACACTGCCAATCGCATATATACACTTCACCGTAATTTGATAGTTGATTTTTATATGTACTTAGTTACTTTTTATTGTAAAATTAAAATAGTCTGTGGAAAGAATTAGACATTGCTTTTTGGAGAACATTTGAAAGTTTTCCATGTGATAATAAGTGTCAAATGCTTTCCGAGATTAAAAAAATCTATGCTAAAACATATTAATGAAACTTGCTGAGAATTGTCATGGTCTGAAACTATAATAAAAATGCTAATAGAGAATAAATTAACGAAGAAGCTGTAGGTGAGGCAATAGAAGATGTTATGAGTAAAATAGAAACTGCAAGTAGCGCTTCCTTGAAGTATAACATATAAGCAGTTACCCATCTTCTTTATACGTATAAAAAACGTAAGAAATAGGGTAACATGTAAAATCAAAAAGATTAAGGGTTTCACATAAGGTAAGTTCTCAGCAATAGCAACTTTAAGGAAAGAACAAAAATATGAGTTTGAAAAAATCAGGAGAATAAAAGTTTCTTACAAAAACGCCTGTAGAGAAATTTAAAATTTTTTTTAACAAATTATCGTTTTATCAGAAATATTGCATTAGATTTCAGGGCGTTTATTGCCTAGACTAGACGGAACCAAAATTTGTACCTTATTTGATATACAAAAGGTAAGATATAGACAACCGTAAATTTGAGAGAAAATTTAGGGTTTGTTCTTAAGTTACAGAAATCAAATCTGCTGGAATAATAAATGCTTATGGAT
This sequence comes from Dioctria linearis, assembly GCA_963930735.1. Classification (NCBI taxonomy): domain Eukaryota; kingdom Metazoa; phylum Arthropoda; class Insecta; order Diptera; family Asilidae; genus Dioctria; species Dioctria linearis. The sequence goes on from OZ005741.1 coordinate 295,728,467, forward strand.
ATCAGGTAGACCACCAATATTCAAGAGCCTTTGTCACAAAAATCGGATATGTGACATCAGATTTAAACGTTTTCAAGGAAGTATATTATATCTTATATAAACTGGCTCTCCTGAAAATCCGATCCTAGTCATTTTTGACAACCATATTGTAATTTTGAAGCAATCTTTTATTAGTTTAACTATTATCACTGTCACTACATTCATTCTACATTGTCTTCAACCATTAGTTTTTAGGCCATTCTAGACATTTTACAAATCTTCTTTCATCAATCCAGGACTGGTTATAGTATTTATGATAAGAATATCACTGTTAGCACTACCTATCATTTACTGGAACTTTTTCGGGGAAAACCGTTGAAAGCATCTCTGCAAATCCTGAGCAGGAAAACACTTTAAATCTACTACCCTATAGCTGCCTTAAAACTTGGAACAATATGGTTTATCGGAAGTTAATGAGCATTCTCAGTGTAATACAGTTCTAAAGCTAGAATATATGCATCCTTTACTACAAATAATGTTGAAACAGGAGAGGATTAATGCCGGAAAATCCAGAATATACGAGAAGCTGATGACAATGCCGGGTCGGTATGGTCGTAAGTTTGATCAAGAAAAGTGGTGGTAAATGAAAATCACTATATAGCTAGAGATAATAAATTTCTGGTTGAATTAAATACTTCCGATGAACAATTTATGTATCAACAGAATAGTGAATCTAGCTTTCATCATAAATCAGCAAAACTACTATTAAATAACCTTCAGGAAGATGAAAACCTTGATAAGGGTGACTATGTTTATGTTTTGATACGCTTGGAAGCAAAAGGACACGTGCTTTGGGACACGTGTTTTACGTTGGAGAAATTGTGACATTATGAATAGGCAATCCTACATGGAACCTTAACTCAAGGGATTTCAAGAATATATTTTTGATAGATATTCCAGATATTCAAAGCTCAAACCAGTCCATTCACTCGACACTTTGTATAGCCACTAAATAAATATCTATGGCCATTGGTCAACTAATGATAACTCCATAATGGGGAATTTTCTATTATAAATCTGGTTCCAATTATTTTGACTTAAACTTTTTTTGTCTATTCGTGATAATTCCAACCTCAATGGAAAGCTAGAATGATTGTGATACGTTAGTAATATCTCCGGATTTTAACTTATTTTGGGTCATATCATTATACGATGGCTATAATGAACAACTTGAATTTCGGAGATATTACTATTTGAATAGTGACCTCAGATATATTTTTAATATTGAATTTAAAAACTTAATTAATTAATTTGCTTAACTCTGATACACCCTTCCAACTTGCCATTGGTGCGTCTATTATCTTAGATCTACTCCGAAATGAAGTGAATCCCGAATTTGATGCAGTTCATTTTTATATTACTAGACGTATCGGGTACCTAAAAGACGCCTCTGTGAGGTCAGAATTATTCGGAAGAATGGAATAAATGATGCTAGATAGACGTTAAAAGGTGGTCATAATATAGACATGATACTTAATGCTGAAGCTATGATTACCACCATTTGAACCATTACCAATAGAAAGACAATTCGATTAGAAAGAAAAAAAGGAAATTTGTCCAGTGCTAAACATAATTGGTAAATATATCAAATATGTAGGTTGTGTGGATTCTTATGGCAATGGTGTGGCATGACCAACTATGTACCAAAAGTAGCTGTTCGTGGAAAGAAATAGTGTTACATGTTTTTTAAAAAGAGCAGAGGCTCAGAGATTGCTGAAAATTAATTATTTTAAATTTGAGATACTGATGCTGTATAAAAGAGAATTTGTTCCTACTACTTCGAAGTGTTTCCGATCTTATCATGATGCCTAAATGTATTGGAACTAATATTCCCATTCGATAAAGTAATTTGTAATAAACTTCCTTACCAAGTAAGTAGCGTTCATTTCCTCCACAAAAACCTGACGTTTTGGTCAATGCTCCAAATTTTGCGGAGATCCAGAGAATTGGAATATTTTCGTATTCCTGAACAGGTATAAAAATAAAATCATTTATTTCAAGTAGTTGCAAAAACGGATCAAGAAAATTATATTTATCTTTATTTACTGGCTAAGTATGTACAAAAAGGGAACCAGCACTTTGAGCACTGACTAGTATTTATATTTTTGTGTGTTTTAACCTGCTAGAAGTCTCTTTCACCAAAACCTTCCTGTCCTCTTAATAAAGCGCATCAGGACTTGGTGAGTTAAGTTTTTCAGTTCATCCACAGATAGGAGGGCGGACCCAAGCGTTACCAGCCTGCTCTGGGCAAAGGCCGGATAAGCACACAGAAAGTGTTCGGTTGTCTCAGGTTCTCCTTCCTAGCAGGACAGATACTCAGGGCTGTCAACAACTTAGCTAGATAAACCTGAAGCGAGGTGCGGCCGGTGATAACTCCAATCACAGTTCTGCATTGTTTTCTTCCGAGCCCCAAGGGAAAATAAGAGAAATTCTTATTAAGTCCATGAAGAAAAAGTTGTGTGCACCTGCAAGTACTCAGGTTCGCCCATCTCTACTGATGCCTTATACGATCATCTGCTGACCAAGATGGCAACGCCCATGGTGGGTTCCGGTCCATGGAACGGAGAACCAGAGCCAGACCTGGCATCTTGTTGTGGATACACAGCTTATCCATAGACCATCTGCAGTCCCCCAGTAACTTAGATGCTATCCAAGGGCCACTCAGAGCCATCAAGGCTGCCTTACTATCCGAACGGATAGAAATGTCCTTTTACTTAATCTTCATATCATGGGCTATCTTCGCTGCCATTATGATGGCGAAGAATTCAGCCTGGAAGACAGTGGTGTGTCTTCAAAATGAGTACTCCAAATCAATGTCAGGTTCAAGAAACTAAACACCAGCACCGACTCCCTCAATAGTGAGAGAGGCGTCGGTGAAAATTTTGGAGCGGGCTGGGGAAGGCTTGATAAGGCACTTGCCCCAGCCCACGAATCGCCGGCCAAACAGAAACTCTGACTCCATCGCAGCAAGTGGCTAGTAGTGACTTGATTAGTATATTAGAATGACCTGTGACAAGTAAGATCGATTTGTAATTTGAGCTTGGTAGTTTGGTAGTAGATGCCGAGGTGATCTGCTCGATCTGATCGACTCTTTACAGCAGAGTAGATTATATAAAATGTTTAACCTTCTATGCATCAGATTCATTTCTAATGAGTATTCAAGGAAACAGTCAATGTATTGAAAAATTTGAGACGATCTGGAGAAACTATGGATAAATTATGTCATTGAAAGCGACAGTTTGTTTCCGCTGATCATGTAAATAATGTTAAAGGAAAATTAAGCTCACAAAGATAAAGTGAGGTAATACCAGGGCTTTGACCAGACTCAAGTACATGTAACAGAACAAATATTTGGGGGATAATTTTAGCAGCCTCAGGCAGGCATACACCTTTCAGACATTATTACAAGAAGTTTACTTCCTATTCAGCTCAACGTCCAGATTTCGAACAGAAGTTATATAAAGAATGATGGTAAATATTATTAATTATGGCAGCTTTTCTAGATAGTAGTTCGGGCTCTATATATCGCCATACTGCTCGACTTCTAAATACAGTATATCTGGACATCATCCACAAAAGATGAGATGGATAAACGTATCCTTCACAGACATCGGTTTGTATATTAAGAGAAGAGCAGCGAACTAAGTATAGAGCCCTGCGGTAATTCAAAAACTACGATTTCCACCAAAAAACACATGACAGCATGACTGTATCTTGGTATGGCTCAATTCAGACCTTTTCTGAGGAAGTTAAAGTTTTTTGTGCCAACTAAACTGCTGTTATACTCTTTTTTTAAAGGAAGTCATATAAAATAATTCACCTTTTGGAAGCTTCTTAGCTGGCTTAATAAAGATAAAATTTAGAAAAAAAGAATAAATTCATTTTACCTATTACTTGGATTTTCTTGAGCTATAATATGTAGTGAAAACTGCACTTTCATGGTTTGGGAAGTATCTATCGATGGTTTTGTCTTATCTCAAGTATGCATACTAATTACTTAGTTTGTGTCCATCTGTCGCCACGATAGCTCTAAAGAACTCTCACATAGCAATTTAATTGACTCTATAATAAAGGTCATAGATCAATTTCGAATTTTGCTGAAATCACGCCACACTTTTCCAAGGCTATCATAAAAAATTTTATTTTTGAAAATTCAGATATTTTTTGAAATTAATGAATGGAGTTGTCATAACATTTTTTGATTTTTCAATCTCAATCTCTTTGATTTATCCAAAAGTTGTTCACAAGGCTAAATTACGATAATAAATATGTATTGCTGAAGATAATTTTCACCGCTACACGATCAGTTTTGGGAGAATATGTTAAAACTGATGGTATCAAAAATAATTGTTCTTGGACAATTAACAACATTTTTTCTGCAGTTGTTCTGTCATCTTTATATTCCACTTGCTTTCACTCTTTTTAAGATTTGAATTTTTCCAATAGGAAAACAAATCTACACAAAAGAATTTTTATTATTTTATTTTATGCCAACTTCCATTGTTCTTTCAAGAATACATGGAAATAAAGTACAGTTCCATAATAGAGCTATTGGAGTAGAGGTAAACCATTCGAAACTCATCTATAGAATTGAAAGTTCAAATTTTTTATAAACAAGTGAATTGCTTCAGTCACGTATTTCACTTTGGACCCATAAAGAGATGACGATGATGAATAAAAGATTTAAGAAGAAAAGTCAAATTGCTTTAACAAAGTTACGAAAAAAATTATTCATTTCATAATTGGATGTCCCAATCCTAAGTATTTTTCATTTGCTCCCGCTCGGACCCATCTAACTGGCCGCTTATTGAGATGTTCTTCTCGTAATTTGCATATTTTTGCAGAAAGTGAAACTTTTCTTCAACGCATAATTCCTAAATATTTTATAATGAAAAGAATCTTAAGACTTGACAAGAATAAAATGTCTTTTGAAATGAAAACAGAAACACTGCTAGCCTCTGAATAAGAAGCGTAAAATGAAGTTTGTATTTGTGAAAGTATACAGAAAATTGTAGTTGAGTACCTTCGTGGTAGAAAACGCTAAAAGAATGGAACTTATTGTCCTTCGTTTTATAAAAAAAACTTTTCAAAGGAAAATAAATACAAAAGAAGTGAAAATTTAATAATTTAAAATTTTATTTGAAATTATAAAACATATATATACATATTTAAACATATAGACATACATTTGGAGAGGCGACGTATTACTGAATGTGACTTCGTCTTAAGATACCTGGTCCGAATTTACCCTTTTTTCACCTTAACAATGAACATTAGTGCTGGCAGGAGTATATCAATTTCATTTATCTTTCTAAATTTGTTAGTGTTTGTTTTGAATTTAATTAAGATGTATAAATAAAATAAATCAATTCAGTAAGTATATTGTATGGCAACCTTATGAAGTGCTTGCCCGATATAGTCCATTTGCGAAATTCCTCTTGCAAATTTATTATAATGATTGCACCCAAAATTAAAGTCCCTGCGTCAACCGTGGATCTCTACTGTCACCCAAATAAACGTGAAAAATCAAAATATGTCGACGACGACAAAATCACAAATATGTTTCGTAATAAACCGTATTTAAGATTTTAGACTAAATATAAACTCAGCGCGAACAATTGACAATTTTCCCAGGGCTGATTGTTGTCGTGCTAAACAAAAATTGTAAGGTATCTGCAGCAAATAAAGCCCGGCAAATAAGGCCCACATTTAAAAATTCCTACTAAAATGAATCGCAGCTACCTCATACTTTATGCGCACCATGCATTAAGTCGACACGAACGCCGCCGGGGAGGCGTCTGTCTGGCTGCACGCGCCGCCATCTTGCCAGTAGCGAACGGTACGTCACCCAGAGGAGTATAGCTGCTTGGAATTATAGTTTTCGCCTAGACAAAATCATAAGTTCCGATGTTTAATTGCTATTTCCACATGTAGTAGCTTACTTAGTTTGAACGTTAGGTACTGTAATTTATGATTTCGGTATTTATTTTCGCCCCACCATTGTGTTTATTTGATTAATGAGTAATTTTGTAAAATCTTGTCATAGGTGTAATAAGGCCCACTGGAGTAGACCGTGGGCCTTATTACCCTCCTTAACCGAAATTCTCAATGAAACTAATGTTCCTATATAGGACTGTAATTGTGACATTAATTTTGTTCCAAAGAAACTTATAACTAAAGCTGTTAGGGCATTGTTATCCCCCTGTGGGGTAAAAAGTCCCATTTTTATTTTTATTCGAAATTATTAAAAATAACCGAATTTTGTTGATTTTCTTAGTTCTAGCAGGTTTAAAGGGAATCATTTCTCTGATTAAGATTTTGAAAAAGTTTATTTTTGCTTTGGGCCTTATTATACTGTGGCTGTGGTAGTTTAATAAGGGCCTTGGAAAGGGTTTTATAAAACTGAATTAATTTTTCAAATACCCACTTCTGTTATAGTTTTTCTATTTTTTTAGTTGTGCAAATAAATAAACTTCACGTAAAACTTGTTCTTTTAGTTCTATATCACCAAATACTTGATTTATTGCATTGTCAAATTAGTTGGGCCTTATTTGCCGCAGGTACCTTATAGGAAAGGTGAAAGTAACTCTACCAGCTTAGAGACCCCAAAGGATGTAGGTGTAGTGAAATAAAAAGTTGGGAGGGATATAGACCGTAGCGCATGACCAGTAATGCTACACGGCCTTATTCAAAGGATAGTGATATTTAAATGCAGAATAGTATTAGGCAAAGTAAAGAAAAAGTGCTGTTTAAGGGAACACATTATCCTAGTAGACACACACGCTTTGATGATTTCATCGATGAGCTTATAACGAGCCTTTAGATAAAAGTAATGATGAAATTAAATTTGCTCTGGACCTAGGACTTAACTCATTGTTAACTTTTCTTCAACATAATGACCTAGTTTTTCTATGATCATTCGACGATTACATTACTGTCTTGTTGAGATAATGAAAATACTCACTCAAATCTCAAATCTTGATGAAATAATGGTAATGATCTGATATTATCATTAATGAATTCATAATGATAATATTGATATTAGAGTTGAATATTGGATCCCGATTTGTTAATACCCAAATCTTCGAATCTGCGGACTATCAGAATTCCTGAAATCTAGGATCCGGATCCGATAGCTTGAATTCGGATAGTTCAGATCCGAATTTCAGGAATCGGATCTCAATTATTCTGGCTACTTGCAACTCTAATTGACATATAAATTAGTTATTATAATATCGTACGATAATTTTATTGTACTTTTAACATCTGCATGTTCTAAATTGCGCACATTTTGCTTTTTGATGACTAGTAATGATTGCTCAGAAGGGGGACTTTTCAAAGTGTTAAATGATCCTCAGGGAACCTATCGTATAAGGAGAATATGAAGAACTAGAAGGGAAATAGTTTTGACAGAAGGCGCACCAAGTGAATGCTACTAGAGTAAACCGAAGGCTATCGCTCAAATTTTGCACTAGAAAGAGCACCTATTTTTACTCTTTGCTTCACAGGTATTCAGAGGAGCTAGATAATATACAACTTCCTGTAAATGAATGCGATTGTCAACTGCGCATCATAGTTAGAAACTTTAATGGTTTTTAAGTAATCATTCGTTCAGGATAAGAAATGTAGTGAAATTTCATGGAAATACAAATGATTTGTGAGTACGAAAACGCTCATCGTAAGGCTTATCGGAGCTTGTTAGAAAACTTCACAGCATTTAAATTAGAGAAATTTATGCATATATGCGTAATTTGTATGTGCAACAGTACTAGTTTACATAAAATTATCCCTGAGCGGGGAAGAGGGTTTTCGAAACTGATGAGCATTTTCTAGTAGGTAGGATTACGGTACAAATTTGGTGCGTACTAGTTCTAGGTATTTTTTTATTTGTAGTTTGGGGTGATTGTGATGTCAGTTAGTGCGCTTATGGTATTCATTTTCACGGGAGAGAATTCAGCGTGACGGGTAAGCAAGACAGGAAAACAACCAAAACGAGTAGGTACTTTGAAGATATATTTTAAATATATGTAAAAAATAAAGTTTGTTTTTATCATGTACCTACATTTTCGTTTTTTTTAACTATTTAATACAATATACCCAACATGTCGTATTTTCGTATAACAAGGTCAATATAGACCCCATGCAGATTTGATAAAAATGCTGTAAAAAAATCGAAAGTGGTACATAAAACGAAACATGGGGCGTTCGTTTAAGTAGACAGAGATATACCCACAAGAGGCGAAATTACTGATGAAAATAGCGATGATGAGAATATTTTAGAAGAAGAATATAATGATGACATTTTTCTATCGTTTCCTAATTGTAATATACGAGTACGACTCAAACTGTATCTTAAAAAAATCAAAACTTTTTTAGGGAATAATATACATTATATTGCATTTTTGAATATTTTACGTAATGAATAGCGACGGCTTAGGTCTGGTAGCGACTTCCCACATGTTTCTGGGAATAAAATTGTTAGAACTGATTTATAAATCAATGAAACTTCTAATGAATTACGCCTTATAATTTTCCAGCACTAAGTTCACTCCTGTCTCCTAAGCTTTGAGATATGCACCTCACTGAGTATATCAATATCTATCTAAAAATTAGTTGGGAGCTTACTAAATAACAAATGTAACATATATATACATATATATGTATCTACCTACGTATATGCCATAAGAAGTCTTTTTCCAGGCAAATAAAGCTTTTTGTTTGTTAAATTGAATAAAAAAACAATAAGATGAGACTTAAAGGATAATATTCATGTGCTCAATGCAATGTCATTTCGACAATTTCGTTTATCTTGAGAAGCACACTCTCGCATTTCCCTTTTTGCGAGATGCCATAAAACTGTTCGCTTGATATAAAAAATAAAAATGTACTTCAAATCTCTAAGAATTTTGAGTTAAGTGTTTCACCGAGTGAGTGGATTTGCCCACCCAACTCCATTTTTAGCTAAATCGTAATTTTCAAGTGTTATTTCCGCAACTTTTGGATAACAACTCCAGAACTTCTTTGAGAGTAATTGAAATAAATTTTGTTCTCATTTAAAAACTTTCCGAAATTCCCCCATAAACTTTTCGCGCTTAACTCTGCAATTTCCTTATACCTAATCTTAATAAGTATATGGAGCAAACCCACACAACGAGTCCCGAATTCAAGGGTAAAAACTACAACCTTAACCTTCCAAACTACATCCAGGATATACTTCAGATAATTGTTGGATTTTGTCTGTGTCGAGTTTATGTGATATACATAAAACCATAGCCTGTCACCGGGTCGACAGTGTCAATTTCTTCAGTTTTTCGTTGATGGCAAGTCATTAGGGGAATTGTTTCCTTACAATTCTTAGCATGCACTAAAAGTCAAATCCTCATTAAGGATACGATGCTTTCTGTGTGCCGCAATTTAAGCGGGTCACACGCATTTTCATTAGTGAAATCGAGACTAAATGAACAGCTCGCTTCAGAGCATGATGATGAAGCTAATGTTTTTCTGTTGTCCGTCGGTCGTCTGAAACAGAATAATTGACATAGAAAATGTCTATTATGAAGCTCGTGGGGGAAAGGGGAGAAACTATAGATAATTGGATGAAATTGAGAGTTTGAGACATTTCTGATAGCAATACTTATTCCATTCATGGTAGACTTTGTGTCCTTGTGCTTTTTGGGATTTGGAGGCCGTTTTTACATAATTTCGTGTCCTAATTATATTCGCGCAATAATTTCCGAAGGAATAACCCAGCTGATATTGAGAATACTAAGATTTTTTTGAACGCTTTCTCATCATCATTATCACATTAGTTTTTGGGGAGAGAATATAGTAGACAGTGCAATTACCAACACTCTTACTTTCTGCTTGGTTTATCTGGTCAAGGTTAGTATAGGATTGGGAAAAAAAAGACAATCAAAAGAGTCTAATACTGGCAGTATTAATAGATTTCTTTAATTATACAGATAATGTGGAGTTTGAGAAAGACCTTGACTTACATATAATGTATGAAGGCAGCAATCAGTCAATAGTTACATATAGTACGAATATGTAGGTAGAGTTACGTATATTATGTGTAGTTTCGTGTGAGTTTTTGGTACATCACTATGATCTTGTAAAATGAAATAATTTAAGGCCTACCAAACACGATAGACAGTTGGAGTAGACATATTTGCATGAAAGATACCGCACACGATTAACACTCGACGTTTTGCCTACTTTTGGACCGACAACTATAGAGGACCGCACACACGAACTATTGTCGTCAATTTAGTTTTGTTTGAAATTCGAAATCTTAGATTGATACATATCCAAAAAGTCAAACATTTGATAACATTGCAAAGAATTGAAAAAAAAAAATAATCACAATTTATCCCCTGGGTAACACCGAACTATTATGATATGGGGATGTTGAACTATTGTTCCAGTGAGATGCAAGAGAAACAATAAGATTTGTACAGAAAACTTAAATCTGACAGTATGTGCCAACAAAATAAAATTGTCGGTCATATGCGAGTGCTCACTTAAAAATGAATTCCTTATGCCACCAAAGACAAATTAGTGACAAGCAAGTCAATATCGAGATAGTGGAAAAGTCACATCGTTTTGGTCGAACCATATTTAATCGGTTGTATACCGTTCCCTGTACGTATAAAGAATATTCTTACGAACATATTTATCTACAATTGATCTTACTTATACCTTACTTGGTCGGTCATTTTAGTCGAACTCCTCAAAACGTTGACGAACTTATGTTGAAAAGAAAGAGGATAAGTCGGCAGATCAAATCAACAACAGAAACAAAAAACTTCACCAAACTGAGAGTTAAAGTTTCGCCAACTGAGCGAAGATCACTAGTGTCCAAGCTGCAACAAAAAATTTTCACACAGTGGAAAATAGAGTTTAGCAGAGATAATGTAGTAGGCACCTATACGAGTCCTGCTACTTACCATTTCCAACGCGAATCTTTAAACGAAATAGACAAGGATTGAATTTATTTCAGCCAAGGTGGAGTTTTGTCTCAGATACGGCGATGATCTCAAAAGTCTTTTGGAAATTAAGTATTATCACAGCATTCGTTTATTTTGGGAATTTTGCAGAACAATATTTTCAAAGTAGGTACAACAGTTATTACAGTAGTTAAAGATATCCATAACAAATTTAGAAATATGACTCCTTGTTGACGAAAATAATTCGCTAGTTATAATAGCTTTAGATGGAATAACTACACCCTATGAAGAATCCTTAAAATAGAAACGTGGATTTTTATTTACATGAAGGAAAGGAATGAAAATTTAAGAGCTTTTCTATTGTTTTAAAGAAATTGCTTTCTAGATCACTTCTGAAATTATCTCCTATCAAATTTCATACTTGGATGACATGGAAAATAGTCAGTTAAATAAACGCAACACACAATAATCAGAATGATCTTATAGCTGCGCTAGATCATATAAAAGGAAGAAATAATCAAACGATAAAAAGATTTATCAAGGATAAGGCAAAAACACTTTTGTATAAAATTAAGGTAGAAATCTTAGAGAAAATTGATACAGATAAGATAGACGCAAAGACTGAAGGAAAAAATAATTATTTAATTCCATTTAGTAAGCACTTTAGTCTGTCCTATAAAAGGAAAACGGTTTTCCTAACCTCCGATTGTTCTCGCGCTCTCTCCACTGTATTTTTGGATTTCAAAAATTATTTTTGGAAAGTTCTTTCTGATGGTGTTGATGGATTGGATATAGGCTTTATCAGACAGACCTGTAAAGTACTTAAATACTAGTACTTGTACCAGCACCTAGACTTAAGATCTTCGTGTTGTGGCGGAATTTTTTGTAAGTGCGTACTTTGGTATTTGTAGGATACGGGTCATCCCGTGTGATAGTTGAAAAAAATCGATTTTTTTGTACATAAAGTGAATCTAGAGTATGTGTAGAAGGTTTCGGAACCATTTTAAAGGTGATGCATACAATGGGTTGCTCGATTGGTCGACGTGGATCATCGCGACAAAGCCCGAATCGCCCGCTCAGAGCGGCGCGTCAGTGATGTAGCAAGGGAGGCCAGAATTGCTGCCAGAGATGACCAAGCTGCCTTGCGGGACTTCCAGGAAGAAGAGGAAAAGCCCCTATATGGGGCGGGAATAGCTGATTAGTAGGAAGTCAAAATTTCATTTAAATATGGTTTAATTCAGGTCTTTACTTCTAAACGCGTTTTCTTGAAACTACATTTTTCTAACTGGTATCCGCGATTTCTCAAAAACGGTTCGATCGATTTTATAAAAATTTTATTGGTAGAATCAGCACACATGTGGCTATCGTCGAAACTAAGATTATTAAAAATTATTAAATCGTTCTCGTTTTACATAATAAAAGAGTCGCACAAAATCATGAAATTTTACGCTCTAATGTTTAAAATGATGTAAAAAATTTAATATTCAATATTTTCAAAAGATCCTAGCTCCGACGATAGCCATTTGCTTACAGATTAACATGCTTTTTGAAATTTTCATTTCAGATGAGCCGGAATCATGGCTACCATTTTGCTACCTGCTACCTCATTCTGATACGGGTACCATTCTAGCTGCCTCAATCGAGTTTGTACTATTATTTTTATCTAAAAAAAATTCATATATATACTTGAATAGTACCTAAATATATAGAATAAATTTCAAAGTTCAGTATCTTTTCATTTTTGCGTTAAAAATCCCGAGCAATACTCTAGAAAAACGGCCGTCAAACGGAATGACCCACTTAAACTTATATATGGGAATTATAGGTTTCAGTACCAGTACCTGGACTTGTACTTCAAACATTTTACTTGAAAATTTGTTAAGTACCAGTATAGGTACTTGTAATTAAAAGATTTTAAGTCCAAGTCCTGGTACTGGTACTTGTACATGGAACTTTACAGTTTTGTTATCAGATAACTGCTACATGCAAATATAGCAACTTCCAGCATTATGGGATTTTCAAACTCATTCTCTTCAAACCTGGCGAGTAGTTTTGATATATTTAAAATAATTTGGCCATGAGTGCTATTATTTCAAGCAAAATGGAAACTGACGATAATATTTGGAAATTTGATTCTAAATTATCATTATTATTGAGATTTATTGCGAAATAAATAGTTGAAGTGAAGTTTTTCAAATTTATTTCATCTATTTGTGTTATTTCATCAGTCTAGTTTTAAGATTCTTATATTATATGATATATGGGTATCAATTGAAAAAAAATTATTTATGTTTTTGAATTCTTCAACCTTTTCCCCTTAAGAGACTCATTAGGAATAAGGGTACCTATAGGTTAGGTTAAGAGTAGGGGCGACTAGGCTACTAGAAGGCTAATCAGATACATATGGAAGCCTGCCTATAACATAATACATATGTGTGTGATAGAAAACCATCTATCTATCATCATAAACTGACTCTTGATAAGATGAATAAAATAGGATTTACTGCCTTAACCCTGAAGTGGTTTGAATCGTATTTATCTGATCGTCAGCTGGTGGTTGCGGTGGATGGCTATAAATCTATATCAATTACATAAACCTCTGGTGTACCTCAAGGGACAATACTTGGTCCTCTTATATTTATAATGTATATAAATAAATGACTTACCAACTTTTATTGATTCCCCTTGCCTAATATATGCTGATGACACAAAGATACACAGAGTTATTGATATAGCTGGTGATTGCACTAATCTGCAAACTGATATTGTAAAATTTTTAACCTGGCGTGAGAAAAACCTTCTATCCGCGATGCATTGTGTTGAACCAATTACAAAGTAATTTTAATTAGCTCCTCCAATTTTTCTTGACAATACTTTGAATTAATGTATGACTAAATTCTGACAATCTTGGCTTCATTTTATTATGTTTCCCTTCAATATAATTATAGTATCTTTCACCTTTTAGTAAGTATTTTTCGTTTCCTTTATAATTCTTTAGTTTATCATTATTTTCATTTGTATGTTTCTAATATGTATGTTAATACCTTACTTAGTTTATTTATTTATTTTAATTATTTTACTGGTTAATTGGTACACAAGATTACAAATCTAATGATTGTACGTGTTAAATCGGTATATGTGAATATTTCTTTAGTTAATACATATAATAAATTACAATATATTTATGTATACGATTATTTCTATTTTCAGTGGAGGACTCAAAGAAACGGTGGAAGCATTTGAGAGATTGCTACGCCAGACATCTGAGGAAGAAGAGTGTGTCAGGGCAAGCGGTTGAAGATCCGGAAGAATCCGAGGGGTGGATCTACAGTACGAAGATGGATTTTTTAAGAGATCAGCTAAAACATAGAAAGTAAGTAAATGGCTCGACAAATCGAACCAAACATTATCCAATGTAAATATACTGTAGGAAATTATCATAACCAAAGAGTGGATGAAGGGGACGCAGTTATGGAGATGGATCCTGTGGAGTATCGTCCTTTTCTCTTGCACTAGCCGACATATTGCCCGGTACATCGGTCAGTTTTGATGATGAATCTACATCATCAACACAGCAAATGCCCTGTGGGCAAAGGAAAAGAAAAAAGCCTACAGCTGACGTCGAAGACACATTTGTAAGGACAATGGAATCGGCGCAGCAGTTCATGTCAAAGAAAACGCAACAGAGTGAGTCACTTTCCGATCAGGAAGATGAATTATTTTGCAAATGCTTGACGGTAAAATTAAAAAAAACTTAAGTGTAAAAAACAAAAAAATGAAATCAAGCAAGGACTATTAAAATATCTATGCGACAACGCGGAGGATTAAAAAAATTAATATATATATAATTACTCGAACTCATCTTTGTTTTGTGTTAGTTAGTTATTTAGTTTCAGTGTTAGTTGTTAAGTTAGCCATCACGAGACCTTAGTATGTACATATGTATAACATATGATATGCCACTTATGCCGGGTTTGTAATAAGTAAATTTTTAATATGAGTAATAGGTTGTTTTTATTTATTATTTTGGAGCACCATATATGTATCATGCACAAATACAAATTAAAATCGTTCTGTTTGATTGAGGCAAATCATTTGGACGAGAAAAGGAACGCAGCACCTAATTTATTATTTCGGTTGTGGTTGAAAAGAAACTTTGCCTTCATTCATGAAGTATTCAGTTAAAATTTTGCGATATTATTGCCAAATCTGCGGGGCGAATTTTGTGCAGTATCTACTTCCTTCCTCCACAAACCTTCAACAATTTCGTGATCTTCATTTTCGGAATCGTACAAACTTTGTGGACAATATAGTGATGGATAATTATTGTATAATTTATTTGTCACTTTTAAAAAATTGTGTAAAACCACACAAGCTAAAGTTACTTTGTTCGCATTTCTGGGATGGACAGAATTTCTAAGAACACGCCACCGAGAAACCAAGATACCAAAAGTATTCTCGATGATTCTTCTGGACCTAGATAAGCGATAGTTGAATACTTCATTTTCAATGGGAAGTAACTGCCCTGGATATGGCCGCATTAGATTGTATCTTTGAGGAAGTGTGCTATCTCCAACAAAATAATGTGGGCACTCACGACGTGAGTTAGGTAGAGTTGAATGCGGGGGAAGATTTAAATCGTTCGCAAACAATTTACTTTCAAAAGGAGAATCTCGCAACATGCCCCCGTCACTTTGAGTTCCAAAGGCGCCAATATCGACGGCTCTGAATATATAATCGGCATAGCAAACTCCAAGCAGAACGATACTGTAGTGTCCTTTGTAATTGTAAAATTTACTTCCCGTGTTTGGTGAACACTGAATCTGCACATGTTTCCCGTCAACACAACCTACGCAATTGAGCATTTGCCATTTTTCGTGAAACTCCTTTGCAATATTTTTCCAGTCGCATGGATTCACTTCCGGCATATACACAGGTGAAAGAACTTTCTATAAAACTTCACACACTTCGATGATTATTTGACGCACAGTAGATATCCCCATTTTAAAACTCCACGCTGGGTAGTTCTTAGAAACTCCTTGCGAAAGATACCTACAAAAAATTGAATAAATACAAGAAGCAATCTAATCTACACAATACAAGATAGTAAGTACAAGTCTGCACTCTGCGCTAACAGGTTTCCTGATTAACCTTTTCTTCAAGTCATCTTTGACTAAAATTAGCAGCAAATTGTATTAAACTTTATTTATCCGTGCAACTTTGGAAAACAATTCATTATCGTTATCCTTTATGTACTTGAAAGGTGTCTCATAAAATCCTAATGTATTCCTTTTTTCTGTACAGCGGACGTACCCACCACGTACGTTTCGCTTTTCTCTGCTGCGAATAAAAGTACGCGATTTTCAGCAAATAAAGAATAAATTGATAGTCCTCTATATCGTTCATTTTATTTATTTTATTTCAATTCTACAAATTTTTCTTCAGAAACACTTACTTAATGACAGCCAACTTTGACACTTAAGACCGACATCATTAGAACAGCAAAAGCAACAGGCACAGCGTGCGCGTCAGTATCAGCGACATCATGCGCGACGGCGACTCGTGACAGCGTCACATTGTAACTCAGCCTTAAATCTTGCTAAGAGACTGTTTAACATGGTCACAGCAACTCAGCTTACTATTTACACGTACTCCAAGGCTTTTAGCTTCTCTCGTATAGGGGAGAATTATTACATTAAGGTATATTGGTGGAAGATCAGAAAAGGTAAAAGATAAGATCATATCTATAACAAGCAAAACAGGTAGATTTTAAAGGATTTAGTGTCAATTAGTTTCTACACGCCCAAACAGATATATTCAACATGTCGGAGTTTACTCTATCAATCCAGTCCTCTATTAAGCCAATTGGTCGGGTTAAATAAATCTAAATATTATCAGCGTAAAGATGAATGTTAACATCATGAATTACGTCCGGTAGGTCATTGATGCACAGACAAAATAGCAAAGGTCCAAGAATGGACCCTTGTCGGACTCCAATATGTACTCCTTTCCAAGCGGATGTTTTATTCCCCATCCTGACCTGCATGCTAGCCATTTTTTCCCACTACTACTGATATTCTCCGGATTATTCTATATGTGTTGCGACATTTCAAAGAGAGCTCCATTTGAATGTTTCTGGTAGTATAAAATTTAGCAACAATTTAGTAAGGTCGACAGAAAATTGATTATTTATATTATTAGAAAATCTAAGCGAAGGTTCTGGTTGCTCAACTATGCATTTGGGCATTTTTAATCGATTAATTCAAATTCATTCTCACTGAATTCATCAATACATGACCTTCCCTCTTTGAATATTCTCTAATGGTTAATTGTTGTTGTTCCAAGTGAATGTGCAAATAAACTAAAAAAAAAAACAGTAATTGGAGGCTAATATTACTTAATTATTTTATACAGAATGATAAAAAAAAATTAATATCCGCTTTTGATTGAATACAGTCGACATTTCTTATTACCAGTCCTTTTCTTCGATTATTTAAGATCTTTTTCAATTGGTGACAAATAAATTTCGAATGTTTTAAACCTGCCTGAACCTGTTTGTATCAAACGTACTCTTTAACAGCAGACTTTTAGTTAATCGGTATAATTTAATTTAATAATAAATCCAATTCTTTATAAATGCGTATTACATAAGTTACTTACTGTATTCCGGTTACGATTTGAATTCTACAAATTTTATTTAACGAAATTTAAGTTATCCAACAGTTGAAGAAATATCTACGAACTGAACTTACATAAGGAAAGAACATTTTGTGGCTTCTTCCTTTCTGCTTTTTAATAAAATTTTGACTTTCGATGAAGGTGAAACACTCCAACCGGTCGGGTCGGTGCTGGCGTTACCTCGAATCCGTTTTCTTACACCTGACAAGTAGAGAAATGAGAATCAATACGTATGTAACTACATACTTTGTAGCTGGTGGTGCTTGTCCGTAGCTATGTAGATATCTTTTTGCTCAGATGCTAAAAGATAAACAAGATAAACAAGACGCACTTGAACGATGATTCAGACCATGCTTGCGACTTGTTTATTGCTTTGAGCCTGGGCGCTCTTATAGTACGATGGAGAGGAGATGAAATCTTTCAACTGACTTTTTTATGTCAAGACTTTTCCAATTGATTTATCACAGTCAAGAAGGCTTGATCGGAGTGACAATTTCATGACCATTAACTTTTTAATTATTGACTTCGATGTAATAATGTACTTTTGTAGAGGTGTGTAATAATCATCGTGAAAAGGAGAGAAGAGGATTGAAAATTAATTTCCAATCCTTCATATTGAGTTTGTAGATTATATGGCGAAAATTTATTGGATTATTCAAAACATGTTAAAGAAATTTTTAAAGTTCTAAAGTAACATTTAAACCTTATTACTCTGGGAAACCAGATCGATATTTGATTTATTTTATTCCTTTCACTACTGTTATAAATTATGCAAATCTTTTTGAATTTAATTATTTTATCAGGGTTTTACGCAAACGTTGTCTATACAAGCAAGCAGGTACAAATAAGAGAACAGGCATAATAGTTAAGTATATCTAAGAATTTGAATATTTAATCACTGACTAGTAATCAAATCAAGGATGGCCTTCGTTAAGTTCAGAAGCTATTTGGTGCTTATCTTTGATTTTAGTAGAGATTTTAACTTCCTACAAGCAACAACGTCCGCAGCAAAAATAAATAAAAGAATGTTTAGAAAATTTTCTTTTTTTATAAATTTTTACTCCTACTTTACAGCTTTAGATAAACTTTTTTGTATTCGATATTTTTTATTCATTTTGCTCTTTTTTCAAAATATTGAGATCGCTGACTACTTAGCCAGCAAAGGAGCGGAATATTCTATAAGGAGAAATAATGTCTGAAACAGAAAAAGCTCACCAGCTATAATAAAAAATTCTTCTTGGACTAAGAAAAAGTTATCTACTGTGGTATTAATTAAGTACTAGATCAGGTTATTCACTGGCATAATGATAGGCTATTGCTCACTTGGATATATGCTGAAAAATATAGCCAAGAGCACAGACAACAACTACCGATTCAGCATCGAAGAGGTAGAATCTGTAGAGCACGTACTTTGCAAATACACAGGATTTGCTCACCGAAACTCTAATGCCTGGGCAAGGATTTTGCAAGTCTGCCAGATGTCCGGAAAACTGACCCTAATGAAGTAATAACCTTCTTAAAAAGGGCGAACGTGAACTGTACTTATGAAAACTATTTACCATTCATTTAATTTAAAAAAAAAGATTTTACATCAGTTGGCTGCCCAGATAGAGACTTCTTAAAAAGAGCAACATTTGAGCAGCTTAAAGAAGATTATTCGGCAAGATATTAATAATATTATCCCGGAAAACTTCATAAATGTCATGCAAAATGCACTCCCAAAGAGTCCGAATTTGGGCAGTGAACAGAGGCGTTCTCCCGGCCGATATTTTTTTCTAAGGGTAAATCTTCAGCCTTTATAAAATCAATTTTATTAAAAAAAGAAATACATGATATTGATTACTTATTTTACCATGCAGTCCGCCTTCCTGTTCTCTGCAGATTTTAAGCCGTGACACAAACTTTTTGCTGCTCTCCTCATAGAAGTCTGCCGACATTTCCTTCGTACACTTCAAGGTCTCTTGTTTACTTCCTCATCGGTTGAAGTTACTTTTCCACCCATGTGAGTCTTCAGGAAGGTGAAAAGCTGAAAATTTGATGGCGCCAAGTCAGGGGAGTATACAGGGTGGCTCAAAATGTCCCAACCAAACGAGTTCAAAAGCGCCTTAGTGTCGTTGGCGATATGCAAACGGGCGTTGTGGTGCAACAAGTATACTCCCTTTGTCAACATTTGCCTCCGTATGTTTTAGGGTCTCACAAAATCGTGCTGTATTAATCGTCTTCCCATGAGATGACGAACCAGTGTGCCGCCACTGTGATGACTTTCTTTTGATGTCAGGGTTGTAATCAGCCACCAATGTTTCATCACTCAGTCACAATGGAGCTCGGAAAATCATCAAGTTCCAAATCGAGTGTCTCCCGTTTCAATTTATGCTGTATTCCCAGTTGTTTTGGGACCCATCTTGTGCACAATTTTCGAAATCTCAGCGTTTCTGTAATTGTCTCGTGTAAGAGAGATCAAGAAATTTCTGCACCAACTCATCGGTCTCAAATGAAGGTTTTCCACTCATTTGTTCGTCATGAATATTCGTTCATCCTTCATTAAACTCACGACACCACTTAAACATGTTCGTTCGGTTCATAACACCTTCGACAAAAACAGTTTTCATCCGTGCAAAAATTTCAGTCGAGGTTTTCCTTCACACTTGGCGGGATTTCTTATTGACATATTTTACAGAAACGGACACTACGAGGCGAGTTTTGGTACTAACGAGGATCGCCGGAGCGGGAGCCTGGTGTTTCATCAGAACACCGACTACCACTTCGTGTTGTCAAATTTTGGAACAAAAAAAATTCTCACAGCGCGGGAGCCCAACAGACATGAACAATTCCAAAGAATTGAATATTAGAAAATCTGCTTAAATAGCCACTCGAAAAATATTTTATGTGAGAGTAACGCATAGAGAATTAATGATGTGAGAGGGAAAAGAATCCAGTAAAGAGCAACAATAAACAAAGTTATAATAGAGACGAAAGTGAAACAAACATGCTCACAAGTTAAAATATGATGCAGAGCAGCATCAAATATAGAGATTATGAGAACACTCAATGGATATGGGTTATCTATGATTTTAGCATAAAACATCATAATTGTACTTATTGTATTGTTAGTATTGTTAGAAATATGAATAAGTCAGTAATAAGTGTAATACACAAAACCTTATGAATGCAGAATATAAGGCTATTTTAATTAGAGCCAATGAAATGATTTCTGAGCCCGTATGCCCGTATGTTTCACAAATTTATTTATGCACAGTATTTTCGAGACTGTTACAAATATGTGGATCATTTTTTTTTTTTTGAAAGTACTGTGCATGACTGTAGTTCGATATAGTCACCCCTCAGTGTAAGTTTGATTGTTAAAGTGGTTTTTCGCATAGAATAGTTTGTCGGACAATGAAAATGACTATGACCAATTTTATAGGATTTCTTAGTATGAAGAAGTTTTCAGTACTATAAAAACGACTAAAAGTTATCGTTTTCACAATATGCGTAAAAACATAAATTTTTGAATGTCTATTTTAAAAATTATTTTTAAAATTTTCATGCAAACGCCGTAAATTTTAGCTGTCTGCGTCGACGCGTTCTCAGGCACTGTTCATATTGTATATATAAAAAAAACGATATTTTTGTAGCGAACGAGTTATTAAATTTATCCCATTTTCAAAACTAAATCTACATTTTTTTTTAAAGAAAAGCCATGTGCAAAATTTCATCTCTTCAAGCGAACGCGTTTTCTAGTTATCGAGAGAATGGACAGACAGACAGACAGCTCGTACACCTTCACACTCCCACCAATCAGCCGTCAAAGATCATTTATTCCATATATAAGCTCGACTGAATGTTGCAAAAGGCATCAGTTACCGTGCAAACACACAGCAGTGATCACTTTCATTATACCAAAACCAAAACAAAAACTTTTATTTTCAAAATGTTCAAATTGGTATGTCGTTTAAAGTTAGCATCTTGAAATAATTAATTAGCTTTTGTGTAACATTTCTAGTTGGCTCTTGCTTGCATCTTGGCTTCCGCCTATGCCGCTCCAGGAATTATTGCTGGTCCTGCTATAGTTCATGGCGTTCATGCTGCTCCAGCTGTAGTGCATCATGCTCCAATCTTACATGCCCCAGCAGCCGTTGCCGTACATGCTGCTCCAGCACCAATTGCAGTTAGCCACACTTCCTCGTAAGATCCTTAATTACATCGCATTTTAATAGTTATTTAATTAATTAATTCTTCTCCTTAATTATTTGTAGACATGTTGTCCACTCTGCTCCAGTTGTTAAAACCATAGTTGCTGCACATCATGTACCAGCTGTCGCTGTCGCTCACAGCCCAGTCCTTCTCCATCATCATTGAGACCTCATCCTTTAGCTCGGTCTTAATTTTAGTAAATTTAAAAAAAGCTCAGCAATCACATAAAAAAAAAATCAAATAAAAGCGCTTTCAAAAAACTTTTGAATATTCATCATTTTTTTGTCTTTTTCCTTCTCTTATCAGATAAATTAAGTTGATGCCTGATAGCCTGTACGAATTTCCATTACCAGTCTCAAAATCAGTCCCAGCGAAATGTATTAGCTTTTTTTAGCTTTTTTTATTGTTTGTACAAAGTAAATAAAGATTTGTTACGTGCTGTCTTTTGATCATAATTAGCGCGCCGTCTAACATGAAAGACGTGTCGGATCAAAACTGCGGGAAGATGCCAAGTGATTTTCGAGTCCACGAACTCAGGTTGTATGCTGTGCAGAAAACAAAC
The DNA here is from genome assembly GCA_963930735.1 of Dioctria linearis. Taxonomy (NCBI): domain Eukaryota; kingdom Metazoa; phylum Arthropoda; class Insecta; order Diptera; family Asilidae; genus Dioctria; species Dioctria linearis. The sequence goes on from OZ005741.1 coordinate 295,750,886, forward strand.
GCCAACCTTTTTTTCTTTACTTATAAATGTTCACTGAATTAACTACAACACAGGGTGTCCCGTATGTGGTGTGAAACCAGAAGGCTATGGATAAGTCATGCTTAAGATGCATCCACATGTAACAAACATTGGAAAAAACATTTTACAAACAATTTATAGGCAGTTGAAAAATATTTGACAAATGTTTGTCAAATGTTTTTTAAACATTTGTCAAACGTCTAATAGGATATTTGTGTGAAAAATGTTTTCCAAATGTTTCGTTTTAATTATGTATTCTCCGAGTGAAGTAACGTGCTTTGCAGCATCTTTTATCGTACTTGCCTCAACATTTGGACAAAATTTTCGAAAATGGAGATGGTGGAATAGAAAATTTTTAGACAAAAGACTACAGTACTACAGTGGTTGCGATTTATTGAATGATAAATTGACGATTTCTCCGATTTTCGAAATTTTGCAAGTATCTAATAATTCTATTAATTTTATTATATTTAGGTATCTTGTCCCATTTTTCATTCATGATTAAGATCTTCATATTAAAAAATTGCAAAATGAACTTTCATTACTGTACAAACTGTAACAAACCTCCAATGTTTTTAATTTTTTTGGGTTAAATTCTAACTTTCTTAAATGTCCATTAATGTAAAATTTGCGTCGGTACACATCAAACATTCTACAAATGTTTGTCAAATGTTTGTGAAACATTTGCTGAATGTTGTCCGAGATAACGGGTCTTGAAGATATTTGGTTATGTTTTTATGTATAGATCATCCTGTAACTTCTGAACGTTATATCCTACGATGATTATTTTAAATTTGTTCGATAGATAATCTTTGCACCAACGGTCTCCTGTTCCTTTCCGTTTTGAAGTTATGGCTCAACAAAATTAAAGTTTCGGAATTTTTAATCGTTTTTTTCTATTTAACTACAATTTTTATCAAGAACCTTGTTACCAACATCAATTTTTCATAGATTTTAGAAGTCCAAAGGCTTTGCTTTAAAATAACTTATTACACTCTGTACCCAAGATGTAACCGTTTCTGCATTTTTTGTAATTTTTCTTAATAATATCCAGCGAAAATTACCAATCCCAAGCCTTCGGTTACGGGACACCCTGTATAGGGTTTAAAAAAATCTATAATTTATTGGGAAAATACTCAGTGTCCTTCGATCTATCTGAATGCTGTGTTTTTTATTTTATATTAAGTCAAGCTCAAGGGACACCCTATGATGTGAAATACTGCATGATAGAGGACTAAAAGGCATAGGGATAGGTCAGAGGTGCTAATGTTTGTCGTTCTTAAACCTTCGCTAATTGTTAGCCCAAGGAAAGACAGTTCCGGATAAAAGAGTATCATGGAATTTTTCTGCACGGTTGCAAGTATTTTGATGGGTGAAAGAATGTGCGTGGTTTACACCGCGAGATTTGCGAGCAGAATTTATCTTGTCGATTCATAGTATAAATTGTCAGCAGAGTTTATATAACTTTTTTCGTTTGGCTGTACTTTTGCATTTGATTAATGACTACAGATTTGATGAAAATTAGCTATTCACATTCCTTATCATGAAAACGTACAATTCACGCACCTTTTCTGCATATCTGTAAGCAACTGAACCACTAAATTGTTATGTGTATGCTTCCTCTAATGCTTAAAATTGAGATACTAAAATCTCTACGCAAATTAAATAATTTATAAATTACCGATGATTTCGATGGTTAATATCGATGTGTGCATTTTGTAAAAGTTTTTCATGACTCTGGAGAGTCTGTATGATATGAATCTAATCAGGAAAAGCTATTCTTGATAAATTTTGGTAATATTTGTATTTGCAAAAATATTTCAAATTACTATGCAGAATCACACAATCGATTGACTTCTCCTTACGTCATAGTTATTAAACCTTAGAATTACTTAGAGGTAGAATACTAAGGTTCAGCAGTTTCTGCACTGAATGGAAAAGAGAAGAATTTCTATTTGCTGATGGAACACGATGAAGTAAAGAATTTGTTTAAACTGAAACTAGTTCTGCAAGTTATGGTTAGAAAATTGTGTCTTTCTGTTTAAATATAGGTAATAATCCATAAAATTGAAAAATAGGTTATATTTTAAGTATTTTTGGCGTCCCTGAATTTTGGCGCCCGTGAATTTTGGCATCCCTGAATTTTGGCGAATTGTTCAAGCTTAGCTTCAGCCTTTTTAAACACATGACATAATAGAGCGGCCCACAGCCGACGTCAGCTGCAGATTCTTATGTACATAATACATACTTCATAAAACGTTCCTAGTGAAAATTGTTCTTATTACCAAGGTTGCCAGAAAATGTTCAAAAATATCGCCCATTTCCTGAAAAAAGGTAGCGCAAAATAGCAAATTTTTCTAAACTGTAGCCCAATTTAGCGCCAGACAATATATTCTTAGATTCAAATGTTTTCTTTATAAAAAATATATACAAACATACCAAACACATTTGGAAAACCATTAAGTTTCATCATCAATGACTTCGAAAACATCAATATTAAGTTCATCTTCGCTGTTATTTTTTTGAATGTAAATGAAGACGAGTCCTCATTAAAGAGACAACAGCATCCAACTGTAATCTATTTCTAATCTTAGGTTTAATTATATTCATGTAACCAAAGCTTCCTTCTACAAAAGCATTTGATGCTGGAAAATACCATTTCACATAAATTTTTAAAAAGCAAATCTACAACTGCTGATTTTGCAGAATACAGTTTGGACCAAAATTCTGTTATATTTGCTGGAATACCTTTAGGAAAAATTAATACCAATTCCATTGATAATAAATTATTATATTCAATTTCAATATTAATGTGATTTTCCTTTTTTACAAGATGTTTACGAAATTCTTGAAATTTTGGCCTTGATTCTACTGATTCATTCAAAATTATCTTCCGACTTAGAAGATTGGCTTTTCTAAATATATTTAAATGAGAAGGCATGCGCTTTATAAGTTCTTTTAGAAGAATACAACAAAATTGCCTACAGTTTCATCTTATCGTTTGCTTTTCTGAATCTGAAATATTACTTTCAAACATTTCTTGTGAAAATTTTGTACCATAGTCTATCTCATTTAAGTCAAGAAAACAGTTTTCATTTAAATCCAAAGCAATTCTTTCTAGATTATTTTTATTAATAGTTGCGATAATTTCAAGCTTTAAAAATTTTTCATCAATATAAAAATAAACGATAAGACTTGTGTGCATGCTTTGTAAAAATCCACCTCATACCCTTGGAAATAAAGTTTCAAAGTTTAAAAAACATAGGTATTAGAAAATTCAGGTATAAATAATTTGAGCGATTTTTGTACATATCTTTTAATATTTTTGCCGAGTGGCATTTTTCATTTAAAGCAGCCATAGAAAAGAATGTTTTTAATTCTAAATATTGACTCATAATTTTTTCGACAGAATTGCATCTGGAAAACCAACGAGTATTGCTTAGTCGAATTAATTTAGTGGGATTATCGTTCTCGGAATTTATTAACTGATATATTTCTTTATATTTGTCTCTTCTTAAATTACTATTAGAGAACCAATTGCAGGATTCCTTAATTAGCAACTCTACTTCAGTCGGTAAACCCTCAGCTGCTTTTGATGCACATAAGTGCAAGCTATGGCAAATGCATTTCACCAAAACCAGATCAGGACAAATTTTCTATAAAATGGTATAATGCAATTAAATTTTTTACGTTAAGTTTGACTTCTTTTAAATAATTACAAATTGCTTCGAAAAGAGCCACTGAAGTGGTTTGAGTAATTTTAACGAATCCAAGAAAATTAGTACAAACTTTTAAAGTGTAAATGGAAAAGTATTGCACACAAAAGCAAAGATATTTTTCAGTTGCAACATCAGTGCTTTGATCAACAATTATTGAAAATTTAGAATATCCAATGTCGTTAACAAGTTTTTCTAAAAAATATGGTCCAATAACACTTTTTATAGCCGCTATGCAGTTCGTTCGATGTATTTGAATTTTGTTATATATAGTTATTCATTTCACTAGCCGTAGTTTGAATTTTCACAGAGTTTAACCTATGTCTATTTGTGGTACTGTGTTTGCCAATATCAGCCTAATGGGCTCCAATTTCCGCCTTGCAAGCGGTACAAAAAGCCATATCAGGGTTATTTTTACTTTGTGACAACCATCCTTTAAATTCAGGCATTATTTCCCAACCTTTATTATATTTTTATCCATACGTACACCACTTTCGCATTTTTATTTTGAGCCTTAAGTTTTTACACAATACGGGATAATAGAACGTCAAACCATTATTACTCAAAAACGAATGTGATTCCCCTCACACGCACACACTAGCCCAAGATATATAGAATCTTCTATATCTTTGCTCTAGCCCACTAAACATGTATTAATTATGAATTAAAAAAGGAATAGATTTATGGTTTTTAAAGTAGCTAATTAGATAAAACTATCGCTTCACATATGAAATTATAGATGCCGCCAAAATCGCCCAAAATTACTTGCGACTCGCGGAGATTTTTCAGTGTGAAGATACATTAAAAGATATCCCAATTGGGGATAAGTAGCCTAATAGTCGTCGGTGGTCGCAACTGTGTTTAAGGCATTATGCGTATTGTATAAGGACTTGCCTTCTTGACTTTACGCTAGAGCCAGTGATATTTATATTCATGGACTAAATGGGCATTCACTAAATTTGTCGTGCTGTAAAACCAGACATTGGATGTTTGTGAAGATGCCCAAATAGTTCTTATAAGAAAAATGAATAGTCAGACTATAGAGATGGAGAGAGTGGTGGAAAGGGGGATAGCTCTGTATTTTTAATCTTTTTTTAATTTAATTTAATTTATTCTAAAATTTCTGTTGCATTTTATCACGGATGGCACAAGAACTAGATGTGGCATGGAATACCAGAGCATAGTATACAGATTGTGAAATGGGTAGTGCATTCTGGAATGGACCATAACATATTTTAGAGTGTTTTTATAACAGCAGTTTTGTGTACATTGATAGACTTCTTCAACACTTCAGATACGACAAAATATGAATCACTCGACGTATACATCATTTCAAATCTTGTGGTCCATTCCGGAACGGACCATCCATTTCACAATCTGTTCTATTATGCCATGCGACATCTAGTTCTTGTGCCATCTATGGTTTTATATAGTTACATAAAAAAATTTCGACAATATATTCAGATATCAATGAAATTTGTACTTTCACCAAGGCAAGGCCTCTGAAAGCAGAATAATTAAAGACGTCACATGTTTATTTCTAAGAAATTAAAAAAGATTGTAACCAAATTTATCCAAAGTAAACCCTCACGCACTTTTGATACCATTAGTGGTCCATTTTTATATATTGACTAGAATTTAAAAACAATTACCGACGCAATTAATATCGGAAGTTAATGAAGATTTTTTATTGCAAAATGACTACCTCCACGAGAGCTTTCTAAAATATGATGCAATTATAGCATGATATTACTCTGATATCGGTACTAATGGAATACATACTATAATGGCTGCCATTAATTACGTATAAAGAAAGGAGATCTGCCCACAAAATCCATTGAAACTCAGATACCTGCAGACTAACCCATACCAAATTATTATTAATAATCAATGTTGTTTATTTAATTTAGAAAATGATATACTATGGTACTTATGACGTGTTTAATCTCAGATTTATGTGGCCGGTTGTTTTATTGATTTTGAATTTAAAGAAAAAAAGAACTCAAGCCAACAAAGAACTGAGAAAAATTAACAGGAAGTTCTATTAAAAACATAACCTGAAATATATTTTAATCAAGAAATACTGAGATAAGTTTCAGCCGTACCATTTCAGAGCATAGAAAGATTGTTTCAAGCATGGTTTATACTCCAAAAAATAACCAGGAATAGATGAAATTTTCCGGGAATTTTACAAAGTCGACTACGTATCTACTGCTAATACTTATTAATAAAAATCTTTAGAGCCAGTTATAGGCTATATATTCAGATCATGGGGAATGGTCAGGAAGGATTACAAGAGCTGTGAGAGGACCAATAAGCCTAGCATATTTTTTATTTATAACTTTGAAAAATATTAGAGATGGGTTACTATAAGTAAGTCAGAAAAATCAGCTACTTTCGGATCAGATTGCAGCTTTTTGTATCAATCAGTTTTTGCCCTAAACATAATGACGTTAGGCTAAGAGTTAAGTCAAGAAAATGCCACAATTCTTTCTTTCACCTAGGAAACAACCAGAAGAGTAAATCTTTGGCGAAAAAATTAAATATTCCAGAAATATAAAATTTCTATAGGGATAACACAAATTAAGTGAACTTAACAAACATCGGAATACAATTTTTAGATTTTCTAAGCCCAATATAAGCTGATGAATTGAAAAGTATGTCTGTATTTTCCAGTATTGAACCGTTTTCTGTAGATTATCCCCATTATGCTCATTATGGCATTCACATAAAGACTGCTCACTCTATTAGAATAGTTTAATTAATGATTTTTCACTTGATCCGATTCCACACTTCAACTAGAATCTACTGAAAATTGATATCGCATCTCTAGGAATTGAGAAATTTTTATGTTTTGCATACATATGCGGATGGTATATATCTCTATCTCTCTCAACTCCTTACAAGATTTGACTAGTTTTGTGCATTATGCAGATTGTCGTTTAGATTTAATTCGGCTACCATGTATCTTTGTCCATGTTGAAGAATTTGTGGTTGCACATGGGACTTGAAACCGTGGGTACACAGCAAAATTATTGGGCGGATTTAAGTCCTAGTAAATGGACACGAATTTTCTACGACATAGCGAATTCGCAATTCCTTTTGTGTCGCGGCAGGAGATAATTCAGAGCTATGGTTAGCTGGTAAAATCAGAAGTATTTATTCTACTTGGAAATACGTACGTGAAATAAACGACCACCTTCTGTTTGTTCGGCCTTCAATAAGTTCAGGATGGAAATTTTTCGTTCTGATTTTTGATCAGTAATTCAGGAACATTCCTTAATAAACAGGATAGCACATTGAGCTGCGCTTTTGATTATGCATTATTATTATTAGTGGCGACCTATGAGATCTTTTGTGACATTACCCCTAAATGCCCTAGGGCGCCAATTCGAACTTAAGGTCTTTTATAAAGCCTATGATCTTTTTGGGGGCCATTTTTCCGACATTCACTGGCAGTGGGAATGATTTGCCTAGATGTCTTAGCTTTATACGGCACAGAGATTCACAGCCACATAGAACGTACTTAGCGATTTCATCGTCTTTCATACAGAAGCGGCAGGTCTCATCATCGACCTTACCCATATTTTTAAGATGATATCCAAGTAGGCAATGCCCAGTAAATAGGCCCGTTATGAGTCTTAATTTCTTTCTGCTGAGTGTGAGGAATGCTTTTGTCCTCTGTTGCGAATACTTTATAACATTGCATAGACATTTGTGGAATTCAGCAGTCAAAAATAAGAAATAGATTTTTTGACATTTCAGTAAAAGTGAAATATTTTCCATAGACATAAGTAAAGCTAAAACCACATTATTCCTGCAATATGACAATGGTAGTAACGACCGTACGCACTGTAGAGTTTAAGATAAAGGGTATATTGTGAAAAACTAGCTTGTTTTCTTAATCACCCTGTCACTCCGAAACTGTTGATATGGCCCCCCCTCCTGCCAAACAATTTTTGGTTCGTCTAGGTGAGTACTATCACCTCCCGATCTATTGAACTCCTAGTGGGAAACACCCTGTATACAGATTAAATTTTATAGTGTAAATTATGTTAAAAAATCTGACTTTCTGAGGGGGGGGGGGTATGCCCGTTCACCCCCCCCCCCCACCTTTTGCACCCCTCATAAGAGCAGAAAAGAAGAGAAACAATTTGCTCATTACTTCAATCGCCAAGAAATAAAGCGAATTAGGTAAGAAAAAGAGTTACTAGAAAACAACCAGAAGAGAAGAAAGCGGACAACAAACAAAATTTTAAGGACGAAATATTAATTTAATTCTGCACTTTTAATTACTTAAAACAAAATAAAAGTTATTTTGGAGCTTAATTACATTCCTTGAATTTTTTTAATTTTATATTTTTTTTGTTATAAAAGAGGAGTACACAAGTTTTTAGGGTTTATTGTTTTGTCTTAACTAAAATTTAAACTGTCAACAATTGAGATTTTTATCTGGGTTAAGTTTATCAAAAAATAATCAATTTTATTATAATTAAATAATAATTTAAAATAGAAAAATAGCTTTACACCTATTTTCGGATTAAAATTGGTCCTGTCTAAATTATTAAAATTTTAACTCATCAAATAGACAAGAAACTATTTATTAAACATAACGGATTAAAAAAAATTATAATATGACGAAATACGTTAAAATCTATAATCCGATCAGAAGTTTAGCACCCTGACCCCATTTAAAGTGGACGAAATGAATACAAATTATAAAAATAGCTCTACAATTAAAATACTTCACTCGCGCAGGTCAGCCTGCATTAATTAATTTCAACACATTTTATAATAATAAAAAATATTCTGTAGTACCTATCTAGAATGTCTAGACTGTAAAGTCTACATAGATATTTCTTCCGGCAATTTCAGACTTGATTTTATGTAAAACTTTTATTATCGATATGCATAGAAGCGTAGAATACATATACATACATATGTATACTATGTACATGGATGGTTTAACCGCAGAATTTTTTTCACGAACGTCTATAGTGTCTCTTCAATTAAGAACTCGGTCAATAAAAAACAAAAATTAATTTTCTTCAAAATTTGATCACAATTAGATTTAAAATTGAATTGCTTAACTGGTTTGGCAAGACAAAATCTTAATTCGATACGACTAAATGGACACACCTTGAATGTTATTGCTTACCTCCTACTGGTCACAGGGTTTCCATAATTTATGCATGCACTATGCACAGTGCATAAGCTTCGTGAGAAGTGCAAATATTGTAAGCATCACTACATTACCAGCATAAGATAAATCTCTTAATTACAACATCCACTAACTAATGGGATCGTTTGGTTTCGCTGCAGGTTAAACATCTCTCGTTTGGGCGACACGAGCACCTTCTCAATATACACTTATGGTGGTCCATCAATGAGACAAGGTTCTTAAGCGGTCGTGTGTATCTGTACGATTTACAACTCTTTTCCATTGAAAATGTTCATAATTCATGGTCTGGAGCCATTCATTGTTTCAGATAAGATGACGATGGAGCATGTCGGAGCTTAGAGTGAGTGCAGTGCGAGGAGAAGAAATCCGATAACAGTTTGCACACCTCCTTATTCCCACCAATCAGCCATCGAAGATCATTCATTCCATATATAAGCTCGACTGAATGTTGCAAAAGGCATCAGTTACCGTGCAAACACACAGCAGTGATCACTTTCATTATACCAAAACCAAAACAAAAACTTTTATTTTCAAAATGTTCAAATTGGTATGTCGTTTAAAGTTAGCATCTTGAAATAATTAATTAGCTTTTGTGTAACATTTCTAGTTGGCTCTTGCTTGCATCTTGGCTTCCGCCTATGCCGCTCCAGGAATTATTGCTGGTCCTGCTATAGTTCATGGCGTTCATGCTGCTCCAGCTGTAGTGCATCATGCTCCAATCTTACATGACCCAGCAGCCGTTGCCGTACATGCTGCTCCAGCACCAATTGCCGTTAGCCACAGTTCCTCGTAAGATCCTTAATTATATCGCATTTTATAAGTTATTTAATTAATTAATTCTTCTCCTTAATTATTTGTAGACATGTGGTCCACTCTGCTCCAGTTGTTAAAACCATAGTTGCTGCACATCATGTACCAGCTGTCGCTGTCGCTCATAGCCCAGTCCTTCTCCATCATCATTGAGACCTCATCCTTTAGTTCGGTCTTCATTTTAGTTTATGTAAATTTAAAAAAAGTTCAGCAATCATAAAAAAAAAAAATTAAATAAAAGCGCTTTCAAAAAACTTTGAATTTCCTTTTTTTTTTTTTTAGTTTAGTGAGCAATTGGAGGGTGAACGATCGACCTTTTTATGGCCAAGTTCTAGGGTATCCTTAGGTTTTCTCAGCCACTCCATCCAACCATTGGATTGCAAAATTTAAAGGTGAAAAAAAGTAGGATATTCTAGATACGATGATCATTTTCAGAGTGACAGGTAAGTTATTTTCTGAAAAAGGAAAATACTGAAAACAACAAAATATAAAAATGCAAAATACTGAGAAATCTGCAGGATCCATCAGGATTTTATTTATGTAGACATTTTCCTGATAAATGGTTTTTATATCATCTATACATTTTTTCGGAATTTTGAATTTTCATTATTTTGCATTTTAAGAATTTCGGTATGCTCTCGCATTTAGGTCTTAATTGAGATTTCCTAACAGTTCCATAATCGTGCTAGCTAAGAAAACCCGATGTTTTATTTTTTTTTCATAGGGAAACTAAAGACGATGTACAACCAGTTTAGGTGAAAACCAAGTAAATAGCAATTATTAACTACGTTCACGTAATAGCTTTTAATAACGATCCAGGAGGTACCTACTGCTCACATTAGTTATCATTTCATTAGTTTTTGTTAGAATAAGGTTTGGGTCGGCTGAAATACTTTCAGGTGTTTGATCTTGATGCTAGAAAGCAGATTTTATCGGAATAATCAAAATGTATGACTAGAAAAATGTTGTATACAAGAGGGAAAGGCATCTGTCTCGTTAACTCAGTGGTAACAACAGTCGCCCAGAAAGTAAGGTGCCAGGTTCGAAAACCGAACGAGGTGGATGCTTTTGTAATTGACAATTTAATAAATAATCTAGAAAATAATTGTAAATATTTTTCCATTCCATATACAATTTGTATTTTCGAAACTTGGTCAAACTAAATGTGCGGATACTAGACACAGACAAACAAAAAATTGTATGGCAGGTGGGTCTACATCAATCGTTTGGGAGTTACAGGGTGATTAAGAATAAAGCTAGATTTTCACATATCTTAAAAAGTACATAGAGTACGGTCACAATTAAAGACTCATTGTATGCAGAACTTCATGGCCTTTCCAACGACTGCTCAACCAGCTCCGTACTCCACTTGTTTCAAGAGTTATATGGGTCTATATAACATAAAAATTTCGGATTTTCTTACCTTTTTTTTTTAATTTTACCTATATTATTTTTTCAAAGACCTCGTTAACATAACTTATTTTTTATAAAAAGTGACCTATTACACCCTATGTGTTATCTGTGGCGCTTTAAGAGTTATTAGCTCTAAACCTCTTCTCAAACCTATTTTCAAACCAATTTTCAACGATAATTTCTAATTTCGATGTCACCTAAATAGGTTATGAGTCAATAACTGTTTAACGGCTACAGTTAGCACATACATAGGTAAAATTAAAGAGGATACAGTTTACAGTTTTTATAAAAAAAAGTTATGTTAACGATCTTTTCGCAAAAATTATAGAGGTCAAATTGAAAAAAAGGTAAGAAAATCCGATAATTTTAGTCTTGACAACCATAATTCTTGACCAGAGCCTGGAGCTGCTTGTGCAGTTGTTGGAAAGACCATGAAGTTCTGCATACAATGAGTCTTTAATTGTGACCGTACTCTATGTACTTTTTAAGATACAGGGGGTTATGTGAAAATCCTTTTTTTTTCTTAATTACTCTGTAACTCCCAAACGGTTGATGTGGACCCCCTGCCATACATTTTTTTGTTTGGCTAGGTGTCTAGTATCTGCACATTTCGTTTGATCATGTTTCAAAAATACACATTGTATATAAAACACAGTAACCGTCCTCGTTGGATGCAATTGGAATTGTTGTGAAGCGTAGTACTAAATATAACTCCGTCAGTCAAAGTGAGAGTCTCAGTGTAATCTACGAGACCTAGATAAAAGGTAGAGTGATACTCTGTAGATTTCTTTACAATAATTCGTAAGATATTAATGTGGTCTATGGAGGACTGACCATTTCTAAAACCATTATTTTGTCATTCTTATCATTCGGTCCACTGTGCCTTTAATTCTTTCCAGATTCACGGGCAACACGATTTTCCATTTGGTTAATGATTAGTAATTGTACAAATTTTCATAGTTATCTTCTTGCGGGAGCTTTAAAATTGTCCTGTTTATCACTAAGTTCATAAATTTTATCCACATCCTTTATTTCATTATCATTGTTTTCCGGAGTATATTCGCTATATCTGTACAGCGAAATGGATTTTTTTTGTGGACACTTCATATTACGTTCGTATGTAGTTGAGAATATTCGCTTTGATGAGGATCACTAGTGGAGTTGATCTTATCCTTGAGCACACTTCTCCGTTCAAGCTTTTGTCTAATTATAACAATCAACACTCATCCATTACAGTTTGCCCAAGACTTCATTCTGTTCTTGTTATGAGGATGCCAATTGTTAGTTCAAAATCAAGGTTAAGTGTAGGGGTGACTAGAACCCATTGGACACCACGACTAGAATTGATTTAATGTGTTCTCTCTCAGAGTGGTTAGGTTGAATCAGCCTTGGGGTTTGGGGTAGCTTGCAAAACTTTTTTTTTTTTTTGAGTATTAAATGTGTCTCCAGTGATTTGCAATTTTAGATAATTGATATACGAGTATAGTGTACAGTGTCCAACCGGAAGTACAGAATCGGCTCATGTGAGGCCGTTGAAAATCATCGCATATGAGGACTTTATATTCTACTAGCAGGTCTGGTTTGAGCTTTCAGCACATTCATAAGGAGAGCTTTTAAGTGCAAAAGTTAAAACACAACGTGCATATGTTATGCATTTGATTAAATAATAGAATTTCCTTGTGTTAATTTTATCGATAATGGCGCATTTTTGCCTACAAAGTCCTGTTAGTATGACGCCAATATTAAAATTTACCAGTCAAATTGACCGCGTACTATCGGAAGTTCGAACTGGTACTACTTAAGGGCAATGCTGCTTATGGAGGTACGTCCTCCCAGTAGACCACGACCCTTGCACAAATATACTTTACCGAAGAAGCGTTTCCTGCAGGAAAAGCGATAGCCGCTTCTAAGCTGCAAGCGCATGACACTCAAAATTGATCTTGTCTTAATCTTGGCACAGTCGAATAAGTTCGAAAGGTGCGACTTGTTACATTCCATATCATGGTCGCTGTCTGCGAGATCTTCAGGACTGATCGTGTTGAGATGAAGCACTTGAATTGGGTTATCCTTAATTGTAGCAACGTCTATCATTTGCTTTAACTGTACTATTTCATCTGCAACTATAAGTCATATGGCCATTTTGGTAGAAATTTCGTACAACTGGTAATTCCCAGATAAATTTCTGTGTGCTAAGAACTGCTAATTACAAGATGGATTGTGCCTTAATGGATCACCATAGATCATTACTGCTGGATCTGTCCTGTTTCGAGGCTCGAATCTCAGAAGTTTTACTTTTTCCGAACCAAACTAGATCATGAGCACATAATACTTAGCCAAAAATTAAAAGTTGACTACCATAGGCCATCATCAGGGATATATTGATCACTTGCTGGGCTCAATATAAAATTGCAACACATTGATAAATCCCTGTGGAATTTACCTAATATTGGTTGTACATTTCAGGGAACACCTACATCTACAAAAATCCTTTTATACAGGATGTCCCGTAAGTCGACGTCAAGCCGGAATTGGGTGATAGACCAAATCCCTAATCTAAGAAATAATGTAGCAAGTGTTATACCATTTTAGAATCCTTATTAAATGCCTCAACTTTTAAAGTTATTTGCCAAACTGGCGTAGTACATTTTTTTTTCATTACAGTTAGTTAAAGTTGGGTGAAATATTAATTTTCTATTCTTGGTTCGACAAAATGTGACATTTTCTTCCAAGCTGGAACAGTTGGCTTAGAATTTAAAGCAACAGGTTACATTAGCACTATTCGGGATTACATAAGAAAAATAAAATTGAAAAAAAGTAAAGATTTGTAGCAACAGCAGCTAAAGAACCATCACAGGATGTACTTTTTCTCGAAAATAAAAGAAGTGTCTATAATTTGAAAAATACATGATTTAGATTTTTTTAAATATTTTTCTGGTAACTGCTATGATTTGGTCTATCACCCGATTCCGGCTTGACGTCGAATTACGGGACACCCTGTATATAAAAATCCGCTTTCAAAATGCCATGTTAAAAATTTATGTATTATTCATGCCAGCTGGTATGTATTGAAGTACCTCTCAAATCATTTTCTTGACTATCCTTTAAATAGAACTTAGGGAACTCAGTTAAAGGGAACTGCAACATCTCAACATCAATGTAAAAACAGTACTGCTGTATGGTTGCGAGATGTGAAAATATCTCACAACCAGTAGCACTCCAATTACAAACTAGGAGACAGTAAGATTGAGACAAGATTAACATAGAGATCAGAAGCAGAAGATGGATTTGGATTAGTTTCACACTTGAATGTGATAACTGATAAATGACAGAGGCGGTAATGGACTGAAATCAAAGAATATATCGTACAGGGATATCTAACATCACTTGCAGAAAATCTAAGAACTTGAACTGGAGTCTATCAACCAACTGGGAAATTTTGTAGTGAGCTGAGCTAAAGCTATTGAGCCAAACAGAGTCGGATGGAAAGCTGCTATTTCCATTTCATTCCATCCCAGAAGGATTAAACTAAGTAGTTAAGTAAATCTTAATGTGTGTCAATATATTCGGTCTTAATTTTAGTGAGACTTTACCGTAATTCACTTATTGCCACATTTAGTTACCCACTTTAAACAAGTATTGTAGTTGCTGTGTGTCGCCATTCCGAATGAAGTCTGTTTTAGTTATAAATAACTTCACTTATTCCAAATTGGACTTAAAAGACATAAAATCTGGGCATAAAGAAAATTTTACAGAGTTCCAAAAAAATGCAAAATCTTTAAGATTTTATCTATATCAATCCCACGCTTTGTCTTATCCCATCCTGTCACCATTTCTGGAGGCAAAATAAAATCTATAATTATTCCCCACGAAATCCTTAGATTTGCCAGTAAAAATTCTTTAAATCTGCACGTTCATTTCACAGAATGCTGTTCATGTTCAGAGCAAATCGTTATGCACGTTGTAAAAATGGACGAAATTATCCTCTCTGAATATCTTAGACATAGGATTTTTCTTTTAAAAACAGCACGTGTTCGAGCTTTTTGTTTTTTTATTTCTTTGCCATACATGATTGCTAGTCATTCTACAGAAAAACGGTCTTGTATAAAGGATGCGGGTGGATTATGAAAATATCCGAGAAGTACAGTCATCCGGGACTGGTCAATTTTTGTCGTATCTTAATAATTTTTAAGTCGTCCTGTCCTTGTGCTAGGAATCATAATCGAAATTGAAATATTGATCGTCTCAGATAAAAGTCTAATGTAAACGTGCTCCTTGAAAGCTTGTTGAATAAACAGATTAAAAGGGATGGGCTTTCTTTCAGCTTAAGAGAAATCAACCCCAATAACGGATACGGTGACATATTTAGTAGGATAGCAACAGATTCAAGCGGATGGGATACATACGTATGTACATACATAATATGTCCTGCGCTGCTTTTGAAATGGATTTTATTGAAGCTTTTATGACAGTAATTATCATTTAGGAGAGCACTTCACAACTAAGAAAGACATTACCTAGAGTGATGAGGAGTAAAATTATCCATATCCGCAAAATCGCCATTTATGTACATATTATAACAGTGCCCAGCCAAATCGAAATATTTTGAATTTCTAAGCCGTACAAATTAGAAACGTCTTCTACCACAAATCTGTTAAACCATTCTAAGAAAAGGTGTTCAGAAACTTTCATTTGCACTGAGCTGTGATAGATTATCCCAAAAATGAAACGTCTTACCGCTTCGAGCTAAAAACGGTTTCAATTAACATCAATGAGGATAATAGCATGTACGTGATCCTTTTGCTAATTGTCATTATTCTTAACCTTCAATTTGTATGGAATTAAGTCCCCCATCATGAGCTATCAGTAGCATGTTGAAGTTCACTCAGTTATGACCCAAAAAGATAATTCGGAAACTTCGATCAAGGGCCTGGTACATAGTTAAGTTGATTAAATCTAGAACAATAAAAGGATGAAATCTAGAACAATAAAAGGACGACTACCTAACGATGGTAAAGGTTCTCGTCATTTATTTTTGGGTTCATTTCGCGCAATGAAGTCAATTTTCATGGGAAACAATCAAATCCAGATGAAATAGGAAGGTTTGTTTTCATTTTCATTTCAATATCGTGTAAAAGGAAAATTCATTTGAAAGAATTCTGGGTATGGGCAATAATTCCTTCAAGTAACGTTATAATGCCGTACCTTAGGTAATTGAATATTAAATTAACAATATCGTTATATATGTGGACAGAGTCAGACCAGGGTTAAATGAAAGCAGGAGGTAGTTTGGGAAAAAAATAATTCAAAAATTATTATTTTGTGTAAGTTAGAATTATTGAAGATATTTAATTTGAGCAATTAAAAAAAATATTAAGAAAAAAACGCTTAAACGTTTTATCAAAATGTGCTCGTCAAATCGTTGAAGTTGATTTTCGTATTTCTTCGTAATTCGTCGTGCGTCTTCAGTATAAATTGAAAATATCTGGGACGGACTCATTTCCAGTAAAGATCGAAATTTTTGTAAATTTGGCAACCTTATTCTGGGATTGTTAGAATAACGGCATTGAATTAGATCTTCAATTGTAATATTATTTACTGTAACCAAAGTTTTGAAATATATACACGAAAAACCTAAATTTTTATATGGCAACCCTATAAAGGAATTGATCTCAAGTTTACCTAGGTAGATAAAGATTTTTTATAGAAAAGTCATGTACAAAATTTCAAGGTCGTGTCCAAGTATATAAGGATAAAAATTATGTATGGCAATACTACGAACGTTTTCATATGTGGGATGGATGGATTAATTGTAATGAGTTTGAGGTCCCCCAAGGGCTCTCTAGAATGTAGGACACAAAAAGCCCCGTCGTTTACCCTGCAGACTTATAAGCAATCGCTCATAAGTCCCAGCCGCTCTTACAAAGTTTAGTATTGGCCTCCACACCTTTCTACCCGCCTGATGCAGTTTTGTCCAGGAGGTGTAAGCCAAGGAATCTGTAACGCTTTCTGAAGAGACCCGGACAGTGATAAAGAAAGTGAGTCACCGTTTCAGATTCCTCTCCGCATGCCTTTTCGTTAAATTTGGGTTAGGTTTACCCCACAGTTTCTTTGTAGTTCTATCCGAGCGGTTATCTAACCACAGACAACTGTGTTCGAAACCGGCCCAAGCAAAAAATGTCAGAAGCAAGGTATTTTGGTGCGATCCCGATTGTGGAGGAGTACGCGTCCATAGCTGCACCTAGACGAGCGACTTCGTCCATCTTTTCATTTCCTCTAATATCGTTTTAACCTGGTACCCATAGGACGAGTATCTCATTATACCGAGAGAGAGAATTCAAAGTGATTTTATACTCCGCAATATCTGTTTGGAGGTTGTAAAGGTCTTTGCGGTTGTAAAGAGCTTTGAAGTTGTTAAGCACTTATTCTCAATGCCTGAATTGAGGATATACCTTCCTGCTTCAATAATGGCTTTGACTTGCGCTTGGAAAACGGTTACGTGGTCTTCAAGGTGTATGGCAATATCCACATGAGAGTCCTCGCAGAAATAGCCTGCTCCAATGTTTTCTTCCGAGTTTTCGAAGTCCTTCAATATTGTGTAGATAATAGGGTTTAGTAATGGACGAAGCCCAGAGTGAGATTCCCATTCTGCCCTAGATGGTATTTTCGCCTTGAAGTTATCTTTCAGCATAGTCTCTTATACCCAATCTGAGTGAGTAGTAGGAAGAGATCATCCATAATGAGAACCCATAAAAAATTTGGTAATATACCACCTTGAGGAGAGCCCCTATGCATTGCCCGATGTAGGGGGGGGGCAACAGCTGAAGCCCCAGGGTCTCCACAAGAAAGAGGCCTTCACAATACGATCTTTTGAATTTCCGTTCTGACAAAGAAGAAAATGTTCATGTTCATATTCATGTGGCACTTTTTTTTAATAATATTTCAAAGTATATTCATGAAAAAATTAACGGAATACACGAAACATAATGAATCCTTTATAAAAAAAATATGATATTCTTTTCGGAATATATACCATATCACTCATCTAGTGCGCAATGTTAGCGTTGGGCGCTTAAGCTCTTACATTAGCTGTGTTCTTTTGGTCCCAAATAGTATTCTGCAGAACACAGGAGATTGCGAATTGAGAGTGCATAGAAGTAGACATTTGTTTGAAAGTATAGAGATAATAATCAAGGTGGCTTGATTTTAATTCTTACAAAACGCTAAGGATGTAAAACTTTGTCTCAAATTTATCAAGCTCTATTTTGAACATAGCTATTAATGCAATAGTTGTTTGGTATAATAGCAAAATCCATGACATAGGAAAGAATATTGATTTTTTTACAGACCATATTGGTGATGCCACACCGAACACTTCACTCAAAAATTTTAGGCAACCATCAATTGGCATTTTCCAATCATACGAAAAAATCATAGGAAAATAATTTATCAGTGTTTGTATCATGTTGTGGTCATTCTCTTGATTTGGTTGGAAAGGCAGGTGCTAACTCTTGCATATCAGCTATTAAATTCTTCAATTTGGATCAGAATTTATATGTATTTCTCATAACATGGAAAGAAGGATATATAATTCTGACCCCGAAAATATAAAAAAAAAGGACAAGCAGTTTTACGTCTTAAAAAAACCTACCGATACTCGCTGGTCTTGTCGAGATGAAGCCCGAAGCCATTATCGACGGCTATTCCGAAATTAAAGATGCTCTAATCATTATATCTTCAAAGCAGGAGCAAAAAAGAAGCATCGTGAGAAATGAAGCAAAAAACTTTTGCAGATGATGAGTAGCCTCGAAACACCTTAATTTGCCATCTTTCGGAACAATATCTTGAAGAACAAGCTTGCGCAGGATCCGAAAATGTCTCTTGAATCTACAATACATGCATTATGGAATCATTTAAATTAAATTTGTTGATAAATACGAAAATGTAGCTCCGAAAATATCAAAAATTGATTCGCTGTAGAACGATAAATGTGAGACAGAGTCCGCTCTATGTGCTTGTATATTACAAGACGCTAATTTATCATCAAAAGATACTGTTTGTTCCTGATTTGGATTTCTTAATCATTTAGAGGACATGTAGCCTACAAATTTATACATTTCAGCGGAGGTATTGGTCAGGAGGAGTTTGTGAGGAGGAATTGGTTAATATTCACAAAGACGATTTAGCACCAAGTCCTGGTAATGAGAGTTGGTCCAATTCGTAGCATTGATCGTTTTGTACAAAAACGATCATCAAAAACTTACTTCAAAATTAAAATTTCAGAGCTACATTTCCAAACGTTGAAATTACGTTGAGAATGTACTTGATGTTGACGGTGTCGAACTGCACTGGAGAACGCTCATTTTTGAAAATGAAAATTATAACAATCAGGCTTCGAACAACGCTGACACAGAACCGTCTGATAAAGTTATCCCAACTTAGTATTGAAAGTGATTTACTCCGAGAGATGGATTACACCAAAAAGTATTGATGATTTTTCGTCGAAATAAATAAATTATTGAAAAACTGTCAAAAAATAATTTTATCTCTGGTTTCAAAATTATTCGGGACTTTCGAAATTATTCGATTCCTTTCACTCTGCCCATGTTAGCATTGTATGGCATTGTATATATATTTATAATAATAATAATATAAGTAATGAAAAGTTTTTCTAAAAATTTTTCTATTCCATCTGACCAATTCTAAAAATTACAAGATCAAAAATAAATAAAAATTGCAACTGTATTTTGTTTTTTCCATTGTATAAAAAGTCAAAGTTACCAGAACTGCAAACTTAAAAAAAAAAACAAGTAAGAAAGCTAGAATTGGTCTAAGATCAATTCGTATGATACCCTAGATACCCTAAAATTTCGTATGGTCACCGATCTATACCTACAAGTTTGATTTTTGAAGTGGTTTTTCACATATATTTCTAGCACAGTTCGACGGATAGAAAATATCATTATAATCAATTTTATTGAATTTCATATTCTGAAGAAGTTTTTAGTACAATAAAAATATCTAGGAGTGATCGTTTTCACAGTATATGTAAAAAACTTAAATTTTTATATGGCAACACCAAAAAGACATTTCCCGAATTTCTCCATTTTTGAAAATTTATTTGTTATTACTATAAAAACACTGAATTTCAGGTCTCTATGTCGACGCGTTCTCAGGCAGTGTACAAATATTTAGTGGAAACCGAAATTTTTGTATGGCACCCCCACGAAGGAGTTGCCCGATTTGTCTCATTTTCGAACTTAATTTTACTTTTTTTTTTAAAGTCCGTGTACAAAATTTCAGCTCTCTAAGTACACGCATTATCGTGCGCACGGACGGACGGACGGACGGACATGCAAAAATCAAAATAACTTTTAATATTATGCGTGGGTGTCCAATTCATTTTGCTCTACCATCATTATTTCGAGGTGTTACAAACGGAATGACAAGCTTAGTATACCCCTATAGATTTCATCTAGGGTATAGAAACGCGTGAAGTGATAAGGCTCAAGAGAAGCGAAAAAATCATAGGAGCTGATAGAGAAAGTAAGGATGCACAAAACAATTTTCATGGAAATATATCCTCAGATCTAACTGTTATGAAAGTACATCTATTTCATTCAAAAAAGTACAATCCCGATATTGATTGTGGTCTTTTGTGTGGCGAAAAGTATGCATGTCTATCAATTAAAAATTTCAACAGGTAAGTTGTGGAGAAATATGAAGGAAAAATGAATATGTAGATAAAAAATTTAATCACATTCTAAAGATGCTCTGTATATGTTTAACAAATCTTTTATTTGTAATAGATATAATTATGCCAAAAATTAAGAACCTTCCAGTTCTCATAATCTATAAACATCTAGTACACTCGACGGCGACGATTTTTGATACAAAATGGAATGCTTTCGATTCCACTCCAAATTAATTAAAAAAATTTCCTTGGATATTCTACCATTTATCAGTCATGTTTTCAATACAATACTCTTTACCACGATATAACCATATAACCGTCTTAGCAGAAATAGAATTAAATTATTCCTATTCTATTTGGAAAGCGAGAGAATCTACCACTCATAACTATCTACTGAAAGTATTTGAAATGACGATGCACAGATGTATAGTCCACAGACGGTTTCTTTTAGCTGCATAAATGCATTAGTAAAAGTTTCAGATGACATTCGTGACACAATTGATCATGATTTGATATCTACTTTTTCTGGATTTTACCAAGGCTTTTGATAAACACCTAAAACACTTTCCTGACATCTCTTTAAATATACTAAAGATGCCCCGTAGGTATATGGTAAGGAGGTTGAGAATTATGTTTAATAAATGTTCTCCTGGTCAAATAAAATTAATACTGATATGGAATTTTCCGCAATTCAAGATTATCCGCAGCATATATTTACCTTAGCACACATCTGGATACAAAAATATTGCTAAACAAAACGTTGCTGATACATTTGAGTGCTTATGAACATTCTCATTCAGCCAGTGCTCTATCTCTTGCAATATACTGATATATAGAAAATCTAATCTAAGACAAGCGGTATAATCGGGTTTTCACATTAACTTCGTATTCCTCAAGGCTCTATCCCCGCACAGATTTTTTTCTCACTCTACATAAATGATCTTCCGAAAGTCGTTTAAATTTTCAAACCATATTTTATAAATTGCGAATAACTGGCATTCAGCTCCTTATGCCCTTGACACACAGCACTCTTAATGAAGAAATAACTAACGACTCATTAGTCTATAATGATTCATTATAAACTGCGGACATACAGCCATTTCTTTAATTAAGTTCTGCTGTCAAACTGGTTTTGATGAACTTATCACATTAAAGAAGCAATATGGATCGAATTAACGCGATAAACTTTGTTTTCATTTATTTTATTTAAAATTTAACAATTTCCAAATGAGAAAAACATTATATTTAAAAAAATATTGATTATATAATTTGTGATTTGCATTTCTTTGCATTTCTTCTTCTTATTTTTCAAATCGGCAGATGCACAGCGGAGTTCCAGATTTACATTATATGCCAAATCTAGCACATTTTTCCTCATTATAGCTATAATGAAGGAGGAAAACACTTCATTAGTGTACTTCATTATCATCTGATTTTCGAGCTAAAATGACATATACTTTTTGACACACGGCATTTTAATGAATAGTTAGTAATAATGATTCATTAGATCGTGCTGTGTGTCTAGGGTATTACCCTCTGGGGAGTGAATATCTTGTTCAAAAAGGTTAGTAGGTACTCACAAAAATTATATTAAACGGAGCGCATACATAGTACGTGCGGTACGAGCAATTATGGCCTATGCATTACAAACCGGATTGAGTGTGGATTACGTATAATTAAAAGATCTTGATTTCTAGGTTGTACAGCATTCATGTGCGCATGTGCGGAAGCGAAACATAATTGCTATTGTGAAAGACTTAGTAAATGTTTTTTTTTTCTTAAGCAAAAATATTTATAGCTATGATCACAATAAAAAACAATGAATTTGGGAAAGATTTCGTTAAATATTATAGATACCGTTCCGATTTCTGGCAAACAGTGGGATCCAGGTTTGTGGTGAGAGAGGGGGGGGGGGTGGTGCGCAACTATGGTTTAAAAATGGTATATGCTGAAAACCGAACAAAAGTTTGAAGACACTCGTCACCACGCGCAAATTTTAAATTCACAAAATTTATCATTTAAAAGATACGAGTCGAACACAGATTAGCAAGTAGCTAGCCCTCGCAACGAAGAAAGCTGCTCAAGCTTCTTTGTTAGATTATTCATTTTATTTTGGTTTGTAAATGGGAGAAGTGTAAATCTTCCATTTTAGTTAGTAAAACTAGGGAAACGTACTTTATTCAAATTCACGAATCAACATAAATTATATCTTTGTAAAATACCGGAATTAAAAATTTACATTTTTTTAAAATAGCAGGCACAGTGCAGATGCAATACATACCTTGTACGTATATAACTTCGTCGACAAGCTAAGAAAGTGTGACTTCTCCTGTTTTTTATATTATTAAGCCAAGCTCAGGAGATATCCTATGAACTATGAAGCAAAGCACAGCATGGCAAGAAGGTGATAAAGAAAGGAATTAGGGAACGTGAAGAGGGTGGCGAAGGTGCTGATGTATGTCACCCTTAAACTTTTGCATATTGCATTCCGGAGAAAAAACAGAAGATTGGAGACTGATCCACGTTCACACACGACCGAAAGTATTTTGAAAAGTAAAAGCATGTGCGTGGCTTGCAGTGCGAGTATTACATGAAGGAATCCGGGATCGGACTAAACATTTCATCAGAACATTGATCATGCATGTAGAAATATAGGAGCGAAAGGCAACCAACATTGCGGCGGTGCTCATATAAGTCCATATGACAAGCTTTTGCCACATCGCTAATGAGCTACAGGCTCTCTTGTTGACAATATCCAACGAAGCTACGGCTCTGCGACCAGCCCCGTCCTACATATGGAAATTGTATTCCATTCTGGGTCTGATGTAGGACTTGTAGAGATCGCTAGAATTGATGGGCTGAAATATTTCTCATACCTTTTCAGAAATCCAAGATATTTTGTTGCTTATTTGGCAACAGAGAATTTGTGATGTGTTCAGCTTAGGTACTAAATGCATAAAGACGATGTATCGTCAAGAAGTGCTCCATCAAAAGAAACGGGAGTGGAAAAATTATGATCTTGTTTTAAAGAGATTGGAGCTTTGGAGCTTAGATGTATTGAATTCGATGCGATTCGGTTTGCTCCTAGCGAGGATATTATCAAGGTGGTTATTCAAGGATCTAATCAAGCAATCTGGATCGACAGATGTGGTATTTCCTTTGTAGTCCGCAAGAATGTCAAAGGAGTAACCGAAATCAAGGATATTGTCATCGGCAAAACAATTAATGGGATTGAAAGTAAGGGAAAGCAGATCATTAATGAAAATTTAGCGTAGAGATGGAGATATAGCAGAGCCCTGAGGCACCCCTGCATTTATTGGCTGAGATTGAGATCTAACGCCATCTAATATAATCCGTATTAAGTGACCAGATAAAACACTTTACATCTATACTAGAAGTGGACGAGAGTGAGGCCAAGTGCTTTAAGTTTGGCTAAAAGGACTGAACTCCAGACACTATGATAGGCCTTTGAAATATCTACGGCAACGATTTTGGACTCACCAAAATTGAGAAGACTAAGGCTTCAACGTACCATAAGAAAAGTCAGAAAAAGAAAAGCCATATTGGCGATCGGAGTGGGTTTGATTAGTTTCTAAATACTTCATTAATTTGGAGTTAATGATAGATTCAAAAACCTTTTAAAAAATCGAAGTGATTGTAATTGGTCGATAATTTGAGGGATCACTACCCTTTCCTTTCTTGGGAATAGGCTGAACGTGAGCTACTTTCCAAGCAATTGGAAATTTTCATGTCGAAGAAGACAAGTACAATAGTTTTCGCAGAGCTTTAGCCAAGAATGAGGCACAGGTTTTATTTAACGGGGGCTTGAAACTATCAGGACCTGCAGCTATTTAGACGTTGATCTCCTTAAGGACCTGGAGCATATCTCTCGTATGGATGTGTAATAGATCTTCTACACATCTACAAGGGAGATGTAAAGTGGA
This sequence comes from Dioctria linearis, assembly GCA_963930735.1. Classification (NCBI taxonomy): domain Eukaryota; kingdom Metazoa; phylum Arthropoda; class Insecta; order Diptera; family Asilidae; genus Dioctria; species Dioctria linearis. The sequence continues at coordinate 295,775,660 of OZ005741.1, forward strand.
TGGAAAAGGAAAATTTGAAGTGAATCTATCAGTCTAAATATTAGTTTTATTCAGGGAGTCAACAATCACTTCATTCTAAAGTAGTGAAGGAATAGAGGAACTGCTGAAGTTGCTCCTGATAGTTTTAACCTGGGACGAGAAACCTTTTCTGCCTTTGCGTCTTGCCAATATTCTAACATTTTGGTCAAAAACAAATTTTTCTCTTTGGATACTCTTTTAGTTCTGGACATGGATGCATTTGATAGGTGGCGAAAAGCAGACTATTTCGCTTTTATTGCTTGGTAGTATACTTATCGTTAAACCAAAAGCGATTTTGCTGCTGTTAAGATCTGCTGTGTAACTACCAAATGTATTCACGGATGCCCAAGAGTTAGAATTGTACTAAATTCAAATGTGCACTGATCAACATTCCTTGAAGCAAAACAGACCGACCAAACAAATTCTCTAGGATACTGATTGAGACTTTCCCAATCTGAAGATTTAATTTGTTTGGGCCGTTGTGTAGTTTCGCTGAATTTTTCCAATTATGAGTTATAATTGTTTCCTTAAATGTTTGTTTGCCACGCCGCCGCGCCGATAATGTTCTTAGAAGCCGTCTTTACATGGAAGGCTTATCAAAGACCCTTTGGCAGCTGTTTTCAATTAAAACAAACCTTCCATTGTGTTAACATGAATAAGCTCTGTACTGCTTCAAGCACCCCGAGCAAAGCGACGCTCATGTACAGGTATCCGCGCGTGAATGATTTTGTTAGGAAAAATTCGAAGACATACTGCAATTTTTTCAGTGGTTTTGAGGGGGGGGGGGCGCTTCCTATCTGGATCCGCCCCAGAAAATGAGAAATTATAGAAAGATTGAAAAATAAAGTTTGTAAAAAATTACTGAATATATTTAAAGAAGTTGAGAACAATATTCGAATTGAGTTGTTGAAGAAAGATGTCTGAGACATCAAAAGAAAGATGGGAGGTTTGATTCAAGGGGTACAAATAAGTTACCAAATATTTAGATGGAGAATACGATAGAAAATAGTCGTCATTATGAAGATAATTAGGAGATTTAATGATTTTACAAAATAACAATCCAACAGAGCTTTCCGATTAGTCTTATAAATACAAACATATAAAAACTGGTAGAGCCTGGATGGCGTCGATGCCGTGTGCAATAAGCTTTATTGTCATGCAATAACGTGTAATTTGAATTGCCTAAAAATGAAGTTATGAGGCATATACCTGCATATACCTAGATAATAAAAGTCTATTATATTTTCTTCAAGACATCAGTTATAAATCTGACTTGGAATTTTGAAAACATTTTCAATAAAGCAACTGCGGAAAACTTTAAGTGACAAGATGTTCTTAAAGAAAACTCCAGAAATACGTTATATCCCGATTTCTTGAAAATTGAATGCCTATACCCGTCATAAAATGTTCGTTTATCTTGACCTCTCCCATCATCTCTGAAAAAAGTTCGATGGTCAACTGAAACACACCCCTATATACTATAATACGGAAATGTATGTCCGAACATAAGATTGTATACTATTCTCAGGAAATACAAACGGTAAATAAGTTCCAATTTATTCCCATAGGCACAGATATGAAACAATATGTAGTTTTTTGACTGTTATAGCCTAAAGTCTCAATGTCTTGTCCTTGTCTCCAAAATTTTATGAGATTTTTATTGTATGTACATACGAATCAGGAGTTAAGCTTAAGTTGAACTTCTTTCTCAATGTCAAGTTTTATGGAGCCCCCTTTTACATTAACTCGGCATTGGACCGTTGGGAAAGGGACAAACGAATTTTTGTCTAAAAGCTATTTGTGAAAGTGTTCTACACCAAGGCCCTATCATACTACATATATACAGCTTTATTTATTGCTATTGTCGACATGCCGCGTCTGCAAGGCAGACACCATTATTACATGAAAATATGAAGCAAAACATAAATGAAAGAATTCTTCTCCCTCTGTATTTCTCTTTAATATGATTCTCATCTCGGATATTCGGATATAATGTGGGGTTGAATCCCTACGAGAAAATGTTGCTTTCATCTGCAAACACAGCGAGTAAAAAAAAAAAAAAACAACAACAATACCAGCAGCGCAAGGAAATTGTATCTGTTTTCAAAAGTTTTCTCGACATAATTGGAGAAAATATGCCAAAGTTGAGAGTTTGTTGCCCTCTGGATCTAATCTGACAAAAAAAAACATAGAATCCTTACGATCTATGTATATTTGTGTGTATTACAATACTGTTTTTATATACTTAGATACATTGTATGAAAGTAAATATACATCAGATCGCCTGAAACCAAGTGATACCAGTTTGTTTCCTGTTGATTTTACCTTCTCGAAATTTTTCTTTGATATACGTTTAGCAACGAATATAGCTGCATACATACACGAGCATCAGCGAAAAAATATTTTTTATAGGCTTTAAAAAAAATCCTGACAAAACATTTCCTTGTATTTGATGAAATTTTATGATTACGAAAATATCAAACCACAGCAATTACCCACATTGTTCGCCAAATATGCTTGTTTCCATTTCCACTCATGCTTTAAAATTAGGTCTGCAACATTATCCTCATCACATAATGATTAACTAAATCTACAATGAAAAATTCTTATCAACGCCCATATTACTATTTCGTCATTGATCCTATTGATAATTGGTAGATAAAAATTTCAATAGTTTTATACTTGAGTTATTTAATGTTCATGTTTCCCTAATAGCCTGTAGGACCACTAATCGGTGGACCAAGGAAATGAATCAACTAAGTCTCGTGAAAGATTGAAACACATTTGGAAAAGAAATGCAACCCAAGATCTATTGAAATCGTATAAAAGAACGCTAAAACTTGCTTAAGTTACTAACTTTAGATAAACTTCAAAAATTATATAAATAGTATATATAATAATAATAAATAGTAGCTTGAGAGGAGTCAGTACTCAGCAAAAGTTTCAATACAGATACCATCGAGCCTGTAGGAAATAAAATTTACTATACGTAGGTTTGTGTCCTGAAAGTGAGAAAATTCATATCAAATTAGCCTAGACCTAGACCACAAGTCCGATTAGAGACATCTAGCGTAAAAGACAGAAACCTAACATGCAACAATTTAAGACGAAATTGAATATTTTTAACGAGAATTAACTCTCTTAAATTGTTTTTGTATATAATTGTTAAATATACTACTTTGCTTTGTATTTCAATAACTTTCAACGAAATATTGCAATTTCTCGCCGGTGAAATATTGGGAGAAAAAGCAAGTACTATTAGAGTCAAATAATTAAAAAAGTGCCACTAAAAATGAAAAAACTCGACGTTATTTGCTAGAATTAGGCTTTATCTTTCTAAAATAGTCACAATCTAAAGAAATGAGAATACCTACAAACAGGAATTTGATTTAAAAACTTCAATTCAGATATTAGTTCGAAAGCTTCTAAAAAATGGCTTTCGCTAGAAAATAAAATTTCAAAAATGGACTAAATCGGGCAACTCGTTCTTGGTGTTGCCATATAAAAATTTAGGTTTTTTACGTATACTGTGAAAACGATCAGTTCAGGACATTTTATTGTACTAAAAACTTCTTCAGAATACGAAATCCTAAAAAATTGCTGATAATCATTTTTTTCTGTCCGACGAACATATATGAAATATATGCGAAAAACCACTTCAAAAATCAAACTTGCATAGATCGGTGACCATACGAAATTTCATACGGGCATACATCTAGGGTATCATAAGAATCGGTCTTAGACTAATTCTAACTTTTTTACTTGTTGTACCTGCAAGCTGTAGAAGACCCGATACAGCACTTAGTAAATCTGTAACAATTAAATTATCTTCACTATCGCTGCTTAAGTAAGCATTTAAAGAAGCAAACCCGGCATTTTCCTAACTCAAAGCCATTTCCATATCTTCTTCGGCTAGAACTCATATTCATGTCTCAAATAGAAATGATATTTTTATAATTTGAGTTTTGGAAGTTATTATTTTATGCTAATAAATATACCCCAATAAGCAAAAATTCCAAATGTGGAATTCTCTCGCAGAATTCCAGTCTAAAAAAGTGACGGCATTCTCACACCACAGCGCTGTTTACCACGCTTATAGGACGCCGTATTCAGTTTTACAGATGTATTCGATAGAGGTACGAAAAATTTCATTTCGCATTGTTAATGGCAATTTTGTTGTGACAGTTCGTTCGTTCCTTTATTTGTTACTTGATGGTCTACACTACAGGGACTGGTAAAACCAAATTATCTGTAGAAATAGCAGAAATTATAAGTCCATAGATTCCAATATGCAGATAAAATTGCGGATTTGGCTCAGTGAAAAATAAATAAATAAATAAATAAAATGGAAGTTATGACTTCCTCTTATTTTATTTACTTATTTATTTTGAACTCAGCCAAATCTGCACTTTCACCTGAATGGAATCTGAACTTATAATTTCGTAAAAAAAAAAATACAGAAAAGCATTGAAATCCATAGGAATTCCATAAATAAATGCCATGGGAAAATCTGGGAATTCCCTGCGAAACAATAGGGAAAAAACATGGCATTCCGTTAGAATTCCACTTTCTGTTCCAACTACCAATACAATCAAAGGCTTGGAATCTCAACGCAGTTCCCTACGGTTAAAAAAGAGGGAATCTATGCGTAAATAGTACGGATTTCCAGGTAAACTCGTCAAAAATGACAAGTAAAACGAACGGAATTTCATTCGAATTGCTTAAAATGCTTTTAAAATGCAGAAGATATTCAATAAAAATATTAACAGTCCAAATAACTTTCAGTTAACGTGAACGCCACAAAATTTCGTATGGTCACCAATCTATGCAAGTTTGATTTTTGAAGTAGTTTTTCGCATATATTTCTAGAACGGTTTATCGGATAGAAAAAATTATTTTGACCAATTTTATAGGATTTCGTATTCTAAGATTTTGGTACAATAAAAATTTCTAGGACTGATCGTTTTTACAGTATATGTAAAAAACCTAAATTCTTATAAGCAACACCAAGAAGGGGTTTCTCGATTTAGTCCATTTTTGAGATTTCATTTGTTGCATGTACCAAATTTCAGCTCTCTACATCGATGCGTTCTCAGGCAGTGTCCAAATATATAGTGGAAAATGAAATTTTTGTATGGCAACCCCACGAAGGAGTTGCCCGATTTCTCCCATTTTAGAATTTAGTTTTGGTTTTTTTTTTCAAAGTCCGTGTACAAATTTCAGCTTTCTAAGTGAACTCGTTCTCGAGTTATCGTGCGCACAGACGGACAGACGGACGGACATGCCAAAATCAAAATAACTTTTAATTTTATGCGTGGGTGTCCTATTCATTTTGCTCTACCATCGTTACAAACGGAATGACAAACTTAGTATACCCTATAGATATCATCTAGGGTAAAAAATTAGCGGAAAGTAATTGAATTTTCAATTACATTACAAAGATACTTACAAATACCGAAAAGTATTTAAGAAATATTTGAGCATTACTGTATAATTCCCTTCAATTATTTTCCAATACTTACAATTACTTTTAATTACTTCGAAAACTTCAGTATTAAGTATAATATTTTAGTTAATTATGAAATGAACTAGATTAATTGTCTTTTTAATTTTTATGTAATAAAACTAAGTAGTCCCGATAAGCACGTTCCCTTTCAAAGAAATCGTAGGCCATTGGGTAAAAAATAGAAAGTTACACTCTGAAAAATATTTATTACTTGCTATTTTGCATAGAGAATTAAGCTTAACTATTAAACATAATATGTTTTACTATTTTCAAGATATTTGATTATACCCATTTTATCTAGATTATTAAAATTTTGTAAATAAATAATTCAAAGAGTTATTTCTACAACTTTGAGGTACTATTTATCATACAATGATCCTTTAGTGGGGTTATGATTTATGACAAACTGACCCTTATCTCTATCCCATTTACCAATGTTCGTTTTGGATAGTTTGAAAAGCTTCAACGTTGTGATTGTAGCTTATTTTTTGCCTTTTAGGAGTAAGTTTGAGTTCGGTAACCTGTCACAATGCCGAACACTTCTTTTACCTGGCTTTGGTTGAATTTATTATTATTTTTGCTTCATTCAACTCGTTCCTTCTTGTGGGTCTCAATCAAATTGTTTGGATAATAAATATTTTAGCTGGTCAGAAGAAAACTGGACAAGTGCGAAATTTCTTTGTAAAAAATTTTATTACTGTTTTTTATCTTTAATTTTCCACCCAAACGCTTGTTCTTGCCTCAGCTACCAGGTCGGTCCACAGGTGATTGATAGTGGAAATAAAAAAACATTCCTTTTCCATCTGTCAGTATTAATGGCTTCCTATATAGTTATTATTAAGCCAAGCCGAAGAAAGACAGAAGATGGTAGACTGTTCCTTATTCGTAGAGTTCAGAATAAGAAAACATCAGGGAATTTATTTTACTGTACGGCCTAGAGTATTTTGAAGGGCGAAAGGATGAGCTTGGCATGCAGTGCGAGTATTACGTGCAGGAATTAATACAAGGGATGAGACTAGATATTTCATCTAAACATTGACAATGCATTTAGTGATAAAGGAGTGAAAGGTATCCCACATTACTCGAGCTAGTCGACAGCGAGTGTCACATTGCCAATGAGCTTGAAGGATTTTTTTTTACAGTATCTAATAAAGCTAAGATTGTACGATCAGGTCCGGCACATATGTAGGAATTATATTCCATTCTAGGTCTATTCTATTTCTTATACATTTTCAGAAATCCAAGCCGTGTCTGTTGTATATATGTATATATAACAAAAATGTATTATACATGGTGTTTCCTCCATGGTAGTACAAGGAGCCACGTCTCTCTAGTACTCACCTAGACAACAAAAAGTTGTTTGGCAGGGGGGCATATCAACCGTGTCGGAGTTACAGAGTATTAAGAAAATATGCAAGGTTTACTCAAAATACCCTGAATCTGAAAAATGCAGGATGTACGGTCACTATCAATAGCTCAATTGCATGCATGGCATTCATGGTCTATCCAACGACTGGTTAACCAGCGGAATATACCTCTCCTCTCAGGAGTTCTGTGGGTCTAAACCAACAATTTCGGATTCTCTAACTTTTTTTTTAGATTCACCTCTTTTTTTACTAAGAGGTAGTTAACATAACTTTTTTTTATAAAAACTGTAAACTATGGGCTTTCCTCTTTAGTTTGAACTATTACACTTATGAGGTAATTGTAGGCGTTAAAGAGTTATTACCTCTTAACCTATTCTCAAAGCTGTACTCAAACCAATTTTCAAATGCAATTTTTTCCCTTAGTGATTTAATATACGTCATTTAAAAAAAATATCGCCTAATTTCGGTATGACCTGAATAAGTTATGAGCTAATAGCTCTTTAACGTCTACAGCTAGGACATAGCTGTAATAGGTCAAATTAAAGAAGATACTCTACAGTTTACAATTTTTAGGGATAAAAATAGTTATGTTAACCACCTTCTGGTAAAAAAAAAGAGGTTAAACTAAAAAAAAGCTAGAAAATCCAAAAAATTGAGTTAGAACCTCATAACTCCTGAGAGGAGAGAGAGTATACAGCTGGCTCGTTTTGAGATACAGGGTGTTTTGTGCCTAGCATATGTTCTTAATCACAATGTAACTACGAAACAGTTTATATCGCCCCCCCCCCCCTACCTTGCCATACAATTTTTTGTTTGCCTATGTGAGTACTATCACCTCCGCTCTATGGACCACCATAAATGAATTAACTTGTATAACAAACAGGAATGACCGGGAATTACACAGGAATTATGTAGATAAAATAGATTTATGTGATGCTAATAAGATCGTAAGGGAAATATCCTCTATTCTGTAATCACAAGAGATATTAATAAGTAAAAGCGGTGGGCAGAAGATCTTCTGGATACTTACATCGTCTTAAACAATTGTTTACAAAAAAATTAGAGAGCATGAAAATTAGTCGGCGAATCGTCAGATGAAATTTAAGCAAACAGGGATTGAAGTATTATTGGTGCAAGACAGTAATCACATTGTTGGCTTAAAATAAAAGCAAGAAACTGCAAGGGATTGGCCTTTCCTAGTCTAAACAAGACTTGATGCCCTTTGATTGTTCTATCGACGAGTATTTCAAATCGCTGTAAAACGCTTACAACATCCCTGTCAAAATACTTTCGGTTGTACACTCGAATTCCCGAATTTGAATAGTCTACCATCCTCAATTTTTCTGCTGGCTTAAAATCTGGCATCTATGCCACTCTCTTAATGTCCTCCTCTTATTCCTTATCCTGTCTAATTTCTGCCTGTGCTATGCTGCTTTGCAACATAGCGTAAATCCTGAACTTTAATAAATAAAATTAAAAAAAAACAAACACAAGCAATTTCATTGGAGAAAATAATTAACTAAAAAATTAAAAACTTGCATACATAAATAAATACAGATTATATCTGTATATTACTGGTTTGATAAGTTTTAATGACATATGAAACACTTTTATGCGTAAAACAAAAAACCTAAGAACTGAATTATCTTATGAATTTAAAAAATATAATACTTTTCTCCCGGTCATAAAAGAAAAAGCAGCAGGTACACAAGTCTATACAGAAATTTTTACCTAAAAATTATGATTTGCATATTTGCCGTGAACCAAACCCAACCAAACCAGACCACTTGTTCCTTTACTAAAGTCATAGCATTTGGGCACAAATCCTGATTTGAACATTTCTTGAATACAAAACATCGTCCAAATCTAAGAACGTAGAAACTTTTCTAAAGTATTCAAAACTTTTCTCGGTGAGATGATAATAGAATTTTTGATTTTTGTTTATTTAACACAATTTAGAGAGAAATAAAAATTCCTTTTCGTACGGGGAGTACCAACGCGATTTAAATACAAATGAGTTTACAGGATTTCTTCGATTGTATGGGAAATATACTTAAATACATATCGAATTTTTTGAATACCATGAAATGTAATGAAATTCAAATGTCTGTTATCCACCTAATTAATAAACCGTTAAAAATGAAGGTTTTGAGACCTAAGACGACGAAAAGGCGCCATGTGGCTTGAGAGTCCATGGAAATTGCTTTAGGTGGGTACACTTTTAAATAAAATTGAATATATCACTAGTTTTGATATTAATAAATTGGAAGAAGATATTCACCAATAAATTGACCTTACATTTGCTATCCAACGAAAATTTGAATTGAATTAAAAATTAAGTAAAGAAAAAAGTTTAAAAACAGTGAAACGCTTAAAGTAATTATATGTTTGATCGTCCGGATACTTTAGCATTAAGGGGAAGATATAAAAATATTTTAGTGTAGGTCTGAAGATTAATTGATTAATTTGAATTAAAATTTTTCAAATACTTAACAGAAACTGATTTGTTTATATCGCCAAAACCATTTATAATTAATAATCAGATTAATGGAGTAAAAGCTGATGGAGTTTTAATGCCCACGCTATTTCGAATTAGAAAAAATTTTGAAGCACCAATTTTTTTAAATTCGACATTTAAAAATATGTAACAAAATTGTCGAGATATGAAAACAAATTAAATATAAATATCAAAACAAAATTGTCTTACCTTCGTTTACCCATTAGATTAGATTAGATACGTTGAACGGGTGTGCAAGCATTGCATTCAGGGGAGCACCAACAACATCTCCCCTCCCCCACCCCCCAGAGGGACAGTTTTTTTAACTCGCACCAGTATCATAAATAATTATTAACTAGCTTTCATGAAATTTTCAAGAAATTAATAAATTATTATGAATGATGGTCAAACTTTTATGATTTTTTAATCCCTGATCCCGTTAAGATCCCAAGTTAAAATTCTGATATATTTTAGAAGATTATATAAGGTAGAAAATAAAAAAAGATAATGAAATTAAAAGTTACATCTTCCAAGGTATTCAAGGATAACGGATATAATCTTAATCTTTGATATCGCTTTCGGCATATATTTTTGAGTTGGAATTCTTCTTAGATGGCTTGAAATTTAAACTTTCAAGTAAGCCGTTTTCCGTTTTCTGTTTTCCGTTTTCCGTTTTCCGTTTTCCGTTTTCCGTTTTCCGTTTTCCGTTTTCCGTTTTCCGTTTTCCGTTTTCCGTTTTCCGTTTTCCGTTTTCCGTTTTCCGTTTTCCGTTTTCCGTTTTCCGTTTTCCGTTTTCCGTTTTCCGTTTTCCGTTTTCCGTTTTCCGTTTTACGTTTTCCGTTTTCCGTTTTCCGTTTTCCGTTTTCCGTTTTCCGTTTTCCGTTTTCCGTTTTCCGTTTTCCGTTTTCCGTTTTCCGTTTTCCGTTTTCCGTTTTCCGTTTTCCGTTTTCCGTTTTCCGTTTTCCGTTTTCCGTCTTCCGTTTTCCGTTTTCCGTTTTTCGTTTTTCGTTTTTCGTTTTTCGTTTTTCGTTTTTCGTTTTTCGTTTTTCGTTTTCCGTTTTCCGTTTTCCGTTTTCCGTTTTCCGTTTTCCGATACTAAGGTAAGGTTTTGATTTTATTTCAGTATTTCAGTTACAGGGGGACCAAAGATCCCAAACATGGTGTCCTAAACAATTGAATTTTAATCGATAGTGAAAGTGTCATTAAAGCGCTCGATTCGATTACTATATTCTATAAACTAGTATGATAATATCTGAGCACTATGAACTATTCCACTCTTCAGAGGATTTCAGTTCGTGGGAACATTAATGAGAGGAAATTGGCTGACTAATCAGCTCGGCAGGACTTTTTTGTTTACCGTTCTCATGGCAAATATATTCATATTCAAATCTCGACACTTTCACTATCTAAAAACGTGCTACACATGGAAAAACCTAAGAATCTGTGCTATAATATATTTCCTGTCTACAATATACGAAAAAAAAAAGATACAGTACACGCCCTAACTTTGGCTAGTTGAAAAGCTTGGGGAAAAACAGGACACTCCCTTTAGAATAGCTGCACTGATGTTAAGGAAAAGGAGACTCTTATTCACTTTCGCCAAACTACAAACTTGCCAGGGTCAGATATCGGCCGGAGGTAGCTTCATCTTCAATGGTCTTAAATATATCTCTATATACGTAGAAGGTAACGGGGATAATGAAAACTTCACAAGTTCTGTTAACATGGATGTCTTAATCTGTATCCAAGGAGACTTGTATCAGTTGACAGTAATTAACAGCTCGAAGATACGGTGAGTCATTTAATGTGTTGTATTGAATTGGTACTTCTAAATGCTAATTGATGTTCGATTCGTCAATCAGAGTTCAAGAAGCTGAATAAACCTACCAATTAACCATAGACCGAAAATATGGAGTAAGATTATTTAAATGAATTCTGTTAAAATTTATCGACAACCATGATTATTTTCATAAGCTCCTGGCTAAATTATAATCATAGCGTCATAGTGGGTCAAGCTACTTCCATCAATTTCCTAATAATGTAGAGCAAAATAGCGGCAATGAAGGTTATATATAAATACATACCATACATCTACTTATTGGTGAGTTAGTGGTGGTGATACAAAAATTATTTACTGATCTTAATTTTAAAATTCTTACGTCATCGAAATGTACGGCCTATATATCTGTGGTTTTTTCAAATAACTCGTTATCTGCAAAATTTACAATTTTAAACTAAATATAACATTCGACATAAAATTTTATATTTTATAATCCTGCGTACTCTGGTATAGCAATTACATTATTATTAACAAAAGAATAACCACTTAAGTACCCAAAAATCTTAGATTATTTTTTCAAGAAACAGCACAAGTAGACATGCTACCGAGAAGTTAAAAAAATTGATCAAATATCAATGCAAGTGCAGATAAGTTGTTATTTTAAAATAAAATTCCGACTTTTTTAATTTTCATTGTTTTGTTTGATTTTCTTCAATTTTTGTTTGTTTATTATTAACAACAATAATAAAAGATGGCGTTTATCAATACCAGCATTAACAACATTCATTTTCATTCCCAGTCATTTTGCCTGATAAAATCTCAAGGCTTTCGCGATTTTTCTTTCTTTTTCAATAAACCGCATAAGTGAACTCCTGTAGCGATTACTGATTTCAAATAAATATTCATCTTCAATTGAGTCGTTAATTCGCACACAGTATATCGAAAAAAGTGTTATAATTGAGAGCGAAAAACATTGTATGTGCAACTTTTGCGCCATATTTAACATTTTTTGAAAAATAGTATCAGTATACTCTTAATAAAATTTATTTCAAAACGTCCTGTGAGAAAAAGAAAAAAAAATCCACAATTTGGTGATTTCCCAAAACTTTTTCTCACTTTTTTCGAACTTTCCCTCGCTTTCTCAAAACTAACTTTAAATAACGAGTTATTTGAAAAAACCACAGATATATAGTTGCATATGTGGACTTAAGTAAAGTAAAGAATTTTTTAAAATTAAAATACCCAAGGTCATGAAAGATATCCAATTACATTTGATAAAAAATTGATTTAATAAAGCATAAAAGTTGAAAATCTTCTTATGAACAGTGGATACTCCAATAAAGCTTAGAATTCCTGTCAATTTCCCTTTAGAAACGTTTCATACATACAAAGAGACGATGAAATGAGGAAAACTTTCAACATACATCCTTTCTCCTAACCCTCATATTATGTAGATTGAAAACGTAACAAACCATATAAGTTCGGATATTCCGAAAAAAAAGTTCCAAAATTAAATCAATCCTCAGTAAAATGCAAATTTTGAGATTTCAGTAGCTCCTAACTGCTTGCATATTTGAAGAAAGTTTAATTGGAATCAATCAAAAAGTTTTCAAGGTCACACAGTTGTTAATGGTACGAATTTGCCATCTACTATTGGTACAGGACAGACGGTACCGCGCATCGTGATTTAATAAGATGGCGATAAGGTAAACTGTCACATGGAGTAATTTAGATATTATTATTATGTAGATACATACAGCACCACATTGCTTTCAGCTTCTTAAGCGACCAATGACGCAATTAATGAAGAGATTGCATAAAGGTAGCTACTCAATGTTTCAAGTTTAATGGCACGCGTGCAATGCTTTTTGCTTCTCAAGTTCATGCCTTGTCTATCGAAAATGTTATCTCTTAACTCGATTGTGTGATTTTCTAGCATACTAAAGGTAGCTAGTAGGCGTACGTATATATTGCTATACATCTCACTATAATGTGTATATGTAAAACTATGGGTATAACCACGAACATAGCTCGCAGTGATTTGCATGTCAAAACGACTGAAGACTTGAAACTCATATACAAAGTAAAAACGTGCAGCATGCCAAGTTTGCAGACTTTAAATACTTTCCAACTTTTTTACCTTGTTAGAAACCTTGTTTGCTGTTCACTGACATGACAAGAGTGATTCTGTGGCATCTTTGCCAATTTGCATTTAGTCCTAATGAATTTATGTACCTATATTGATTGTGTTGCTGATACTAATAAAATGTCTAAGTACTCTTAGATAACTTGATTTTCCAAAATTAGAAAATTCGTTGAAAACACGTGTGTTGGTACGGCTATGGCACATTATTATACACACACTCAGCCTTCAGAAAGATCTAAGGCCATATGCACACTTTCACTTCCTCTTCTATGGATACTTATTAGAAACTTCTTGTTACACTTTCAGAAAAAAATGCAACTATTATTTTTGATTAGTGACATCAAATCTATGGATTTAATAAGTTTTAGATTTCTGAGTTTTCAAGCTTTTAGCATATAAGTTTCATGTTCTTGATTATAGTTTAATTTTCATTACCGAGCCAATATTACTCGGGAATAATTAGTGAGCTGATGATTTCGTGGATTGTCTTGACCTATCCCCTATGGATAAGGTCTAAGATACACTGTTTGCTGCCACGAAATGGGGCTTATGAAATGACGCCCTCTATCTAAACTTACCCCCAATGAATACGTCTAGAGTGACTTGATTGCAGATTATCTGATGCGAAGGCGTCTTTCAGACCTACCCCAATGTATATGGCTGTAGTCCACTTATTTGCTGTAGTCCAGATACGATTGCTGGGGCACCAGAAGGACAAGAGACTCGTACCCGGGAGTTATTCTCTATAGGCTCAGGAGTGTTTCTGATAGCGAAATAATATAGGTTCCGCTTCCAGGTCGGGTGGCACAAAGTTTACCTTCGGGTTGATGTAGTATAACGCAAATCCTGTACAAAACCTGAATATTATTTCTGGACTGTTGGAAGAAATAAAGATAAATATAATAGATCGGATTCTTATGATATTTATTTGAGATTATAAATTTCCTCCGTTATTGGTAGATAGTTCGAAAATATTGACAATAGATATTTTTGTTTTTCTGATTCTAAATAACTTGCCTCTCCAGCGAACTAAAGTAGACTAACTTAAAAGCTAACATAATTTTGATTTCTTAAATATGTATTATGGCTACTGATTACGCTACACAACAATTCGATTATGCAGCACAAAATAGAAATTTGAAAACTATGTAATTTAGGAACATCCTTAATTCTCAAGTCAATACAGCGGCTCAGACAAAGTACAGTTTGGGTACAAAAGCAAGAGTGCCTTCACGTCGCCACAATTTTTTCAATATAATTCAAACGTATTTCCGGTATGTAAACTATTCCAGAGTATCTTTCTGCGACGTCACTAAATCAGGATCAAATAAAGTCATGATAATTTTTAATTAAATGCAATAAGCGCTATGAAGACACACTTAATGCAGACATCATTGTTACATGTTCATTTAGTGTATCCTATTTGAAAGAATGCAGCCACTTATTTGAAAAGATATTTGTGAAAAACAGATCTGAACAAATATTCCTCTAGCAACCGAGAGCGTTTTCTCTAAAGAACGTATAGGATGTTCCGAAAATATTGTACAATATTGTCAAAACAATTTATTTAAAGAATATATTTAAATTCGATTTTATTTTTTTGCAGGAATTTTGGAAAAGTGAGAATAAATTTCATGAAAACTGATAACTGATATCTGTGTAAAAATAGACTACGTTTTGGTATTATAAAGGGTAGTTTAAGTGCAAATATTTTATTACTATGCTGCAGTTTAAGAAATATTAAAGAATAATAATTATTTATGTGCGCCGAATTTAGGAATAAAGCAAAAACTATAGATTTTTAGGGAAATAATACGTATTTAAAAAAAAATAATAATATGATTTCTTTTGTAAATCACATCCGTTCCTTATCTCTTAGCATGATAGAGTATTTTCGAAACACTTTGTATATAATTAACCCAAAGAAAGAGAGAGTAAATTCGTTGAAGAGACCGTCGAAGAGCTCATTGACTTAGAGGTAACTGCTGTAGTCGAACCGCGGAAACGAAATAATTTCAATGAAACGTAACGTTGATAGCTCTTTTTATGATAATTAATTCGGGAATATGACGAATTCCAGACGCATAAAATTCAGAAGGGACAAAATCCAGAAAAATTGAAAAAATCCGGATATGAGAAAATTGAGAAGGGACAAAATCCAGAAGTGACCAAATTCAGAAACTAAAAAATACATAAAATGTCAAAATCCAGAAATTGTAAAAATTGTTATACTTAATTATATTATAAAAATATATATAAATTATTTAAAATTCACATGAATGAGTCATATATGTACTGGTTAGTATATTGGGATTTAGTAATGGAAGATTTACATCTGATGGAAACCGGTGTCATTCAGGAGAAAGTTCTAGTGCAACCCAACTGTGCCCAGTTTATATGTGTCGTAGACACTTGATGTAACTCAGCACTTCACGAAAAGTCTAGGCAGTTCATGAAATGTAGGCAGATAGTGGAACAGCTTGCGCTTAAAAAGTTTTTACCGCTGGCTTATAACAACGGACTGAGCGATTTGCTATTTCATGTGGCACAAAAAATATTGTGTTTCTGTATGTCAGAGTTTGAGCATCCTTTAAAACGTTTACTACATAAAAACATGTAAAACTTAACCAATCACATGATATTACACAATCGGCGTAATGGCTTGTAGCATTTCATAAGTTGTTTAAAAATTTCAGACACTTCGTGTAAAAGCTCATTAAACTAAACTGTTACCAACGACTCTATAGCTGTGTTCTTTTGTGAACAGAGCAGAACAAAAGAAACACAAAAGAACGCTTCAAGAGAACAAAATATTTTATCCAGCAGTTGGCATTACTTTTAAGTTTAGTTATGAAAAAGTTGACAGTGTCAAGCGTTTGTTATATTTTCTGAGGTGTCAAGAGCAAAAAATGAATACAGGAAGGTAAACTATTTTATATTTTCGGTTATTACTAATTACAAAATATGTAAATAAATAAAAGCTATTTCTGATCTTACAGAAGATTCGTGTTGGAAATAGTTAAGTATTGGTCGGGTCAAGAATTTGTTTCACAATTTTTTATGATAGTTTTAGCTGTCAGCTGAGCTTGACCAACTTCTACAACTAAGAAATTGGAGAACAGCGCCCCTACATATTCATACAAGATTTAAATGAAGCGAACTAACAAATAGTTCGCTTCATCGACAGAACAAATTTGTTCTCTCCAATGTATGAGAGCTCTGGTACTACAACAAAAGAACACAGCTTATAATACAAAGATGCTGCAGGCATAGAGCTCAATTTTCTAAAATAGATTTGAATAGGCTGAACCACAATAGACGTAAATAACTGTACGAAATTAAACGAGACAGAGGTTAACTTACGAAAAATTGATACTTTTAGCCTAAATATATATCACATTACGTAAGAGTTATTATCTTGATATTTAATGTTTTCAATTTTGAAAAGTGGTAAAAGTGAAAAAACTAACAAATGGAAGTTGATGTAATTGAAGATTTGTGCCTTCTATTAATTCGCAATGCTCGAATGACATTTTATGTGTTAAATTTTAAAAGGTGGTAAAAGTATAAAAAATTAACAAATGGAAGTTGATTTAATTGAAGATTTGTGCTTTCTATCAATTCACAGTACCATTTTTATTCCATTTTAAGTTTTACATTGCACTTTTAATCATTTAGTAATAGATTAACTGTTTGACGCATCGCGTTCTTACGGAATGAGCGATTCTTACCGCACCTTTACTGACTGCAATTTGACTTTTAAATTTAACGAAAGTTCCCCTCACACGAGTTAAAGTTAATTTGTGTACGCCTGTTAAATTAAAGGGCGCGTTCGCTTTACGTAAGTAAATGTACTTACGTTTACTTCTATTGTGGTTCAGCCTAATATCTGAAACTCCACAGTGTTTCACACCGACAAATCGTCTTAGGGAAACCCTCACTTTTTTCTTAGAAATTTTCTGAATATTTTTTTTTTAGATTTTGTACGCATTTTTGGGGCGGCCGACAACGGCACACATGGAGTGTGTTGTATCTGAAAATAAATAACTCCATCCGGTTACTAAATGAACAAAAATTCTGCCGAAACATATTCTGTAAATTTCTACGAAGAAATGAATGCTTATTGCTTAACTAGCGTCTTCGCTCATAAAAACTATTAGCCGTCCCCCAAGCACCTGTTGTTGGCCAAATGTATACAAATTCTGAAGAAAAAATATTCAATATATTTCAAAGAAAAAATTGGGCCCTTCTACATCAGGTCTAGATCGTTGTCGGTCTCCAATATGTCCTGCATACAAATTCCAATGAAAATATTTGCAGTAAATTTCGAAGAAAAAATTGAGGGCTTCTCTACATCAGGTCCAGGCTGTTGTGCTCATGACTAGTGGAAGCCGTGTACAATGCGAAGTTTTAATAAAGTGGTGAAATCTCGGAGATTCCACATTATTTTTCACTGAGGCCAAACTACACAATGTGCCTGCAATATCTTTGTATTATAGAATCTTTGTTCTTACACTATCTGCCGCCTACATTTCATGAAGTGCCTGCACTTATCGTGAAGTGTTGAGTTACATCATTTGAAGAAACGTGTAGCTCAAAAAAAAATTTTTTTTTCAACATAACAATTGTTAGTCACGGACACATTTATGGGAGTCCTTGAGCCACACCTGTCTTCATACATATGCAAATAAACTGGGCACAGTTGGGTTGCACTAGATCCTCATCCTGGATAGCACAGGTTTCCATCAGATGTAAGTCTACCATCGCCCACTCCCAATGTTCCAAACATCATGAAGAATTCAAACTATGAGGAATTCCAGAAAAAAATCCAGAAATATATTCGGGCGCGCGAGTATTTTTTCTGAATTTCCTCTGAATTTCGTCACTTCTGGATTTTGTATTTTCTGGATATTGTTTCTTCTGGATTTTCTCTTTTTGAATTTCGTCACTCTGGTTTTCGTATCCCACCCAACTAATTCCAGAATTTCAAAATATACATTAAAAATTAAGACAAATACCTATCTAAAATAATTTTTTTGCTTTTTTTCTGTGCTGTGCACAGAGTTTATTACTATTATAATCTTTGATCTGATACAAAATTATAATTTATTTGAAATAAGGACAATAAATAAATAAACCAAACGATACAAAAAGCTAAACCTAAATAAAACTACGTCCCTATTCGTAATACCTACTTACATATGAAAGAATGCGAGAAAATAAAAAAACAAATTTATAAACAAGGAAAAAGTGAAAACAAAAGGAAAAATAAGATTGAATAAAAAGTAAGAACAAAATTACAAGGGGTGTTAAAGTTAGCCCTATAAATCGATGCTGATGCTGATAAATGAAGCTGCGTCTTAAACATTTCAGGAGACAACATTTTCTGAATCTTTCTAGGAATTAAGTTCCATTTTCGAATTAGTCAAACGAGGAAAGATCTTTCACCAAACTTCGAGATGAGAGCAACTAGAATTTTATATTATCATTGGCCATAACCGTCTTTCAAGCTCATGTAACAAATATGGGGATCACATACATGCCTGGAGGATCGTTCATGCCTAGAAGGATATCTTGACAGAACCGAACACTTTCTTTGCAGGCCTTTCTGTTTCCATCAATGTGAGGTTTTTTCTTTGTGTAGATTACCACAATAGACAGCCTTGGCCTCCGTGTTTGGGATCTATCATTCCTTTCTGCCTTAAAAAAACAATAATATACTTAAGAATATTCATTATAAAATTACTTTTCGTCTCAACAGTTCTTCATTGTCCCACAACCCACCTTTTATGATTTTGAGCTATTTATGCCGTTTAGTAAATCGACCTGGCTCTTCAATTTGCGCTAATTCAATTTTAGATTGTATCATGTAGACATGTTTTTAAGCCACCTTCCGGCCTTTAATGTCGCACATAGAAATTACATTTTTGTTACGACGAAGCATACCTATACCTCTGCCTCCTTGTCCCATGACGATTGTCCTATATCCATTAGAATGATTCTCTTTGTTCAATATCAAACGTGTCTTTTATCCGCATAGGGTGTTTGGTGCGAATGTTTGTTCCATATCCAATTGGCTTGAACAGAACTGTATATTAAGTAGGTAAGGAGAGGGGTGCGAATTGATATTTGAATCTACGAAGAGTCAGTAGTATTATTAAGGCCACAAACCAGACCAAAATCGAATCTAAATACCTGCAATATATTTAACACAGAAGGTAAATTGGCTTACCCAAGCAAGATTATAAAATTGTATACCGTCTAATATCTCACTGAAAAGTATGTTGGGTAATTTAGTAAGTCGGGCTACAATGGTGTCCAAGCAATTGTTAATAATATCACACCACACATTTACCTTAAAACTCGTTTCATCATGTCTCATTCTAAAATGTCGTGAAGATTCAGGTGGAACTAATTCGAATGAAGCGCCAAACTGTCCCGTTCTCTGTGTTAATTTTCTGTTAAATTTTTTTAAGGTTTTTTTTTTTGTGAACAGAGGTAAAAGAAGTAAATAACATACTATTCTAAAAAGTTGCTTATTACTAAATTAGTGAACTACATTTTATTATTAAAACAATTGCAGGTCGAGTTACTAAAGAGCCCAACATACCTTCCTGTGATACGCAGTATGCAGTATTTTGTGATCTAGCTTGAGTAAGACACTTTACCATCTGCGCTTACCTGATGCATTAAAGAATAAATATATAATCAAACAGATTGGCGGAACATACCTCCAATCCTAACTGTGCTATAGCCTTATGGATATTAATAAAAATGCATAAGCTGAGCGAAACTTTAAAAAAATTAAAATTAATTAAGACTTACTTAAGAGAGTCAATATCTCAGGACTCAGAAGCAATTTGTAGGGCTCTCATTTCTGTCAATTGAAAATGAGATTAATTAATTAATATTTTAAACATTATTCTCCACATCAGTGCTTCGTCTAGTACTAAGGTCCGCGCTAATCTAAGTTTTAGCGAGTCTCCAATATCGGGCCGTTCTTTAGCAGCTAAAATATAGTAAAAAAAAAGACGAAGAAGAATTTTGCAATTTTTTTCAGAAATACAACGCGTGAGTCATAATATTTCTAAAAACAGGTAATTAAAATTATTTGGAAATATTAAAAATATTAGAATAATATGTATAATGTATACAATAACAATAACAAAAAAAAATAATAATAATGATATTGAAAATACGGCCACGAGAACAAATCCATTTCATTCGTACTTACAGCAAAGACTACGTTAACTACAAAAATCCGGTCAATAAATTCTCAAATCTCAGAACTCTGATAATATATTTTTTAGTAAAGAACGGCCCGGGTGGATAAACTCAAGCTAAATTTTTTGGAGACTTACTGGTGGTGCCATCTCTAATCAAAACCCAAAAGCCAAATTTAGCGCGTTGACCTTAGTACTGCTCTTGCTAAATTCAGGATAAATTTTCGCTAAAGCCGTTCGCGCTAAACTAAATTTTAGCGGGTCTCCAAAATCGGGCCGTTCTTTAGCAGCTAAAATATGACAGCGGAGACTCAGAGAAAAGATATATTAAAAACAAGAAGAAGAAGAATTTTGCATTTTTTTTTTACGGAAATATAACGCCCGGTCATAATATTTCTAAAAACAGTTAGTTAAAATTATTTAGAAATATTAAAGATATGAAAATAATATGCATAATGTATATACAATAAGAAAAGAAAAATTAACAATGATATTGAAAATGCGGCCACGAGAAGAAATCCAATTCATCCATAAATTTATCAAATCTCAGAACTCTGACAATAAATATTTTTAGCGTGCTAAAGAACGGCCCGGGCGGATAAATTCAAGCTAAATTTTTTGGAGACTTACTGGTGGTGCCATCTCTAATCAAAACCCTAAGGCAAATTTAGCGCGTTGACCTTAGTACCGTTCTCGCTAAAATTCAGGATAAATTTTCGCCAATATCGTTTAGCTTGGTAAATTTTCATACAAAATTTAGTTTAGCGCGGACCTTAGTACTAGGCTTAATAGCCTTTACATGGGCTAATGTCAGGCGGGCCAGATGTTGATGGCAAGGAGAGCCAACAGTACGATATAATTCACTATAATTGCTCATGTGGCGTGTTTTTTGAACTGCTATCTATCAATGTTAAAAAAATCTATGTGAAAAAAAATCCGAAGAAATTTTGTCGCTGAAATTTTTAAGATTAAAATTAATTTTGAATGAAAAATATGAAATGCTATAAAACTATAGGCATCAAACAGAAAATAGAGGCGCATTTTCTAATCTGCAACTGTGAATTACATACTTTTAGGTAATGTATGTAATCACATGTCCATAATGTAAACTAAAAAACGTCAGCATTTCATTGTACTATTTCTAACTTTTTATGTTGGGTTACTTTAGGATTTTCTTGAATGAGGGCGATACAAAAAATTGCAATTTCTGCAACTCTTAGAAGATGGGAGTACCCCCTACACCAACCTCCTTTTCAAATATTCAAAATAACTACTTACTTCTATAAAATACCATGTATGTACATATATACGAATAATATTATCATTTACAGCTTGAAACATGTATCTACTCTCTTCTAGAACAGAGGCATGCACAAAGTTTCTATGCTAAGAATTATAGAGGAATTCTTATGTAAATTTCTATCGGGAAAGGCCTTACAGCCAATTATGTGAGTACGGTCCAACTTTTATTTCCTATCGGTTATTTTAAAGATCCTTTCGAACATATTATTCAAATGCTGGAAAAACATCCCAGAGTGAAGCATTACTTGAATACTTGAAATGTCAGTGAACTCCAAAAGGGATGGAAATGGAAGAGAAGCCTTTTACTCATTCTGTTTAACTGTACTTTTTATTATGCTTACCAACACTACTACTCTGGAATACCATGACATTGGAATGAATTGCGTTTAAGATAATTCAATTTATTCATGAGATTACCTACGGCTTTAAAACTCCCTTTTACAAAATTTTATCAGCCCGCGGCCCATTCAAGTACACAGGGAATTTATCAAAGGATGTAATAATTAAAAAGAGCAAATTGTCTTGTCGATTCTCTAGGTTGTTGGTCCCCGTCGTTAATAATACTCGTTATTGTATAATTTGTTCCGAAACGCCAAGAATATCCATTCTAAGCATCAGCAAATTTCTGAGTAGTATCTTAATGCCATCCAGAGGTCAACGCGTCACAATGTCTGGCCAAGCTCCTTTCGCAAGGACATTTATGATTGCGACATTGATATTGACGGCGAACTGTTTCTAAGAAACTATTGTGTTTATGTTGATGTTAGGAATGGGTCGAATTTAATGATGTCAGCACGACCAGCACGTGGAGAATCTCCTATACTAAGTTGGTATAGAGAAATAGAAGGATCTAGGATTTGAAAAGAGAAGATGACAGTTTTCTTACTTACAAAATAGCTTACAGGTGGAATTTTCTTAGTTTTATTTTTAGCTCAAGTTAGGTATATGAAATTACATTTAAGGCACCTTCTCTAAAAAAAACAAAAAACAATTTATTATTTACTAAAGCAGTGATTATGTATGCTTCGCTTCTTAAATTAAATTACAATTTCTAGGCCTTAGGGTTAAAGATGTTATCTGCCTTCTATATAGATATAGAGAATATAGAGATTTCGTTTGATTATCTCCTTTTTTCACGAGGTGTCTACCATATTCGAAGATTATATCGATCGATGCTCCTTCCTATAACAGTAAAGGATGATTATAAGTCCTATACAGAATTGCTCTGAATTTATATGAACGTGCAACTTGGTAAGCAAAATAACCTTAGATAATATGAGATAAAATCTGGAAGATTTTTACATCACTGAGACCTTCAAGTATACTCGCTGGAATTGGTTAAAAATTAATTGTTTCTGTAAAGAAGACTCGCAAGATGAAAAGGATAAAATTTCCTGAGCATTTGGCTTTATCAGAATTTATGAGAAGTGTTAATATTGCAAGATACTGGCATATACATATGTGTGTGCGAGTCAGACGAATATGAATTGGTATGAGGAAGACTTTTGCAAATCGTTTTCAATAGACATTTTCTTTTATGACCTTATTAACTATGTCTTTTTGAATGACATAAAGCTTTTATATAATCCACTACGCTCTCGTCTCTCTATATTTTTATTTTATTTTTTTCTATGCTCCATAGTCGAACTATAGATAATGAAGTTGTGCATGATTTGAGTTATGAATAATGCGAATAGATTTGACTGCTTTCTAGATATTTATTATATAGGGATTTATCTCACAAACAATTGGATTGTAAAAGGAAAAAGTCACTTTTATTCGAAAGATTTTGCCTTTGAAGTACGCGTTTAGTACTATACCCTCATTAAATACACTGAAATAAATATTTTACTAGTGGAAGTGTTGCATTATTTTTAGTGGCCAGAAAATATCCGTTTTGTGTTTTTATTTTTCTTCGACTTGGCCCAAAAATGTACATATTTGCAAAAGTGCTAAGATGTCTAAATGCTCAATCAGAATTTGTTAGCTACCCTAATTTTAAATTTCTATGCAAAATTTCAGTAAAATTCATTAATGTTTAGAGGTAGCTCAAATCGAAAATAGTGTTTTTTTGGCTGTTTTGGACTTTCAGGAAAACTGTTTTAACATTTTCTGTCATAATGTTTTATTTTGACAATATTTTTTTTTATTCTTTTTTTAAATTAAAGGGAACTTAGTTAGCTATAAAAATTGTATTAAAAAATTAAATTCTTCTATTTTTTATAAATGTTTCAAAGAGGAAATTCGGACCCGGATCTCCAATTTTTTGACTTCGCGTAAGTTTTTTTGTACTTTTTCTACTATAACATTATCTACAATCCATTATCTTTCTAGCGACTATAATTTAAGGGGCTCATGTATATGAACTGTTGTCAAAATGAGATTTTTAAACGTGAAGCATTTTTGAAAATTACAAACAGGTGCCGACACAAAAAAGAATCAAGAAAAAATCTTGTCAAATTAAAATGTTGAAACAGTTTTCCTGAAAGTCCGTAACAGCAAAAAAAAGACACTATTTTCGATTTGAGCGGCCTCTAAAGACTGATAAATTTCACTGAAATTTTGCGTAGAATTTTAAAATTACATTAGCTAATAAATGCCATACGAGTTTTTGGACCATTGGAAATATACCAACTTGCCGTCTTCACAGACATTGTTATTACCTCTAATATGGAGCGAAATTTAATAACTTTTGGCGACGGATATATAGTTAACATAGGTGGTTTCTAATGTCATGTTATATAGGTGATTTAGAGATTGTTTATGTGGATTGGAGTTGTATGTCTATGAAAGACAAGTGCTTCAAAGAAACCTATTTATCTTAACTATGGGTAGTTGATGGTTCCATATCAGGAGTGTCGTAGGTTCGTTAGAATCCCTCAATTAAATGGGACGATTTAATACTTTTCGCTTTGGGACTTATTAAATAAAGCAGCGAACACGTGTGGATTGATGTATATATGTATGTATACATCAATTGCAGTAGAAATATCCACAAAAATCCAATACTTCAGGATTCAATAATGCAGGTGGACAGTAAACGCAATATATTATGCATTTTTCAGCTTCAGTAAATAACTCCGTGCATGCAAATTCCACCAGCTTCATAATGCGAGCTTTAATAGCTTCGTGTAAATTTTGGTGGGGGAGTTACAACGACATGACTTCTTTTATTATTACCTACAATATAAATTACATTCAGGAATTGTAACGTATTTAGTAATGTGAATTTATAAATATATTGCGTAATTTATTAATATCTTAAATTTATGTTGCGAAGATTAAGACCGCGTATATTAAGTCTTCTTCTTCCAGAACAAAATATCTTCAGCAATACTCTCATTCCAAATTCACCCAAAAAATAGTCAGAACTGATCTTTATCATACGATTTCGATGGGTGGGTCACGAAATGTAAGCAACATTGAGCGAAATAATATAGGCTGAATTTACCAATTCAATTCGGAAACGAAACACCAAGCTATAATTAGTGTAGACAGAGTGGCAAAAACCTTTTGCGAGAGAGATGGAGAGGGGGATGATAGGGGATGGGTGAGATGAGGGAAAGAAAGAAGGGGGAGAGAGAGTCTTAATCAATCGAAGTAGGGTAGAATTTTATGTAGTTAGGCTTTGGTATGAAAAAACAAAATTTTCGACAATGTCGGTTGTTTGTGGGAAATGTAGATAGGTAGGTACTATGGAAAATTACATACTTTATTTATACATACATACTTTAGAAATATACATAGTAGTTTTATAAAAAAATGTATGTTAAAATTCGTAGATGGGTAAAATCGGAAATACATTCATAGTATTGCCATACAAAAGTGTTAATTTTGGTTATCTAATTGGAAACTTCTAGAGAGCTTTCTAATTTTATACTCGCCAATATCATAAAAGATGTAAACTCAGCTTCGAATATTAATAAAATCGAGCAAAACCTACTCAGTCTTACCAGTTTCAGTAGTTTTAGTTTTTCACTATATATATTTGGAAACTTATTGAAAACAAGTTCACATAGCGAATTCATCTACGTTTAAAAATTGTTTTAAAAATAAATGCGACAAATAACTTTAATGATCTAATTAGGCAGATTTTGAATACAGAAGTGCTGCTATATTTATCGATATTCATCTAGAGTAATGTTTTCCAATCTTTGCATATCGCTCTTCAATTTTTAAATTATGCACAACATCAAAACTGAATGTCTTATTTGGATAAAAACTCACCTGTTAGTTATTTTTATTTATTTGATTTTTAGAAATAGTACAGTTTTGAAATCAGAATTACGTATTTAGTAAAACATAATATAAAAATAAAAACATAGTAAAAAATTAACGTAATTTGTTCACAACACAGTTTTTTATGCTTACTCTTATGCTCTTGATTTTTTTTTCGGCAGAAAGAAATCTTAGTCTAAGTGCCGAAAACGTTAATTTGCAGAAGTATAGGAAGTGAAAAGTATAATAACACCGGCAAATCTCTTTTTAAAAAATTATTTTAGATTTTGTTGTAACTCAAACTGGAAAATCCCATATTGTGAAATCTTCTCTTTATTCATTTACTAGATTTCAATACTAAAATATACCATTTCAAAAATTTATTGAAATTCTTTTTAGTATAACTGTTTTCAGGGAAACTATTTCAGCGAATCGATTTTAAGGAAACTCCTTTTGGGAATTGGTTCGCAAATCATGCCAGCATGAGGGGCATAATTAGGAAATTCCTCAGCAGAAGTCTGATACCAATTTCTAAAAATTTTAAATTGATAAGAAATGATCACATTGCCATGCTTTTGTAAAATAATAACTTCAAAGTTTGCGACAAATGTATATTAGCATTTAAAAAAAAAACAAAAAACATCCTTTGTGCGTACATTCAATAAAGAATCGAGTATTTAGTGTTATTTTTATTAAAATCATTATATATATTTAATAACTCAACTAAGTGATTTTGTGACATTTGTGTCCACAAATTGTTGGGTTACAGGCAGAATTAAGTCCTTGCTTTCTTTAAATCGCATCCGAAGCGTAAAACTGTGCTCGTGAACACTTTGGGATCTGCACTTACATAGTTTTGTGAGACCCGATGAGTAGGGTGCCATCAAGGGGCTCTCCAATTTTCTGTTGACCTGGTAAAAATTGTGGAAACTTTGGGAAAGATTTCATAGTTTCGTGACCCGAGCACAGCTGGCAAGGCTGCTTCGTTGGTGACAGATTTATGTAACTGTCAGTTCATGGTTTCAATATTATATTTGAGTGACGTACTATCCCTGACACACGCTCTGAGTAAAATACTCTAGAAGGTGGCGCTCGATCTTAATGGCGGTACTAGCTATACAAGTAAATAATACAATTTCCATTCTTGCCAGTCATTGGAAAAATTTGGACGCTAGCTTTAAGCACGCCTGGCAACGTGCCGCAGATTTAGCAGATTAGCTGTGTATCAAGCTGGTGATTCCTTGGATCCCTCGCCATTACGGACACCAAGTTTACCGTGCCAGCCATGGAATAAACTCAACTGAGGAACACTACAGAGTATCAATCTATTCACTATCACTAGACTTTGTCCTCACAGATCTGCGAGAAAGATTTTCAGTTGAAACCTTCGACGTCTTTCAGCTACCAGCTTTAATTCCAGAAAATATTATTAAGACGTCACCTGGTGTAGACGACAAAATTATCAAGCCCCTCTTAGACCGCTTCGGGCTGCTACTTGGTGTCGATCAGGGCGCTGCTCCGCTTCTTCTGAAAAATGAAATTGCGATTTTGTGACAGAAATGGTTGCGACAAAATGAGAAGATTTTCAACACTTGCTCTGGCAGTATTGGCTAAGTGCAATATGGATACATTTCCTATAATACATGAATTGCTACTGGCCATTGCAACGCTTCCGGTGACAAATACATATGCTAAAAGATCATTCTCATCATTGCGGCGCCTGAAAAAATATTTAAGATCAAACATGTATGAGAGCAGCCTCTTCGGACTTGCCCTTATGCACATCCATAGACGATGGATAGGTCTTGTTTCTACCAGTAAGTTGATGTCATTTCACGCTCTTTTGGCATACTGGTACTCATTGTTACGACATGAGGAACTTGATTGTCCATTACAATCCGAGCATGAAGAATGCCGTGAGATTAAGGCATACTTGGCTGGTGCTCACGTAATACCATGACAACTTTCTGTCATGGGTGGGCGGTGCAAAGGGTTAGTGTAGCGCAGAGCTGCCAGGGGAGAATAATTGGATGTGAAAAGCCATATATGTGCATCGTACTTCGTCTTGAAATGACATTGACGTCTGATCTCTGATGATAGTGCGTGTACCTAGTGAAGCCGGTGCATATATGACCTAGTATGCAGCTTGGTATTTGTACCTTGGTATGCTATAAAACTACTGGCTGTAGTCTCTAGCATCTTCTAGCCTACAGAGCGGGCCATAACCTTCTCGTGGTCCACTGCTGTCACTTATATAAATGCTAATATGATTAAGCCCGAACGGAGGTACCAGTAACGTTTAAGGATCTGCATAAAGGTCCACTGGGAGTACTCATGATCGTATGATCATGTTATACGAAGCCATACCAATTGGGTAGCCGACATTGCTAACATAGTACTACAGGGTTAAGGAGCCCCGAATAAAGCTGCACTTAGTAGCAATATTCGCATCAACTTTGGATGGCCCACTTTTGGGAGCATCGTAGTTGTTTTGGTAGCCCATATGCGGGCAGAGAGAGATTGTCTGAGGCTGCATGACTTAGGCGAACATTCTTCTCTAAACAGAGTAGTTTGTTCTATTGACAAAATTGCATACTGCATCCGTGAATTTGAAGGATGGTCGCTTATTAATGTATGTTTAGAGGATTGGCTCTCGGCGTGGAGTTGCGCTAAATCAACCGGGTGCCGTGACCCAAAGATCGGAACAGATTTTAGATAAGCCTTGCTTCGACCAGTAAGTCCAAATATATTATGCCTCTCGAGGGCGTTTATTGTACTTGTGCTCTAATCCGTACATTAAGACTGCCGTGAGATTAAGCCATAATGGCAGGTGCTCACGAAAAACCCTGACAGCTTTCTGTCATGGGGGGAGAAGTCTGTGAAGCGCAGTGCTGAACAAGCTGAAAGTTGTATAAAAGGAAAGCATGCATACTTGATGGAAGAAATTTATTGGTTTGTTGTTTTTGATGTACTGAAGATCGCTTTGGCAATTTCCACGAGAGTATGTACAGTAGGGTAGTATGTGTGAAAGATATCAAATGCACGAATTGGTACTCTCAAGGCGAGATAACGATACCTTAGCGAAATATAAATTGTGGTGAAGGGTGCCGTAACCCTAGATCGGCAAAGATTGGATAGGTCTCGCTTCGACCAGTAAGTTGATGTCATGACATGCTCTATTGGTACACTGGTATTCATTGCTACGACATTAGACCGTTGATTGTCGATAACAATCCGAGCATGAAGAATGCCGTGAGATTAAGCCATACTTGTTAGGTGCTCACGTAAAAATCACATGGACTTTCTGGCATTGAAAAAGTAATTACCAAATTTACAAAAACCAACCAGAGGAGATTAGAATTCAATATTTAACTTCAATCATTCACAATAAATATCAATGAAACTTATATACTTGCATATCGTCCCAAAGACTTGTATAACTTCGTATATGTATGTATGTTTTATATTGTTGAAATCTCTAAAGAAATGAAGATAATATATTGCGTTTTCTTTTATTTATTTCATAAGTAAGACAAACAACGTTATTCAAATGTAAATGGAATAAATGTATCCAACTAAAGTTTTACCGCATTTTTGGTTTCATATACTACACAACATCAGAACGAATTTCTTGGAAGATAGGTAACTCTCAAAAATTCCCCCCGCCCCCTTCCACCCACCCTGAACAAAAGTTGGATCCGCGTCTGCTCCAAGAACTCCTAAGAAAACCGCCAAATACGAATCTCTTGTAAGGTCTCATAGCAAAAATTCCCCAATTGACTGGACTAAATAAGTCTGCTTTTCGAATTTCAATTTTGGCTCGCTTCCTGAAAAACCACGACTACATCTACCTTTTGGACTCTCAGTGTGAGTCTTTAACATTAATATCTTTTGCTTCTTCGTGTCCTCTTAAGTTAAATTTTTCAATAAATTTAATTTGTAGTAAGCAGTGTAGTGCAGAGTTACCAACAGAACTAAAGACATTTTTGTACCACCCTAAAGTTCATATAAGTATTATTTTCAGTATGATATCAAAAAAAGAAATACTTTGAAAAAAAAAACGAAACTTATCTAAAGTTCATATCTATCAATGAATGACACATTTAAGATTGTGAAGAACTTTGATACAATATTTCGGGGCCTGAATTTTGATTGTATCCATGCGTCCGTCCTACACTTCGTTAACCAAAAAAAGAAACTTTTCCTCCGATTTATAACTTTGGCAACTTATCGAGTTACAAGATGAGATTTCTTCTACTCCCATGTTCCAGATATATCTCATAAAAATTCCCTTAGCATTTTCATTGTCTTTTACAGAGAGTCCAAGCCCAAACCGTATATGTATGATAAAAACTTGAAGGATATATTTTCAGCTTTTTCGAGTTTATATAGGTCACAGCTGTCATAACAAATTTTCCCTGTGTTATGCACATACCGCCATGAAGCCAATTCAAGTTTCCTACTCACCTTCGTTTGGCAAATGACAGCCTACAAATAACCAACCGCACTCACTTCCTTATCCGCATGGAAAAGGCCGAGCGGACTAACAACCAAAATTTGTTACAACTATACCACACATGAATTTTAGTCTAGGAATTTTGTGGCTTTTTTACGTTTGATTGTCCAAAATTTCTGCTTGTGAAGGGTAAAACTCACGAAGAGGAATTTGTTGAAATTTATCAGGAGATAATTCAGCAATGATATGTGCCTGGAGGAAACAAATCATCTCGAAATGTTGTCCTGATTTATACGCGCGCGGCATTCTTCTTGACCTTTAAATTTAATGAGGTTAAAGTCAGAAGGAAACTTTGCTTTCCAGTTGGATTACCTTCGTGTGAAATTTCCTCATTATTTTAACATTTACGCTAGATAAAATCTGTGAGATTTCTTAATTTTCAAATAATGAAGTTCAGAAATTATTTGAAGAACTTTATTTCAGTTATCTAAGCTGACTTTTATAGGTGGTGGCAGGTGTAAGTTGCAATTTGGATGGTAATAAGATTACCTTTTAAGTTTTTTAAATGTAGTAGTCTTTTCTTTAAATAGCCGATAAATAATCAGGTAAACGGATTGCATCTATAGATACCCGGGTTATTTTATACATATACGTATGTATATATAGGGGAGAGTTGGATAAAACGGGGTAGTTTAGCTGAATGGGGCACCTATCTAATTCTGTAGGCGTGTAAGGTTCTACTATCCTACCTAAAGATGACAGTGTAACCGCTTTCTCTCATATATCTTAAATTGAAGACAGTAGTTTATGTGTAAAAGAAAGCATAATGAATCTTTTTATGTGTTTCGAAATATTATGCGAAATACTTTTGTGAACTTCTTGACGATTTAGGCAAAAAATATAGAACCTGAAGGTAGTTTATTTTAATCTGTCCTGTCTTTAGATGTATTGGGTTGTCCGGAAAGTTTGTTCCGATTTTTCTTATGTGGCGTAAGGACAGGGCTGAATATATCACACCGATTGAAAACAAATGGCATGCATAAAATAAATATATTAATTTTTTTTTTTTTTTTCAGTTTCATACGCCTTTAAATATGGAAGAAAACAGAGTACATTTTAGGCGCTTAATGCTTTTCTTTCATCGCAAAGGAAAAAATGCCACACAAGCTGCAAACAAGACATGCGCTGTTTACGGCGAAGGTGCTGCAGCTGAAAGTAATGTTCCGGTTTGTACCCGGGTTCAAGTGGAATCGAGTACCCGGGTGCTAGATTTCAAAATTATTCCAAATTTACTCGGGTACCCGATTCCGGGTTATCCGGATATAATCGATTCTTGATTCTGAATACGCAGGTATCCGGGTACAATCGGCTCTAAATCTTTTAGTGCTCCATTACTGAATTCATGCATGCAGCCATAATAAAAGAATTTAATTCTATTACCCGAATCGCGCTTGGCTTGATTTTCCATATTAATTAACCAATTTAATTTTTCGTTTCCTCACTAACCGATTCCAAGGAATAGGGTACCCGGGTTACTCGCCTTTTACCCATGAAACACGGGTACCTGAATAAGAA
This sequence comes from Dioctria linearis, assembly GCA_963930735.1. Classification (NCBI taxonomy): domain Eukaryota; kingdom Metazoa; phylum Arthropoda; class Insecta; order Diptera; family Asilidae; genus Dioctria; species Dioctria linearis. Next base: position 295,807,748 of record OZ005741.1, read on the forward strand.
CCGGGTAATCGAAAACTAGGGATTTAAGGAACATTAGCTTAGAGAACTGTGCAAAAGTGGTTTAAATCTGGTGATTTCATTCAATCTTAAAGATTGGGAACGCCCGGGTAAGCCCTCCACCACAGATGAAGATCCGATTAAAACATTGATCAAGAATACCCCACGCTATACGACACGTAAATTAGCAGAAATGTTAAATATGTCTAAATCAACCGTCCATGAGTATATTGTGAAGCTTGGCTGAATAAACAGTTTTGATGTAAGAGCTCCCCACGATTTAATAGAGCACATCTCATGGATCCCATATCCATTTGCGACTCGCTCTATAAACGCAATGAAGCAAGTAGTGACGGAGGATGGCAAATGGATCATTTATAAAAATGTTGAGCGAAAAAGATCTTGGGGAAGGCGGAATGAACCACCTTTAGCCACCCCAAAAGCCGGTCTTCATCTAAAGAAAGTCATGCTCTGTGTTTGGTGGGATTGGAAAAAGATCCTGTATTATAACCTTTTACCAAACTACAAGACGATAAATTCAGAGAAGTATTGCTCTCAATTAGACGAATTAAAAACAACAATTTAACAAAAACGTCCAGAAATAGCGAATCGTCGGAATGGCGACAAAATCGGCACGAACTTTCCGGATGTCGTGGCAATGACATTATTTTGATTAAGGTGGGTAGTTGGTCAGGTTATCCAAGCTACCGTGCGTTTTTTTTTATTCCGGGATCCATAAAATATTTTGTGATAGTTGAGCCTAAATAAAATGTATTTTCGGACTATTATCCTTCAGGCGTAAGACGAAGAGGATATAAAAGTGCTTGAGAAGAAGTTCTTGCTAGTCGTTTGGGCTACTAATAGAGCGAGTATATGTAGTTCAAGGTTCTACCGTCGACGTTGAAAGCCATGGTTGCGGAGGTGTGTAGGTATAATAGTAAAACATAAACTTGAGCATTGAGTTTCATGAGCATCCTGACAAAAGCTGCAGGTTGAAGTCTCAGAAAGCCCATCTTATTTAGGTGATACCTCAAGGGGCAGTGGCCTGAGAAGAGCTCTCTAATTATTTAAAGCTCTATTCTCCTAAGGAGTACAAGTTCTTTTGTTTTTCCGCCAGAGTTGTCAATAAATCCTTAGAGCGCCGTGAAAATTGTTGAGAAAAATCGAGTACCCTGGAGAGAAACCATTTCCGCACTCCATTTCAAGGAAACTAGATAAAGTAGTAAGGGCAGATATTTTTTTAAAAAAATGTACGTTGGAGGAGAAATAATGTAGAAATCAGAAAGGCTCACTAGCTACAATGGAAGAACCTTCCTGGACTAAAATATGCGAAGAACTTTAATAATTTTTATTTATTTCCATTCAAAGGCTTTTAAAAAGAGATTAACTGTGGTAAACACCTGATCAGGCTATTCACTGGCATAATGACTGGCCATTGTCCACTTATGCTTATGACAGACATGGGGTATTTCAGGAGCTCAACTAACGAAGACCGAGAAACTTTTAATGAAGATATTCCATGCACAAATACGTGACATAATAAAGGACTTAATCCCAGCTTTTTGGAAACCAAAAAGAGGTAGCAAAAGTTGAGGGTGGCAGGGGATGTGTGTATACAGAGAGAGAGAGAGAGATAGATAGAGAGAGAGAGATAGAGAGAGATAGAGTGATAGAGAGAGAGAGAGAAAGAGAGACAGAGAGAGAAACAGAGAGAGAGAGAACGGAGGAAAAAATATAAAATAAAAGGTGATTTGCTTTACACGTTCCTCTGATATGCCTACCTAAATACGAACATCCATATATGTATGTAATGAGGTGTTACCATACGAAATAAATAAATAAACCATCCGGTGGATTACATTTACATTGTGAGTATCCTTTTAAAGGATCCTCTACTTTTCGGTTACAATAAAAGAAGATTTTCTTTATAAATCACTTTCGCATAATAACATACGCATCTTTTGTTGATGCTATTTTGCCTATGCCCACAGAAGTCATCCGCAACCATTATTATTCCATGTTGAAGGAGCTCAACAGGACAGGATCAAATCAGGATCATATTCATATCTAGATATTCCGAATATCTAGTTAGATATTAACATACCCTTGACAGACATAAATCAGGGCATTGCTGTGACAAACCGTACCTTGACAATTCAATTCAGTTGACAGATTTTTAAGCGTAAACAATTTAGAAATGGAAATGACATATATATTAGCTACAATGCACGCTAAACTGCAACAATTAATTGTAAATATACGACAAATTCAAGACGAAAAAGTGTGGTCGAAGGTTTATAATTTTTAATTTTTTTTTCGTTATTTTTCCCGGGAAATGAACATTTTGGTCCTTTCGACTAAGTACATGTAAAAATATTTTGTTTTTTCTTCTTCTTTTTCGTTTTCTTGAGAATGTACTGACATATTTTTGTTTAATTTGACACATTATCGTATTATTATTAATAACTAAATGGCGCTACGCAACGTAAGAAGTGCCGATGATCAGGGTAAACCCAGAAATTTTTGAGGATATTGCTATCTAGATATCTAGTCTATACCCACTAGTTTTCCAGATATATTGAGAGTATTTGATGACACACATGGTGTATAAACGGGGTTCGAATATCTAGATACCGATACCCCATGTCTGTCGTAAGCATTTGGTACATGCTAAAGGAAATGAGCGACATATAAGTGACGATATTGGGTGTTCTCTTTTTTGCTTCGGAGTAAACTCCTAGCCCAAACCCCGAATCAAAGAAACAAACTCTTGTTCTTGTTGACGGAGTCATGACTCTCACTCATGGCTCTGGGAGCTTCATTTATGTGTTGCTGCATTATGTTCCGGGAGCTAGGTCCGAGTTCTCTTGCTTTTTGTGAACGAATTTTTTGAGTTTGTTTGGATTAATCAAATTGATTTTTTTTTATAATGTCATTATATCCATTATCACAAAAACTTCAACTACCGGCAAGTCTGTCTGAAATTAATTGTAAGAATACTTTATAATTTTTTTTTTCTTATTTTGCATGTAATGTAAGGTCTAAGCTTCCTATTTATACCGAAATTGCTTCTTTATCTAACATAATTAATAAGACAGTATATTTGTTATACGAGATGTTTATTGGTCCACTAAACAATAACTTAATACCCAAACCACCTCAAACCTTCGGAGCTTTTTTAACTGTAATAAGGTAATAACCTTCCTAAAAAGGGCGGACATGGACTGCGCCTAACACGATAGGGGCATCTCACAAAACATCATTTAGGTCGCAGTACTTACGGTCTGGATCTCTGACGCCCCCTCTCCATTATATAATATAAAAATAATATAAAATAGTGAAATAAGTGGTTTAAAGAGGCTCTTGTATATAAAAGCTTTTTACCGTCTATAGGAGGAAAATGAATATTGGATCGTGTTTGAACAAGAAGAAAACATCAAAAGTGAGTACGGAATGATATGACAGACTTAACCTGCCAAGATTAGTATGACCTGATATAAATTATCTATTCTCCTTGATTTAATATTATTAGTATTTCCCTTAGTTAATTAACGTTAAGTGTGAATAGGTCTTTACTTAGCTAACACTGTAAAACTGTGTAAAATAGTTAAACTGAGTTTATGCTATATTTAGAACTTAAGTTTAAGCTGTGGATGCTGTAAGAATTATAATAATGGAAGTAGTGTAAGTAAAATTTTAAATACTACCATCAGGCATTGGCATTCCCATTTACAATTATTCACGTTTATCTGAAAAAAATATTATTTATCGTACAATAACTACTTTATGAATAAGTACCCTAATCCACAAAAACAGATTGATGAAGGTTATTGAAAAAAAGAGGACATACAGATATTTCTAATGCCCTAATAGATTCAATTTTCCAAGGGTATAACTAGTTAATTATGCATGCGCACAGTGATATAGAACGAGACATATCGCCTTGCGATCAGCAATTTATTGTTACTACAAATTATACGTCTATGGCGCCACAGCTTGATACCGGTAAGTCAAGGAAATGTTCTTGAATATTTGTGCTTTGAGGTTCAAATTAAAATCTATGACAAAGTCTTAAGTGCAAGAGCCTGTTTCAGATAATTCACTAATTCAAACGTTGCCCACGCTAGTCTTGTTTTGCATATTATTAAATATTTTTAAGCTCTCACTGAACACAATAACTCGCTCATGGAAATAATTTGCCTACTTCTTAATGAAAACTGAACTGAAATTTAGTTGAAAACTTTTGTTCATCACTTTTCGCACTATATTAGATGATAAAAATGATGGTTTTTGGTAAGAGGAGAGTATTAAGAAGCCTGCGATATACGTACGTACTGAATAACCATTGGAAATGTTATTAATAACAAATCAAGGAGAATAGTTGATTTCCAGTTATACTTAATGCATACTTAATTAGTATATACCGACAACAAATATTGTTGTTTTATATATATATATATGTTTGTTTATAAGTGGGTCGCGAAACAGGCAATTAATCATCCAGTCGCTGCGACTACTATTATCTCCTGTGATATTATTATTAATTTTTTATTCTTATATTGGTAATATAATTCGGAAACAAAAGTTTAACAATATCAACAATTATTACTTTTGGGGATTTAGCCTAGTTTTGCGGTGGCAAAGCTTCCCAATTTTATTGAGTTGATAAAAATATCAACACAGTGGCGGAACTGCTCTGCAAGGATAGCAGAGTTGCTTGATGCCGGGAATTGAGTTCTTGAAGGTCGAATCAGTGCTCGATGCAGAAAATCGAGGTCTAAGAGTCAAATCTGAGAACGGACTCACTAGATCACTCGACCTAGTACTGGTCCAATCCGTGGCTAACTACCTGTTCGGCCTGACTCAGGCTGTGTAACATAGGTACCTGAAATATTAAGAATCAAATCAAGCCATCGTTTTGACGGGTTAACGGCGGTAAGCTAACGCCTTATGGCTGGATGCATCTCTTAGATCCTGACAGCATAGACGTCCTTATGATGACCTGAACCTGACTATTGTACTGCATGCTGCTCCGGTGTTGGTATGTGCCTTGTAAGTCCAGGCTATCCCTATAGCAGTCTGCACTGGTACTAAGCTTAAAGGAAGGCTGGATATTGATACCAAGTCAACTTTATGTTGATTTGATAATGTGCTAGAAGTTACAGCAACGTTGATTCGGACTACTGGCCTTGATTCTCCAGTACCTAGTCGCTGGTCAGTTCGTTGTTGCAGACCTAAAACAACGAGGTCTCTGAAAAATGCAAATTTATCGGGGACTCAAAACATCGGCTGTAACAATCCTCGAATGTTTATTTTCATGTTTCCGAGTTGTGCTCTTTTACAGGGACAGTTCGTTTTTTTGTTTATATAATTTTTTAACTTATTTTATTTTTACGTATTATTTTTTACACTCTAATGTTGATATTAGCCTCTTTACAAAATTTTTCTTTATATTTATTTTCAAATCATACGCCTATCTAGCTAATTCACGTTTTGTAATCAACAAAGTATTTCAACTCATTTTTCAGGTATATGGTTATAGCGATTACAGCGGATTTTTGGGGACTTTCGTTTGTATAGTCCGGAACGAATGTGTCACTACAACGTAATTCAGAAACGAGACTAACGAGAATATGAAATGAAGTATCGCTCACTTTGGATGCAATTTACTTTGGGGACCCAATAGGTCGCAGTTTACGAGGAGTCGAAATTCTTAAATTTTCTCACGTCAGTACTTTGTTAGGAGTAAGAATGAGACCAATTGAAATTTATTCTTTATTCCTTTTAAAGAGCAGACAAAAACCTTTCTAACATCACCATATCTCTATCGAATTGCTAATTTCATTATAATTATATTGTGAGTTTGGTGGTTGGATGTACTTCAAATATTCTACGTTGTTTTTTTTATTAAAGATATCTGCAAGACCATAATCAATGGAGATTGAAACAGAAAGTGAATACTGTATCTGGTTTATATAATCATTAGCCTTGACCCTGATATGTTTCCCTCAAATTAGGTAATGTAAAAGAAAAGTCTCTCCTAAATAAAAAAATTACTCTCGATTAAGGTTACCAGTAAAACTTGACTTATTCGATATTGCTTTCTAACAAAAGAATAACCACCGAAATTATTCATTAACAACATTGAATAGAAACTACTGAAGCATAAATCTTTGGAAAATTTCACCAAACTTTCCAATACAAGTCTTAAGAGGAGGAAGCACTTGCCAAATAAATTCGACTCTTCCCTTGGACACAAATGGCATCTGGTTAGGGGAAGAAATTAAAAAGAATATTTATATATATATATATGTAAGTAGCACCACCACCACTACCACAACCGAAGTCTATAATTTTCATGGCCGAAAGAACCATTAGTGATGAAAAAGCTTAATTTCTTGCGAGATTTAGAACCGCAAAGGACTTCCGAGAAATCGAATTAAAGCCCACATGCGTCAAATGTAATTACCATGAAGTGACGAGTTTGTGGGACCAGCAATGTGTATAAGTACCAAAGATTAGATGTTGAACTTTGGAGGTTGAAGGTAATTAGAACAACAGAACAAATGAAATGTGTGCTCGGGGAGTGATTAGTGGAGAAGCATTGGTGTCCTTTAGATTTTAGTAGAAAGTCGAAATGTGTAAAGGCGAGTCAGTTTCTTATATGTATGTATGTAGAAAAACTTCTGCGGTAGTGTGTAGTGTGATTAATGAGATTAATTTTTAGCTAATGTGGGAAGATACACGATTGCGTTGGTTAAGAACATTCTGATTAATGGATGGATACAGTTGATAAAATGATACAATGAGTTTTGTACATGGTGCACTGATGTGAGAAGAAGTACTTCTGTCTTTTTATAACTAGACAAGTATGGATTTGTGTGACTATTAAAACTTGAAGTCTCTTTGAATTTTGTTTTGTATGTATATTTGCCAGTGGATACGCACGTTATAATTGGATAGACAACAGACTCAATGTTGGAATGGAATGTTTCGCATATTACTTCCTGTACTAACTCTGAGATAATATCTGAGTAACCAAGGATTCCTGTTCACAGTAACCTGTCACCATTGTAAATGGAAAACTAGTCGGAGGCACCAATTAAGAAAATCTTGTTTACTTAGTTTTATTTTAATAATTCTAATTTTTTCAATCTCATATTTTTCTACAATTATGTACTTTCTATACATATTTGTGGCGATTAAATTCATAATCAACATCTCATCACTCGACTCTTCCACTAAATTCTAAATTCATTGGCATTAATGCTGCGAAGTGGGAAGTCAGAAGAGTTAGAAAGCTGAGCAATATTCGTTCAAAATAAGACCGCGCAGAATGTTATCATTATTGCTCTAGGTATAAGGGTTCTTGACGCTTTTCTGGTCTCACTTTTAGGTGGCAGCATACGTGGGCGGAATTTACAACATTTAATTACGCAAAAATCGAGTTAATTCTTTTCACTCGAAAAATCGTTGTTAGTATTCAAAATCTTCTTAGGTTAAGTTATTTTAGTGTCGAACTAAATTCTCAGACAATCTAAATATTATTCTAGACTCCAGTCCAAACTGAATTGGGGTCTTAACATAGAGGATCGCAATAATAAGGTGTCCATAGCATTTCATGTCTGTAATCAAAAAATGTTTTTGAACAAAATATCATATGACACATATCTACATATATTTCAATAGTAAAGTCCATTTTCCTCATACTCTTGGACCTCAGTTTGGTAGAACGCCCTAGATAAAACCCATCATATCAAGAGCATAATCAAGATCACAAGCGCTGCTTGCCTTGTAACAGGGGTTCTGCATACAGCACCCATCGCGGTAATAAAAACAGAGCTCAAATTTCTACTCATGATTATTCACAGTAAAACTACTAGTAGTGCAGACTGAGATTCAAATGGGTCGTGGACTTCTGACCATTTGGTCACAGCATAATCTGTCCGGAGAATAATCTGCCGGTGAATATTAACAGCATTATCTAAATGCAGAATTTTACAAAACTCTTTTCTGTTACAATTCCGCGCAGAGAGTAGAAGCAGGAGAAATGAGTGATCCATGCTACCAGAATATTCAATTTTTAACGAATGGAACCAAAATGGATGAACCTGGGAGCTGAGCGAAGTGCCTTAAAATGGCTTTATTACCCACCTACCGAAGAATTGCAGTGTGTTTGAGCTTTCAGCAACACAGCTATCCACCAATTGTCGCTTTCTAAAATCCAATAGTTTAGAAAATGTGAGGTTAAATTTTGATTCTAAATTAGTAAGATACAAAAAAATAGGTATACTAACTAGTACTTTATCCAAAATTGATTAGCTAAATTTTGGTCACGCTAGCCATTCGCATTCATTGTATTTTTGCCAAATATCCTGAAAATTCACGTTTCACCAACAACGATTTCTTTAGAGGCTGTTTGGATGAAACAAATGTCCCCGTCTAGATGAGAGAAAACGGAATGACTCTAGGGAAATTCTTCACCTCGGATCTGGGTGAGATCACAGACTTATAAATTAGGTAATGAATTTGTTCAATTCATAAACATCTACAGCTGGTTTAAGTTTCTCTCTTCCTCCGCGCTGCTATAAGAAGATGGAAGTTTTCGGAGTCTAAGACTGATGTCACATTTTCCAGAATTCCGGAAATTCAGATTACTGAATTCAAGAAAACCGAAATACACGCAATAAAATTGTTTCTCTGAAATTCAGTTTTGCTGAAAGAAATCAGTGAGCCTTTCCGATTTTTCAGTTTGCTCATTTTTTCCCATTTTCCTAATTTCGGTAAGGCATTGTGACTTAAAAATCCAATTTTCCGATTTTTAAGATTTTTAGTGAATAGTTATTGGCACGAGTAAATACTTTGCGAGCACAAGTTCGGAAGGTTTTGTGAAATTACTCGAGAGGGAGAAATTCATTTCGGGTATACAAAAAAAAAGGGGAGTGTTTGTGGAACGCAAAATGTCAATTATACATATATGGGTCTGTTCATTTCTTAAATTTGAAGGGACCATTGTTGTTGAGGACAAAAAAATAAATTTCTAGACTGATAACACTAGTGGAAACCTCTGCGTCATTGGACAATCTAGTTAAAATTCATTTTTGAGATTTAGTAGAACTGTGTCATTCTATACTGATATTACGGAAAATGTGACAACAGCCTTATACTCTCGACAGACTGTCTCCATAATGACTCAATTTGAAGGAAATGAAGAGGTGACAGACTGTAGACGAAAATTATATAATTATGAATGTCATTGACTGGTCGTCAATGTGAATAAAGATCTTGGGAAGGTTCAATAATTTAATGCTATCAAGAAAATTTTCGAGTATTTTCTGTAGTTACAAAATATTTAGGAAAAGAAATTTATTTTGTTTAAAGAGACCAAAAAGAGAAGAAAAGCTGCAAAAAAAAAGAGATTTCATGATCAGCAGGTGGCTGTTACTGTTAACTTTATTGAAAAATCTTTCCACTGTCCAATGAATTCAGCTCATTTCAATGACGGTATGTGGTACTTTTACTATAATTTGTGCATTTGAAATTGGATCGTAATGTTGCAAAACGGACCTTTTGGATATTATGGCAAACTATGGCAAGCGCGATTCCGGTAGCATTATTACTTTGAGGAATGAAATTCTTTTATAATAGCTGTAATCGAGAATTCTGTACTGTACCAGGATACCCGATTCAGAATCGAGAATCGATTATATCGATTATATATATAGCCGGGTAACTCGGAATGAACAATTTAATACCCGAGTAAACTTGGAATAGAAAATCTTGAAATCGAGAATCCGGATACCCGATTCCACTTGACCGTGGGTACAGACCGGAACATTATTAACACTGCACATTTGACACCATTTAATTAAAAAAATTAAGTCATTATGGAGACATTCTGTCTAGGGTATTAGAGACTGGGAATGTCCATTTATGTAAACTTCCGATTTTTTTTTTTTAACTCAAAATTCCGAACTCCAGAAATAAACTATGGGAAACAATTGCTTCAAAGTGACCTTAACGAAAATAATTGAAATCTTAGCAAATTTAAAAAATCTGGAGGATAGACAAGAAGACAAGTTAAACCTTTGAGACTCATTCCAATGTTTTCTTTCATTATTCATATTTAAGTTTGATTTACAAGACCAATCCAAGTAATACATGCAAATCAATTTCACTTGATCAAATTGTAAAGGTATTAGGTAATCTCTATCTTCCATTCCACAATATTTGATTTAGCTGTATACAAATATCTAAATCAGAACAAATTGAAAGCTTTGAAAAAATTTCAAGGTTTGCAGGATAACAGAACAATTCTTCACAACTAGAATCTGAACCAAATTTATGACATCAATTCTCAGCAAAATTTATGCGTTCGATTTGAAAGATGAATCCAAAGCCCTTGAGATGAAGTGAATGACCGATAATTTTCAGATATCTAAGCTCAAGTGAGATGTGCAGGCAAGAAAAATGATTTCTAAGAATTTTCGGAAGAGACATTTTATCCGACCCGATAAGATGATATATGAGAGAGTGTGAGAGAATTCTATATTCTTTGGATGTCTGTACTTATCCGAAAAGCATATCTGCAACACTTTATGGGCTGGAGTCCAAAGTTTAATCCTTCTTTAGGACAGCTAAGATATGTTTTATTATCTTTAGTTCTCCAGTATATTCATGTTTCAAGTATATAGAGTAGTAAAAATTAAGTATGTGCTATAGGCAAGGAAATTTTATGATTCCTTAAACATAACCAATAATTGAGTTGTGTTCTGGAGCAAGGACACTAACTGAATAAAATTGAATGCCTACTTTGAAAAAAGAAAAAATGTATGTACGAAACCTTGGCCTGATTTCTGTATAATCTACAATCTACATAATATTAAATCATCAAAAATTCGTCAGAAGTAGAATATAAAAAGAAAAAAGTTCCAATAGTCGTTAAAGAGATGCCATTCGATGCTTCTTATCTTTGTATATATTTTGTACGTATATCAAAAAAGTGTAGTGAAACATAATAAAGATTGCCAAAAAGAAGATCAAATCGACTATAGAATTCCATACTTATACGAATACTGAATTTTGATTTTCTTTTTGTAGTGTGTGAGGGCATTGTATTTGTTACTGCGCAAAATTAAGGAATAAATTAAGAAAAATTATAATTTTTTGTAGAAAAAGTTGCAAATGCGTGGGCTAATAAGGGTATAAGTGATGGAATCGTCTAAAGAAATGTTGTAAGGATGAAATATAATTGAGTTCAATTTCAATGAATTTGATTGGCATTGTTGCACACGGCAGGCTCTTTTAAATTTGTTCATTTTGTTTTTGTAACTTACTAGAGTGTAGGGTGGTGCTGGAAATGCCCATTTTTGAATTGTCATCAATATATCATAAACTTTTGGGTCAAAATTTAAACATACAATCTTTAGGGTTTCATGTACCAATACCAAAAAAATATATATGTATATATATGTAAAAAATTTAATTATTTTACATTAATAATTGATTTTAAATATGCAAATCGTTCGGTACATTTTACCCCTCCTGCGAGGTAAAAAGTTCCAACTGTAGCAACCTGATAAGAAAGAATAAAAACGCGGAATCTATAACGTTGTTATCGATATTTAAAATAATCATAAATATTCAACACAAATTTAATATCTATCATTGTATTAGTTGTATCACTTTAAAATGTTAACTTTATATTAACTTTTTCAAACAGTTATTAATATTTAAATAGGTATCTATAACCTTCAGTCGTTCTTATCTGCCTTATACCTAAAATTTGCAACCGCTGCACTTTTTACCCCGAACAGACAGTGACGGAACAAGGATTCTTGTGAGGGGGGGGGGGCATCTATGGTTTGAAAACCAATGTTTCGTTTTTATTTTCGAAGCGAGAATTGACCACTTTTATGAATATACAACATTAGACAAAACTCAAATAATATCTTTACTCATTCAAATTTAATTATTCCAAAGATACACATAGAGCTACTTATTTTATTTAAAAATAAAAGATTTAGTGAAAAAAGTTCTGCCATGGGAGCCGCAGTTAGCTCACTGAAGAGCCGCATTTGCCCACCGTTGTTATAGAACATGAACATCAATATTCATTCCTTATTGATAATCTAACTATATGATATAATATTGAGTGAACGTTTTTCTGAAAATCATAATATACCTTTTTCGATCCTGCAGCTTCACCCTATCAGCGAAATGAAATTGTTAACAAAGCAAGAATTCATAATTTTTTTTTCTCTAAAAGACTTCTGTGGGACATATTTGTTGGAAAACTTTATTATTGAAGCCACAATATCGAATGAAATTTAGGCGCAAAAAATCTAGAAATCGACCAAATTTCAAGAGATCTCCGGAGCACTTTTTGTTATAGAAATTGGACAGTTCTAGTGCACTTTTTGTACCTGTGTCTGGTCTTGGAGGCTACAATTTGACCTTGATTTCATCGATTATGACACAGAGAACTCCTCTTTGGTTGAAGGCGAGGTTTCCGTTTACCTGTCAGATCTATTTGAAAAGCTGTTAAGCTGTTATCAGACCTGTTTCAAAAGCTGTTTACTTGCTATGAGATCTGTTAGAAAAACTGCATGGCGTCCCTGTGACGTAGTCAATGGAATCAAAGTCAAATTTATTGTAGCCTTCAAGACCACACACAGGCACAAAGGGTGCTCCAGAACTGTTCGATCTCTATTACAAAAAGTGCTCCGGAGCTCTCATCAAATTTGATCGATTTCTAGTACAAAAAGGACGCCAGACTAATACTAACTACTATTAATTTATTGGAAAACGCCAAAGTTTTTTATCTATCAGCTTTGCAAGCCATTAAAATTGGCTTCATACTTCATATAACTACATGTACAGTGGAACGCTCATTTCGCATATTGAGAAAAGTGAAGACTTGGACAAGATAAACTATGTGCGATCAACGATTCCCGGGCTTATGTATGATGAGTCTCTGATGAAGTCACGCGGTTACAATTATTATTTAAAAAAAGTTAAGAAAAATAATAAAAAAAATGTATTGTTTTAATTTTTAATGTTTCATTAAATACTGCCATACATACACCATACTGCCGGCTCCCATGATGGCACTTCTTACCCGCGGCACTTTTTACCCCACCCAACACTACTAAAAAGTTGTATTAGTTTACTAGATTTTGAAACGCAAAATGGCAGAAGCTACAATTTATAACTTTACAGGAGAGCGCCTTAAAGTTTAAAATGTTACAAAAAAAAAAATCATTAAAAATCAGCTGATGATCAGATTTTTTAAAATTTGTTCGTTTAGAAGGCCCTGAACTTCGTCTCTAATTAATGGTGTTGATATTTTTTCAAACTATTATTCATAAACGCAAAAAACGCAACCATAGTATTTATTATTTTCTATGGCAGGAAAACTGATTCAAACTGTTTTGTCAACTTTTTAAAGAATAATTAAGATAACTTAAGTGGAATAATAAGTTGCATAAGATTCAAAATAAACTAGCATAACCTGGTGGAAGAAAAATAAGTGTTTTCACTAATCCTAGCATATAAAACAAGAACATGTTATTATAAAACATCTATTCTAAAGCAGTCAAAATTAAAAAATTACATCCTTAATGCGAAAATAATTGGTATAGTGCTTTTGAGTGATCAAAAGGCTAGGGTAAAAAAAATTTCTGCTACTAAAAATGAGAAACTTGTCTTGGGCACATTAAAAGAAAGTAATTGAGCGAGTTGGGCGCGCTCATTTAGAATTCCGTACCAGAGCATTATCGACCGAATTTAAGTATATCTAAATCTAATCCAAAATAGACAAATTTGATAACTGAATGATATTCAAACAGACGGACGCAAGAGTTATTTAATAAGAGTCAGCTTATTAGCAAGAGTGGTCTTATAAGTTAATATAAAAGAGATTTTTTTCCAACAACTATGAGACTGATGAAAAAGAAGGCGGAAGTTTTCCAGTTATCTATGACTCAATACTGACAAACCCTGATAATATAAAATTTCCAGCTTTAGAAGTCTAGAATATCAGTGGGAAACGGTATTTTTTCGCACGGTTTATAGGCTATATCCTTATAACCAATTCAACAGAAATTTTGATTTTTGTTTTTAATGCTTCAAAGTATGCCTTTCAATTCAAACAATAACCTACACGAGGGGCCCAAGCACCCTCATTATAAATTTAAAAAATTATATTTGATAATCTTTGACTGTCGAAATATGTACGCGTCGTAAAGTACTATTCTGTCCAATTTCAAAATTTAAACTGTCTACGTCTTAGAATATAGAGACAACAGGAAGTGTTGATACCTGTAAAATTCGTGTGCATGAGCGTGGATTTTTCAGAGTATCATGAAGTAGCTCAGCATTATATTCAAGAAAGAGACAACTCTATGTTTAGCTGTCGAAATATCGAAAAAATCCTTCCTCCACCGAGATTTGTTTACGTTTGTGACAGCTGCGAAATTCCCTGAGTATGATGGCGTAACGACAGTGAATAAGAACATTTTCCATGGGAGCAAACGTAATATTTTCAACCATATATCTGTTGCCCCGCTCTCTATATTGATTCTACTACACGGCTGTACTGAGCGTTCAATACAGGGGCAACAGATGCTAACACAACCAGAATTTGACTACACAAAATTTGACTTATAACACTTCCTGTACTCTCTATATTCTAAGGTCTACGTCAATTCGTTTTCAAGAAAAACGTCTGTGACAGACAGACGTAAGAGCGTAAGAGAAATTCTATTATTAGTAGCTCTGGTTGAAGAAAAACAGAGAAAAATAATAAGGTTCGATCACGAATACTTTAGAATGACAAAAGCCTCATTTAACGAATTGTGCGGACATATTTCGAATGAAAAAGAAATTTTTCCGCCAGCGGTAGCGAAAAAATTGTGTTTTTCAGTAATCTCCAAAATCGCCGTGCGGCAACTATTTAGTCCCGCCGCGACGCTCCCGGTTTGACTATAGATTTAATTTGGAAGAGCAATCGCGCGCACCCATTTTATAAGGGTTCCATTTATTTTGTTGTACGGAACCCTAAAAAGGAATAGTCTTCAGACTTTTGTAACATTACTCTGTACAAACTAGTATAATATAAATATTTTTCACTTATTAAAATTAAGTTAGAAAATGAGACAATTCGGGCAACTCCTTCGTGGGGTTGCCATACAAAAATTTCTTTATCCACAATATATTTGGACACTGCCTGAGAATGGGTCGACATAGAAAGCTGAAGTTTGGTACATGGTGTTTTCATAGTAATAGCAACTAAAATTTCAAAATGAACTAAATCGGGCAACCCCTTCTTGGTGCTGCCATATAAAAGTTTTTCACGAATACTGTGAAAACGATCAATCCTAGACATTTTATTGTATTAAAAACTTCTTCAGAATACGAAATCCTATAAAATTGGTTATAGTAATTTTTTCTGTCCGACGAACCGTTCTAGAAACATATGCGAAAAACCACTTCAAATATCAAACTTGCACAGATGGGTGACCATACGAAATTTTAATACGGGCATTCATCTAGGGTATCATAAGAATTGGGCTTTTAGACCAATTCTACCTTTTTTGAAATTGGATTTACCGACATGCAAAAATAAAAACTTTTAATGTTATGTGTAGGTATGTAATCCATTCAATAGAACAATATTTTTAAACTGAGTGATTAACAGATAATTTGCTGGTAGATGAGGTGCTCAAGTGCTGTCTCAAGTGGTCTGATTCGAGTTCGCAGTGCATCTTGAAAATACCCTCTCTGACTTTATTTAAGATAGTAGTGTCGTTCATTAAAATCAATCCAATTTTTTGAAGCTGGAATCCAAAATGCAACTCAGCATTACGAACATGAGTCGAAACTGCGTTTAGCAAGTCACTTATTATGCCTAATTTACAATGCATGGTAAAACCACGTCGTCAAAATGACATGGATTTTTGTGTTTGCTTCCCACTCTTGCATTTAAAAATTCATGCTTGCAAAAATGTTTCTTCTCTTTCATTCATGTGACGACATGAGCACGAGCTTATGTGTAGTAGTTTATTAGCAAAAAAGATTTAGTAATTTCTAAGGTATATTCAGCATAATTTAGAACCACGCAGGGGAATTTAGAGCAAAGCCTAGCAAAATTAATTTCAAAATTCGCGTCTAGTAATACTTTGCTGAATGTAGAAAGAAAGGCTTAGCTAGGTAGACTATTGCTTTCGTGTAAATAAGTAACAAATTAATTAATCTGATGACAATCAGAAATTCGACAACACTGAAAAGAAAGGTTAGAAAATAAAAAATAAAAATAAGAGGTCCAATAATAGCAAGATTGAATAAAGAGGAATGCGAGGTCCCCGCAACTGATGAGCTGATGTTTTTTTTTCTTTTTAATGACTCCCAGATAAGCTTATTTTTTTCTTGCCTATCATAAATGAACTGGCAATCTGATACGAAAGAAGCAGATCCCACCCGCAGATCTGTATGCTATTGCTCTTACGACCATCAAGTAGACATAGGGTCAATTGAGACAGGACTTCAGACTCTTTCATGGAATAGTAACTATTCATGCTGTCATAGGGACAGTCTGGCCTGAAGAGGTATATTCGTCCAACAGAGCGACATCCATTAAGCAGACTGGGGGCCTCTAAAATCTTTTCAGGTCCAGAATTAACCAGTAGCTTGGTATCCAGGACTGCGTAAAGCAGGCATTCAAGACATTGCAGCTAGTACTGAACACCATCAGTTTCTTGTACTAAGCGGCATTCAAAACGTTACAATTGATATTCAAGACATCAGTTTCCTGTGTCAAGCAGGCGTTAACGGCATACCAGTTTCCTTTTATAGAAGACGTACTATTGTGGACACAACAACACAAGACCTGACAACCTAAACATCATTACTTTTTGTCCACATTTTTAGCATCATGGTGAACTCACGAGTCGCAATGAGATTAATATCCAAATCTAATTAAAATATTTAGACAAAAAAATAATAGAAAATCTCTGTTAAGTTTTCATCTTCTGGGAGTAAAGGTGTAAAGGATTAGGCCTGAAAAGATATAGCCAAGCATGAAAAGGCTCTGGGATTTATAAAAGAGTCCGAAAAAATTAGAATTAAGAAAATTTTATTTTTGCCATAAAAACATAACCAATAAACGCCTTCTTTTTGAAAAACACAAATACTAAATTACTATCCTCACCAGATTAATATTCAGTGCTATGCAGTAAAATTAGAAGATCATTCTTGGCTTTAACAAGACTTCCATATAGTACATACTTATGTACCACCTACATATATGCATGTAAAACCATCACAACAGTCCCGCACTAGATGGTAATAAAACTGCAATTAAACTTCAAAGCATGATTTTCGTACAAACCTTACATTAATGAAATCCTGGAAATCTACAGTAAGCCCATACCAAGCGCATATTTCTCCAATAAAATATTAAAATCAAAAGCATCCAGAACATTAAAGAAGAAACACAACAAGCTTTGGGACATAAACAACTGAAAATTAAATGTCGGCTGGCATCAAATTGTGAAACCACACTATTTTCCAAAATTAACATTATTTCAACGGTATTACGCCAGCTTCAATTTTCTTGGCATCAAATGTTCAATTACCGTGTAGCTTCCAGTTTTAATGAGGAAATTTATTTCGGCAAAGTGACAAATTGTAAACACATAAAACCATCGGAAGGCAGTCTATGGTTTTTGCATTAAACTTGATGAGCTTTCCACCATATAATGGATGTTGCTAGCTGAACTTTATGAAAATACAGTTTATTGCTGCAAAAAAACAAACAAATATTTATTAGCATTGAGGCAGTATAAATTTCAGGCGTCTCTGATAGGCAAATACTAATAACCATCACACCATAATAATGGTTATGTGACCTTGTCGATTTTGATGAAATTGGCCACTGAGATAGTGGGGATGATTCCAAGAAGAAATTGATTGAAAAATAATTTGATGTAAGACCGTAAATTCTAGCAGAGATGGCAAAATTTAATAGCAAAATTGGAAATAAGGTAAAAACAACGAAAATTATAATTTTTGCGATTATCATTAGCTTTATTATTTTTAAATGGAGGTTCGGTATCAAGTTTAAGGTTCTTTAAAGATTTACATGCAAAGAAGTAAAGGCTCCCCAGACCAGCGCGAAATATTCGCAACGACAGTGAAACGAACAAATTGCGTAGACGTCTACGAAATTACAGCATTAGAAAAAGTACATTAAATCACAATTTAGTCGCCCGCTTTGGATCGTTTTCTATTTGAGTTAAAAACGCGTTTTGTTTACTATGCAGAGTATTCCGGTGGCTCTAAAGTTTCACAGTAATGATTATAACATTGTTGCCAACTAAAAAAAAACTGTGCGAAACAGATGTTCTTTTAACAAAAAGGATTGTATAGTTTCAGCTTTAGATGCTATTGATCCAAAAAATATTTGCCACTTTTGAACAAGCAATATTCCGCAGGCATTTTCTACCACTCACCGTGCCTTACACAGTCTGACATTATAGTTTTCCTTACATGGATTAAGCTTGATTGACTATAGGGAAAAGGCCTCATAAGATGTGGTTTGAGGACCAAACCAATTAAGTCATGAGACCAAGATTCATTTTGGAATATTTATCAGGTCTGCTTAAGATATTTGGCCCATCTTAAAGGCCTCAAAAACTCCCCGTAACTATTTTTACTATAGCCGCGTATATCGACAGAGACAAATCTATAATCTGCACCAACAATAACCATATATACCTACTATTCATTGCGGACTACTCCCAAATTTCCATTGTAGCTTCGGTCAAATATATATGTCTTCCATTCTTCTTCTTCTGATGAGTAGTGAGGTTTGCGGACTGGGGTGACGATGATTATATCTTCAGTCCACTTGCGCTGTTCTGGAGGTAACTATCTTAAACCCAGCAAACTGAGGACTCGCGTGTGAGACGAACGTCTTGGGGAACTGACTTTATGTCGGATAGCTCCGGCACTTTAGGGTCTATCTTCGGCAAAATGTAGTCCGGGATAACTGGCTTCTAAACGGGCTGTCCTGGGAAACCTAGATCTTGCATTGGAAACTATGTATGTGCCAACTTGGCACCAGACATCCAGTCCTTGGAGCTTCAGGGTGGCCTGAGGAATTACGATCCTTACGGATGAGCGTCTGCAAAGACAGTCCTTGGGAAATGAGAAACTGGATGAGCGTCTGCAGAGACAATCCTTGGCCAATGACGATCCTTCAAGATTAGCGTCTGGACAGACAGTTCTTGATGACAGGATTCAGTTTCTGAGGCAGTTTCTAAAGAAAACAAGATTAAAGCAGTCTTGGTGGAAAATAAAAAACCGTGAATGGGGGATATTCAATACAATCGTCCTTTATTGAGGTTGCTAGCTTCTGGTAAAGGGTGACAAAATTTAACACTAGTATAATTCGCCTTCTGATGATTTAGTGGGAGCTGGTCTGCTTGACTTGGTAATATAAACTAGACTAACTTACAAACAAATAACTTTATAATTGTGATCAAAGTACCGCACAAAGTAGTTTTCTGTGATTTGGAAACTACCCGACTACTAAAGTCAATACTGGGGTTCATTTTAATCGGATACATGCTGTGAAAAAATGGGCCCGTGTCCTTACAGATTGTAGCAAATGGTACCATAGAGCTGCCACTTTGGTGTGAATATGCACCTGGAAATCTTTCCTCGGTTAACACGACACATAGGCGAAATTGTCGTTATCTCAACTGTTGTGAATATTTCGCGTCGGTCTGGAGAAGTTCTATGACGGCATTTATGCCGAATACTAGGATGGTGTCAGAAATTCAACCACGGCTACTGCTCATTCCAGAGCACTAGGTTTGTATGGACTATATATCTACGCTTTGTGGGGCTTAAAAAGTCCGAAATATCTACTCCAGGAACATGCATTAATGCGTGCAAGGATGTTGCTAGACCTGAGCAATATCAGGGACAATATATATTTACTAAGAATCTTTTTATTGTGTTAGCCTTCCTATCATACTCTATAGTATTATAGGTACCTCGTCTTACCAAAAGGGAGATGACAGGTAGTTCGCAAAGACAAACCAACTTGGTGCATGTTGGGTAGGCTTCGATGTCAATTACAATTGCTACATTAGAAAAACTGTCTTAATTCTGGGCGGTTAATTAACTTTTGTTACAAATCCAAAATAACAGTAACACTGTGTCCCATTTTCGCTAAAAACTCGGAAGAATCTCCACTTGTCCAAGCTATTAATTGCGTACTGACGGTCGTTCACAGCTGGGGATTAAGAGCACCATCGCTAATAAGACTTCAGCCCACAGTGAGTTGGATGCGAAATCGCCACTTTAAAAATATGGATTTTGAGCAAAATATAAAAACTGTTAGTTGTAAAAGTAAAAATCACTTCTAGGTTTGCACATCTATAAATACGTTTTTTTAAGACAACAACCGCTGATGCTTTTTAGTGGCTACCTTTGTGTGTTTGTTAAAATTCGTAATTGAGAATGCATCTACTGAGCTACATACCTGAGCTTTCATTTTATCAATTTTCCGCTACGCCAATTTAGTTAAATTATAGACAAAATTATGCTTGCTTCTTGTCACACATTGCTTAGCATGCTAATGCCATTCCTTTTACTTTTGCAAATATAGATATGTCGCTCAGAGATTCAATTTCAGAGACATATTTCACCAACAAGGCAATAATGGTCACTGCCAATGCCTGCTTCTCTCCTGTTCCGGATAAGGTGTTACAAAAGTCTTCCATTCTCATTAATATAGCTTACGTATATCAATTTTTGCCACAAAATTATACGATTCCAAAATTATTTGGATCGACCAGACCAAAATATTCATGTACACACCATGAAGATTTTAGACTAGTCCGCATAAATTATGTGAATAACCTGATAAATTAGTGACTGCCGGTGCCTCATCAGTTTAATTCCGAAATGGAATGACCCCAACCCTTTGTGACTTCATTTAGCACATGAAATTGTAAGATTCTTGTTGATTAATTAACATCATAGTAAGCTGAGAATAATTTAGAGGTAAATTTCTATGTATAAACGAAACTCATTTACAAAAGACAAAATGCAAAGTTTGTCTTGATTATAAATCACAACTAAAAATAATACGCCTTGTGTTGAAACTCAATTTTAGGCCATGCTACACCCCATGCTTGAATATACCTATATCCACTAGCGCTCGCTAATTTATCTAAACTCATTACCTTCCGCTTTATCGCAAAATATTTACCCAGAACTCTTGGGATTGTTTCATCAGAGGATGGCTTGCCAGATGCCTCAGGACAACACGGTGTTCCATAACTTTTGTTTCGCTAATCATAAATCGGTGATGAGAACCTTATCAGATAATGAGCGACTAACAGAGTCATTTTGTGACTTTTAAAGGGAAAAGGGACGTGGATTATCATTTTTTGCCCTTCTCATAACAGCAAAATTTAAAGTATTCTTTAAAGTCATTTTCATCCGTTAATTAATCTTCTTGGAGAGAAATATAAAGGAAATCCCTTAACGCCTACACATATATGTAAGTTCGTGCTCTGAAGTTAATTCATATTTCGAGCCCGTTCAACGGCATTCAACGCTCTTTAGATGTCGTCAACAATTGAATCACACTAATATAAACGACCATGATAAGATGTCGTAGACGGGGACAAGAACACATAAAAGAGACATTAAAATCCATTGGGAAAGATTTGTTTGTGCTCTCGAAACGTGTGGAAGCATTTGTAACCTTAACAGATGTTGGGAACATTACAAATTATGAGCTTCATACATACACCCCCCAAGGACATGAGGATTCTTAGCTAAGGACACCCATGAGAACGGGTTATTCACTTGAAAAAGTGTCGTTATTGTTTGAAAAGGATTTTGATTGGATGAAAAAGTGACATTTTTACGATTAGAAAAAGTAAAGGGCTGAGAATGTTTGAAGAGTTATTCAAGAATTACAACAGACACGAGATATAGTTATGTGTGTACTATGTACGCGAGAATAAAGTACTGTGTGGGTGTGTACTAACAACCAGATCTACATATGAAGGCTATAATACTTTTTCAAGTAATAAAACGGAATATGCGTAATCGCACATCTCTGAAAGTAAAAATGTTGGAGAGTATTTTGGTACTTACTTTCAAGAACTTAAGATATTCAGATATCATCTGTTGGGTAAGACAACCACTGAAACTCTTCAGTTTATAACCAAGCCCTCTTAAGATTTTTTTTTTTTTTTTTTTTTTGAATATTCGGTATAATTCCGACCATTGAGGAATCGTAATGGAAATTCGAGAGGGGTGATGGGAAAGCTTTAATAAGATTTCTCCTACTCCATTTATCATTGTTATTTATATCTAAGGAATCTGGTATTGACGTGAATATAGAATTTCGTTGCTTATCGACTTAGATAGTAAAATTTTTGCTTTTAAAGTGGTAGCGAAAGCAGTTTTTAATATGAATATCAAGGAAAGAAGGACATCTCTATTTTCGGACAGTCGATTTGTTTTTAGAAATACTCCATAATTAACAATATTTTCTAAAATCTGCGAGCCTCCCTATAAAAGATTTAAATGGTTTGAGCACGAACTAACAAATGCGAAATATTCAAAATGACTCTAGAAGTAAATCATAGCATACAAGGACATACATAAGGCCCCAATTACATAAGTTTCTATGGCTTTGAGGCACCCTCGGATAATATCTAAAGTTACTGGGGGACTTTAGGACGTCTTTGGGTAACCTGTGTATCCACAACACGGTGTCTTCATAGTAGGTACTCGGAACCATGGGGATCATAGGGGAATGAGAGGGCTGACCTACTAGCCAGGTCCGACTCTAGTTCTCACTTCCATGGACCAGAATCCCCTATAGAAGCTGTCACCTTTGTGATCAGGTCTCTCATTAAAAACTTATTTTCGCATGAGGCATCAGCAGAGATGGGCAGGTGTACAAACCTTTTTCTTCATGGGTCTAATAGAAATTTCACAGTCTTTTTCTTGGGTATTAGAAGAAGACAATGCAGAGCTGTTGTTGGCATTATCACCTAAACCTGATGCACTTCATTAAGAAGACAGGAAGGTTTATGTGAGATGTATTTTGTTATTTTTATCAGGTTAACACAATGGGCCGCCTTGGCCTCCGCGCTTGCGATCTTTTCTCCCCTAATCTTTAAAATAAATAAAAAAAAATACGTGGATCTTATGGAAATTTTGTTCAAGAAAGAATTTTTTGGGATTCTCCGGTATATAGCAAAAGCTGAAAAATGTTCTAATTTGTTATTTCATTACACAACTCATTAATTTTTGGTGACAAGTTTCAAGTCTTTCTATTTTTCTCAAACTTTTCATTTCTTTCTTCTTTTTTTTCATGTTTTCATTTGTTTTTTCAAATCACCCAATTTCGCTATTTCGGACCTGTTGATTAGTCAAACCAAGACTTGAAACTTGTCACCAAAAATTAATGACCGGAGAATCCCAAAAAAATCTTTCTTGAACAAAATTAAGTTTAACCCGGTAAAAAATCTGAAAGAGAAATCTTTTTATTTACTTATGGAAATTGGAAGTTTTTGCTGTGAGGGTAGTATTTATATAGAATATGTGCCAAGGGTGTCATCTGGAGAATCGTAACGGTGAAACTTGATACTTGCTCGGAAGTTTGATGGTTGAACTGTTTGCCCCTGATATGGAATCTGGATTATCTATGCAGTTCAGTTCTTGATGTGGATAACCGAAATAATGAAGCCAGCCATATACTGGCTTGAATGTCTGGTGGGCCCGGATTGTTAGATCTTGGAATAGATTAAACTTGTTAAAACATTGAACATTGTCACGGTCGCCAAATATTTCTTTAAATTAAACAAACAAGTCTTATCGATGGTTTGTTACAAACAATATTGATAGAATTTATAGGTAAAACAAGGATGTATAAATAAAATTCAGAAAGCCAATATACAAATTTTCTTAGTTACAGTTTGAACCCTAAATACCAGACGCAATTTGAAAATTTTATTTTTCGGTATATTTGCGTGTGTCGCGAAGAATTTGTGTGAAAGAATTTACTGGGAAAAATTGTTTTTGGAAATGCTACATATAAGTATGAATTTATCGCATATGTGAACATACACATTAATTGCACTTAGTAAGTCTAATCTATTTCGTATTCTTTTTAAATATTCTATTTCCTTTGAAATCGACTTTGCTGTGTAGTGGTTGTGCCTTTATATTGTACTTCCGAATCTTTAATAACGCCTATAACTTAATTCATCAACTTGTTCAATTTGTCCATTATCGAGTGTTAAATTCAAGTCAAAGTTATTTGTACATATCACACACTTAGTTTTACTCACATTAATTTTAAATTTATTTTCTTTACACTAATCTAAGAATGTGATATTGTACCATGAGTTAGTGGCTGCTTGAATTTTTGTTCAATTCACTTGTCCAAAACAACAAAACTCCTGCTTTCTTGATTGAATTTGATTTACAAACAGATAAACATACTCAGGGCCGCATTTAGACCCTTTATAAGTCCAGTTATTATATGTTAGGCCAAATATGATTTTCGGATACCTAGATGGTTTATGAAATAAAATTAAGAAGTATATAGACAGTGATATAATAAATCATTAAATTAAAATCATTTTTATTCACAAAAGACTT
The DNA here is from genome assembly GCA_963930735.1 of Dioctria linearis. Lineage (NCBI taxonomy): Eukaryota > Metazoa > Arthropoda > Insecta > Diptera > Asilidae > Dioctria > Dioctria linearis. Next base: position 295,832,453 of record OZ005741.1, read on the forward strand.
AAAAATGCAAACTCTGGTAAAAAGAACCAAATTTTTTTTTAAAAGGCACAATTTACAAATCTTGAAACATGCTATAAAGATTAAGGAATTATATTAAACTAAAATATTTTCTTTCTTGGCTTTGCCAGATAAACTGCGTAGTTTGTCACTTTCTATGCACTTTAGACTGAGCGAACATAATTTATCTTGAGTTATTCTTGTTCTAAATTCATTTTGTATCAAAATATTGTAAAAAAAATTAAATGCGATAGAAAATATTCCTGCGTTAGTTAGGTTATGTGCGTACTTGTGTAAAATGCACTTACCAGAAATGTAACTTCAGTAAGGGCACGCAAAAAAAAACCATTTTCCAAAATAATGTCAACAATCAAATTATCAAAGAAACACACTGCAAATACTTACTAAAGAAATTAAGAAATATTGTATTGTCTGCCGGCTCACTCAAACTACAAAAGCTCTAGTGTAGCGGGGCAACACAAGGAAATGCACGTGTTCATAGTAGTATATGACAATTGCTCACTCTGACAATTTTGTTTTTTGGGGCCCCAAGAAAATGTGTGCCCTAAGCTAAAGCTTTTGTAGCTTATACGTAAATCGTTCACTGAACATACTTCACTTGTAGGTGTGAACTCGACAGGGCAATATTGGTCCAATAAAATATTAACAATACAGGAGCCCTATTCTCAATTAATAATACCAGTATTTCCCTTAATTTCGTGGTGGAAGAATTAAGTTGTTAAACATGTCCTGGCCCCAAGGTATATAGAATACAAGGTATTCCCATTACAAACCATGTTCTTCTGTTAGGTGACGTAATATTGTGAAATGTATGGGAAAGTACGGCACAGAGAACACAATACTCTCACTCCTCTCTCTGTCTTTCCTATAAAACTGTATATACATTAGTCACAGAATTACGTCGCAGGCTATCAGCTGCAATGTGCCAAAATTGGTCATCTATATACCTTGTCGTGGCCCAATATCCAATTGGTGGAATTGTGACATCACGACTCGAGTTAGCAACAGGTGTACAGGTGTAATTAAATGATTTGCAATAACTAAGAATTTTACTTCGCATAGTGACATTCTTGGCGATTTCCGTAATACTTTGCAATTATAATTGCAAAGTATTGCGCTGGTCACTGAGTCAAAATCGCTTCCGCTTAGCTATATGTTGACGAGCACGGCTGATTCGGTAGATTGGGTGCCTGAGTTCTGGAGTTACAGGTAGCGCGTAGTCTAGAGTTTAAGTTCTGTGCTCTAATAAGTGTTAAAAGAAAATCTTGGATTAAAATCATACGTAGTAGTGTCGGATGAAATGTTTACTTGTACTATTTGCCAGAGGCACGACAAACAAATTTGCATCGATTAGATTTCGTTCACCATATCTATAATTGACAATATGAAGAAAAATAATTTTTAACAATTGAAAGCTTCAAATCTCTTTACTTTGTTGCACGATACTTCATTAAAGTACTGATAACAAAAAATAGTTATTTTTAAATAATTCATCCATAAAGTCCCATTTTAAAGTATTTAATTTATCACCTAAGCATTATTTTATTAAATTATTAGATTTAGACCAATATTCTTAAAACGATACAGTACTCCCATTTTCACAACATTTGTTGATCTATTGTCCCTTCCCCCTGCAAGTCATTAATAATAGCTTGAATATCTGCCACATCTTTAACTAGTTCAATTTCATCCCCTCTCCACCATATTCCAACAATGCAGCTGAAAAACTTTCAAATTCATCCTAGAATAAAGTAAATTTTTCCTATACCAAAGTAATTCTCATGTTTCTCTAAAAGGACTGTCATAAATTCATCTTGTCTGTATATCCTACACGAAGAAGGTCGGATGAGTCAAATATTTGCACAACTTCAGTCCTAAGTTTGTTATCTTTGTATAGATGGCTAACATTTTTATATTTTCTTATAAAATTCCATAGGATATCTTACGCTTTTATGAATAAAACCAATGTCCTCACATTGTCTGGGTAGTAATTGTTAGTGCTTAGACAAGACGCGACAGTTCTCTAGTACTCTGTAAATTTTTTTTTTCTAAAAAAGCCTGAAGACTTCAATTAAGAGTGTAAACTACATCATCAATTTTGTAGGAAAACCATATAAAAAATTTATATCATTTCGAATGTTTAGCACATTTAGCTTTAAACAAATTTTTGCCTTGGTAAGTGCGATGGGATAAAGTTACAATTTTATTGATTTCACATAAGAAGTAATGTCAAAATGTAATTTTCCACCAATCGACACTCTACACATACACTTAAAGTTTCTCTCGTTACAACTTCGAGCACATTATGAGTATATGGTAATGCAACGAGACGTACTTATCGGGAAACATCAAAAGGGTGGGATTTGGAACGTTGAAATAATTTCACACAATTATGTTTGTTTGAACCTCTTCGACCTACTGCAAGTCAGTTTTTTTTTTCATAGAATGTGAAATATGCAAAAAGCATACTCAAATAAAAATCTTTCAATCTAACCTAAAATTTAAAAATAATCTATGAAAGGAATACATTAAATCTTTCTGTCAACTCTTCAACATGGGTCGTAGATCTAATTGTTAGTCGCATAACCTTCCATTAAAACATCTTCCAACATCTGGGCATCTAATGAAATCAAGTCAACATATCAGATATTAGGTTGGCATATCTACATATTCCATATGTGGGTAGTACACATATATATCGTAAATAACAAAGAGAAAATTGTCCTCACCAGATATTTCGGTAATATCCTAATCCTACCCACAAATACATTGAACTTGCGATAAAACGATTTTTTCTTCTTTTTTTTCTTTTGCCATCGACAATGAGGTAAATCACCTGCTTTGTGCTATTCCTAGACTCGTTAAAACGTACAACAAATTGCACGTTGGCCTTATTAATTCTGCTCGATCTTCGAGAGGCGTGTGATAAAAGACTGTCCTCAAAATGTCTTGGAAGAAAAGAAAAAACACCTTTACGACAAGCTGAGTGCTTTTATGGACAAGTGACATTGTGTGTGCTGCACAAATAACCAAGCCACAACTAGGTCACGGAGAAGCAATCTCAGGGCATCAATCAATTGTTTTGGCCCTTAGAATGATAAATACCCTTTAATCAGACAGTGAAGGATGTCTCTGACGAATTTTGAAATAAAATTGATGATGCGAACGCCTTCTGATACGATAAATCCATATTTTGCGTATAAGAAAGGCTAACCCAGGCCGACGGTCTTTGTTGTGCTAGCTAGTCATCAACATAATCCTTGATGAAGTAAGCAATTTTGATATTTCCGCAACTCTACAGAGGATTTTTTTTTTTTTTGTTTTTTTAGTTAGTTAAAGAGTATTTGTGAGATGGGTGAGTGGAGTGGGTAAAATGAGGTAAAATTAGTATAATTAAAAATTTTTTTTTTCTTTATTATTATTATTTAAATATTAGTCACTCGATGACTGACGGTGACGATCTATTCCATGAATTCATTTACTAAAAAGTTTCTTTGTGATAAGAAATCAAGAATATTTTACATTCACCGTACTGCAAACATCAAGACAGAATTGCTAGCATAATTCCGAAATTTCTAGAAACATTTCGCATGGGAATTCCAATCATATGCCAAAGGATACGAAAAATTAAGAATTCGAGCACAACACAAAAACGGTACGTGATGGCATGTAATCGTTCCACAGAGGAGGAAATAAGCTTAAACGAAATATGCAGAGAATTTATTTGTAAAGGGAAAATATAAATCTCAACTTGTAACTCAAAATTCAATGAATTTCAAGGCATCTTCATTAATTTTGAAATTTACATAAAGGCAACCGTGTAGAGGTTTTGTTTTTGAAACTTAACTGGCTCCGAAGTAACTAATGTGGAGGGAGAATAGCGTGTATATTTCGTGTACATATAATACATACAACAATTTCTATTATATACTTTTGTTGCATTTGTTGTTAACTTTTGCGTGCTTTTCTCTGATTAATTTTTGGTGTTGCAGTTAAAAGCGGTGTTTATTTATATATTTTTTTTGTTTGTGAACGTACAACAATCTCCCAATGTACTTGGTCACGATGTACTCTTTCAATAAGACCTGCGAATACTTTAAAATTTCTCTTATTCCAAAGGGTACCTACCTAAGGTGATTATTTAAGACTCATTCGTATTCTAAAATAACAGAGAAAGCTATAACTAATTATGTGACTTTGAATCATTATCAGTCAAGCTACTTTTGTGGTGGATTTAGGTTCGGTTAGATATTTGATATGTATAGGAATGCTGAGGTTCTTTTCAAGAACATTTGGCATGATACTTCATTATAGAAAGCTTATAATAAACTTCAACTTTTCTTTACAGCCCTCTAAGTTTATTGGTAATTATCTACGGAGCTACACCAAGCAGAAAACATGTTTAAATCATCAATTTTCTAGCTATCTGTGGGTTATCGCCGCGCCGGTGTCCCGCATGGCTTAATTCTTAGTCCTATGTTGTTTTCAATTCTCTTCAATGCTTTATCCGACGTATTCACAAACTGTCAGATTTATCTTTATACAGATGATGCTTCCATATTAATAATTAGAGAACTCTTTGTAAATGGGATAATCTTGACTCCATCCACAGTTAGAAAATAAGTTACTGATTCAGCTTAAGTATTACAGACGCCAATGTTTCTAGTCATACACTGGCAGTGATTAAGGAATTAAGGCACATGCTTAGGAGCTAGAGGTTAAGAAATTTCCGTATGGTATTTTAAAACACATTAATTGTTTTTTTTTAATTTAGGTCAAAAGATATAAATTAAAAAACATGTGTATTTTAGTATACAATATTTTGCAAAGAATTAATAAGGTCAATAAAAGATGCAGTCATATTGAAAGAGGTTACAAATCATTTAAGGAGTTTATCGTAAACAAAATTGAATGAGTTTGACTGATCGACAACTGACTGATAAGTACCATGATAAAATGTTTCAGCAAAGGATCGGTTCAAAATCTCGAAACATATTTAGCTATATGCGACAATTTAATTACAGAAATAATGAAAGCCTCTATTGCCTACGAAAAACTTCAATAAAACTTTTCATTTCTCTTTAAATATTCAGATTTTAATTTACGACAGAAACAACAGGCAGCTAAACAATAAATATTCAAACTTCAAATTTCTAAGAACTTCTAGAAAATGAAATAATTCAATTTTATCAACATCAAGGAAAAGAATGAAAATGAGGGAAATATCATTAATAAGTATAGAAAGGTTTAAGGAAATTTTGTCCATGAAACGCTATCTGTTAGAACGACATAAAATTAAGAGGAAACAGAGAAAAAAAACACAATTTCACCTAAAATTATTTCCTTGAGATGATATTTATAGTGTGAACCCAGATTCCATGGTAGCCTTAAACTAAACTAACAATCAATTTAAACACAAGCTAACTCAATGTAATTATACCTAAGCTCTCATACTCCGCATTCCTGTTTTTGCTTTATCAAATCTCAAACACAAAAAGAATTAACATTTATTTCTTATATTACAGACCAAATTTAATTACGTTACATATTTGAGATGGTTTCTGCTATTATTCATCAAACTCACCACAGACAACTCAACATCATCAATCTACATCAAAACATCGCTAGCAGTAATATTGAGCGAAAATCGCAACAATTTCAGACTGAAATTCGAAATTCGGATTTGTCTTGTGGTGGGGATACGTCAGTACAATATAAAAAAGCGAGCAGATCACGCTCATTGCTCTTTCATAATCGACACATTGGATTGTTAAGATCACGCTTGGATAGGATTATTTTCCTGCCTGGCGTTGAAGGGTATTCTTGGCTATGCTCTGGACCGCCAAACAACTCCTATTGCTATTGGTTTTTGTGGCCTTGCGCCTCTTAGCTGGGCTTTGGACCGTTAAGAATCCACCTTTTCCTCTCTTTCTCTTGCCTCGTGTTGAGAGGTATTTCTGGCTGGGCTCTGGACCGCCAAGCAACTCCTATTGTTGTTGTGATCGTTGCTTAACGTTGAAAGGCATTCCTAGCTGGACTTTGGAGCGCTAAGCATTCACCCTTTCGCTCTATCTCTTCTCCCTCGCATTGAGAGGTATTCTTGGCTGGGCCTTTGACAGTCAAGTAACTCCTATTGTCGGTGTGATTGTTGCCTCGCGTTGAGAGGCAATCTTAGCTGGGCTTTGGACTCGTTTCGCTAAGTATTCACCATTTCGCTTCCTCTCTCCTGCCCCGCGTTGAGAGGCATTTTTGGCTGGGCTCTGAACGTGCCATCATCCTGTTTTTCATTAATTATTAATTAATTTTTCAGACCTGAATTTAACTCATATCATTATTTAACTATAGTTAGCCTCACACGTAATTATTGTACAAAATTGGATTGGATTTAATGAATTCTTACAATAGGAGACCTGCCCCTTTACAGATCACTGCGTGTCAACTAAAAAGATTTGTTAATAATCACACTTTAACCCTTTAATAGGCTGAGAAAACCAGAACTTCAAAACAATTCAAAAGTACAGTATAACTAACTTCCATTTTTTTATTGGTTTTTTCTAGGGCGGCACCTCAAATATAGTTTTTCAAGGGATGCGTACTATCCTTAATCTGACACTAAACAAGTTGTTATTTAGCACTAGTATATGGTTACAAACCTGCTAGTTAATTTTGTACAGATAATCTTTATTAATTCAATGTGGTCATATTAACCGTGATATTTCTCATACTTATTATAGATTTCGATGCTCTGGGGTCTCTACCCAATTCGATCCAATGACTACTCGACTGAGGCTAGTGTAATTGCTTCTCATATCCCCGTCAACTTGTGGGATTGTCAAATCTTTTCATAATTTATATAAAATTCAGCTATCTGCTGTTTTCAATTTTACTATAGCATTGCTAGTGCATTGTCAAAGTAAACTTTTCAAAGTTGCATAGTGTATATACTACATGCGCGATTTCAAACCAACTATGGCCCAAGATATGTCCCAGGAAGAATATTCTGCAAGGAGGAACTGTAATGATGTGCGGAATTTTACTGCAGTTATCGCGGGATTATACCTCTTTGGAACACATCCGGAAAGTGTGAAAGCTCTAGACTTGACTTTTGCAGAAACTGTATGGACGAAAAAGAGGTCTAGAGCGTTCAATACCTGCTGTGCTCCAGTCTTTCCAAATGTGGAAGAAGTACGCTTCTAGCTACTTTTTCTGATAATTGGAAGAAATTGCTGGCAAAGAGTAGAGGGATCTAATTAGGGTCATTAACTCTTGTGGCTGATTTTAACGGCTCTTACACCTCCCACCGAGTGTGACTTAATACTGCGCAATGCACCATGGTTTTTAGTCATTTTAACAAGTGAAACTTAAAACTCATTCGTAAAAATATGTCCACCAAGTGATGAGCGAAAGAAAAACAAATGGTGCTGATTACTTCCGGAAGAGTCCTACATTGGTAATCTTTACACCATGTCATCCTACTGCCATGAATTTGTCTGCAGTTTGTTGGGTATATATCTATATAGAATATATTCTATGTAGGTATACCTACATTGCATATTGGAATGAAATAATCCAAACACACTTAACTCATCCACCTTTTCTAATACAGTTCCGATTATATCTCAACCATAAGTAAATACCTAAGTAAAATTTACCAAAGATATGTAAATATTAGTCTTAATGGGAGGGCGTTAATTTCAGTTCCTACCACTAGTGATAAGAGTATTTAAAGAATATCGAAAAGAGGAATTTTACTTCTGTTGACAGGAACCTTTCCACATAGATAACTGATTCTGTTGTCAACAGGGTTATTCTTTCCAGCACTCCCAGTTGGTTAAATTGAATTTCTTGGAAGCGCTTAGAATGTTTTGCCTCCGGATTAATTTCAAATTCACATTCAATTTTCACAATTCAGATTGTTGACGGATTTTAATGTTTTCCCCAAAAATGTCTAGTTTATTTGCAACTTTTGTTTACAAATAATTACAATCGTGTCTATTTCGATCCACAATTCTATTGTCCAAGTCTCAATAAAATTGGTTTCTCTCTAATATTTTAATTGGCTTGTAAATATAGTTCTTTCAATTGATTTATGAAATTCAGGGAAGGAGATTATTTAAAGAAAAACATTAAATGCGAATGCTGCTGATATAATGTTCATCATCATCACGTATGTAGGGGTATGTGATTATAGCCAATGATGACGAGGAACATTATCCTATTTTTACATCCTACTTTTAATATTGCGTTTGTGGTCATTTATTATATTCTCGTCACATTTACCACATTTTATTTGTCTTGAATTGGACGGAAGCCGATTTAGGCTATGTTTCCCTCGGATCTTATCTTGATATGTACTGTTTCTTCAATCTTCCTCTTGATGCTACTTTCAGTAAATTGATTTTGCTTTAAGTTGTCTCTCTACTACATATTCATTGAGGGTTTTAGTCAAGTGGTAGCTTTGCAATAGCGTTGTTTTTTGCTCTTATTTTTATGTCGATACTACCCAAGATAAATGTTGGTATTCTATTAGGCTTATTTTCTCCCAGTACTGAAATGTACAGGATATTTTTGGAATAGTACAGGTATTCACAAATATTCTGGTATTCGTTATAATTGTGAAAATTTGGCATTAAAAAACGTTTTATTTTTTCTCAAGTGTAATATTTAATTCTTATCCAACATCAACTCTCAACTCATTTATGTCGATTTCGATGGGTCTTCAGTGCAGCACTGAAAATGTTCGATTGGACAACTTTTTTAGCAGAAGTGCTACGCTAGGTTTGCATTGTGTCTTCCCCTACTTTGCACTGAATATTTTCTCGGTATTACAAATACATATTCAAAATGAATTGTCATCTGCTCTGGCAAAGTGTATTGTTGCTATTATTTGTAAAATTTTTAAGTTAAATGAATTAAAAGATTTTATTTAAGTTATTTGCATAAAGTTTAACAAGGAATTTGTTTCTATATATTAGTAAAGAACATTCATTACGTTTGAGAGTATACGTATACGTATGCCCACAAATACAAAGAATTTCACACAAATATATTCGATGGACCTTAGTGCTCCCAGTTCTCCACTGCCAGAAAAAGTGCAACACTGAAATGGTCCCATCGAAATCAACATTAGTACTTCGCCTTCTATACTCTGCCTAAACATCAGCTCGATTCAACATTTCTTGTATATTACCCAATTGCTCTTGACAATAATAGCTATTGAGCTAAAATTTGGCATACTTACACATCTTGGACAAAAATTTTATGTAAGTATTCAAAATTCAATATGGCGGCTCCGAAAAATGTTATCGTTTTGGCTCAGATTCGACTAAATATTTATAAATTGGGAATTTCAGGGTCGCAAATTATGTATTTGTAGTCAAAGTTTATAAATTAAGGATGGCTGTGTTGTCAGTTGTATCCGAATTGACTCAAACATGATTTTTAGGGGCTTTAGGAATCGCAATTACGTAAAAGCTTATAATCCGAATTTAAGTACTAAATAATTTCTAAATTTTGGTCTGAAATCCGTAATCTTCCACTCTTAGCTGCTAAGTAACCTAATTGGACTATAAATGTTAAAAAATTTCTGACATATTTAATTTCTCAATTTTGACCAAAAATTTATAATTCGCTTGATTTTGAGTGGAGTGGACCATAAATTCAATGAAATATAATGAAAAATCTCTATAAAAGTAAACACTAGTTAACGTTGGGTGGTTCGCCTACGAATCAATATATTAATTCATTCTCTGTATAGCGAAAAAAATCCGCAAAACAATGTTTGTGATAGGTTCCCAGATGCTCACAAAGGTACCGATATTTTCGGTAGTAACTGTCTAAAGTTCCAGATATGTTTTGTGAACTTCTTCTTTTGTTTATTATGATTATTGCCTTTATTGACAGCTGCCTGACTCGGTACGGCGAGGATGCTTTATATTACAAATCCGCTTTTCATTTTCAATCCATGGAAACGATTTGCAGTCACTATCCTACATGTAATGCAGACTTTACGCAAAGATAACCTAATATTAAGATAGGATATAGCCGAACAAAGTTAGAAGTTTTTCGTGATTTTTAGACCAAAACAGGTAATGTCATATACTTTCGTCTTTTGCATGAATGGAAGAAAAAAACTTGACTATGCAGTATTGTAGTGCGACTGAGAAAACGAGTTAAAAATAAAAATCGAGAGAACGTTGGATTACCCGAATGATAAAATCTTGTTCAATACCTTCAAAGTTCTTTCAAATTATTCATGATAGTGTACATCATGTCACACTACCTCTATATTTTAAGAAAAAGATAAATTTCGCTTTGACCAAGGTGCTCAAAGGAGATGTAAAGGTCCTCTCAAATAAAATTTTAATTTTTCCCAAAAATATCAGAGAATCCAGCATGAGTTCTCCCACTTAACCTCTTCATAGCAAATCAAATGTAAACAGAAGCACGTGCTGCTCAAATATCATAGGATAACAGCAACAACATGTGTCCATTACAGCAACAACAAGTGACTGAACTCGTGTCAATATTTCATGGAAACCGGTTTTTACAAAAGCGCTGGAACATTTTATGAGAGTAAAACGTGTAAACTCCGGCCCTTCTCATTTATTTACGAAAATGAATCATTTGTCATTCTGTTTCGTTGCATGCAGTCTGCGCTTTCACATTTTTTATCTTTATCCATAAAAGTTTTAAAGAGAGTTTGATTTTTTTTTCATTTTTTTTCTTTCTTTCTTCATTATCTTGCCGTGTGCATTTTAAATATAAAACAATCGGAAAACTCTTCTGATATTAAGTTTACTTTGCTTTAGGTACCGCCGAGTCAATCAGTGGTACCTGTGATACCTGTTTATTGTGGGTTATTTTGTCCATACATACATGTTTTGCTGTCATTTTTTACTCACTCCTTATAGCCGGCAGAGCCTTAAAATCGATCCAGCGTACAGCTTCTGGTTTGTACGATTTTTCGTCTTTTGATGCGCCAGCTTTGTTGAGGATTCAAATTAAAGAATTGTTTTGCAATGTAGCATTCTGCCTGCACTTCGTAGGTTTTGACCAATCTTATTTCATTTTGTTTTTTATTTCTTCATCGATCGTCTCCTGTCCCGAGCGTAACCAGAATTCTTCATTTGTCATTCGATCGAAGTTTTAGGATTCGACCTAAACATATATGTTGGATGACCTTCCACGTTTCATAACAATATGGTGAGATTGCCGTTTACATTGTGGTTAAGGAGCCGAAGTCTTTGTCTTTCTTGAGATCTCGCTGGAGTTCCATATTTGGAATAGATGAGAAAAGGAAGTTCTCGATTTTTTTTTTTTTTACATATAAACCAACATCATCGGTCGTATTAATCCGGATTAAATCTTAAGGCATGTATCCGACGACAAATTTCTAAAGCGCAGCCCGCGTGCTAAGTGGAAACTAAGAATATACACCAAAAGGATGCAGCCCACTCCTGCATCTTGCTAGTTCGCGTGCTAAAATACGCAGCATGCATGCAGCTCGTTCGACTCGCATTTGATCGCATGTTGCTTCTCAGCTAGGGAGCCAGATGCGACCTGAAATATACCTGGAAACAAGAAAAAATTAGCAGAATGCTTGATCCGCGAGCTTTTACGATTTCCATTTGAAATTGAAAACAAATGCATATTTCGAATGATTTTCAGACATTTTTTGTGTTCCTCTTTCATATGTCGTTTTTGTTTGGAATTTAAATTGCAACTGAATTCGACCCCGTTTAAACAAACGCCTTTAGTGTTGACCTGATTTGTTTACTTGTGTTTATGAAGAAATGTCAAAATTGACTGGCAATTTTGAAGTGCAATAGTAGACTGTCCATGAAATAAAATTTTAATTTAAAAATCATTTGTACCAAGCTTAAGTTAATTATGAATGCTTTACCAAATCTGTCAGAATATGATATTTTAAAAGATGAACAAATAACTTTTATTTGTGTGGGTGAATCTGAATTGAACCCGGCATACAGTTCCGACATACATCGGATCTGTGACGGCATTTTTGGTTCAAACGTACACTTTGAGAGCACTTAAAGCGGATCTGGATCGGGACTGAAGCCTAGTATCGAGTTCGAGTAAAATGTGACATTTCCATAGAAATTTCAGCGCTGGTAAAATCGCAAACGAAAATTTTACTGATGATTTTACTAGTGCAGTACGGTAAAAACTGTAAATTCCATATTTATAAAATAGATGGCACTATAAATTCTCCACAAATTTTACTAGGCATTTTAATGCAAGAAGCACTGATAAAATTTTGACATTTCTAAATATTTCTAAGAAAATTTTCATATTTCTTTTCGATTGATTGGGGTATTTCGTTTGTGTTATCAAAATATAAAAATTAATTACTTTGTTTTCTCCAAATTAATATAAGTACGTGAAAATTTTACCAGTGATTTTAATGTGAATGATTTGGAGACCGCGTTAAAATTTACTTTCCCCGAACTCGATTTTAGACTTGAGGGTTAAACGAAAATGACATTACCAGTATTTAGTAATTCGATTCGAAGTATCAAAACGAGCAGATAGCTAACTACAAGTATGGACGAAAAAAAAGGAAACAAAATCCAAAATCTGACAGCAGAAATCCCAAGAAGTCATTTGTCAACTTTTTCTACAATTTATGTATTTTTTCTGACCAGTTTTATTCATTGAAACCTCGAAATTAGCAGCAGAGATTCTTTCAAAATTACTAAATCTATTAATAGCGCTCAATGTAATCCACGTGCAAGGGAGCAGCCTGCATGCAACATACGTTCTGCTTGAACGCAGCATCCGTGGTGTATTCACCAAAATGTTAGTTTTAAAATTGTTTTTACTTTGCGTGCCAACTTTGTTTTGCTTCCGTCTTTCGGTGGATACACTTAAGACGTTTTTCCCAATCTCCCGAGAATCTCACAGGTTGGATGTGATAGTGTGGCAATTGAAATAATGAGCAGCTCATGCGCTGTTTCCGCTCCTTGTTGGAAATATGACTTTGGGCCAGCTAGACTAGCTTGTGCTACGAGATACCATTAACATTATCCAGATCTGTATGATTTTCTAACACTTCCAAGAGTATGCCACCGGAATTGTAGAGAGTATTCACATAAAAGCTATCGGACTATCTACTGTTATCTATACTGTTATGTAGAGCCCGACAAGTAGAATTTCTATGTACACGCTTTATTAATTCGATTGTTTTTTTTGAAATAATATGTTTTCATAGAACATTCTAAATATATACCATATGCTAATTGAGTCGAACGCCTCCTCGTACTTCCTGCATTTAAGGCATCATTATTCGACAATTTTATTGGCGTCATAAGGAAGAAGAACGTCTGATCGTTTTGACTGTAAATTTTTTTTTTGTACGGCACAAAGAACCCACACCAATAGAATCCTCAGCCAATGTATGAAATTATCTATTACGCCACCGACGCGACGCAACATCTATATTTCATCTGTGGGGTATTAAAAGAATATAGAAAAGGCATGCATTCAAAATTAAATATTTGCATGACATATGTTTAAATTTCCCAGTAGCTACCAATATACATACATACATAGCTATACTATTACTATAAATCCTTTGTTGCAATTATATAACCGTTTTTAATATGTACACTAAAAAACAATATTTCTTATTCAAAAATTGTGCAGAGATGTAGTCGACTAGAATTTGCTTATCCCATTAAGCGTGTAACCGAATTATGTTAAGTAATCTCTACAATCAGAGCAAGTAGATGTTTTTGCTGATATTACCATCACGAGAGACCTTACAACAAAGATGAGAATTTATTGCCTGCGTGGAAGAATCTACGGAAATTCGCAAGATTCCTTCATCTATGGGAGATGACGTTTGGGTAAACCTCTGAAAATTTCAAATTTGTATGCCTGACAAAGGACACGCTGATTCCTTGTAAAAAGTGGAAGGGAAATCAGACAAACATGAAACTGACTTGACTAACAATTATTTTGTAAGGGGTCAAGTTCATTGTCCTGAAGATTCCTCACGTGTGTATTTAACTGAATCACTGCGACAAGGTCAAAAATGTGTTCTTATGTAAAAAAAAAACTGTGGAGAGAACTTTTCTAGGCTCAAAAATGCAAATTACTTCTGTTCTGCTCCTTAATCATATTTCCAGGGACTCGAATTAATTAAATCTTTAAAAGAATAAAGCTGTTTCAAGGGCAGGGGGGTGGGGCTTGTTGGTATACAAGTAGTTTAAATATAATGAGGTGTGACACGTGGCTTAATATCAACATCTTTTTAATATTACCATACAAACATACATACATAAAAATATAAATATTAAGGAAGAGTCGAAGTGAACTGAATGGAAAAGCACTGCAATTTAAAAATGTAACATCCTTGCGCTTGAGGAATTTCGTGTTTATTTAAGAGAAAACCATGTCAAGGCTGATAGCATTGGCAAGTGAAAAATAGTTGCTTCTGATTCTGATGTAGGTGCCTCTGTAGTATTGAAGCCCAGCATTTTATATAATGCAGTCGTGCAATGGCTCAGCCTAATGGAAACTGAATAACTGTGCATACTTATTCTAGTCTGAAAGAACCCCCCATTTTTACACTTGTCTCAACATTAAATTTTTCTGTTCAGGATGCAATTTTGCAGCTAACGTGAAATTGATATTTTGAGCTTTTGTGTTTAGTGAAATTTATGTTAAACAACATGCGGAAATGTGGTACTCAACTTATTTGTGAAGATGATGATGAAAGGAATTGTTTAGCTTTTACATAATGTACATTATTCATGTTTGTTCCAACTATAAACACGTCTTATTAACAGCATCTAGCCAGAAGATATCTACTATTATCATAGATAGGCAAATATCAAAGCAAGTTTCATGTCAACAGACCTAAGAAATGATAATAAAAGCCTCCTGGCTCAATAGGAACTATGGTGAAAACTATAGAATGAATAATAAGAATGAGATTTTTTATTTTGGAAGTAAGAATTTCTGCATGCGATTTGATGCAGTTGAAGTTCGATAGATCTTCTTAAGATAATACCAGATGTGTTAAAAAGCGTCAATAAGGCTCCTTGCCACTCATAGCAGTCTTCTGGAAAATCCCTAGGAAGAAAAATGAAAAACACTTGATATTTGAACCAAAATTAATGGATGTACAAGGTATATATAAGATGACAAAGTACCTATTACCATATCCAACAACTTTTCATACGCAGCATTAATCGGATAAACATCCTAGTGATACAATTTCCGATCCACCTCAAATTACAAAATTTTCCAGTCCATTTCTTACATAAGTACATAATATATTATAAATCTGTGCCAGAGCAATATCCTATGACTGTGTTGCAAATGAAAATGGAAGGAGTTATGGGAGATAAAAGGATTGACAAAGGTGCTCATTTGTGTCGCTCTAGAACTTCCACTGATGTTATGTACAAGAACGACAGAGAGTGGTAAATTGTTTTGAATAAGAAAATATTCTGGAATTTCATTATATGGCCCAAAAATATCACAGAGTGAAGGAGTTCGACTTAATAAATTATCAGAACATTTGCGTGCAGGAATTAATCTACAAGGGATCAGGCTAGATTTTTCATCGATACATTAGCCACGCATGTAGCAATAAAGGATCGAAAGGCATTCAACATTGCGGTGGTGCTCAAGTGAGTCGGTATGACAAGTATCAAGTCAAATCACCAATGAGCTTGAAGGTTCTCTTTTGGGAAATATCCAATGAAGCTAAGGCTATACGACAGATGTGGGAATTGTATTCCATTCTAGGTCTAAGACTTGTAGAGGAGCGCTAGATTTGGCTGGCTGAAATAGGTGCGATGAGTTGAAAAATTACTTACACTTTTTCAAGCTTGCAATGTGATATAATTCAAGCACAGCTAAAAATCTGTTTGGTAAAAACAAAAGAATTATTGCAATTCAAGGTGCTAATTCTTAGTTAATTTTTGTCGTGTATTTTTGTCACATATTTTCTTTTTCGCCATTCATTCTGATTTATTTTTTCATTTATACTATAAAATGAATTAAAATGAATTTACAGTGAATAAACGTTAGAATACACATCAAAGAGTATAGCAACTTTATCAACTGCTCTCGATATTGTGGCAGAAAATGTTAAACTATATTAATGTCGTTTTCGTTTGACCCCCAGTACTTTTAGGCCTGCCTAAAAGTACAACAAATTAGTCAACTGCTTCCAGGTTGGGAGAAAAATTTTGTACGGTGGTAATTGGATATTCTACATCTACTTAGCACTTACAAGTGCTCAAATTCGAAATAATGTTTTTGAATTTGTAATGTGAAGTGTTTTTCAGTTCATTCTACGCAATGCAAGGCTTACTTAACTGAATAAAAGCACACAAAAATCAGTAGAAAAGTTCATTTTATATTGTCGTATATTCTGACATTAAAGTACGATAAAAGATCAGGGGGGTGATTCTGAACTTTTGTCGTACTTTAATGTCAAAATATACGACTAAATGAAATGAACTTTTCTACTAATTTTTTCGTGTTTTTATTCAGCTCAGCAAGCCTTGCATGACGTAGAATGAACTGAAAATGACACTTCACATTACAAATTTAAAATAATATTTCGAATTTAAGCACTTGTAATACTCTAATTAGGTGTAGAATTTCGATTTACCACAGTATAAAATTTTTGTCACAACCGCGGAAGCAGTTGACTAATTTGTCGTACTTTTAGGCGTGTATTCTGAAATTAATTCATTGCAAATTCATTTTAGTTCATTTTGTCGCTTATGAAAAGGATAGATCAAAATGAATATGGTGAGAATAAAAGTACGACAAATTTGTGAAATGTCAAAATATGTGACAAAAATACACGCCTAAACTACGACAAAAGATCAGAATCAGCACACATCCAGGATTTGTATTGAATAAAAAAAACTAAGTTTGATTAGGTATTAATTATTGTTATTGTTATTTATTCCTGAATTACTGTAGACTCTTTCTAGGAAAATAATTTTATGACTTCTCACGGTTCAAAATTTCTGAATTTCAGCAGTTCATCTATTTCCCCATTTTTCCACTATCCATGTTAAACTTTGATTGAGTGAAGATTTGTTATTAAAATTACCATGAACATGGTTAGGTTAGGTAAGATGCCGCCAGACGACAAGCCTGCATCACATAGTCCTCTAGTGAGTCCATTGTGCTCCTAGACCACATGGGATAACCTTTAAAGCCCCAGATCCATCCTGATTTTCTTAAGAAACTCTGAATATATCTAAGATCTTTAACCTAGATCCATCCTACTTCCCTTAGAAAACTCAGGATATATCTAAACTCTATAGTTTGCAGCTCCGCCAGACTTGAAAAGAAGTAGCTACGCAATATCTTACCTCTTTTATTCATTAAGGCGGGCCATTCGCAAAGCACATGTTGGACGGATTCGATTTCCTCCGAGTCCTTACAACTCCTGCAGAAATCGTTCGCCGCTATACCCAGTGACCCGTAATGACCGCTACTAGGTTCCTGGTACTTGTCCTGCTGCCATTAAGCAGTTCTCTTGTCCTTTTCCTGTCATATGCAGGCCAAAATTGTCTCGCAATAAGGCAGGTATCCATACTGGTCCACCGAAGGCTTACCTTTTTATCGGCGCCTCTGATGATTTCCTCTTTTAAAGCTCCGATTGGGAGCCATCACGTTGCCTGGAATAGCCTTATGGCCAGATACCCTGCATAGGGTCACCTTGTACCTTATAGTCAATTCCGCAAGACTGGTCTTGCATAGCTGGACCAATTTTGATTTTACCAGCACACCATCCAGCGCCTTGATGGTTGCCTGGCTATCAGTATATATGCAGATGTGCCGTGCGGACTCTTTGCACATGAATACCAATATTGCCGCCTGATAGATCGCTGCGAGCTCTGCCTGAAAAACACTGCATCTGTCAGTGATGATAGATTAACTAATGCGCTGATGACCTACAGATATATTATCTTGGAAATGAAACCAGAATTGTTGAGGGTTGCAATTAGATAATCTTGGCATTTGTGTGAAGTTATTGATTAATACCCGAAGCGATGCAGATATAAGTTATTGAGATGGGGATGGGTAATCTTTTAACTTTCTAAAAACCACGGTTCATAAACAACTATTATTTTTCAAATTCTCGACACACGGAAATGTTTATCGAATTAAAATCTCGTCTCACCTACTTGCAGTTATTAAGTGATTATTATGTGATTAAATGTGATTAATAATATAAAAATCATAGTAAACCAATTATATTTATATTTTACATTAAAATTCCGAACGAAACGGTTGACCTTTGCTCACATAGGATTTCATTAATCCGTGTTAAACACTAGTTAATGAAAGTTTTTTTTTTATGAAGTCATCAATAATCGTAATGACATGGTTAATATTTTTCTTAACACGATTAAAAATCATTCGCTATTTTTAATTTTCCTGATCATAGATAAAAATCATATTGGGATTTTTAATTTTTG
Organism: Dioctria linearis; assembly: GCA_963930735.1. NCBI lineage: Eukaryota > Metazoa > Arthropoda > Insecta > Diptera > Asilidae > Dioctria > Dioctria linearis. Next base: position 295,850,956 of record OZ005741.1, read on the forward strand.
TTGATAAAGAAATTAATGGCCAGTTTCACAGTCTGAGTTTAAACCAAATATTAAGTTTAAACTCGACGAATGTGTTTCACAATTTGGTTTAAACCGTGCCATTCTTCGGTTTAAACCTTAGATCATATAACAAACAGGATAGGCTATGCTGTGTAAAATTCGTGTACGTGTGATAAGCATTTTTTTTTGTAGACACCGGGGGGGGGGGGGGGGGGGAATGACAAGAGGGCTGGGTTATTTATTTGGTGTCAGTTCGATACTTCTAACATTTCTGAAGTTCTTTGAATTTATCGAAAATAGTCCGGTGTTTTCGTAGTGATTTTTCCTTAAAGAAGTGATACAAAGTGATTTAGTTATACTTACTAATAGTGAGAAAGAGCAGTGAAGTATTTGTGTAAAAGATTTTATATAATCCAGACTCCGGGAGTCTTGAATTATGCTGAAAAAGTGTGCTGTGCTGTGTTGCAGAAATAACCGGAGTTATTGCCGTAGGAAATCATTTTTCATTTCAGGCAAGTTTAATTTTTCAACAATAAATTAAAGTGTTTTAAATAAAATATACATATGTGAAAAACTTATAAAAATAAACAGCCGTGGCAAAAAATTTAACATTTTCCAATGCCGGTTTGTATGTTTACTATTGAATTGTCATTTATATTATGTCAGCCATACAAAGGCAACGCCAAGAAATATTAACAGAAAATATATGGGGCACATAAAAATTTAAAATTATTAAAAATTAATAAAAACTGCGATATAATGGGATTCTTTTACTAAATTTCGTTTATTTGCAAGTAATCTTTAATTTTTCCAAATTTTGCAAATTAGGTTCCCTCAAGATAAGGTCTTGTGTAAAAAATGGTTTGAAGCTATTGGTCGGATGAATTACATACCTTGAAAGCAAAGCATCGTATGTAAGAATCATTTCAATGCAAACTGCATTAACAAGAACAATATTCGTAAAACATCAAAAATATGTGCAATACCATTTCATTATTTTACTGAATGTGAGGATTGCTGTTCAAATTCAGTATGTATAATATTATTAAGTATGTACTAGAATATATTTATCTGTTATAATATTTCTTCTCATTGAGGCAACACATATATAATATATGAATGAAAATGAAGTTAATTTTTCCAATGAACCTAGTCTTCTTGCAACGAGGGTACTTATATTATTATATATCAAATAAAACTACTCATGAGCTATATTATAGATAAACGAAGAGAATGAGATTGGGGATACTTCTTTTGTAACGGAAGTGATGCAGAGTGGCAACACGGGTGGAACTAACCAGATTGCAATTACTGAAGACTTTGTTGAGAGAGTAGGACTCAGCCAGTCTACTTATCCAGCAATGACGGTACTTTTTTTGTTTCATTTCAGATATAAATACTAATGAGCTTTTCAACAGATTTATGAAGATGGTCAGGTTAGGAGCGGTTCTCCAGAACGGCAAGAAAAAGAATTGTGCATGCAGCCTGAAGATGAACAAATAACAGATTTACCCTGTGTGGAATCTTCAAATATTGTAAGTCATTTAAAAGATATTTATTTTTATTTTATAGGTAGTACTTACACACCACCGCTTAGTAATAAAAACAGATTTTATATTTATTCAAAAGAAACTTTATTTAAGATATATTAATTTAAGAATTCGGATACGGCTTTATTTTTATTTTATTTTTTTACTAACTATTGTTCACGACTGACGCTAAGCTCAATACTTCTTCTTTATGTTAGAGGGGCACTGTAAATATAAAGTGAGTATATGGAATGTAAGTGAATCTTTCTCCTTACCAATAAAATTTAACATTAGGCAGACAAAAGTAGAAATGGAAAACAGCTATACATATACGCAACTACAATAAACTAGTACATTTCAAAGGTATGTAATCCAAAAATACAATTAGAGATAAAAAGCCAAATTTTTTAATCATATACCTAACATCCAATATAATATATTTTTCATTCAACACATCGATGAGATTCTACTACATCAAGAAAAATGCTTAAGTTTTTCTTCCTCATAGCCTATCCTGTTTGTTATATGATCTAAGGTTTAAACTGAAGATAAAAGCATTTGCAAAGTGTGACATTTTATTTTGACAGTAGCATTGTTTGTTTGTATCAAGAAAATAATTTCATCATGGATTTAGATTTAGACATTTCTAGCGATGAACAAGATTTTTTTGAGTTAAATTTACAACTCTGTCGACGACTGAGAGTAATTAGAAATCGGCCAAATTCCTTTAATGAGTGGGACGACGTTAATTTTTATACTAGATTCCGTTTAAGTAAAGAACTTTGTCTTCGAATCTAATCTTGTCCGTTTTCTTGCGCTCTATTATATGTATATATTATATTTTATGCACTAGGGAATGCAATAGCTACTTCACTTATGCTAAAATTTCCTTCCTTTTGGAATGTTGGCATATTTAAAATTAGCAAATATAACTATAATATATTTTTTTTATTTTTTACTTTTTGATCTGTTTACTTTTTCCGATTGACAGATTGATTAATAGAAAAATTGTTTCACAATGGTGGCGATAACTAATTTAGTTCACAATTTAATCAGTACTACCAACGTTACTAAAAGAATGCACTGTGAAATCCGATTTGGTTTAAACTACGTTTAAACTTGGAAGATGGTTTAAACTAAACCTTGGTTTAAGCTCGACTGTGAAACTGGCCATAAGTCATTTTTAACTTTCTGTTCGACAAATAAAAATCACCAAGTGGTTTTAATGATTATTATTGCGACTTGTTTACAATACTGTGTAAAATAATAAGTACTAGTGTTCAAATGAAAGGTGAGCTCTAACATTAACTCACAAAAAATGCAAATATGGACATCCGCATCTATTATTTTGTTTGCAGTAATTATCACAGTTTACAGTTACTTTGTATCGACTGATAATTTTGATATTCAAAAATAAGTATGTTAATGTCGACTGAAAAAGAAGAAAATCACTTGGCGATTTTTACTACTCAACCAGGGAAATAAAAACCACTTCATGATTTATATTCTGAGTGTTCTTTTGATGCACCGATTGCGTTTACACTTTCTGTAACGGTATTCAATAACGTCACAAATACCCCTCTTTTGGCACAAAACACATTTTGAGTTTGAAATTTGATCAGTCTTTTTCAAATATTTAGATAACGGTACAAGTAACAAGGCTCAAATTATGTGCATATTTTTTAAAATTTTATGTCTAAATTTTTTTTAAACTCTTTTTTTAATGATATTAGATCAGATTTTCTCCTTTTTTACGTTTTGTTAAATATTTTTATAGTGGTACTTGGTACAGTTATCAAACGTGGTGCCGACATGGTAGTTCTGAAAAGGACTGAATTTTAATACAGTTTTTAGAATATCTATTACGTTTTGGGTGGATAAAATTTGTTCAGGTATTCTAGAAACATCTGGAAAAGATTTTCTGCCATACAAATTCTCACAAGTGCATAAATCTGAAAATCTAAGGAAAATCATGAACTTATAAAAACCCAAAAAATTAAAGTCGCTATTACAGTTATAATATAATCTAGAAAGTTGGGTGTGTTTTGTAGCAGAGACGTTTGAAGATATGGCAAACAGGTTCCAAAATAAAAATTTTTACGAATATGTTTTAAAGGAGTAATTTGCTTTTAAAAATTATTTTTGATAACAAATTTAAATGTTAATATTGAATATGCTTTTTTATTCCATTTGTGTAACAAAATTTGTGTGTACAAAATTTAACAGTAATTACTTCTTATATATTTTTTTCAACTGAGAGTAGGCGTCATTTGAAAAAAATAATGCCTACTTATGATAATAATAATGAATGTGTATAAAACGAGGAAAAAACGCCGAAAAAAATCACGTTTCTTGTATGGGGACACTCTTTAGTTTTTAATTTAATTTAATTTTTATTATTTGTTATTATAGCGGCAATAAAAATATACACTCTGTGAAAATTTCAACTTTCTACCTATTACGGCTCATGAGATACAGCCCGGTGACAAACAGACAGACGGACATCGTAGGCTTAGTAACAGGGTTCCCGTTTTTACCCTTTGGGTACGAATCGCTAAAAAGTAGCCGAAATGACTAAAACTTAATAAGACAACAAATAGTATTTATACATATACGAGAATGTATTTTCAAAAATATGCCGGTAATTATTACGAGCGTTGGTATAATCACTATGGCAAGTTATTCGTAAATTGACCTATTGTAGACCTCTACCCCAATCGTAAGATCGATCATGTTTTCTACCATAGTGAGAAGTCATTAGTCCAACGAAAGTGCATGAAAAGTAAAGACAGACAGCTGCGAAACGGTAAAAGTGAGCCAGATTAATCACGGTTTTATATTGATGCAAATGAAATCCCTTGCAGTAAATGCGCATTTATATGTTGCAATAGCACTTAATTTCATTACATTAAAAGCTACCATTTGTATGACTTTATTCCGATCTTACTAGCCACAACACTTTAATAAAATACCTAAAATTGAACAGCTTTTCCGACAATATACTAACGCTGTTTTTTAACATAAACGTAGATACTAAAACTTGTGCCTAAGTGATGGAACACCAAAGGGCTTTGAAAATCAAGATATAAAATTTACAACATGCGTACTTATTTACTTATTCGGAAAGTTATATTTATTTATTTAAGTTCATCAAGAAACTGATAACTGTAAAACATTTACAAATTTCAAATGCTCAAAATACCAAAAATTATAAATTCAAACGTAAAACTTTACTTAACCTTAACTAAGTTTATTTTTCAATTGATTAGTAATTAATCTAAACTTGATACATTCAGAATACTGATGATAAAACCAGCGAGACATAAAAGAGATCGGCATTTGTCTACTATAATTTGTGCTGTGTTCTGCAGTTTGGAAGAAGTTATGGTAAGTCAGCGAGCGAGAAGGAACAGAAATTCTTATGATACTTAAGTACTCAACATTTCAAGGGAGCTGATCGCTCCCTATAAAAGGTCAAAATCAAAAACAATTCAGGAATTGTTCCGTCTCATTTCGAGAATTTCTAAGGATAGAAGATTAAGTTTAGATTGTTAAGATAAGTTAAGATTGATAGCATGTGTACTTGATTGAATTCAAGATAAATAGTAATTTAAGCACAAATTATGGAATGTGGCTAAATAATAAACAGAGTTTAAAAAAAAACAATCGTTTTCATCCCAAATTATACAAATAAGTTTGGTATCGTCAGCGCAACAAAGAGTCTTGGCATTAGTCAGAATTGAACCAGCACCGTTGATGTAAATAATAAAGAGTAAGGGGCTAAGGTGACTGCCCTGCGGAACACCAGCAGTTTTCTAAATTTTAGCAGAAAAAGTGTGGCGACGTGTCTGTGCCGGCCGAGTCGTACATTTCCGAACACTTGACCAACCACTTTGAAAACCTAGCAAAATTAATTTCGAAATTCGTGCCTAGTAAAACTTTGCTGAACGTAGAAAGGCTTAGCTAGATAGGTGTAAAAATAGGATAAAAAAAACATAAAATATATTACCAGTCTAGTGCTCGAAAAGAAAAAGCCTTTTGAAAAAAGGGAAATATAAAGGAAAAAGGCATAACTTAATCAAAAAAACAAAAAGGAAACAATCATCCTACAACTAGGAAGAGACTCTTTGATTGCTTTTTTTACTTGAAACAAGATAACCTTTCCTCTACTGCGTTTAGGTCTCTAGTCCATGCAAACTATCATAAAGACAGCTCGAGTGCAGAATCCTGAGAATTGCAACGCCAAAATATCACAAGATTAGCCGTGCTCCAGAGATCCTAACCGAACAGGATTTCAGACAAGATGTCATAGGAACAGTCTGACCGCAAAATCCTGAAAATTGCAACACCGACAAATAGCTGAAGATTACTATAGTTCCAGAGCTTCGACTGATCGAAAGTCCAGGCAAGCTGTCATAGGGACAGTACATCGGAATTCAAGAGCTTCCATTCAGGGGAGCTGTCAGGCCAGTGGTCATATGGATAGCCTGACTTAAGGGGGACGCCTGCTTGTTTTACGGCACACCCTATTTAGTGCTTTACAGGTTTCTTGTGACAACCAGACAGCCTAGTTCCAGACACAGAGATGCCCGACTGGAACCAGACCAAGTATACAGAAGTCATCCTCAGTTCACTGCATCGTAGAACAAATAACCTCCTCGTAGCAAATACCTTTCAACCGCCAAAAACAGCAATCCTTTGTGTTCGGTTTTATAAATAAAAATAGAACCAGTTTACAAAAAGTCAGTTAAACTCCAGTGTTTGTAAACTTATGATTGAGAATTCAGTGACTGATTCTTTCCAATACTGAAATCAGTACATACACACCTGCTAATAGTCCTTATAGTACTGATACAGAAGCGTGAGAATTCTAGTAAATTAGTAGTAATGAAGCAATGTTTAAATGTTCCAATAAAGGATCAGTAGCTTAAATTCAAAACATCACAGTCAACTGCTTTAAATATCTTCCCAATACAACCTGAAACTTTGATACATCATCATTCCTCTTGCCCTTCTTGTGAAAGGGTATAATTAATGATAACTTCCAAGATTTTGGGCAAACACCAGACTTCACTTTTCAAATACAGAAGCAAGAATCCAGATTGAATTTTATTTGGCATGAATAGGAATGCATTGATGCTCAATCCAATTCATCATTCCCACATCTCGGTAAAACGGATACAATTTTTACACTTATTAATTTGAATCAATAGTTAATAATCACTTTATTTGCGTGTTTTTTTTTTAGTTAACAATTGTTTTTACAACTTCATTATCCTTGAAAATTCTTCTAATAAAATTTCCTCAGAAATTTCATTTATTCCCTTAAAAGTTACCTACCTAAGCTGTAGCGCCTCCTAATCTCCTTCAATTCAAATATAAATCAATCAAATCTGCATCCCATAAATTTTTTTCGCGCTCCAATTATTATCAAAAATGGCAAACAGGAAAAACGGGAGCCGTGAAGAGCAGCGAATCTGAACACTTTACTGCCATATTTTCCGAATTGATCAATGAAGAAAAAGTGCCTTCAAGTTTGATGTATCACACGAAAATCGAAGCCCATTTAAAAAGTAGGTCGAAATAAATAGGACATTTTGGAGAAAATATTAGAACAAATTACCACAATAAAGCACCCCTAAAACGAGACATAAAAAACGAATTTTCAATGAAAATTTCCTTTCCGTTACAATTTCCTCTTTTCACATTGCAGAGAAAATGTTTTCATCCCCTGAAAGGGTTCATAAACTTTGGGTCTTGGTCTAGGATCCTTCCTTTCGGAGAAATTATTATATGGAATGCTTTAAATCCTTTCAATGGTTCACTTGACTCAGCAGTGGGTAGGTATAAGATTATATAGTAAAACGTATCTTGGGGGTAAAAAAAAAGGCTCTCAAGATTGATCAAAAGATTAAGGGTACAAATTTTTATGAGACTTTAAGATCAATTCTATTGAAGCCAAGCAAAACCAACCATATGTATGGTAGGTATGTACATAGGTGAAGTTGTTGGTTGTTTTGGGTAGCTTTCTGATTTCCGGAGTGACTAATCAAATATGAGGAAAAAAGGTGCCATGACCAAGGACCAGCTTTTCGACTTTCTTTATAAAATTCTCGTCCTTCTTTACAAAATTAAGAGACAACCTAATTTCACCATTAATCACAAAGACTTGTACCACACTTCCAAAACCTTCAAAACCAACCCTTTTAGCAAGTCGGCGGATTAAGTAATTGAATCAATCATTTTGTTGCCGCCAGCACGATTTAACTGTAAGCATGGAAACCATTTAATATTCAATGATGCCGAAAAGTAAGTATGTGCGTTGGTATATTTATGCTACCTATAGTAACTCTCTCGTACACGATGAATTCACGACAACGTTTGTCGCCCGTCTCCAGACTTCAAGCAGACATAACTTGACATCTTCAGAGGTACTCAGGCACCACATTTCGGTGAAATATTGCGCAACCTTGTTATTACAGTATTTATGGGCAATGGTTTATCGATTAATTATGCATCATACAGTCGATTTAGCACCCATCGATACCCGTTGAATTATGTATCTTTATTTGCCTGGTGGATGTCGAAATAACTCCCATGCAGACAGTCCAGACGCGACGGCCATTCAAGGTGAAGTGATTCTTTAGCAGCACGTCTTGAATGTCTTTTGCATCTCTGAATTAAGAGATGAGGACGCACTAATCTGATCAATGCCTTAACATTTTGTAATTATTGTCTTTTACCAGCTGCCACAGGTAATTTAAAGGTGCGGTACAAAATGATATGCGCCTCCCAGCTGTTATTGATTTAGAATCTCTTTGTAAAAGATAAACTGCACAAAATAAATTATGGATCCAAGCTTTACGGAGGCATGGGTAACAGGGTCGTAAGGAGGTTTCAAGAAATTATCTTTTTGGATATAAAAGTACAAAGTTAACATTAACAGCAAGCAAAATAAAACTAAGAAAATATTTAGAATTATTGCCTAAGCCAAGGGTGTATGAAGTAAGAACAGATACGCGCCTCTGTTATGTTCGATGAAATTCTTTATAATTTTTTTTAGTAGTGTTATTATAAAAATAAATAAATTTTTCCATTGAGTAGTGTAACGCTTATTGAGGTAGCACAATTCAGTATCATTATCAATAATCCATGAAATATGAGAAGGAAATCCCTTTAATTTGTGTGCTTAAGTTTTTTTTTTTTTTTGCGTGAGATATAACTAATAACTGGGTAGGATTATTATTATTATTATCTCATCTAGTCACCGCAACCTATAAGATCTTTTGTGACATTACCCCTAAGTGCCCTAGGGCAGCCATTCGAACTTAAAGTATTTTACAAAACCTATAACATTTTGGCGGCCTTCTGTAGCATTGGGAATGCATCCTTTTTGCTTAAATAACATCATTCAATTGAAAACCTAGGTAGTGTCTGAACTGAGAGGTGAAACGAATTAAATTGTTTTAGAACTTCCTTTCGAGCTTTGTTTTATGATGACAGTTCCCTTATAATTGTTGAAAAGTCCAATATTTAATCTTTTGCGAGATATTGACGATCTGATAAAATTCTTAACCCTTTTCAAAGCGGTATAGCCCTTTATTATTTATTATTATTTATTATTTCCTTCAACAAGGTGTCATGGTTGGATACGGATCAGAAAGTAATAATTGTTAAACTTTCGAGGTGGATTGTACTAACACATTTGACCGCCAAAAACTGTAATTGTATTCAGTAATGTGTGTGTAGTTGTGAATTTTTTGGATCGTTAGAAATTTGTAAAGGGAGCGACTGTCGCAACTTTTTTGTTATACATATGTTCGTGTTATATGATCGTGCGGATGAGCAGAAAAGTGTAACAGACTTCAACAATTTGTTTTACTAATTTTTACATTTTTTTATGTCACCATTTATTAAAACAATTCTAGTTTCCTTTCTGCGGTAATAACGCTGGCTTACGTAAGCTCAATAAATTAAGTGTAATAAACAATTTTTAATCAATTCCTTTAAGTTAGTTTCAAGTAGCTTCTCTAGCGAATTCGCAGGAGTCAATTAAGGATTAAAATTTATTCTGTAAATCTACTTTTTAAAAATCACTTCGTGGCATATTTTGTATGAAATTTCCTGTTTCCTGTTGTACTATATGCATTGAAGTTACTATTTGCACCTTATTTCAATTGTCAAAAGTTCATAGGATCTAGAAAAATTAATTACGCTATAGTCTCTCGAGCAAATGATATTAAGGACTTATATAGGTGTTATTTTTGACACTAAATTTGGCATTTACGTAACATACGAGACGTAGCTTAGATTTCCTAAAGCCGAACTCTAAAGGCTTTTAAAATATTCAGACCTTCAAGACATTATACTTTTCGCTCATGAGATCCATAATTGAATATGCACCCATTGTCTGGTATCCTTATTATATCATACATATTGATCGTATTGAGTCCATTCAAAAAATATTTACAAGATTTTTTTTATGGAAAATAAATTACCAAAATAACGAGTTACCTTCATACATTGTGAGATGTAAATTACTTGGTCCTTGCTCCTGAAAGGCCGGTACGTTCAAGCATAGATGGCACAAAAACTAGATGTTGCATGGCATACTAGAGCAGAGTATACAGATTGTGAAATAGGTAGTGCATTCTGGAATGGACCATAATATGTTTTAGAGCGTGCCGAAAGCAAATGTTTTTATAATAGCAGTTTTGTATACATTTGATCTACTTCCTCAACACTTCAAATACGAAAAATTATGAATCACTTTGGCATTTCAAATGTTGTGGTCCATTTCATTTTGTATACTTTTTTGGTACGGCATGCGACATCTAGTTCTTGTGCCATCTATGGTTTAAGGGCTCTGTTGTGTGCTCCTGAGCATAGGACCAATTATGGCTATAATGGATCGATATCAAATTGTGTATTTAATTACAATTCGTTTTCGTCACTTGTAGATGTTTGTATGTCAAAAGAAACATTTGAAAGTATGATTTTCGAAAATGCTTTGTCTTTACGTAATTATTAGATCTTTTTATGACAATTAATTTTATTTGTTAAAAATGGATTAAGGCAATAAACAACAATTTTTATTTACATAATAATGCTATGCCAACAGTCAAAATATTTTCATAATTCACATCAGGCATTTGTCGGTTACTGGCCTAGTTGCGAAGTTTACATGGGATCATTTTTCTATAGTTTTCTCGCAATACCTTTCCGTTTTATGGTTTTATTCATTTTTAATACCCTCTTCGTTCAACAAATTTGAAATTTCCACCACTTTTTACAAGTTTCACCGCAGCAATGTTGGCAAACAGCTGAGTACTTTGATCTAAATTTATGGCATCTGCACGCTTCATCTCAGTTTTGTATTACCTAGTACTCAAATAAACAGACGTGTGGCCTCTTTTCATAGCACCAAGATCCCGGATATTTATAACTTGCGGACAATGTTTTTAAAAATGCAGAAAAATTTAACTTTTCAACCTATCGATCAGAGAGGTCTCATCAGTATGGCTATCTCTGATCGCCAACCATAGAAGTTCATATTTTCACATGTTTGTATATTCGAAAACTGTGCATGTGGGCTTAATCTTTTGTAAACGGAAGCGAGAAAAGCTTGCGTTTGCTCTTGATTATGGATTTTGCCGATCGTTTGTAATGACCAGTGCCATCTTTACGCATGAGCCAGCTGGGAATGGACCCAGTGCCTCCGCGATACATGGGGCCCCCTAGTCTCTGCGATAGTACCAATTCTTTAGCCAGTAAGAAAATATATTATAAGATAGTTTGGCTACTGAAAGTAGACCGTGGTGATTTATTTGAACATATACATGGCAACAAATTTTCATGCAAAGTGACTTTACTGACTGCGTTTGCGGCCCCATTTTTTTTTGAATTTTCGGCATTCATTCATGGTATACTTTCAGTAGCTAAACTCAATATATTTGGTAAACAGAGATTTTTATACTGTTGGTTCATGTTAGGCCTAATGGCCGACTGTAGACTTTTCGTCACACAACTTTTTGGTCACTGTTGCCATCCTGTTGTCGTGGGCTAGTTTAGTACATACACAGTGAGTAACTGTCACCCCAAAAATTCATGTTTTATATCACAACTCGTCAATATAAATTACGAGGAGGACGCTGTGTTATGTGTATTTGTCATAAGGATAGTATCAACAAATGCAACGTTATTGGGTCCTTCCAATTTGGAGCGAAAGCCTGCTTATAGGGAAATATAACTTAATGTTTGATGAACTACGATCCTATCCTGAAAAACTCATTATTTATATCTTCCTCTCACACTATCGTTGCAGCAGCCACTTTTGAAAAAAAGATGAGTAAGTTACTTCCAAGCTCTACAACCCCTCCCACAACAATGGCAATCAGGCGGGGACAAAAATGTTACCAGTGCATGCATATCCATATAAACATGAAGGCGCGGTGATAGTTTCGCCACCCAATAGTTGCTACCCAGAGAAACCAAAAAGTCGCCTTGCTGCCACGACACTTCATGCGCGCATTTACATTAGAGACTATGGAATTGACAGTGATGACAAAACAGTTACGTGACAAAACAGTTACGTGACAAAAAGTCTCCAGGGCACAATGGGCCTTAACATAATTTACGTTATTATTCCTGTTGATAACCAAAAACATTTTAGAAAATAATTTCTGTTAGGAGGCCCCCAAATCCTAAAGTGTTCAGGGCTAAAGACAGCCATAGTAATGACTTCCATCAATCGATTTCGGAAATTTTTCACCAGCGTATGAGATATAGAGGAAAAACTAAACTAGTTACTCCCCTCATCTCAATCTGCCGACTTAAAGGGAGGTTGGTACCCCGAAAACTCAATGCAAAAAGAAAATTGTTTCCTACCCAAAATTCATACTTGCCCCTTTCTTCGATCCCATTTGACTGAACAATTTGAGGAAAATAATTTTGACGAAAGTAGCATCAACTGAGATATCTTGGTATGAGCTGAAGAGATTGGAGCCAGACAGACTTATATTTCATAATCACTTTAGCTTACAATAAAAATTTAAATATAATTGGGAATTTAGTTTTTTTTATTTGTTCTTATTACGATCGTTATTAATTTTTATTATTTCAATTTCACTATAATTTTCTACCTACCGAATTGAAATTGAACAGGTATATTTTATCATAAGAATAATTGACATCTTATTATGAACATGTGATTTATATAAAGCAATCATCTAAGAACATTATATGTAAATATTTAATATATAATACCATGCTTTCAAGTAAAATATTATTATCTTGTCTTTTTGTTGAATATTAATTTTACCCGGCAAGCAAATATACACCTTTCACAAAAATTTCAAGTGACCAATTACCAGATGCACAGAGACTTGACTTTGATTTTGTAAAATGCGTGTGCTTGAAATCAAAGTGTAAATAATTCATAATAATCGGCCTGAAATGGGGCCTCCTTGATAATGTCAAGAGCAGATCCAGTTTTTCTTATGAAATTGTGTTAAGCGTAACCACCATTGACCACTTGAATATATGTATGAAGTCTAATTCATGAGATAGAATATTTAATCGACTGACCAATGTAAGTCATATCATGAAACAGAATTGACTTTCTATTTTTAGAATATACGCGAAATTATGCATAAAATTATTTTTTTCGTTTCAAATAAATATTTTTATTTTTATTTTATTTTTTATGTAAATAATTCTCACCTGTCTAGTGATACTGCTATTAAACTGTAGACAGATGCAGCCACCGATACCCCCTGAATGTATGGCACTGTCTTACACATCAGCCATCCCAGCATCCATGCTAGAAAGAAAAGAAGAGAAAACAATGCTTGATTTAATAAAGAATTTAATTAAAAGGCGCAATTTGTTTTAATGAAGGTCGCATGTTAAAAGACTAACACTAGCACAGCTATTGACTGACAATGGATAAGACTGAATTTATCTCTCTTTCAATTCACTTCATTCATTCATGCTGCCTGGCAGACGCTTTACACATTTTTCGTAACATGGAATGTTGATTAGATAGTTTTTTAATTTATGTACTAATTGCCAATTAAAGCTTATTTAAATCAATATCCTTATTAGATGATGCTGTTTCGAACAATAAGAAGAATATATCAAATCAAGAGACCATATTATCTTTTGACCCCCAAAAATATATTTTTTTTTCTACAAACCCATTGTATGACCAGTCTTCACTTTTTATTTCATACCACTTATAACGCAGAGAAATAATGATGTTATCACAAAATTCATTGGACACCTACGCTTAATATTATTATTATGAGGATGTAGACAGAGATTTCATCTCCGATCTAGTCACTGCAACCTCTAACATCATTTGTTACATTACGCCTGAGTGCCGTACTTATTTGAGGTCTTTTACAAAATCTATAACCTTCTTGAGGTCATCTTCCATACAGAAGCGACAGGTCTCTCTATAAATCCTACCTAACTAATGGTGATGTCTGAGTGACAAGTAGGTCCGTTATGATCCTTAGTCTTTTGCTGCTGGGTGTGAGGGATCGTTTTGCCTTCTATTGCATATTACATTTACTCGCTTATCTCAGGTTTGGGGTGTTTCCTCACTGCAACAATTTAATTCTTTCCCCAAAAGTCTGACTTCTGCTCCTTTTTTTACAAGACATTCCGAAATCTCAGTTGCCATTGATGCCGTCATGTCTTCACACCCAAATCAGCGTGACTTATTTTTTCGGCTAGTTGCTTCAAGATAGCAAGATAGTCGCAGACCAGCTCAAATTCAAAAGTTATACAAATTTAACAGTTTGAGCGCTGCTTGGCTGTCTTATTTTAAGTATGTTTTTATTCCACGCATGTTATTATAACTGATTTAGGGAGCAGTTTTATGGTGTAGATATCTGCTTGAAAATTGGTAGAATGTGTTCTTAGTGCTATAAGGAGTCGAAAATTCGACCCATATATTCTTACATCTACTTTCCTTCTATTTTAGGTCCATCCATGTAACCATTTAAGCGATTCTTTATAAAGAGCTACCACTAAACACACCTTAAATGCCGTTTCAAATTTATAGCGTTTCGTCGTAACATCTGAGATAGAGTTGACCATCGGGTCTTTTGGGAATTCTTCAAGGACTTTCAGGTGGCCGACTAGATTCTTATGTTGAGGACATTTTCCCTCTACAGTCTTATTACGCTGAGGATGGAGTATGCTAAAAAAGCATAGATCGAATCAGTAATGACTTTTTACGAAAAGAGTCTACTTCACTTGTCATTCCTGACCGTTAATAGTTTGAAGCTAAAAAAACTAAGCTGGAAAGGCATATTATTTTTTCTGGCAAAAATAAAAAGCTAGCTTGGCTAGAAAAAATAAAAAGTCGGTCCCGCTTTTTGGCTTCAAAACTATTACCGGCCAGGAATAACAAGTAAATTAAAATTAATGAAAATATAATTGGTTCGGTCCCTGAAAATAAAAGCCAACTTGGCTTTTTATGCTTCCGGCTTCAAAACCTGTTACTTCCAGCTCGAAAAAATAAAAAATCAAACTGGCTTTTTATTTTTGCCAGAAAAAATAATAAGCCTTTCCAGTTAAGTTTTCTTAGCCTTCTTTTTTTAAAAAAATATTAAGTTTTCAAAAGCTTTACAGGAATCGAAACGGGTTTCACGAGACATCTCTTAGTGTATTCCACTAAATGCCACGATCATAATTTATCCCAGCTATTTTTCTTGAAAATTTTCAAAATACCACTTACTTTTAGATAAAAAGCAATGATGGAGAAAGAAGAATTTTAAGAACTTTTATTTTTAACGATTCTAAATCAGGAAGGTCCCGGTTTCAAACCCCGGACGAGGCGGTCGCTTTTTCTTCTTGTATTTATAAATTTGATTTAGAATCGTTAAAAATAAAAGTTCTTAAAATTCTTCTTTCTCCATCATTGACCGATTCAAACAAGTGTAGGTTCGATTCCCGTCCGCGGGAACAATAAACTAAAAGCAATGTTGAACTTTACATGTTCGTCCGTTTGTTCATCTGTCCGTGTCGCCACGATAACTCAAGAACGCGTTAACTTAGCCAGCTAAAATTAATTTTGTATACGTGTAAAAACGATATATTTATTAGATAAGCTCAAAGCTTCGTACGGATTTTTTGATGAGTTTAGAATATTGAATGAAATCACTTGGAATTTGTTTAATCTAAAGTCCAGCATCTTATCCATTGTCGTCTTTACCGTATGTGGCCGAGCGTTGTCGTGATAGAAGAGAACCTTCTTCCCATGCGATTCCTGGTTTTGATGAGCTTTTAAATAACTGAACTGTTCTCCGTACACATCTCTAGTAATTAGTTACAATAGGTGGCTGTAGTTCAAAGAATAGGTATCACATCCAGTTTATACCATCATACTGACATAAACACCTTACGAGGATATATGGACTTCATTTCGCTGTTGCATTTGGTACTGCATCTTTATCAATGGGCAATGATGCCTTTTCGAAGAAAATTTTTATATAACATAAAAACTAATTTTTATCTCAATAACGGCTCTTAGGAATATCCTGTCCTATTCCGCTATTTCATCCACCAAAAGACTTGTTTTATTGTCAACAATTGCGATCGCTTATTATTAAATTCCACAGGACGATTTTATCTTTGCTTCTATTCCACAAAAAAAAAATCTCCCTCTAAATCTTTGGTACCACTATTGAGCTGTTCTTTCACTAATGAAGTTCTTACTGTGGAGATTGTTTATTTGTTTATCTGCTGAGAATACTCTTATATACACAACGAGACAAATTTATCTACTTAATAAAATGTAATTGCAGATATCATAAACCACATGAGTTAGAAAATTCCGTGCGACCTTATGGACTGGCCCCATGTCTAAATTCGAAAATTGGTTAAATGTGGTAACTCCTTCGTAAGGTTGTTGTACACAATTTTTGCTTTCACCACATATTTGGACACTGCTTATCAATCCATTAACGCCTTCCTTTTGCTATTCTCTTTTATGAAGAACCAAATGCACAGATTTTTTATGATTTAGTACGAGCTCACATCCTACCTTACGAAGGCCGGTACAAGTACCTACTATGTATCTCTACTATCTACGAAGTATTTCCCTTTCCAGATATTTAAAATTTTCATTGTAGGTTGGAGAAATCGAGCGCCAGATTAAAAAGCCGTAAGTGATGGTTGGTCGAATTAATGGTTTACAGAGTAGGAGTTTCGTTGAAGTTAAGAGCTCGTTAGGGGTGTTGAATAGCGGGCTTAAAAAACTCTGAAAAGCGTCTGTTTTTCTCAAAATGAATTGAGTATGAGGGTTAAATTTCATATGCATATATAAATGAGTTATCCGCATACATATAACAATGTAGAGTTTGTATTATTTAGTACTTAGTCTGATGTATAAAGATTAAATAGGATAGGGTTGAGGATTGAGCTCTGAGAGAACGGTAGGTTTGCTGAGTTGCAGTTCTCAAGTTTTACGAAGCATTTCTTTCAGAGCAGAAAACTGTGAATAATTTTTTTGGGAAATGATCCTTAAAGTCCTACACTAACAGGTCAAGAATAGTCTGGGAGTATCTGCAAACCCTTAATAATTTATCAAGGAGAAACAAAGTTATCCTCATGTGGGTACCTGGAAATGAGCGCCATAAAGGCAATGAAATTATTGAACGGCCTAGCCGAAAGAGGAGCAGATACTCCCTTTGTCGGACCAGAACCATTTTGTGGTACTTCAAAGTGTTACCTTATACCACCTTCCCTAAATAGCTAGGATAAGAAACAAAACTCCCTCTTTATTAGGAAAGGCTGCAAAGACTTCTTTAGCCAAAAAAGACCTCTGGCAGAAAATCAAAAGAATTTCTATTCCTTAGGAGAATAGAGCTCAAAATGATTACAGAACTCTTCTCAGTTCATTGCCCATTCAGGTATCACCTAAACAAGATTGGCTTCGCTGAGACTTCATCCTGCCGCTTGTGTCAGGATGCTCATGAGACCTCGGACTACCGGCTTTACACCGCCGAAGCATTGGCTAGGCGGAAATAACTCCATCTCGAACAAGCTTTTTCTCTATGTGTGGAACTTAAGTCCCAGAATGGTACCAGACTTTATTAACAGTCTTAACATAGAAAGGGAGTAAATTGAATAGGAACTCAGAAAATATCTTGCAAGTCGCAGTGAATGCGAGGCCTACACCTTCACACCCCTCCACAAATCTAATCTAATCTAGTGAGAAATGGTGGAAGCCATTTTTCAAATCAAATCGAAGGCTTTTCGATGTCCAGAAAACAAACTACCTCGCTTTTTTCTCTGTTCAGAGCTGATGTTCTCTCATTATTTAATTTGAATAATTCATGTGAAATTGAGTGTTGGGCTTTAAAACGGATCTTGAAATCTTGGGATACGTTCCTCATTAATGTGTTTGCATAGAAAAATCTCAAATTTCTAATGTTAAAGAGCAGAGATGTGAAAGTTTGAAATCTTTTAGGATTTTGAAGTTTGATTTCTTTGGTATTCGGTGTTTCAAACAGTCTGGGAAGGAAGCATTATTAACGCAATTATTGAAAAGGATCACCAAGAACTTGTGGGTTGTTAAAGGAAATATATAATGATTTTTGTTGCCCCTAAATATGCTTATCAGCGCAAACAAGTGAATTGGACGTGAAAAGAGTTGGTCTTGAACGAGTACGTATGAAAATAATTTTTAGTATTATTATTGAACGAATTCAAAAACCTTTGAATGGACATTTCTGTGGAAGTACGCATTACATAGATATGAGTGATCCTTGAAACTTGACTGAAAGGCTTGACACTTGCAACTGTCGTAGGGAATTTTGAAGTAAACTGCTGTGGCAGTAATAATAAATAAATGACTCGCTGGGCTCTTGAGGCGATGGGATCACACTTTTATCGTAGCCTCTACCTGAATGGAATGAATCACTGTATTGACCTTAGTAGAAAATTAAAGATAAATAATATTAATTTGAAGTTAATCTAAGTTTGAGATTGGAGCAGTCACAATTCCCCTGAATCAACTAGATCAGTGTCAGACAGTCTTTTTATCAGCTACCTATTTTATAAAATTTCATAAGGATTTCGGAATTTATTTCGATGCAATAAACGCATACTCATATTTATATTCAAAAAGGAGAATGCCGACTTTTCTTACAACTTTAGACCCGAAATAAACAGAGATGTGAGATGACTTAACCGATGCCTTATGATACTCCGAACATATTTTATTAACAACGTTAATTTTAATTAAGCGGGGGAAATCTTTGGTGATCGAATGTGAAAAAATAAACTTTTCTACATCTCATGATTGTGCGGCATTGGTGTGTGGTGTAAAATTACTTTCTATGAGAAAAATGTTCACAACAGAGCACTAATGGCCATTGAAAGAAGGAGCTGCAAGAATATATGCTAAGTGTTCTATCTGGGGTGTATATGACCGGCCCAAGTGTATGAAAATGAAATGGGTTTCCGGCGGCAAAAACCCGAAAAGTTTTCTGAATCAGAAAAAGCTCGGCGAGACCTTTTATTTGATATGCAACATGCCGTATTGTAACCACCATCTCTCCCCCCTACCCACCAGGAGAGAAAATATTTCTTCAAGGAATTGTATCTGGTAATAAGCTGAGGTGAACAGTGCACCCCGTTTTCTAATCGGAAATAACCCTACCAAATTAGAGTTGATCTAAGATGAGAAAAATCTAGTACCACAGTTCGAATAAAAAATTGGAAAATGCAGTCTTAAAAAATCGAGTGTGGGAATGGCTATTTACACCTCCGTGTATAGGAGTGTGGGTACTCAAACTTTTTCTCAGGACCTAAGGAATTCGATGCAGAACTAGATTTTCGAAAACGTATTAGATCAAATTTTGATACCCCCTCCCCAAGCCTTTCCACGATTAATTTAAATAAACATTGTTCAAAGTATCATAATGCATCGTTTAAGACATCTCTCATATCTGTTGATGTCGGATCTACAATGACGTATCATGATAATTCCATCGCATTGGCAGCTGTTCGGCCTGCAGAAATAACAATGTTACTGGCCATTTGACCGACTTCAGTGAATCAGCAGGATCGCCCAGGAGGTATTTATAATTTTATCTATGCAAGTTTCCGATCTTAACTAGTATTCCGGACTACAATTTCACAATTTGGACGACTCCAGCGCCTCGACAGGACTGACGGATTTTATCTAAGTTGCATATTTTCACTATTCACTATTCTCCTTTGATTATATAATGCGCATAAATAACACGTATATAAATAGAAAAATCAATAAAAAATTCGAAAAAATACATCTGCCAAATATGGGAAGCAATTTTCCAAAATATTGAAATTAAATCTCCAATAGCACATGCAAAACAAATATCCCACGTTATAAATCTCGTAATCTCATAAAATGAAACAATCACTTCATCACTGAAAAACTAAATCTGTTAAAAGTCCCGGTTTTTTTTTCTTTTTGTCATTTCACCTTATTTTTACGGCTCACTTAAGTAACTCAATTCACTTAGTTCGACGATTTCCTGAAACAAATGCTCCTAACAGGGATCCGGCTGTGCCCAATCTATAAGTTCTTTTTCAGATCCCATTAAGACAGTCCGAGGCTTTTTTCAATGATTTACTACGGTAGCTGTTGGAGCAATCACATTAATTCTTACCTCATAAGGGTTCACCCTTCAAAGGGCGCAATTCACATATGTATGTATATATAGGGCAACGGAGATAGGTCAGTATTTCCCTTTATTACACTCTTGGGATCTGGGTTAAAATAAATATAGTGAAAAGATGTTAGGAATAAGCATTTTATGCCCCAAAATAATCTCGAAACACCCCTTTGCCTCATATGAAAAAGGAAATTAATTTAGTCCATAAAGAAGTTATTTTTTCCGGAAATTCCGTTGTCCCTACCTACCTAACCTATCTACCTACCTACCTACCCATCTTCCTTCTTCTGATATATTCCAGCTTAGAAAGAAGAAGAAAATCAGGGTGTTATGAACCTATTTTCTACAGGATCTGAAAACCTGAGGAAAAATATTTAGGTCACTGGGAAATACTTTAATTCTATTGCAGACCTTTGCTATTTTCTAAAAGTTGGACAGTTTTTAGGGTTTGACGTTTTCTTGCCACAAGAGTAGGGGATACAAGATTAAATTAGGCAACAACTGGAAAGATAGAGAGTGATTGAGGCATTTTTTAGGATGGCACAAATAATTATGTAGGAGATTAAGAAGAAGAAAAAACACAGACAAAAAGACTAGTTAATGTAATTATACCTTGTGTCCCCAAATTAATTTCTTCTAAAAACTTTAACCCTTTGTTTGCTTCGGCTTTAATGGACAGATTTCGTCGATAGTAATTCAATAAAGGAGTTGTCTGGTGATGGGATTGTAATTGTATTGAACTTTATCTCTGCTTTAGATTAAATTAAAATCTAATTAGCCTTTTGTTGATTTTAATGATAATGCAAATTACTTTCTTTTTAATAAAGGATATAATATGGCTGGGATTACATATAATTACTAAAGGACCTATGTGCAAATTTTGGAGGCAGTAAGGGATTGGAATTTTCAAAATTGATCTTTGTATGTTGTAAAAAAATTTCACCATCGACAAAGGTAATATAAAATCATAGGGAATGTAATAAACCTTTAATTCTAATGCTGGGGCAAAACGAATAAGTTTTCAAATCCCAATTTTTAAAGCGTCTTGATTTCATCCATCTATCTGTCTGTATGTCCGTCCGTATGTTCTTCTCTTCTGTTTATCCGTTGGTACGATATCTCGAAAACATGTTTACCTAGAGAGCTAAAATTTGTACATGGTGTTTTCATATAAAAATTTGATCTTAATCAAAAATTGTTAAAAATCAAGCAACTCCTCCGTAGGTATATAAAAAATTTTGCTTTTTCACTTTATTTAAATACTAGCGAAAAAGACAGTTAATTAGAGGATTTAAATTTTTGATATACGATTTTTTTATTAAAACTATAGGTAAATTAACTAAAATGAAGGAAATCAGACAATTCTTTCTTAGAGTTTTCATAGAATAATTTGTCACACATTTTGAAAAAACAGTCAGTCGAATAAATTTTGATATAGGTACTAAAGAGTTCTTTGGAATCAAAAAAACATCTATCAATTTCGTTAAGACCAGTTTTACAATTTGAGAAAATAATAAACATTTTGTGTATAAGGTTCTGAGTGATGAACAAATTGTGGCAGACGAAATAATATTCAACTGATTCAACTGAAGACATTTCAGCATCTTTTGTTACACAGCAGGAGGCAATTAAGTGATTCGATAAGTATCTAAATTTACCAAAACAAAATCAAACTACCTAAAACAAAATGTCCAGGCTGACCTCTTTCTACAGATTTAGAAACGATAGGATAACTAACTCGATCAAGATGTTATTTTATAGAAGGAATCCGTTCAGTCACCATAAAATTATATAGATATTCACTACAAGTTATCAGACCACCTAGAATAACAGAACAAAGAAACAACAAGGGAAATCAGAGATCGAAAAGAAGACCGTCATATTAACTGATTCACCTTTGCTTAAATAAATGAGTGATAGAAGGAAGCAGATATAAAGCCAGAAAGAGTGTAAATCTAAGTTTAAGAAAACACCGCAAATTTTTTGTGAGAAAAAAGCAAAAGAAAATTGCACTGATCTACACCTGCATAATAAAAGTAATCCTTGGTTTGTGTGTGGCGAAGTGCCTTTTTCACACAGTTAACAAAATGGATTCAATGCACTTCATGCAATAAATGGATCCATAAAGTTCGTCCAAAATGTTTCAGTAAAATTTCATCTGACTTGGAATAAAGTCAAAAAGATTACAAAAGAAGACTTCATTTCTTTCTACTTCTTCTTGCTACTTATGCCAATCATCCCGATTACAAGCCCAAGTAACAATGGATGTTGAATTTCCTATCATCGAGGGCCAATCGATCGACCTATTTTCGTTAAAACTACGTAAACTAGACTTAAGAATTTAACCTCAAATGGCATTCTCCTTTAGGGTAAATTTGGAAGTAAATTTTACTTAATAATTCCTTAAATTAGGCCTTCAAAGTAATCATGACTTTGTAGTTAATAATTGGGTAAAAATTCGTAATAATTCCTTTTCAATTTATCTTATAAGAATGAGGAAAAATAGGGAAATAAATAAAGAAATTTCCTAAATCTGAAGCAAATTTTCTTACTTTTTACCTATTTACTTAAAGGAATCCAAAACGATTATGACTACGATGATAAGAGTAAACAGAAGAAAAGAAGGAAATTCAAAGGCTAGGACAATGAAGAAAAGAAAAATACGAAAAGTAAAGGGTCTAAGGATTCTGATAATGACGATGGTAAGGATATAATGAAGATCGGAAAAGGTAAAGACAAAGGTTCTGGCGATGATGATTATAAGAAGAGCAAAGTCGGCAATGACGAGGATGACAAGGGCAATGAGAAGGGCAAAGGAATCAAAGACATTGATAATGAAGATGATAAGGGACGAAAGAAAAATAAAAGCATGGAAGAGTGCTTCAACAGAACATTATTCAAACATCTAAGGAAGGTAGTCAACTATAATAAGCGCAATTGGGACCGTCATATCTCTAATGGCTTATATATCAGCTGTTTACAATACGACCGAACAAACCCTAGCAAAGATCATATTCGGAAGGAAGATGCGTTTACCTAGTGAGCTCAAGTTTGGTACACCCGGATGTGAACAAAAGTTACCAGAAGCTCAGACAACGATTAGCCGAAGTGCACGAGATCACGAGAGCGAAATTAACAGCAAATACTCATCGGATGAAGACCCGCTATGACTACGTGCTAATTTAGCCGGATTCAATTAGGGTGACCTTGTATGACTGTACAACCCAAAACGACGTAAGGGACGTTCTCCAAAATTATAACAACACTGGGAAGGGCCGTATTCAGTGATAACTAGAATTATTGACGTGGTATACAATTTTAAGAAGAGGGCAGTGTTACGTGCAACAAAGTGTCACAAGCGACATCTGTTGGATATGGAAACAACTTTAGGTTATTGACATCTTAGTAAACGGGTTCGTTGGGATTGCGTTGATGCTAATGACATGTTTACTATTTTTCAGATGTAAATAAAATATAGGAGTTAGTAAAATCGAGATATCCTTACCGTCTCTCTGTTGGACAATCAATTCAATTCTTTCAATTGTCAAATCACTTTTACGTATTTAAGGCGGAATTCCATAATTTGGCCCTAAATTGGCCTATTTTAAGTAGAAATTTCTTTATAGGAAAAAACTATTGCTGCCTTTGAACACAAAATTTCCTAAACAGGGATTTTGCCCCAAAGTCGAAAATTTTGCTTATTTCGCCTTGCCATCAAGGAAAATCGTCGTATAAGGAAATTTTAAGTCAAACTAACTTTTAGGTCGAGAGATAATATGCGCCATATTTATTTAACAAAACATGGCTGCCATATATTAAGAGAAGGAATAGCAAAATCGTGTGATACTTTAATTTAATTTTTTCCATAGTTACCGAAAAAAACACCCAAATAAATGAATTTTTCTTAATTTAAGACGATTTAAATTAATTTCAAGCTTCTAAATGGTAAACCAAAGAATAGTTTAAAAAACATTAAAATTATTATTTTTTAAATATAAAATATTTTTAAAGCGCGTTGGTGTTTTTTGAAAAATTGTTTCCATATTTGTCAATAAAATTTTTGTTATTTTAAGATGAGCTAAAAAGATGAGAGAATTAATTTGGAATAATCCCATAATTTCTATATATTTTGTTAAAGCAATACTTCTCAATCATTCAAGCTGGAGTTATGTGCCTTGTTCCTTATATTTACATTACCTACTAGGGAAAAAATACACATACAATTCTTATAAAATGAAATGACTTCTACATTAACACATACGTTAACATGAGTTAAACTAGGTAGAAAACAGGTCGAGATTAAGGAAAATTTACGTAAATTCGACGTGGAATTTACGTTAAATTTACCAAATCAAGGAAATGTGTCCTCTGCCCTATACGGAAATATACCCTAATTTCCCTTAAATTTACGTCGATACGACTTTCTCTCATTCTCAACTTACGTAAATCGGACGTAAATATTAGGTAATCTCAACTTAACCACAATTAGTCGCAGCCTTAATTTACGTCGGATAGTCTTAAATTCGACCTGAAAAAGAGGGGAAATATTGCTTAGGAGGCAGATTTTTATCCCAAAGCTAATGTTACAGTCAACGACAATTTAGTCAAGCTTTAAATTTTAAATTTCTACCAATTTTCTTCTCGATATAACATAGATTGGTAAAGTATTGCCAGTCATACCTGATTTCTATTAAAAAATTTATTTATGTAAAGAGAACCATTCTGGTTTAGTTAATTCGTAAGACGGAGGATGTTCAATAAAATAATTCGAGAAGACGCCCCTTCCCTTCAATCCCACCTTCCCTTTACTCCTCTCATGAAAACATATAGTTCTTGTTATTTTTAAACTCTTTTAAATTATGGTACGATCAAAGAATATCCCGTCACCAATTACATTCAAATTAACAACTGCTTCCAATAAAAATTGCATTTAAAAATAATAATAAAATAAAAAAACAGATTTGGGAAAAAAATTAGTAAATTTGTTATGAGGTATTGTCAGATAGAAGGAGACATATACAGGCATCTTTCAACACTTTTTCTAAATATATTTTTTTAATTTGTTGCCATATACCCAAAGTAGCATTTCCCAAATATAAAATCCCAAGAACACAAAGTTCACAGCAAAATTCATTACCTTTACACCCCTAATGCAATAATTGTATTAAGCTAACTAAGGTAAATTTAGCCCAACACGTACTTAACAACTCTAGAATTATATTAGCAAACAGAGTTGAAATTGATTCAGAGCAGCCGGCGGGGGTTGTACGCGTAAAATAAACCAAAGATACTCGGGCAATTCATGTTGTGTACCACTCCCAGGAGCTTTTACTTTGGAATCGTTTTATATAAGCTTCAATAAAATGATTTTAAACTGATTTTGTAGAAATCTGGTATTTACAAATCGCGGTTAATGGCATTTAGAAGTTAACCACTAAAAAATTAATCAAACTAGAATATTGATAGATAGCTCCAACGATTGGAATTTTTCTTCATAGTATTATTCATAGCGGCTATGAAGGTCTTCGCTTAATGCAGGAGAACCTTTGGCTGCACATGGGGCATAGGACCGAGGGTTGTGCACTGGATGTACACCTCGTTCGTTAGACTCGTGCTCACATACACGTTCTATATGTATGGTGGTCGAGGACGCTTGTGTGGACTGCGATCCGGAAGGTTTCGGGCCTGCAAAGGTTTGCTTGCCTGGGAATTACAGGCTCCATGCGATCTACGGCTACTGCTGCTTGTGAGGTCCTAATTAATCTATTACCCCAGTATCTTGTCATTCAGGTGGATGCAAAAAGGGCTGTGTGCAGATTGCGCTCATGGGGATGTTGAGAGAACGGCTGGACTGGCTCTTCTCATTGCTCTTTGCCGTATGGGCTGGACATGGAAAGCCCTCTGGCCAATATGTCACGTGATCCGATGGTACCAGAGCTTCGTTTTGGGTGTCGCTTCTCTGTGAGTTTTTCTGTAAGGGAATCGTGGACTTGAGGAAGTGCCTTATCAGACCTTCCCCGGTCCGCTCTAAAGATTTTTAAAGGCGGCTCTCTCACTATTGAGGCTGCCAGGGCGGGTGTCTACTTTCCTGAACGTGATATTGGGGTGGAGCACTCACTTGGAAGATACACCACTGTCTTCCATCCTGAAGTATTCGCCATTGCAATGGCAGCGAAAATAGCACTTGATATGCAAATCAAGGGGAAGAACAGTGCTGTCCTTTCGGATAGTCAGGCAGCCTAGAATTAGTTAAGTATTAAAAAATATTGGACCCGCATTTTTTTTTTTTAGTTTGCCGACCTCAGGTCTTGGATACAGGGTGACCCAAAATTTAATGTTTTCACTGTGGACGTGTATTGCATCCTATAAAAATATGCGTTAATTTACTTTGTTAAAAAATATAAATGCTTTCTTAGTTTTAAAAATTTTTAGGCCTAACTATAATCCATTTTTTTAGTAAAACACAAAGAATTGTTCAGTTGATGGTAATATATTTAATGCCGCAACTAATACAAAATCAGCTATGAAATGCTTTATTTGTGGTACTGGTACCACTTCAAAAGAATTTAATGAATAAATTAAATCAGGGCACTTTACGTTTTGGGCTATCGACTTTACATGGACGTATTCGATTCTTTGAGAACTTACTTCGTTTAGCATATAAACTCCCCTTTAAAAAAATGGCAAGTTAGAACGTAGACTGATAAAGACAGATTCAATCAACGGAAGACATTAATTCAAAAAGAGTTCAAAAATAAGATGAGTCTCATGTAGATTTTCCGAAAACCGGGTTTAGAAATACCAATGACGGTAATGCTAAACGTAGATTTTTTAATGATCCATAGCTTGCTGCTGAAATAATAGGCACACATAGATATTTGGATTATTACCAGACTTAAACTAATTTTAGAAGTTATATCGAGTGGTTTCCAAATTGACAATGAAAAATTCGCGTCATATACTATATAGGCACTGCAAGACTGTATGTAAATTTGTAGGGATGGTATACTATGACCCTCATCCTACATAACATTTTATTGCATTTGCTAGTCCTTCTCAAAAATGCCTTATTGCTGATAGGGTCATTATCCGAAGAGGCAGCGGAATTAAGAAACAAGAATTGACTTGAAAAGACTTGATAGACTGTTATTAAGCTCCGATCTGCTTACTACAAGTATTAGACCAAGAACAAATAAAAAATAAAAACTTTAATGGAAAGTCCCTAGATACGGTTATCACGCAGTCAACTCTAAGTGAAGATGATATTGAATGCTTATTTAAGAAATGAAAGAGTACTCAGATCCAGAATCTTCAGTAAACAAAGAGTGAACTGCATTACCATAATAATTAATAATATTGATTAAAAACTAATCGATATTTTTGAGAAACAAATCATATTATTTTGAAGTAAATTGTGTTTTAAAATCACAACAGTTTGCGGACGAAATATTATTTAAAGTGCATAAATTGTCAATTAATCTTGCTTGCAGCCCATTAAGATCAAAAAATAATGTTGACCAGGTTTTCATGGTAAATACTCCTATGTGCGTCGCGTCGATCGGTTAAGTAAACGATGTACCACCCTGTTGTTTTATGAATTAAATAAAGAAAGTAGTGGATTTAATTATGTCGGCGTACTAAGTAAGAATACATCCTCAAAATTATATGCTCAACATTAATTACCCTGTAACTATGATATGGTTGAAATATCCCCTCTCCTAGTGTAAAATTTATTGTTTGCCTAGGTGAGTACTATCACCTCCTTTTCTTTGGATCTCTCACCCGAAAACAGTCTGTATTTCCACTTTCTGATGGAGTAAAATATTTCCTTCGTAGACAAATAATAACAGCTGATACTTAGTAATCAAACTGTCAAGTGTTATTTATATATTTTTATTTTTTTTATCCAGACTAAATAACTTTATGCGTAAGGGCGACGTTCGTAAGGAAAGTGTGAAATATTGAGAAGAATTTTAGGGCAGTAAACATGTTGTATGGATTTACAGATAAAGAACAACAAGAATCAGGAGAAGAAGAAGAATATGAAGAAGTAGAGAAAGAAGAAGAAGATAAAGAAGAAGAAGATAAAGAAGAAAGTAAAATATATTAAAAAAAACTTGCATAGATAAATTGCACTAAAAAGAAAAAACTTACTTTTTCTTTCGCAGTGATATACACAACAAACTTTTGCGCATTCATAACTATAATCACAATTGTCTAACTGCAACTCATACCCAAACTATTCTTGTGTATATGAGAAAGAAATAAATTTGTTTTAATATATTTTATTAATTTTTAAAATACGTCAAGCATTCGACAATAAAAAATAAAATTGGGTGACGGAATGACAAAATGTACACATTCAGAGCAGGCGAAACTCAAAGTGAATCTGTTTTCACTATGATGCACTAAATAATTCCAGGGCATAGACCTTCTATAGACAATTCTGCACTCTACTTATTCTAGGGCTATTCAATTGAATGCCCTCAAAATAAAACTCAGCAAGCTAAGCAAAAGACAATGGAAGAACAAATGCTATTTATTTATCATAAATTATCTAGTGATTATACTAAAAAAACAAACTTTTAGTTACTCATAACACTCAAACATTCCATAAAATTCCAAATCATCCTTCATTAACAATTATGTATAATGCGGATTATTGTCAAAGTTCTTAAATGTTAATGTTTTAAAAATAAACGTAATCTCAAAGATCTTTTAATGAGTTCACTTGTATATTCCGAAATGAACAGAAAAAAACATGCCGTCAGACTTTCGAGCAAATGATTAAACTCAACCCTCTATAAGCCGGAAGATTTTCTATATATCCAGCATCCTTTCACTTATCATCTCAACTATACTTGCGATTGTCATAAATTCAAAACTTTGCCTTTTATATGGATTTAATACCAAAAAAAGAAAAAAAAATAAAGGATTTTCCAGGACCTTCTTATGCAAAATAGGGTGTAACAACAAAAAGAGCAGCAACAACAACAGCGACAACAATTGTCCACAATCAACAACTTTCCCGGCTTAAGTTCTTTGCTTGCAGGCACCATTCCGGACATACATATACCATAGAAATAACGAACCTACAACATGAGACAAATTCTTATGTGGGTCAAGGAAATTGAACAATTTTTGGGAGGCGCAACGCACAAAGCTTCTATATAAAGTTGAAAACAAATTACCGACATTAAAGTGTAAATGAAAAGCAGGAAATTTTCGTCCTTTTTCAATTTAACCATGGTTAGCGGTCTTTCAGATCTTAATCGAAAGGAAAATTGCTGTTTTTAAGGCTAATTTAGACAAATTCTTACTTCACGGACAATAATAGTAGCTGAGATTCAAGGATGCATATAGGAGGACATAAAATCGGATACACATAAACATATATTTCGTATAAATATATAGCGGAAAGAGTACAGGACAGACGTTATTTTTGTATAGACAATATCGAATTTTAAGCTTGTAATGCTATCAATGCCAGCGACCTTTAAAATCTCTCAGATCATCCATTTAGATAATGTATACCATCCCATGACTTACTTGTTTTATTACTGTCCGGAAAGCGTTCCGTATATGGCTTTTAGTCAAGGTCAAATTTTTATGTTTAACCTCAATCTCACAGATTTATAGCCTTCATCTGTAATTAATGACTTTTCATATATTATTCCTTTTAGGGAAAGTTTTAGGTTTTGCCATGAGTATGGATGACATTTTTTGTTAGCAACAACACAATTCATCAATGATGACAAGGAGGAGGAAGTATTTTCATGTATGTATGTGCATATGAATATATAATATATTTGCGTAAGTATGTATGTACATATATTATAATATACAGAGTCATGAGAAAACTTTTAAATTAAACTTTTAACAATTTTTTATTTTTTAATAAAATAAATTGAAAAATTATTGTAAAGTTTGCCATTTTTAAAATACATATTTCAATTTTAAGGTAAATTTTATAGACTCAATTGATACATACATATGTACAAACAAAATTCCATTAAGTTAATGATGGAATATTATATTTTATGTAATAAATGTAGTACCTAAAGAAAACGGCATCCCTGAAATAAAAGCGACTCAATTTGACATTCACATTGCCAGCTGTATCATGCAAGGTAGAAAACCGTAGTATTTAGGTTGTACTCTTGATTATTTTATCCAGGTGTTACAGTACACACTAAGGTGGTAA
Source organism: Dioctria linearis (assembly GCA_963930735.1). Lineage (NCBI taxonomy): Eukaryota > Metazoa > Arthropoda > Insecta > Diptera > Asilidae > Dioctria > Dioctria linearis. The sequence continues at coordinate 295,881,369 of OZ005741.1, forward strand.
TTTTTTTTCTACTGGTGATACTGTGCCCATATGAAAGTGTTGTACCTAAAGCTATTGGCACCTGAGGGCCAGTCAAAATTTGCCGCTGTTTCTAAATCAATCAAAATCATGAGTGGTTATTAACAATTACTGCAAGGAATAAAAGTTTTTAAAAACTTACAAGCACAAAAAAATTTTGAATCCAAAAGGAAAAAATTAATGAAGTTGCACATGCGCGAAAAAAAGGGATATGTAAGATAAAGTCATAAAATTAGCCAAGAAACTCAGGCATAGAGCTTTTAAGATAAGAATATACCTAGGCAGTGTTTTTTTTTTTTTTTGTGAGCATGTCCTGAAAATATTGAATTTTATATATTTTAATTTTGAAAAAGAAAACGAGAATAGCTAAATGCTGACTACGTGAAGTTGCACTCCTTGTGATTAGTCCTAATTGTGATCTGGAGAGAGTAGATGTGGCGACACGTCAGTACCAAGCACCAAACTTTGGAACTTTTAAATGTTTTCGCATACTTTCGTATAAAATTCGAAGTTCTCACTAGGAAGGAAAACTTAGCTGATTGCAAAAAAAAAAAAGTCATAGCTAAGTAGGCATTTGAGAAAATTATGAAATTATTAAAGGAATTATTTTTGTTTTATATGTTGTCAAATTTGATGAGTCGAGGAATCCTAAAGAAAATAATAAATATATATACCTACTATTCGACATGAGTATCACTAATTCAAACTTCTTTTTCAAAAATATGCCCTATTTACCGGCGAAGATTGAATTTACCGGCTTCTCATAACAAATACAAAAAAGTAGACTCACCCAAATCAGTTTCTAGCAACCGAGAATGCCAAGATTGACAAATAGCGAACACCAACGACCCATTATTTTTCATAACTTTATTGTCTCAATTATTCCAGCGTTAATATTATTTTGTTGATCACAGCATTGCCATTGACGAAACATCCACAATGCAAGCAATAATTGATTTTCCTCTGGTTGTATTGACATCGCAAATGCCCTACTAGTTACGATTAACTGCAATTGGTGTAATTGTTGTATCGATTGAAGTCTACTTAGGTTCGAGTGTGTGCTAAAAAACACCGATGCTATCATCGCTACCTATTTTATGATAACAAAATACTACAATTGGGGTACCTGCTATACAGAAGATTCTTCAAAATTCAACAACACACCACAAACTTCCGCCCCAAGTATTGTTTCGAATTTATGCAAAATCTATTAATTTTGGTGAAGTGGATAGACGATGTTTATTGTACAAACATTACGTGATATATATGATGCCCTAAGAAAACCCCATGCATAAATGCGAAGCTACACGGCGGGAGACTTTGGCCTCTGGAGACCCAGATACTCGTGGGACTCGTGGAACCCGTGGGAACATGACTAAATCCAAAAGTGACAAAATCCAGAAAAATAAAAAAAAAATCCGGAAATGAGAAAATTCAGAAGTAACAAAATTCAGAAATTGTAAAAATTGTTATAATTAAAAATTTTAAAAATGGCAATTCTCATGTTTACACTCGTCGTTGTTCTTATATTAATCTATGTTATTAATATAGTTGGAAGTTTTGTGATGATATATTGATCTGATGGAAACCTAGCATCTTTTTTAATGAAACAGGCTAACCCAACAATGAGCTCGTTTAGACCGTGCCATTTAGAACTATTTAGTTTTACCAAAGTCGACTTACGTAGAACTAATATGAAGTGGTGTAAACATGCCGCATTACGAAAAACTAGTCCTAATTTAATCCGGTATTTGATGCGATATTGACCTACAAAATTAGTATGAAACGTAATAAATAAACCTCAGATAAGGAATTGTTTACAAACTTGAATGCGTTTATATTCATTCGCAGAGAAAATTTTTATTTTGTTTTAATGAAAATGAGTGGAATTATGAAGGAGAAAACTGCGACTAGTCAGAGGGAGGGACAAATTCTTTTATAGACTTTTGACTTATTGTAGAAAGTATTCCGTCCATAATGGATGGTAAAAAAATTAGAAATTTGGAAAATTTAATTATTTTTTTATGCTCTATTCTATTGTGCACACCGCACAGACATATATAAAATGGTTTGCTGATACCATTGAAATTGCTTACATTATTTGACAACATTATGGGATCACTTTTCTATAGTTGTCTCTTTTTGGTTTCACTACTTTATTCCGCGGAACTACAAATAATAAGTTCTATACAAAATACACCATAGTCCAGTTTCAGTTCAGTGGTTTTCCAAATGAATATATAGAATAGAAATAGATGGCAATATAATATTTGTACTCCTATCTCTGTCCCCCATACCTACTTTTAGGGGCAGGTAGACAGAAATTGCTTAATTTTATTTCTTTGAAAATCAAGTTTAAAAAATATTTGATGTTGTAGGAGATAAGCTTCCAAGAATACGAATAATTTCGAATGTTTCTGTAATTTGTTGAACTTTTAATATGAATATTAAAGCGAAAGTAAAACTTGAAATTAAGATAATTGTCACACCCTGCCAAAAACAGTCGACCCATATGAAATAGAAAATCAGGCAGTCCATGTTATATATATGTTAATGCCACACCGTATGAACAAAATTAAAATATTATTTCTCATTTTCTCGTGAAGAAGTAGGCAGATCTGACAAATTCAACAACTGTCAAAGCTTAAGTCGACTTACATAAAACTAGTCCTAAATAGCTGCAGTCTAAACGTACTCAATGCCTGCATATGGTCAAGGTCCAAAATGCATTATAATTCGAATTAGAATAAAAAAGCTTAAATTTTTGAAAATTATTAATACATAGAAAAATGTTTGCGTTGAGGTATTGTCCTGCTCTGGAATGTATAAATTAGTGTTTATATGGTATATATCTAGGTCCTAGGTTTCATTTATTAATGAGTGCGTAAATAAATGAAAATAAAAAATATATATAATTTGTTTGTTTTTGAGGTAAACGAAAAAAATATCCAAACTAATGAAGAATTCAAACTAAAAGGAAATCGCGCCCGCGAATATCTTTTTGTGGATTTTTTTCTGGATTTCTTCTGAATTTTGTCTCTTCCGAATTTTGTCACTTCTAGATTTTGTCTTTCTGGATTTCGTCACTCTGGATTTTGTTTTTTGAATTTCGTACCCAACTCCAGACCATTTTTATACACTTCGGAAACGCAAAAATCTCTAAAGAGACCTAGTCTTTAGAGATTTTTTTTGTCTTTGGTCTCCTGTCGTGTATTCTAAAACATACAGGTCTCCAGGTTCGATCTCCGGTCTCTGAAAATTCTTCATTTGTCGTCTCCAGGTCTCCGGAAACTATTTGCGTATTCTGATCATTTAAGGGTAGGACTACTCGGAAAGGAAAAGAAATAAAGTTTAGTGAATTTAACAAATTGTTAAATAGAAATTAATAAAAAAATTCATAATTAATATAATGGATTTAGGGCAGAAAATTTGTTTGCTCAATAGAGTTCCGGTTATTCAATAGAGTTCCGGTTATTTTTGAAAAAAAAACAAATAAAATATTTATACCAAGATTATATTTTCTTTTTTTCAGTTTTCCCATAACATAAAAATATTAATTACTTTTGAGATAATTCTTTGTAACAATCTCTAGCTCTCTGGAGATCTCTAGAGACCAAACTTCAAATTTCGTGTATACACTTCGGAGACGTGTCTCTAGCGACTTTTTTAATATGGTCTCCGGAGACAAAAGTCTTTACATTTCGCACTTTGTAGTCTCTGTTAACCGGAGAATGAAGACCAAAAGTCTTTCACCATGTATCTTTACTTTTATATATTTATTTTTAATTTAATTGCTTTCCTGCTACCTTTGTCGTAACATTTATTTCGATTCCAAAGAAACGCCTCCCAATTAGAGAAAAACGACATTTCCCATAAAAACATAATTATTATTTGCAATTTCCAACAATTCAGCTAACAAGCTCTATATAATTTACAATCAGCTCAAGGGACAAAATTGTAGGGCCACCCAATTAGTTAACGATTCATTAAATAGCACAACGCAATCGTTTGTCCTCATTTCGAATTGAGCGGTAAAATACCGTAACAGCGTGACATAAACATAATTCTCTTGTGAATATCTTTTGACATACCTACCTATACAGACAAATAAAATGATTCAACTTGTATCCCGAATCTGACCTTATTATTCGCTTAATGGAAGCATTTTTTGCGCGATGTTTTCTTTAAAAAAAAATTGTTTTTTTCCTGTTGCAGGATATTTTACCTCCCCACCAAAGCTCACTATACACTCCTACCCTTCCAATGTCATCGTAAAACAACTCAAAAAAAAAATAAGATTTAGCATTCAACAGGAGTGAACTCCCTCGATAGAAGGATGCTACTTTGTACTCGTGTATTTTATCATGTTCTTATGTTCAGCCTACTTTTATAGTTACAAGATTGTTTTCCATATGATAAAGTGTTTCTTTTTATGACTCTGCCCACTTAGTTTCCTGAACTAAAATACAAACAATAACAAAAACGCGTCCGCTCTCTAATTGAGAAGAGAATGTCCTTTTACATTTGTCGAGGGGAATAATCTTGCAGTATTCCACTAAGAGCACAATGATTGATGACGCGAATGTGTCGAAGTTTGACTCCCACAATTGTTCAGTTCGACATCTCTGATAGAATATGGTCTTTGTTATGAAAGCATTCAATTTTCGTTTTGGGTGGGATTGTGTCAAGGAATACTAATGATTGGGGTTGAACAATTTATTCCATATATAAATAAAATAAAAAAAAAGCTGTGCAAAAAGCGAGGCCATTCATAACAATCTTAGAAATCTACAACGCCCAAAGCTGTCAGTTTTACAAACACCCAGTTAAGTCACTGCAATACAAGATTTGTTGTTTATCTCGTTAATTAGTTTGGTAAGAAATGAGTTCAATATTAATGTCCAGATGGAAACGTCACTTCCTCAACACACTGACCGTTGGAATATTTCACGACACGTCAAGTGTAGCTTCAGTAAAAGCTTCTATATGAGTTTCTTTCAGTATTTTGTTGATCTCGCTTTCCGGATTGATATTAAGAAATGGCAGGTTAGGTCAGATCTTAGAATATAGAGAATACAGAAAGTGTAATAAGTCAAATTTAGTTTCTGGTTGGGGTATAATCTGTTGCCGCTATAGTGAAAGCCCAGTACAGCCGTGTAGTAGAATCAATATAAAGAGCTGGGCAACAAGATATATGGTTGAAAATACTGCGATTGCTTCCACCGAAAATGCTCTTAGTCGCTGCCACTGCGCCAAGATACCCAGGGAGTTTCTCAGCTGTCACAATCGTAAACAAATCCTCGATATTTCATCGTTTTTGTTATTAATTTCAAGTTAATTTAATATAAAAATGTGTGTAAAGTACACAAAATAATATTTTATAACTATACTTGCCTAAAAAATGATTTTCCACATATATTTTCACCAGATTGAAGTTCTTTTAAATTATGAAATTCCGTTTGACAGCTGAAATATATTTCTCCCTTTCTTCAATATAATTCTGACCTACTTCACGATATCCTGAAAAAAGCCACGCTCATGCACACGAATTTTATAGGTATTAACACTTCCCGTTGTCTCTATATTCTAAGGGCCAGACAAAGAAAAAACTAGTAGTCAATAGAAAATTTTGGATGAAAAAAATCAGCTTAGACTTTTGATTAGGTTTAATTGCAAACAAACCGCCAAGTGGCGGAAATGGGACGTCGAACGGTGGCAATACGGTAAGGAGCCTTTTCAATTGTTCTGCAGCATCGGCTGAAAATACAAACTCACGAAAAGATTGAATGATGAAAATTTTCGATTTATTTTCAAAAGCATTTCTGTAATTTTTCCAATTTTTTAGATGGTAAATCATGCACTAATAAATTATAAAATATGTATACCATTAAAAATTAAATTACCTATGTATATACGAACAGAAACAAGATTTTGAGTTATTTTACCATTTCAAAAAACATTCAGAGAAGAATTTTCTTATAAATGACCGCTTTTCGGCCAACGTGTTGCACCATAACACTCTTAATTGAAATTTGAGCTTAGTAGTAAGCGTAAGAAGTATGCATCCTAGCCACTAGTAACTAACTAGTAATGGAGGCTTTCTAACTCAATTTCAGAGATTTTTCATCGATACTCCATTTATCTGTAAGCTAAGCATATTTTAAGAATTAGAGAGGATAGGTTAGGTAAGGTTAGGTTAAGTTAGACCATCTAGAGTCCATTGTGATGCCACCTGGTCCCGAGGGTCCCTACCTGGAAAATATTACCAGGTCCGCCACTCATTGTGTACTACTTCCCGTGTAGAAAAAGTGGCTACCAACCAACCGTGATCGTCCTATACTCTTAGCAAGGTTCACACAGCATGTGCTGAATACTCTCAACATCCTCCTCGCTCATATAGCTTCTGTTTTTTTCCCAAGGAGGCAGGACTCCGTGATAACTTCTGCAAGACTCTGCACGTCATTACGTTTCCTTCTTAGCAGAGATTTTGTCTTCACAGAAACATAATTTGGGTCATATCTGTCTTGAAATCGCGCATGTGGTCAGTTCTCCCGCATCTCTTGTTGTCAGTTTACAGGCCTGCAAATCTAGAATCTTCTGCACTGATTCTAGGGGTCGTCTTATGGATTCCTCCGCTAGGTATATATACACAGCGGAAACCTTTCTGGCTCGTTTTGTGGTATTTCAATGTGGTCATAGGCAGAGAGAAACTCTATGGTTAACACCAAGATTCTCGAGCTCACTGCGACACCTTTGAACTGTGATTGCAGCTTGGCTTCAATACAAATCCTAATAACTTTATTGGTGGTTACCGTTACATCATAATTTGCTTCCAGCAGTCTTGCTGCCTTATTGATAACCAGAACCTCCGCTTGGAATAGAGAGGAACAACGTGTTAAAACTGCCGGAAAACTGTCATAAATTTTCTCGACACCAAATATTAGTATAATTTTTAACTTTTCGAATACCGATTTCCATTGATCATGTTTTCTAGAGAAGTATTATCCTTTTCTTGCAGTGACACACTGAAGTCATTCCATTGACGTACACTGCTAGAAAAAGGGTACTTCAAAATGAGTCTGGTGTTATACTCGAAAAATTGGGGATGGTAAACTGAAAAATACTCACATTTATGTATATGAGAAATATCACTGCTAGAGGTCAACATTATTTAAAAAATTCGTTGGGCACACTTAATATTACAGCATTTTTAATTATTAGAAAACTAAACAAAGAAACTCTTTGACATATGTATACTATGTATCGTTTTTAGCTACTGGTAGGAAGTGTAAAAGTGGAAGAAAATGTTAAGTAGAAGAAGTGCAGGACCAAGACAAGGTGGGAATCGAACCCACGATCCCTTAGATGGTAATCAGTGAGCTTACCGAAAGCGCACAAGTTGGTGCCATTTACACCGACTTTTCACAACTTTTGACAAAATTTCTCATAAAAGTTTCCTTTTCAAAATGACACAACTTGGATTGCATAAAAATGCAATTTCTTGTTTTTTTTCCTTCCTAAATGATAAAAGCAGTGTCGTTGTCTTTAATGATTTCCGATCTGTCTCTTATGAACAGTTGTCTGACGCTTTAATCCTCGGTCCTCTTATATACTCGATCTACATGAACGATATACGCACTTTTATTGAGAGTGACTGCTTAGTTTATACATTGCACACATGCCAACATTATTTAGAAGAGTTCAAAATATTAATGACTACTTATGCCTTCAAAAGGACATCAAAAATCTTGAAGCTTGGTGTAATGAGAATTCTTTGGAATGTAAAGGTATGTTTCTCTCTAGAAAACGTGACTACAAAATTAATAACATTACTATTTCTGGATATCTGGTGTAGATGAAATAAATGACTTGGGGATTATATATTTGGTTCTAGGCATACTTTTGCTTCACATTTGACAGGTCTTTTAATTCAATAATTATAATAAGTATCTTAAAATATTTATGTCAGGCGTTGAACCATTTTTTCTTATGTTATTCTGACCAAATCCAGTCAATTCTCAAAAATATTTCACGTGAATATTCCGAAAGGCTCAGTCATTTTATTTTTAATCGTGTCCCATGCGGTACTCGAACTAACAATTTTAAAAATTGGTCAGATGGAATAGAAGATTTTCTAGAAAAACTTTACAAGAGAAAAAACAACCGCCTCGTCTGGTTTTAAAAAAAAATTATGAGTTCGAGTTCCACATGGGACAAAATTAAAAAAAAAAAATTAAAATTTCTAATTTATTTGTTCGCTTTCATCGTTACTGGTTAATGCTAGACAAATTAATAAATGCAAGAGCTAAAAACATCTGCTGTCTCGTTAGCTTAGCGGTAAGGGCAGTCGCCTGGAAGAGGCAAGTCTTGGGTTCAAAAATCGGACGAGGCGGTTTTTTTTTATATGAATAAAAGTTTTCTAAAAATTCTTCTATTCCATCATTTTAATTTGTTATTCTTGGTTGACGGTAATCTGTTTATTTGATTATCCTATCATGCTGTCCAGGATTGACTTGAACGCATCCTCTCGCATATCAAAGACTATACCTTGTCCACTCGTAGATCCAACATAAAGGAAAAGTTGCCAAGATATTTATAATACCAACCTGTGGACGGACATATAAAAGACTGACAATCAGTGAGATCAGGCACTCTATTCAAATATTGCACCCTCCTATGCCGCAGTCACAATGCAGAGTGTAGTAGAGTAGCGTAGAGCGGCAACTGGCAACCTTTCTTTCGCACGCAATAGGGAATATGGCCATCTCTGCTTAGTTCAGAATAGCACAGAGTGGAGCTGCTTGCAAACTGAAAATTCGAACTACTAGGATGTAGATGGCGTGGAAAAAGCTCTATACTTTTTTTATCACAACTAACATGTTTTAATGTTGTTTTTTGATTTAATATTTTTCAAGAATGCTAATAAAAAACAAGAGGTATTTTTTGCAAACTTCATGATTTAAAAACCAACAAAAGTACGTTAACATTTAGCTAGTTTCGAAGCAATCTGATGCTGCAAGAGGGTGTCCCCTCTTTCGAATTTATTATTTTGAGAGAGCCACAGTTGTTTGCATATTTTTTGATTTGGTGTTGCTACGCCTGGCATTTTTTTATATTAATTTCAAAGTTCGTTGTTGATTTGGTGTTGTTATGGCGATTTCTTACGTTAATGTCACTCAAAGCTCGAATATCAGTCTGCGTTATATTGTGAGCAGAATCGCTCTGGACTCAAAGCTCACTCTGCTCCACTCTGCTCCACTTTGCATTGGGAATGCGACATTAAACTAGTCTTTTTTTCTATTTTTCTTTATAATTTTACATATTTTCCCTTTTCGTTTTTGTTTTTATATCTTTTTTTTCATTTTATTCATTTACGAAGTATAGTTGCTATTTTTCACGTAGATTTAATATTGTTACGAGGATGACCTTAGTTCGTTATTTAAAACAGAATATTTCAGATATAACTCACAAGGTCTTCTTTTATTTAACTATATTGTTTACTTTTACAAATTCACAAACAACCATAAACGGCTTAACTTTAATTATCACTAGTACTGTACTTCCAATTATCGCAATCCAAATAGTTTGCTACGTTCACTTGACTGTCTGAGATAGCACTCGCATCCACTTGTAATCGAACCTCGTCATTTTTCTCTGTTTTTCTTCAACCAGAGCTAATAATAATAGAATTTCTTCATCGGAACTAGAGTATATTTGAATAAAATCTGCCGCTCTCGGTGTGAACACTCTATTTTTCCGCGTGCCACGGGCCGTGCCGCACCGCGCCGCTCCCGGTGTGACCAGGTCTTTATACTTTATAAATTTTCCTAGAACCTTCCCCGAATATTCTATTCTCGAATCATCGATACTTGTTTATGTTCGTACTTTATAGATGTCGCTTGCCTTTTCTGTGATACGATTCTCCGAAAATTGTTTATTTGCGTAGTTAATTAGTCATTCGACGTGAAATATGTAGATGTCGATGGTCGTTTTTCTATTACACGTAACAATATTGTACCTAACACTTTTCTTCTTTTCTCTTTTTAGTTAGTTTTGCTTTTTATTATTTACATTTACATTTTTATATATTTGCATTCATCAAATATGTTTTTTATTTTTGCTCTTGTAACCTTATTCCTTTTCTAACCTCAATATGAATTATGTTATCTTTCTTTTTTATTATTATTATTAATGCCAACATTTTCTTCTTATTATATTTTATAATCTTTATTATTCAATATGTACGGTAGTGTGTTATTGGACCCTGTCTGTTCCCTGTCATTATAACCTCTTAAATAAATAAGCACAAATAAAAATAAAGCTTATTACTTAATTAGAATGGTTTGTTCACAGGACTTTAAAAATTTCCTTTCCCGCTATTTTCACGGTTGCTGTACTTAGAAATTCACACTTTTTGTTTTGCTATCTGAATATTTAATTTGACATATTTCTAGTTTCTATCGATCATGAGGTCGAGCTAGGAGTATTGAAAATATAAGAAATTTTTAAGGATGTAGAATGGCTATTCAAGATGAAAACGGCTTAATTTAAATACCCAGTAAAATTTAGTCTATGTGTAATCAGTCCTCTCATTACGGAAGGCTAGAGCATGACATTGAAGAATGCCGTCAAAGTCTATTGTTTAACATGACAATAGCCCGCCTTCTAATTTCATTCTCTTAGATACGCGTCTACTTAATTAAATCAAGATTCATTTTTCCTTAACTAGGCAGTTAAATATAGAACCGTTGCTATTCGTTTAAATTGTTAGACATTTGTTATAGAATAAACAGAGAACATTATGTATATGTATGGATATTAATATATAGGTATAGCTGTGAAATACAAAAGCAACAATCCCAGCAAATTATAATCCTTGTTTACAAAGCGAAAATTAAATTGCACTGTTTCGCTTTTAATACAAATAATACAAAAACACAAATCCCGAGGCACAACGTTAATTTGCAAAGAAATCCCAGGGAATAAAATTATTTTGTTTGTAACGTTTTTCCTACTCACACACACGAGGTGTGGGTGATGAAAAAGACGGAAGCTCTGTGGGGGAGGGGGTGCTGTGTGAGGTGAAGAAAAGCAAAGCTAAGGAAAAAGTAAGCAGAAATCACCGCAATGTAAGGCTTATACCGAACAGGCAGCAGCTAAGGCAACGCGACCTACTTTTGGGTTTTTTGTATTCGACTTTTAGGTCATGAGTCGATTATGTGGGAGAGATATGGAAGGTAAAATAATATTGATTTTCTGGCATGAAGTTTAAATATTTAACTGCCATACCTTAAAATGTACGAACATAATGTTCATTGTATGTATGTATAGAAATATATGCTTACTTCTATTTTATTGTGGTTAATTTTCATTTCCTGAAGTTATGGTACATTACTTTCTAAAATATAAATCCATTTCAAATATTTAATGTGGTAGGTGCATAGAGCACAAAAACAGATAATAGATCCCTCTTCATATGTTTCAACCCATAGTAAGGGATGGTAAAACAACACGGTAAACATATGGACGGAGTTACATTCAAACATAAATATATATAGTATAAACACATGAACACCTGTATTAGGTAGAGCATATGTGCGTGTCTCTTTATACAAATGTACATATGCCCGGAATTTTTAACCCATTTCTACACTCCTGCGGAGATATAGGAAATTAAAATTTGAATGTTTAGAGGTCAAGTATTTATATTTCCAGAAAAATTCTATGCAGTTGAAATTTCAAAATGGCTGGAGCTTAGTTTTGATTATGATGAACCTTGGTACACGGAAGCTTTTAAACATGTATTCGAAAATGCCTACCCAAAAATTTAGAACGGTGAATCCTAACTATCTCAGTTTTTCTTGATTGCGATACAGGGCCTTTTTTTTACGAATAGGTCTGGTAGACGCGATAATTGGGAGGGCCCAAAAAGAAGAAAATTTAAACACACTTTTTGAATTTTTTGGTATCGTGTAATCTCTGCATTTAAACTATTCAGACGAAACTAAGGCTTTAATTAAAATGTGACGTATTTATAGCTAAAACAATTTCTTTCGAAATATTTAAAAAAATTGTAGGGAATCTCAGAAAATTAGGCAATAAGTATTTGGTAAAATTTAAACAGAAATGGCCCTAGCAATCTGAGCAGCACAAAAAAAAACAAAAGTTTTATCGCAAAGGAGGAAAGCTGCTTGTAAAGATTCTTTTGTTATTTCTCACTTAATTTTATTACACAATCGCACTAAGTGCTGAAGTGCTGTACACAGCGACAACTTACAACTAGATGTGCAAAACTCCATATAAGCCCAGAACACTTTTTGAAAGCTCTTTAACTTTTTATTCAACCAAAGAAAGCTATCATTGCGAAGAATTTACGTAGCATAATACAGCAAGAGAGAGAGAGAGAATGTGTAGAGCTTTCTATTAGAGGGCCATTAGCTCGCTTTAGTTGGACCGAATTTTTGTGAGGTTTTGCACATCTAGATGTAAGTTGTCTCAGACACAGCTATGTAGATTTTTTTATGTTTGTATTTTAATCGGTCACCAGAACTGCATAATGGAAGGATTTCACATGTCATGAATAGTGTTGAATTCGTGCTCTGATTTCCAAGGAGTAGCCTTTTGTGAATAAAAACACATTCACAAACACATTGAAGCAAATAGAAATGTAAAATGGTTTTAAATCGAACCAGAAACCCACCGAACGAATCCAATATTCTGTCAACCAAAACCAAACCAGAACCGAACCAGTTTTAACATAAAACGTTTTCAACCAAACCAAAAATATATCGAATTAGTTTGGTTTTTTGGTTCAGTTCAGTAAGAATTAAAAACAAAAATTAAAGAATATTTCTTTTTAGGAATAATTTTAACCACTTTTATGAATAAATTTAGCAATTTATAAAAGAAAAAGAAGAAATAAATATATTTTTTTGTTTCTTATGATTTTAATTTAGTATTATTTAGAAGTTTTTTGAACCAAAACTTAACCAAAATCAAAATATTAAGGTTTTAAAAACCAAAACTTAAACCAAAACTAAAAACTAAGGTAATCTTGAACTAAAACCAGAAAAAAAAAGTTCTGTTACCTTCCATCTCTGGAAGTCAGTTCTTGGTAATTTATTTACAATTGTCTTAAATTTCATATGTACTTGATATAAATATTAAATAACAAAAAAGTTTTTAGTAGGCAGAGGACCCGGAATTGTTTTAGAGCCTAAGGCTCACGCCCAGAATGAAAATTGGCACTGTTGCGATAAGATTTCCTCTTCGGACCCACTTACACATTATCCCTTAAATAAGACAAAGAGCAGTTGAAATGTAACACTTGGTTCGATTTTGACAGAAAACGAAAAGTGTATGAACCATGTTGAGGCAAATCGAATCCGATGATTTCTCCTGAATCATTGCCTTATGTCAATAAATAAACGATAAGAAAATTTGTTATGTACTATATCCATATTAAGATTGAATACTTTAATCTTATTACTTACCCAAGAGAACATAATGATTAAAATTTAAGTTATTTTGTTGACTAATCCACTATTCATACGGAAAATAAGTCTTCCAGTAACTATGAGCGCAGTTAGTTAGCTTCGCCAATAATAATAATAAGCGCCTTCAAGATCATGATAACACTTGAATAATCCAACTCTACGATGCATGGTCTAATTTAAATTACCTTATTCGACAGAATTATAACATATTTTTTGGTAACACGAAATTCTAAAAAAGAAAACCATTTTAGTAGTCGTAGCCTTCACAAAAAGGTGAGACTGGAACAAACTAAAAAGTTTCACACTCTTCCGAAAAAGAAGCGACACAAAGACGATAGATACTGGAAACTGGAATGCGCATACCAAACAATTCATCAAAATGGCCAAAATTTCCATTTAGACTGCCAGAAGATTTCTGAGAAAAACTGAGATACCTATATGACAAAAGCCAGACCATTCGTCACTTATTCAAATTTATTTCAAAGTAACAATTATACAATTACAATACAAGATCTATTTAGTTTGTATAAGCTAATCATTACAATATTAATAATATTACAAAATACTTTATACAAAAAGGTAATTAAATAGAGAAAAAAAATAAAGCGGAAGGTTACATGAAGGAAAGAAGACATGGTTGTGGTAAACTACTTATGAAAAAAAATAAACACTAAAATAACTAAATAAATTTGAAAAATAATTACAGGAGTTCATAATTTCACAATAAATTAAACAATTAAAATAACTAAGCTACATATTAATAAGAAATTGAAAATACTTCTCTTTATTGAAGTCATTTTATCGGACAGGACGGAAATCTTAGTACGAGAAAGTAAGTTATTCCAAATTTCAGCGGAGTGCCTGAGGAATTTGTGCTTGCTTACTAAGTAGTTAGACCTGGGGAGAGTCAGGTGGTTAGTTCTAATAGACCTAAAGAATACATGCAGCTCAAAGAAATATCTTTTTCAACGAAAATTTAATGATTTTAGCTAAAAGAGCTTCTGAACAGTAATCCATATAAGAAGAAATGGCACATGCATTATTGAGTCCAACCTCCCAAAAATTTCACCGTATATAAATAGGTGAATGAGCAATGAATGCACTAAATGTAGTTGCACTGAGGTCTTTGTAAAATAATTAAATTTCCGCAGATAGTGTAGTCGATCCTGAATTCTCCCATTACTGTGTTCATCTCACAATAGGATACTATTGAAAATTATACAAAGATTCCTCTTAAAATCTATGATGATGGGAAGATTGTGCTATTAATAATATTTAATGAGTAGCTGTTATATATATATATGTAAAAAATGTGTCCTGGAATACAGGTTCCTTTTGTTATGAGCTAAAAAGAGATTTTTCGAAATTCAAACCTTATGTAAGTAGAAAACGAAGACCTAATCTGGTATACCGACGGTTCTAAAACCGAGAAAGGAGTATGGGCAACCAAATATGGTATAAAGTGAAGAACTAACATTTATCAAAGTCTAGGAAAATACGCCCCAATTTCCAGGCAGAAGTGCATACATGTCATCATCAGATGTGTACACGAAACTCTCCCGCAAAAAAATAATTTCTACAAATAAACAAGTGGCACTGAAAGCCATCTCATTACACCTGAGGTCAATATGTAGTTAATATGGGAATGCATCCAAGCATTAACAAACCTTGGCACAAAGAATCATCTAACACTTCAATGTGCGCAAAGATATTCAGAAATTGATAGGAATGACAAAGCACACACACACTGGGTAAGATGGGAGCATCCACGTCTCTTATCGAACCGAAACTATTTTGCGGTATCTTCTATAATACCGTTAAACATACTGTATTAAACTAGATCCACAGCGAAATGAAACAGATATGGACACCAAAATGATAAACTCCAGCCAAGTAAAAAGATTCATCAAAGAACCTTTACCAAAGAAGAGCTTGGATCTTTTAAGGCTATTTGGGAATCAACTCAGAATTATTCCAAGAGTCTTAGCCGGACACTGGATGTACATTGGAGGATAGGCATAAAATACACTTATGTATGTCGCTTATGTCTCGAAGAGGATAATCATCGGAATACGTCTTGTGCGAATGTGAGGCCATTTCACGATGTAGATTCCAAGCTTTTGGCTCATACTTTCTAAAGCATACCGACTTCGAGGAATTTTCATCCAAAAAGATACTACTCTTCCTGGAAGAGTGATTTTATTGGATGAACTATAATCCAATAAATGGATGCAGTTAAAAGACCACTCTCCCGCGTTGAAAAATTATTTTAATAAACAAATGATTAAACACATATTTTATCGAATTTTGAAAATCCACCTTAAGGTTTCTCTCGCCAAAATCCCTGATAACCCAATTTTTATGAGTAATTATTTCATTAATTTTGCTACTGTCGATAGAAGCGCCTAATTTTATGCAACTCCACTTAAACTTAGCATAATTAATTAAATTATGCATCATAAAAACAGGTTTATATCTCAAATACATTTGCATACATACATTGCATGTATGTATGAAACTTAACATTCTGAGGTTTTGAAATCTTTCAAGAAAATGTTACGGTTGTCAGGTACGAGTATTTTGGCGGAAAAATCGTTATAATTTAAAAAAAAAATGGGAATTTTTGTCCTAATTTTTTTATTTCCTACAACTAGCAAGAAGAGGGAGTGGAGTGATGCTTCTTTGGATAGCTTAGACGGTTTACTATCATTTGATCTAAAAATTATCTCCATGGGTTGTATAACAAGAAAGTTACGGAGCATTCTATGAAAAACTAGTATATTGTCTTAATCACCTTCCGAAACGGTTGACGATTCCATCCCATGTTTCTTTCCTAATACTTCAACCTGTCTCATATTTTATTTAAGACCACCAATTCAAAATCACCCTGTATATATAATTATACCATATAGAACAAATGGGCAAGAAATTATACAGGGTGTTTCCTCCTAGAAGGTCAATAGAGCAGGAGATGATAGGACTCACCTATCCAAACGAAAAATTGTAGGGCAGGGGGGAGGGGGCATATTAACCGTTTACGAGTTACAGCGTGATAAAGAAAAAAAAGCCAGTTTTTCACAAAACACCCAGTATCTTAAAATGTACAGGGATTACGGTCACGGTTAAGAGCTCATTGTATGTAGAACTTCATGACCATTCCAATAACTGCTCAACAAGCCCCCTATCCCGCATTTTCGGATTATTTTTACTTTGTTTTTACTTTGACCTCTATTTTTTTTGCAAAACGGTCATATTAAAAAAAAATCGTCTAATTTCGGTATGACCTGAATAGGTTGTCAGCTAATAACTCTTGAACAGTTAACACAAATTAAAGATGGGAGTTCCCAGTTTACAGTTTTTATAAAAAAAGGTTATGTTAACTACCTATTTATAAAAAAAAAACATAAGATGTGAAAGGTAAGAAAATCCGAAATGTTTAGTATAGACAACCATAACTCTTGACAGGAGAGGGGTACGTGGCTGGTTGAGCAGTCGATGGCCATAAAGTTCTGTATACAATGAGCTCTTAACTGTGACCGTAGGCCCCGTACTTTTTAAGATACAGGGTGTTTTATGAAAAAACTAGCTTTTTTTCTTAATCACCCTGTAACTCCTAAACGGTTGATATACCCCCGCCCCCTGCCCTAAAATTTTTTGTTTGCTTAGTGAGTACTATCACCTCCTGCTCTCTTGATCTTCTAGTCGCAAACACCCTGTAACATTTTACACAAAAGTAAAAAGTAAAAAAAAAATAAAAATTAAGTATTAAAACAGAAGTAAAACAACACGTAAACCAATAAGTGTTCAAAATTCGGTCAATGGCCTGCCTATACTAGCACATCCCACAAGATGCTTTACTTCCAGTTGATTTTTCTTTTCATGGACAACAAGATGTGATTTTGCCCACCCAACAGTTTTATCAGTAGCTAACATATAATCCTAAATCACTTAACATAAATCAGGGTGCGTCGTGTAAAAGGTGCCACACACCCTTCAGATTTTTGAAAGGTCGATTAAGTTCCGAAGTATCCTCAAATATGTATGTATGTATGTATATGTACATTGTAGAATCACTGGTACACATTGTAAAATTGCTCAATCAATTCCGCGTCTGTGCACAGGCATTTTACGTTATCAATTGATTTGAAACATTCGGGGATGGCTATAATACTTTTCCGTAAATGGTTTGTTGTTAAAAATTAATAATTTTTTGTGTTCTAAAGCATCCGAACCTATAACACGCCCACCCATCTCATCTGTAACAATTTGACCCAATTTTGTTTTTGTTGTTTTTTTTCGGTTTTTCTTTTTTCAAGAAGGTCACCATTACCATTGGCAATATGATTAATATCAAATCGCTTGAGCCATTGAATTGAAAAATTAAATCACCTAAACTGCTACTACCGGGCTCCCATCCCAACCCGTTACCATTGTGAATACGGCAATTATGAAACTGAATCATCATCACAGAGAGATTCTATTAATATCACCCGCTTCCTGCTGATAATATTGCTGGAAGTAGGGGTGATTGCAGGATGCAGAAGAATGAAACAGGATGAAACAATATTAGTTTCAATGAACTGAAAGATGCTTTTGTGCTGCAGCAACTAATACAAGGAATTATGCCCGGAAATTCACAGATCTGAGAGCTTTTATTTGGATTTCGAGGTTTGGCTAAAATTTCAATTTAATGAAGCTGCTGTGACCCAATTTTCAGATACATCTGGCGGGTATGACTATCTATCTATGAATGTATGTATGTCTGGATTACCTGCAATACTATATCTATATATAGGTAGGTATATGCGATCTACCCGAGTTATGTTTAGCAAATCTAGTCCTATGAGGATAAAATTGAATCTCTCTGTAAAATAGGCCATAGTTAAGGGTTTACTTACTTCATGATTTCCACAAATTGCATGGATAATATTCTTCACCACCAGATGGAGTTATTTCAAAGGAGTGTCAGTCTTTTGCTGCATGCTCTAATCTACTAGTAAAATTTCCAGCTGATTGCTGCATGCATGCTACTGCTACCGGGTAGAGGAATCCGTATAGTAGACGACTATACCCTAATACATATTATGCATGCATATCTTCTACAACCGGTTCGACCTAAATTCCTGTGACCTACCAGGTCATGGTCGGTTGTATACACCATCGAGTTCATTCTTTATCCAATTCTTGGTGAGTGTGTGTGCAACAGTGTATACACTGCAGGCAATATAATAATGCCGATGGCGTTATAGAGAATTGCATGCACATGTACTTTATGGTGGTAGGTAGGTAAGGTAAACACTGTACTTTCTACGTGGTTGAAGTAGAGAAATATATTATATATAGCCATAAGCGATATTGTGTAAACTTAGTCAGGTATTTAAGCGGTATTGGTGAATCTATGTAATAACTTTAGAGACATATGTTGCCGGGTACACCAAGGTAAAGTTCGATTCGAATTACATCATGATTTCGTTTCGCCAATGGTACGTATCTATGGCAAAGAATGATTCCATAGAATACTATATAAAAGTAATTCTTAACTAATGACACACATAGAAACTTTGAATTAATTTTAAAATATTTTAAATAAAAATTTTCTATTCACATTTCGACACCTTAAATTCAAGTATATGAAAAAACTTATGTGGGATTCAAACTTAATAAATTTTTATTTTTTTTTGCACTGTTAGATACGTGACTAATGGTACACATATTTCTGGAGATAATATTAGAACAGGTAGGTATGGAATACATATGTGATTTGAATACGAGGATAAAGTTGACTGAAATACTTATTTATATTCATGCGGTGTACGTATAGATACTTGGAAAAGTCTTTATTATGTATGCATATCGGTATATTTTGCTTAAAACTTTAAAAAATATACTTTGAAAAGGTTATCTGTTGAAGAAAATTTTACTTAATGTATCTAAGTACACATATCGTCGGTTATACTGCATAATCGCGAGACTACTAATGTCACTATCGCGTAAGTTAACATCAAGGTCAAATTTTCAGCAGGCACTAAACTTCGTCCTTTTTTTTATTCTAATGACAAAATTATTGCTACTGAACTCTAGAATAAGACGAGAAATATCATATTTTTGGATTTTAGACCTGAGATATATTCACATGACTCCTTCAAATAATTTTTAGTGTTTTTTTTTTTAAATTTTACCCAAAATTTAGATACATTATTATCTTTATATCTGGATACCAATTCATGAGCTCCTATTAATGTTTGCCATTGATTGTTTATCTAATAATGGATCTGGCACAAATTCTTTTATTAAAGGAACAATAGACTGAACTTTTCTATCCACAATATCCATAAGATCAATATATCTAAGAAGACGTATTTTACTGTCACTTAAATCAAATCGCTTTTCAATTTGTTTACATAGTTCTATGTAAAATGTACACAATGTTTTTCGAAGTTTAAGGGAAATCTCATCATTTACTTCATGTATTGAGCAATACTCTTCACAATTATAGCCAAAATACATTAATGAAAAGGGTAAGTGATGTGAATCATTTTCAAAATCTACCAAAATTGAAACATATTCCACTTTACAAAAATTCTTCAAAATTACTAATAAAAGTGCCTCAATAGTTTTATTTATTAGATGAACTTTAGTACTTTCGTTTTGGAAAAGTTTATTAATATTGTCCAATTTTTCCAATATATTAGACAGGAAAATCAGGAATAACTTGCCTTCAACAGCATTCACAAATACTAAAATTGATGGTATATTTGAGTTAAGAGTACCTTCAAACGTAATGAAGAAGTGGCTGATATTGTTCAAGGATACGATTGACACAATTTCCGAATGAAAAAGCCATCTTAAAAATTTTTTTGGTATTAATGCATTTTTGAAAATCTCGAAAATCTCCCTGCCGCTTTGAGATATGCGCAAAGTGGTTATGTATGTTTCGGACTGATTGTTCTATTGAATTTGGCAACGTTTTCATAGCATTAGAAACACATAAATGAATCAAATGATGCGTACATCCTATAGAAAATAAATCTTGTTTACTATTGCGCAATTTTGCTTCGACCCCGTTTATAGTATACTGCGCATTACAGCGGCGTTGTCTGAAGAGAATCCTATAAAGTTGTCAATTGGCATTGAATTTTCATTTAATCGGACTATTATCGTGTTAAAAATTTCGTCTGAAGTATATTCCGTTAACTTTAATAAACCAAAAAATCTATCTACTATATACATTCCATTTTACTGCAGAAATATCGAACTACCAAAACATGAAACGTCTGTTGCTTCATCTATTCTTAAAGAAAACTTAACCGTTCGCAAACAAAAACGAAATGGTCCTATTATATCTTTTATTTTGTTTAAGTCCTTATTCTTCATAGCCATGTAGTTAGTGTTATCTGTTTATGTTCCTATCAACAACTTTAAAATATCTTTTCATTGCGTAAATAGAAATTTTTTCACAAATCCACCTACCCCCAATTTCAAGTGACCTTACAAATCAGACACAAACAACAGGTACCTACATGAGCGTTATTATTTTAAGAGCAGGACATTATATATAGGAGTAAGTGAGATACAGGAAAGAACAATTGTCAAAGCTGAGTGCATGATTGTCAAATGTGCTTTTGTTTTGTCAACAGGTTTATGCAATCTAAAATACTTTTGCGAAATTTAACAAAAGTACGGAATCAATTTTTTTCAAAACAATTTATTTTTGAAGTTTATTTAGTGCAAAGTTTTATAGTGCGGCTATTGCCTGTTAAAATCTTCATATCAATTAAAAAAACAGAAATGAAGTGCTCGGTCAGTGCTTGCAAATATAAATTGGATTATAATCTAGGGAAATCATGTTTCAGGCAACTGCACTATCTAAATTTTTTTTCTTTGTTAATAGAAGCAAAGATTTATATAAATTAATTATGTGCATTATTTCAAAATAAAGTGTAAAGTGGATATTTTTACCGCACAAAACCTTTGTTTACTTTTTGCAAATTGACAATTTGTTTAGAATAGGGACGACGTGTAAATACATGTAAAA
The DNA here is from genome assembly GCA_963930735.1 of Dioctria linearis. Taxonomy (NCBI): domain Eukaryota; kingdom Metazoa; phylum Arthropoda; class Insecta; order Diptera; family Asilidae; genus Dioctria; species Dioctria linearis. The sequence goes on from OZ005741.1 coordinate 295,902,918, forward strand.
CATGGACTAACAACACAACCAGGATTCATTACGCGAAATCTAGCTTATCACCATTCCTGTTTGCTATATATTCTAAGGGAACACCCAATGACAACACAAGTTGTTTGTGAAGTTGCTGACCTTTCTAATTTTAATTAGTATTACCAGAGAGCTAGATGAATACCTTATTATTGATATTATTAGGCGCTTTCGGCAAGCACATTCTCAGTGAGACAAGTGATATATTCTCAGTTGGCGCACTGAGACTGCACTTTCGGTGAACAGTCTTAGTTCCATATTGAGCTACAAAAATCGAACGTAACCACTGAGCAACTGAGACAAGTGAAACTGACTTTTCTTGTCTTAGTTGACTCAGTTTGGTTATATTGTGAGTTTAAATACTAATTAAAGTTTAGTGAGCTTTTTGAATAAACTAAAAACACCTTCCTCAATTTATTACTATCCATTTTCTGTGGACAAAATTGGCAAATCAGCTGATTGATTTGAATCACTGACATGTATATAAATGGACTGCACGTTGAACCAAAAATGCATGAAAGCAAATGGCACCACTTTCATGTTCCTGTCTCTTCCGTGAGAGCATACTTTCCTACTGAACTGTAACGATTCAGCGGTATTTCCAACCAAAACAGCCTTTAAAAAATACTTCCTTCGCCTTATAATTAAAATTTAACAATACAAATAGTCCCAAATACTTTTGTGGTAAATTCGGTTAATCCCACTGACATTCATTTAACTAAATTCCCAAATAATTTATACATAGCGCCAGTGAGAGCATACTTTCTGAAATCTAAACTGGTGCCACATGAAACAGAAGATTAGTCAGTCCATTTATATACATGTCAGTGGTTTGAACTGAGACAACTAACACAGTTGCTCAAAGTTTTGTCTCAGTTTCCCTCACTGAGACAGTGCTTGTCAAAAGCCCCTTTTATTGGTATGGGCTTGGGTCATTTTATTGCCCAATATTGAGACATACAGAAAAAGAAGTAGTAAATTAGAAAAGTGCAGTAGAAAATTATTTTAATGAGAAAAATGTAGCAGATTTACGACTATAGTAGTAGGGTGGCCACGCTGATTGCTAGTCTCGCGGCTATGCAGTATCACCGGCTATTTTAAGTGTAGGGTGACGAAAACGAAGTTAGTTCATTGTTTTGCTGATTACGGCAGACGTAGTTCGCTAAGAAATATAATAACACTGAAGCTAAATTGGAATTGCATTTTGAATTAAAATAAAAAGTACTGTAGACTGTTAGTGTTATGCGTAATTACGTAATTGTATTAGTTGTAGTATCTACTGGTTCTTTTACAAGATTCCACAAGAATATTTGACGCTCATTAATTTTGAGAACCAGCCTAAAGTAAATTACTCTACGGAAACAAGGCTTCATAAAGCTTAGATTTGTTGGATCCACCCTTAAACCAGGGTGGCTACTACAAAACTGTGCCAATAACGACACGATGAAGTGGCTGATAGTCAATGTCGGGGAGCTGAAGTTCCTCGTCGAAAAGCCTTGATTTTGTACTTCCTAAATAGCTCCGAGAGCTCCATGGAACTGATCCTTGATTACATCGAGAACAAAACAAGACACTAAAGATGACTGGATTGTTTAGCGTAAACTATAAAAAATACTGGTCATACTGGTCCCTAGAGATATTATAGAAGCTAAGACAACAAGATCAAGTTCGATATACTTAAAATGAGAGTGGAACCTCTCTTTGTTTGGACGAATTCCATTTAGTGGCACTTGCAAATGCCACATCAAAGCTATCTTAAAAATATAAGAAGAAAAAGCAAAAATCCCTATATTAGAAAAGAATGGAAAACTTATGATGCTGAGCAAAAATTTTCATCAATATTTCAGACAAAAAAAAAACAAAAGAACTGCTCCTTCTCAGTAAACCAGAACTTAAAATAATTACAATCCCCTTATGATACCACCTAAACAAGATTACCTTCCTTTCCGCTTCTGCCAGAAAAAGCTCACGGAACTTTTGGGGTACTTGCTCTGTAATTTTGCAGTAATAACGAGAAGTGGATTGCTTTACTTCGTGTACACATTTCCTCCTCGAAACCACAGACATTGAATCCAATGCACAAAAATATGATTTTCTAGCGCCCAAAACCTTCCTTCTAGCGGCTACAAACCTTTCAAGATATTTCGAGAGCATATCGTTCTTCTTAGAAGGCATGGCGGCTAGCGACCTAGCTTTTATATTTAATGCTTACTTTATTCTTGTTATTTAAATTGGATTATTTTGATTGCATTAATTTTTACTTGTAATTGGATACGACCATTTTAACTGGTGGACACCAAGTTTTCAACAAAAACACAAGAAAAGATCGAGAGAAGCATTACAAAGGATTTCATTTCATCTATGGTGTTAAGGAATTGATCTTAAACCAATTTCCTAGAGTTTAGACAACATTGCTGCCTTCTTCTTTTTTCTTTTTTTTTACTAATGATGTTCTTTGGATGAAATGAGCCGGGATGAAGACTTGAAGTACCTATTTTTAAATGCTGTTTAGATGTGTGACGATTTTTAGTTGTAATATGGTCTTAGAGCGATTTTTGAGTTGTTTTTATTGAATTTTAAGTGTATATCATAATTTTTACCTATACAAATTTTTAACGAATCGGTTCAGTAGCGCATTGACGGGCAGGGCAGGCCAGGTCAGGCGGTCAAAAGTGTATCTGACGCCATTAATGGGGCCTTTGTTGAAACTTCTCCATTTCATAAGTCTTAAAGGAAACTCCATAAGGACTTGAGTATCCTCAGGAGTAGTGTACGGAAACTATTCAACACAGTAAAAGCGAGTAGAAGTGAGGAAGACTTTTAAACAATTATTTAATTTAAAACAATCAAAAGCGCAAAACCATTTTCATGGAGGAACTATAATGAATTCATAGAAAATACGAGTGAGTCCGCTAGACTCAGAAAGGTTCAAGCCAAAGTTTCCAGTTTTCCTCCTTCCTGAAAAGGGATAACGGTACCTGGATCGAGCTGGCGAAGAAATTCTAGACTTGCTTATGAACATCCATTTTCCTGAGAGCCTTGAAGCGAACTATATTATAATTAATAATGAGTATGTAGATGTGCCAAACTTGATTTAACGATAAGTGCAACGAAACTATAAGAGCGTAGTCTGCATCAATGTCCAGATCTAAAACAAGACTACACGGAAAACCTGCAAGCTCACTCGGCAGAGGAAAAAATCTTTTTGACCAGAGTGTTAGGCAAGCGCAAACGTAGTAAAGATTTCTAGTCCTTCATCAAACACATCAGAAACAATTTCACCAGTTCTTCTATACTTTCACTACTTAACAACGGTGAAGTGATTGACTCCCTGGATAAAGCTAATATTTTGGCTGCTGGGTTCGTTTCAAATTTACGCCTTCCATCGACTTCACACAAACATATTTTGTATCTCCGGTGTGGATATGTACAAAACCCAATACGTACGAGTGATGTGTTTAAGGTTTTTTAGGGACTCAAGGTCTCCAAAGCAGCAGCTCATGATTTGTTTCTCGCCCCTGTTAATTAAAATCTGTACTTCATCCTTCGCTAATCCTCCGCGCAAATTATTCTACCTATCTCATTCGACTTTCCAACATTCCAGCTACCTACTTTCAGCATATTCGCAACAAAAAAGAGAGTAGCGATTCCTTCAAATTATCGACCAATTGCAATCACTTCGATTCTTTCAAAGGTTTTTGAGTCTACCATTAACTCCAAATTAATGAAGTAACTAAAAACCAATTAACTCGATAACGATCCCCAATATTGCTCCCGGACTGGACACTCATTTAGAGACTTGCTAACGTTGGAGCAGTTTAGTTTTCACAATTTTGGTGAGTCCAAAATCGTTGCCCTAGATATTTCCAAGGCCTTTGATAGGGTCGGGCGTGCAGCCATTTTATCCAACCCTAAAGCACTTGGTCTCTGTCCTCCTCTTCAATTATAAGCTGGTTGCGTAATACGTAATAGAGAAAGCGTTCTCAACTAGCATTCCTAGCGGAGAAGAGTGGGATGGTAATCGCGCGCCAATTGACTCTAATATATGTGTCTTTACGAACGGTTCGAAAATGGAGGTGGGAGCCCGATTATATTCAGCGCTCCCTGGAATACAATAATCGTATCACCTAGTGGATCACTATAGTGTGTTCTAGGAAGAGGTCCTGGCAATTTTCAAATCAGCAAGACTTCTTCGTACAACTTACGTTGTACCTAGCGATCGAATCATTATGATTTGTATTGATACCCCAGCTGTAATCAAAGCTTTGGAATCGAGTACCATAATATCGCACCTAGTGCAACGGTATCGGTTTGAGCTCGGGAAACTGGATACCTGGTCACAGTGACATACCTGGAAACGGGGCAGCAGATGCCCTCGACAGAAAGGGTAGAATCAGTGAAGGTGTAATCAGTGAAGAGGATTCTAGACGTACAGGATCGTAAGCTGGCAATTCGCAGATAGGGAGAATTAACTACATGTGCAATCAATACAGCTGAGGCCCGAGATTTGTCCGAGGAGGACTGAATCTCTGCTGAGAAGGAACCGTAATAATGTGCGTAACCTTATCGTAGTTATTACGGGGCAATGCCTCTTCGGTGAACATGCCGAGCGCATGCAAGCTCAATAGAATGATTCCTGAAGAAGCTGTATGGATGAGGAACAGGCTGAGAGCAGCCAGCGCCTGCAGTGTGAATTCCCTAACCTTGCCAAGCGTAGGAGGAAAGCGCTGATGCTGACAAGGAGCTGGGGATATGGTAAAGTTAATTAACTCTTGTGGCTGAAACCTCAGCGCACCCCGTAAATCTTAGGTATCTTCCCAGGTAGGGTCCTAATAATGTGAAATCACAATGGACCACAAATGGGGGATTAGTTTGCGCGATGACCACCACTCAAACCTAACCTACCTTACCCTATAAATTCCAATTTCAAAGCTCTGTTATCTCTCCATCTCTTTTCTTAGTTTTCATTAATGATCTGCTTTCCCTTACTTTCAATCCCGTCCACCTTGATTTCATTCATTCCTTTGACACTCTTGCGGACTCCAGAAGGAATACTACATGTGTCAAATGAAATTGCATGATTAGATCATTGAATTCCGATATTGATAAAATCTTCGCTTGGGGCAGAGTATCGCGCCGAATTCAGTTTGTTTAAGACCTAAAGCTATCTCATCTCTTTCAAATAAGATCATAAATTTACCGCTCCACAAAAGCATCGAAATGTCTTGGATCCTGAAAATATTTCAGACCATGAAATCTAGCCCTCCTTTACAAGTCCTACATACATCAGAATGGAATGCAATTCCCACATTTGGGTCGAGGCTGGTCGCACAGCGATAGCTTCATTGGATATTGTCCAAAAGAGATCCTTCAAGCTCATTGGCGATTCGGTAATAATTTGTCATATCGACTCACCGTCGCAATGTTGGGTACCCTTCGCTCCTTTATGCGGTCTGATGAAATATCTGGTACGATTCTGGGAAATTGATTCCTGCACACCATACTCGTGTTGAAAACCTCGCACATTCTTTTACCCTTCAAGTTTAAGGGTGACATACATCAGCACCGACGCCACTCTTCTCATGTCCCCTTATCCTTTCCTCCCTATCACCTTCCTGTTATGCTGTGCTTTGCATCATAGGGTATTCCCTGAGCTTGGCTTAATATATATTATAAAAACATTTATTATTGGTTAAAATCCCCTCTTAAGTTAACAATTTCATGTTTAAAATTAAAGCAAAAAGCAACAGCATTCTCTAAAACTAATTCTATATTTTTGTTAACGCCTAGACATGAATGGAATGTAGCAATAATTAATGACTTGGATAATGTAACACAAACAAACTATAAAACATCTTCCACGTGACAGGAAACTTCAAAGAGGCCATTAAACTAAAGAGCTTCTGTTGGTAGACGTGCTCATCTCATGTATTTCACGAATTTCCTTTTCGTTTATCATTAAGTACACCACATCCCCACAGCCGGTACGGAATACGAAGATGAAGGGGTTAGCGAAACATTAAAATCTCATAAAGGTTATATGCCACCGAAGAAATGCATGTGGTTGCAATTAACCTCAGCGCACAGCTTGCATCAGTTCAAAAATTGACAATAAAAAGGAACACATTATGCAGATAGATGCTATCAGTGTCACATTTTATCTCAGACACTTGTGCCCTTGAGCGAGCATGAATTTTTACATCCTGCAAGTTACTAAAGACTAGCTTAAGATTTATATAGTCACAACGTCAACATATATACAATGGGTAACAGACACCTCCTTAACCTTGACATTCCATCCATCCCCTAACCCAAGAGTGGTACACAAGTTGAATATATTATGAACATTTTAGCGACTTAGCTTAGGGATTTATCAGATATGAAGCGCGCGAAAGCTTATGATTCTAAGGGAAATCAATGAATTTCAATATGGAAGGATCCATTTGTCCCGTAAAACGCTCACGTTCTAGAATACTAAATTAACTCCATTTCTCATTATCTTCACACATGACGGAATCTACTCTATGATTCTTTCCTTCTGATTGTGAGTATATTATTTAATAAAATTCCCTGGAAGTTGTGAGCATTTCGGATGAACTAGCTTGGGAAGTGCTTAATAGATGGACTACGACGACGACGTAAACGGACGTGTGGAATAAGAAAATTAATTAGAAAAATAAATAATATTTTGTTAGCGGAAAAAGGGATTATGTTTAGCTGAGCCAGCTGATCTGGTTAATTACTTCAACAAGAGTAGGTAGGTAGTATTGAGAAAGCATGCCTTTTATACAAATCTGCTTTAAGTACTATAATGTGAAGAATTCTATTAAGTAAAATTTCTCCTTTGCTAGGGATGAAGTAGGATGAAAAATGTTACTGAATGAACTGCGTGTGTGTGAGTTTAGAAAAGTTTCTTCTGATGAAATCCGGACCACCAACAAATCATGACTTTTCCTTTTCTTGGACATTGATTTCCGGCGTTGGCCATACAGGATTAGTCAGATCCATTGCTAGTATGTAGCCGCATCAAAACGAATCTTATAGCATCAATGGAATAGCTTTATACAGATTTGTGCTAAATGGGCTAAAAAGCAGGGACCGAATCAGTTATGACTTTTTACGAAAAAAGCCAACTTTACTTGTTATTCCTGACCGATAATAATTTGAAGCTAAGAAAACTAAGCTGGATAGGCTTTTTATTTTATTTGACAAGAAAAATAAAAAACTGGGATCGCTTTTTATATTTTTACCGAAAAAAAGTATCAAGCCGTTGTGCGTGCTTTTCTAGGTTCAAAACTATTACTGGCCAAGAACAACAAGTAAATTAAAGCTTTTTTCGTAAAAATTCATAACTGATTCGGTCCCTAAAAATAAGAAGCCAGCTTGGCTTTTTATACTTCCTGCTTCAAAACCTGTTACGTCTATTTCGAAAAAATAAAAAGTCAAGCTGGCTTTTTATTTTTGCCGGAAAAAATAAAAAGCCTTCCAGCCTAGTTTTTTTAGCTTTTTTTTTTAAAAAAAGTTAAGTTTTCAAAAGCTTTACAGGAATCGAAACGGGTTTCGCGACAGATATTTTGGTATATATTCCACTAAATTCCACGATCATGATTTATCCCAGCTTCTGCAGAAGTCGTTGGGGCTTGCATACGCTCTGCATGCTTACCAAAGAGGCAGTGCCCTGTAATAACTGCGATAAGATTACGCACATTATTACGGCTCCTCCTCAGCAGAGATTCAGTCCTCCTAAGACAAACCTCGGTCCACAGCTGTCTTGAAATCGCACTTATGGTCAATTCTCCCCACCTGCAATTAGATAGCTTCCAGTCCTGTACGTCTGAAATCCTCTTCACTGATTCTAGGGGCCAACCTACGGGTTCCTCTGCAAGACATATATTCATAGCTGAACCCTTTCTGGCCAGAGCATCCGCTGCCTCGTTTCCAGGTATGTCATTGGGGCCAGGCACCCAACAGAGAATAACTCTCTTGTTAGCGCCAAGTTTCCCGAGCTCACAAGGACACCGTTGCACTAGGCACGATCTAATGGTGATCGAGGCCAGAGCTTTGATTACAGCTTGGCTGTCAATCCAAATTCTGAATACTGGATGGCTGGGTTCAACGGGAGTTGTTCGCAGCAACTTTGCTGCTTTGCGACTTGCTTACGTCATCGATACCATCTCACTATCCCGCGAAGCTGTACGTTCTCGAAAGTAATACCTGTTCCTAAAATGGCTGAACCTAATTTTTCCGATTTCCAACCCATCCGAATTTTACCGTTCTTATCGAAGGTATTTGACAAATTAATATTATTGCAAATTTCTCATTATCTATGCATCAATAGTCTCCTTGATGGTTTTTGTCCCAAGCATAATTCCACCATAGCCTTTTTGAAGATAGGTGTAATCAATAAAATTAGAGAAGCAATAGATTTGGATAAATTAATTCTACTGGTGCTCTTTGACTTTTCTAAAGCATTCGATACTAAGGATCATGCAATTCTATGCAGAAAACTGATTATTAAATTAAATTTTTCCAAAAGTTCAACGAAGCTATCTAACAGACAGGCAGTGTTTTCAAACGGAAATTATTTTTGTACCTTCCTTAGAATTAATTTTGGTGTTCCGCAAAGCTCGGTTTTTGGGCCGCCAATTCTTTTGTGTATATTAATTAATTATTCGACTGTTTTTCACTCAGTGAAATGTATCTCTATGCTTCCGATGCGAAAATTTTTCTATCGCGACAATTGGGACTTGTCGAAGGCGGAATTAGATGCTTCAACGAAGACGTTTAGTTCTGTTTGAGTGCTGTCCACCAGACTATGTAGTATTGGTCCAACTATATTTGTGTACATCCATCGTACCTCTCTGGGTTTTAAGTTAAACGAAAACAATTTTCTTACACGTGTAAAAAGCAATTGGGTGACCTCTATCATCGAACTTCTGTGGTACGCGATCAGAGATAACCACACTGATGAGACCTCTCTAATCTCTGTGTCGAAAAGTTCCATATTTTTTCTGCATCTCAATGCATTTTGTAAATTTTTGTAAAGTCTAATAAAGGCGAAAAATTTCCAGCTTAAAGTTTTACTTGGGTTATCCGGGTGCCATACGGCAACAAGGGGAATAATCACCTAATTTGAAAATTGCAATGAGAAATCTTGCTACCATATAATTCACACTTGCTTTTGTTAAAAAGTATTTATATGGGCAATTGGATGACCTCTATCATCGATCATTGGTGAAAGTAAAAAGCAACACTGGCCTATTTCACGCTTTTGTTTATATTACTTTTTCAGCTCAGCTTCGAGTCTAATATAACCCCTAAATAATTAGCGTCGCTGGATAGTGTTAGGTTGATACTACCCATTTTTGGAAGTCTGATATCTTGAATTTCTGTTTTCCTAATAAAGGCACAGTCTTCGTCTTAGACGGACTTACACTCAGTCCACAATTAGTGCCTCAATTACTAAATTTCACAAATAATTGAATTTTCCGGATATCAGGATAGTTAGGTCAACCGCATAAGCATCCGTCGAGAAACCATCGTCCCCTAATACAACAAGGATAGCACCCTTTCCTATAAAGTATCTCTATCTACATAATGCTTGCTTTTTTAATCGTCACGTCACTGGATCATATAAGCTTATCTTTCTACTGAGGAGCCCCTTCAACATCCAGTCACATAGCTTCTTTATAACTTTCTGATATAAAATCCTCGTCTTAAGCCCCTTCAATATCCAAGATAGAACCCAATATGTATTTCATCTATTTCAGTTACCTATCAATTACTGACACCATTGTGTGCAGACTATACTGATTTACTTTAGGGATGATGGCGATCCGAATTAAAGTTGTATGGAAAACCCTTCTTATATGTAGCCTGTCTAAAAAACTGGTTGCGTCCATTTTTTCAAAAATTACGGCGAATTGAGTGGCTTGGTTGCCTGAAAACTCAGATTTAAGTACACACACCACCGAGTCTCCTACGCAAAGAGAAAAAAAGTCTGCCTATCCAAAATGGACAGTTAAATTAGAAGAAGAGAAATGGAAAGTAACGAAAAACACTAGTCAGTATGTTCGCAATGTAGAAGGGATCCTGGGAACCTGAACATTAATCACTAATTTTGTCATAATTAATTAATATCAGAAACGTAAGCAATAAAACAAAAAATGTTAAGTCAAGCAGCTGTTTTTATCATACCCCTACAGAAACAACCCAGCGACAATTCATATGTTTTGCTTTCAACCGATTATTTTGATGGAAGATGGGGGATAGTTGCAACAAATTTACTATATCTGTTAATAACTCCGTACTTTAGGTCATAAGAAAAAATAAGTAAGTAATAAAAATTAAGAAACTTTAGATCTTATGTTTAGTTTTTGCAAAATAGGACACTTTACTGAACATGGGAGGTTCCTCTTGTTAGGGGTAATTTGCAGCATTAGATGGGGTATATTGCAACTACCAGGAGTAATGATATGTAAATCGAATCAACCTGACTAAAAGTGGGTTTTATAAGTGAAATTTATTTATATTTACAGTCACAAGTTATGTAAATAGTACTTTAAGCTGTTTTGACTTTCATTGTATTACCTTGAATGTTAATAATATAACAAAATTTAATCTTGGCCACATATGTAGGCACCTAGCCATTTTTATTTTTAATCTACACATACATATGTTACAGAAAATAATATTAAACAAAACTTAATAATGTTTTAACGAAAAAAAAAAAAACAATCATGCTTTAGTGTTTTTAGCTGTTTGTTGCAACTTGTCTCCACACTCCAGAAAAAAAATACACTGTAAAACAATGAATCACTGTATCCATACACTCCTGCGCAACAGTAATCCATAAAAAACATATTAGAGCAAGAACTTGCCAAAAAAATGGATACTTACTTTTTACAAAGATAACCTCAACGTTAACCAATTTTTAAAAAATGATTCCAAACACAATTTTTTCCGTACTGGTTACTATCACGGTCTATTTCATTTTTCATTTCATTTATTATATAAGCAACTCTACACAATTAAGAATAAATTCTTTAAATTATGTGTAGGAAATACGATGTATAATTCATTATTTATATATATATACATTATAGGCTATAAACAAGCGAAAAATTAGCATTATAAAAATATAGAAAATAAAGTATAATTCATTATATGTAAGTATTAGTTATCTAGGCTCTAAATAGGCAAAAAAGCATTTTATATAAAAAAAAAGAACATAGAAAGTATAATTCATTTTATGGATTAGTAATCAAGGCTAAAGATAATGAAAAAATTAACAATATAAGAAATAATAGAACCATAAAAATACAGTACAATACTATGACTAGTTACAAACTGCTATAATAATTGAAAATTTTAGTTTTGAAACTATTGCACTCGTGCTGTCTGCGTATTTGAAGAGGAAGAGAATTCCATAGCCTGACAGCCTGCACGAAGAATTGCCTTTGAGAAGCTACAAATGAATGTCTCGGTACTAGTAGTATCGTTCAGATTGAGCAGTGGTGACTTTATCAAAAAGGTATCGAGGAGCTGATCCAATTAGTATCTTATTCAAAAAAATTACATGACGGTACAGAAAATAAAACTTAAATGGAAGACCCAACAATTGGTTTGAGTATGGAGAGACGTGATCGTAACGTCTAAGACCATTAACAAAGCGCGTGATGGAGTTTACAGAAACATTCAGTTTACGGGTTGAATAAGAATCAAGATGCCCATAAATCTCACAACCATAGCCAATAATAGGAAAAAGTAGTACTTTAGCCAATCTTAGGCGGGTATTTAACGGCAAACAAGATGATGATATTACTAAGCGCCGTAGAGCTCCATATACTTTCCCAACAACGCTGTCAACATGACTAGACCAGGAGAAGTCCTTATTAAATATTATACCCAGATTATTTATCTTATCACAAAATTGGATAGTAGTGTTATTCAGAGTGATATTTGGGAAACAAGATGTGTCAGGAGAATTTCTATATATAGCAATTGCTTTAGTTTTGTTAGGATTAAGAAGTAAACCATTATCAGTTACCCAAGAATTAATCTTTCCAATGTCGCTATTAATACAAAAAATTGCATCCTCTACTAAGCCCAACCACCTAGATGTGTAAATTTGTAAATCATCTGCATAGAGATGAAAATTACAATGATTAATAACACTGGGTAAATCATTAATGAATAAGGAAAAAAGTAAGGGACCAAGATTGGACCCCTGCGGTAGACCAGATTTTATTGGAAGAAATCTGGAGAAAGAGTTACCACACCGAACTTGTTGAAAGCGATCATATAAATAGGATACAATTAAGTTACCTGCCGATACAGAAAAATAATAATAGGAATGCATTTTTATCAGTAAGAGCTGATGTTTGACTAAATCAAATGCTTTAGTAAAATCAAGAAGAATTAAATACGTAACCTCATCCTCATTAATAGCAGCACGAATATCATCACTTATCTTGAACATCTTGTTTAGGTCTAAACCCTGACTGATAACAACAAAACAAGTTATTACGAAGTAAATATTCTTGTATTTGAAAATCAAGTAATTTCTCAAATATTGAGACTGAATGAGAGACTGAATAAGCTAAGCACATTGAATGACACATCTAAAAAGGGGTGCTTGGCATGAACGTACGACTTTTGGTTAAAATTGTTTCCGAGGAGCTAAAAACGGAGTTTCCCCTGTTGCAACTATGCCCCATTTCCCTTATTGCCACTATTGGCACATTTTCAGTACAGTCAGAATACACTAGTTTGTGATCAACATCTTTTCATTCTCAGCATATTATAATGAATATTTCGTTTACTTTATTTCTAATTGTATCCAATGCTTGCAGTTTAGTGGCAATTTTTATTGTCTTCAAATTACATAAACTTTCTTCATTTTAGAGTTATAAGCTCAAGGGATAATAAATCTCACTCAAGTCAGCTTGCGTTTTCATAAAATTTCTTATCCGTCCAACCGTCATCTAAATTTCTTTTTAATTTTCGCAAAAATTTCATTCTTAATATTCTAATCGAATGCTACCTCCAGTTACCTTTTGCGAGAAGCATGAAGTTTACATTATTATTTTTTTTTTTAATTAATCTGCATGCTTTAAGCATATTAAATAAATGTTTCCATTATTTGCATATTAGGTATATACTACAGTGCAACCTGCCATATGAATAACAAATTTTCTCCGAAAGTATTTAATGCTTCCTTTGTTCCTAAAATTCAATCATGAAATTCCAATGAGAAAACGTGTAAAGGGGGAACAAATGATTTATAGTATAAGCTAAGCTCTATTCGTGCTTGAATACCTCTGGGGTAAACTTTATAGCATTTGGGAATCCCTTTCAAAGGACGACGACGATGGGAACCTTTTGTTAAGCTCATTTCTTTCTGAAAAGAAAATAAAATTCAACTGACACGTTGTGAGCGGCCCTAAACTTTTAAATAAGGATACTTTTAAAATAAAATTAAATTACTCGTAAAAACACCTGGCCCTTTAAAAGCTTTGTGGATAAAAAACCGGAACCTATCAAACATTGTATGGCCGCGAGTTTGATTTTTATTTGGGTGCCACAATTAAGTAAAATCTTTCGGAAGAGGAACGTTAATGAGAGCTTTTCACAATAAATTAATTCACTTGAGGTTGAATAATAAATTGATGCTATAGCTTTGTGTTCGGGATGTGTTTTTTTTTTTATTTGATTGACAAAATTTCAAATTTGACAGTCCAGTTTGATAGTTGGGTTCGGGCTATTTTGAGAGTTTGCCAAATGTCTCTGTATTGGTAGTTTAAATAAAAGGGGAGCGTTTTTAAGTATTTTCATAAATTTTCATTGAGTGTTAACAAAATACTACCAAAGTGTACCATATATTGCTTTAATCCATTTTTTTTAAATCTACGAAAAATTGAGATATACGTCTTCGTACAATTGCAAAATTTATTTAAGCGGATATTAAGCTTAATTTTGTGTAAAGTCCTGTGCGGTTGGTTTTGATGAAGTCAATCCCAGCTTTGTAAAGCTTTTTTTCCGTACATACCCCCATATATATTTCACATTATGAATACTTGTTTGTCATCCTCCTGTTTTTCTGTTTCTAAGGTCATACCTGTATCTCAGAAAGCTTCCACTGTCAATCTGTCTGACTTTAGACCTATTAGCATTCTTAGCTTCCTGGCGGTTTTGTAAAAACTTTTTGTTACCAAATTCAGTAGTTCTAAGATCAAAATTATCTGGTCACGAAATATTCGTTTGGCTTTCCAGCAATGAACTACTCCTTAAAATATAAATTGTACGTTAACTATTGTTTTTCTTGCTCTGCAATCAAGTTAATAAGTAGTTTCCTCACGAACTATTTTCAACAGGTAAATATTTATATCATTCTCTCCTCCTTCTTACTATCGTTTCAGGGGTCTCGCAAGAATCGGTATAGAATTGCTTCTCTTTAGTGTATATATTACGGATATACCGTTGATATTGTATATAATGTACAGTAACATCTACATATATGTATGTCGATAATGTTCAATCGTACATGAGCAGACCTCTAGAGTTGATTGAGAATTGTATTGGCAGGATCTGGTTGCAATTCGCAGATGTTCAATTCATAATAAGATTCCTCTCACTCAGCTCTCCCTCTCTCTCACTCTGACTCGGTATCTAATCTGAGAGTGAAGTTCAACTATTGCCTGCGGTGTTGTAATCATAATACAGTCTTCCCCTGGAGAAACAAATCTTTTCACATTATCCTCATTTTGTACTTCAATTAAATTTCTTTTGTAGTTCATTTACTAAATCCTTCAAGTATTCGATTCTGCTTATGTTTTCCACTATAACACTGAATTAAGAATAAATCGGTCTTATTTTCATTGACAATTGCTCCAATTATCGCCAATTACTTTTTTTTTGTTTTTAATTAGTGATAGTCCGGTTATACCTAGATCAATTTCAATTATGTTAGCTTTTGCTATTGCTTAGATAAGAAGGCATTCTGGATACCAATATTCGTTTGGATTGACTTTAGCCAATGGAAGTTTTTGGATTGGATTTCAAGAAGCGCTTTTGCTGATATTGGTATACTTTTTATTCCATTTTTTTTTTCAATTCTGTCAGAAGGTCTGCAACGTGATAGTGGAGTGGTAGTGGATGGAACCCAATTCGACACTAAAAGTAATTTGTTTTTATAACGATCACCGCAGTTACTAAAAGGCCACCAAAAAATTTTACAATATTTTATAAAGGGTATATGTATTACCGAAAGTTCCCAACTTTTATAAAACACTTATATAACCACTCAAATTCTTATATAACCGAGTAACCATTATATACCCCTTATAAAACTACCCATCACCTTCAGTCACCAAAAATTGGAAAAATTTTTACTTGGGAGGGGAGTTCCTTTATTGCTAATTTACTAATTTTCATCCGGGCTTGGTGTAGTAGTAAGTTTACTGAAGTCCTCTTTAGGAATCTATTTTCTTGTTTCCTTCCACATTTCTCCTCTAACCGGTTAATTACTTATTCATATGATTTGAAATTATTTTTTTCAACATTTTTTAAAGCTAAGATCAGTGAAATAAACAACAAGCAATTCTGCGTTAATTTTTCTAATTCGTAAATCTAATCTAAACTATACCTACTTACCAACAAATTATATGTTATGATTAAATTATTTTAGCACCTTTCCATAGATTATTTATGCACTTCTATTAATTTAACTCATTGTTTTGCAACCAAAACTCATCAACTATATACACTAATATATTTCGGAAGAAATGATAGTATTTGCAAGAAGTGGGTACTTACTTTCCCCAGTACAAATGTCATCAACGTGTTATTTCAAAGAAAAAACATTTATTTATTGCTGGCTCACTAGGTATATTATATTGAGCAGTTCATATTTAATGAAGCCCTTTTAGAGCTCATCGAAATGCTCAACAAGACTTATTTTTCCCTTGGTGCCTTTCAACCAGGGACATATTTATATAAAAATTCTCAACAAATATTTTTCCATATATGTAGCTCGTTACAAAATTTAATGTACTCCTAATATTCGCAATATCTTACCTAGCATATAAGAAAGTATATTAGGAAGCATGAATCTCATGGGGAAGATTAGAGCTTCTTTGCTGCTTTAATTTAAAACGAAATCATGTCATCCATACGAAGGCAAATTGAGATTGTCTGCCCTTTCGTGTTATATGAAAAATGTACGAAAGTAGAAAATCTTTCGGCCTACCTAATTTCTTGAAAATTTAATATAAAATTGGTGCCCTAAATTCCGATAATTGTACAGTAGAGCGCTGCGTATATGCAATTTCTATTACGAGAAAATATATAAATTTAAGTATGTATGTAGCTGATGTATTATACACACATACCTACTTTGTTATACACAGACCTGTGCTGCCTTATTCTGTTGAAAAGTTTGCATATGACCTTCACCCAAATGGTGTACAACAACATAAAAATTGCAAGACATCATACCTACCCTCAACTAGACCTTACAGAGTATTCTGAAATGAGTACTTTTATACAGAATGCCATTGAAATACACAGCATAAAACACAAGATACCCGGGTTCATGGAAGAATATAGGTCGACCTATATTGAATTCTTGAGATTTTTCATTTTCATCCTGTAAGACAGGAGGGCGGTTGTTTCTTCAATTGCTGGTATTCCAGAACACTTGAGAGAAGACGTCACAAGTACCTACAACCATCAAGCCCCCAAACTACGAATTTGAATTATAAAGATGGGTTGGCTCCGTTGGACTCATATTCATGCGGTTTTTTCTTGTCTTTCCATTCATTAAGCCAAAAGTGTGTGCCCTCCTTCAGTCTCAGTTGATTGGTGCTATTTCGATGCCTATGCAGAGGGATAAACGTATTCCTTAAATCTTCGTTCTAAACATTATTTTGATTGTGTCATTGAGACAGTATTTAACCAAGCTTTAGGATGCTAAAAAAGAAAGGGTCGGATATAAAATAAATTGTTCGAAAAGTAGGCATTAACTTAAGAGGCAATTTGTTCTAGACATTCCCTAATTTAACTATTTTGTGGTTATAATTTAGCTTAAAAGCATGTACATATTCATATATCGGGCATAAGTAGCATTTAATATTACTCTACAAAACAAATTACATACATACAGTTAATCGCTTAGAATGTTCATCACCATGACCTTAACATAGATTAAGAGACGAAATATGGGTCACATTTGTTGTAGGCTGAGTTTCTTACATAAGTAATCAGCTAGTCAGAGAGAGTATGCCTATGATATTATCAGACGTGCGTATAATTTCCAAGTGAATAGTTTTGACCGTGGAAAAAATTCTTTGAGACAATCGGCGCCCTTCGAAGGGATTAGATACAAGATAAAATTTCCACGCGCCTACTAATTTATTTCTAAAAACAATTCGAACTTGAACTAATTCTGGATATCGTATATGCATAACTAGGGCACGCAGAACGCAATAAATTTTGAATATAATAAATAGGTTGAGGAATATTTTTTTGTTATTAGCTAATCCTTGTATACAGATTATTTTAAACTCTTCTTATAAAAGTTGAAAATGCGGAAGATTGGGGGGGGGGGGGGGGGGGGGGTGAAATTATTGACTTATTGAATCTTATTGATTTTGGAAGTTTGAATTTTTATGTTAACTCAAATCTATCGTTTCCTACTACTGCTATACGAAATAATGATTTATTAAATGTAGTAGATACTTTAAAATTTTTTTCTAATCAGTTCAATATATTGCTTCACGATTGAAATATCCATCTCCAATAATCACTGCCCTAAGATTTGAGGTGGATATTCTAATCTTCCATGCAATGCTGCGTGTGCATCATCGTTATTACATTCTGCTTGGCCCTGAAACATTATGTGGCTACTTATCAGTGTGGGATCCAGGAGGGAGGAGGGGGGGGGGGGGTCATGGCCCACCCCAAATTTGAAGACAAAAATATTTAATTAATTGAGTTATTTGAAAAAATATATTTATTATTTCATTTTTTTTTATTTATACCTACGATTCAACTTCAAAAAAATTTGTTATTCCAAAACTTAAAAAATCAAAATTTATTTCAATGAATATTTGTATAGCTTTTTCTCAGAATTTGAGTTTGGGACCCGAACTATGGGTGATCCAAAACTCTCAAGAAACACTTCCCAAGCCAAGAAACAAACTCCCTCACTAGCACATCAGAGCTCTAACTTAGTCCTAACTCCTAACATTATAAAATATTTGCAGCGTTCTTATGTAAACCCACTGACATGTAAATTATAGACTGACCACGTCCATAGAAAAACTCTGCAGAAAGTGGGCTCACTTCTATAAAGCGTTCTCTTTCAGTCAAAGCAACAAGTACCAACTGAAAGAAAACTGTTAACAACAAATAAATAAGTCGGTTCGTCGAAATAAATGATTTCAAATTAATTATTTGGGTTAATTAGTGATAAAAAGTGCTTTACCAAACGCAATATATTCATAGATACTCAACAGGAATTCGAAAGGTTTTATTAAAATCCCTTTTCAACTTCCCGCCAATGGTTTTTTCCAAACTTGTACCCAGATGAAATAGCATATCGAGCAGTCCATATGCATGGATATGTGAGTGTGTAAAACTGAGAAAAGTTTGGTTTGAATGACAGACGGACGGATATCGGAGACTTAGTAATAGGGTTCCCGTTTTTATCCTTTGGGTACAGAACCCTAAAAATTATGTTTTGTAAAAAAGTATATTAAAAAATGACACATCATCTACACCGTTGAATGCGGAAACCTTCCTAGTACTGCAGTACTGCGGTGGCTAAACTAAGTGAATTACGGCGCTAGGTGTGTGTTTTTTTGTTTTTTTGGTCAATTTTTAATTTGTAAAATGACCCCCCCCCCCCATAATTTCAATGCGCCTGCTACTTATGAGCAAAACACGCAATTGGTACATGAAAGGACAAGGTCTCCGAATATGTAGCATGCCTAGTTTATTCGAAATTTTTAAAAGGGTAGTTTCAAACGTCATTTAATCACTATTTTTTTATTGATTATGCAATCTTTTAGCCGACAACTATACCTGCATTTCTTTTTAGAACACCACATTCTGGCCAAAAATAAGTATGCTAGTATTGTCTAGAAAGGCCACCTCGGACTATGGAATGATTGACGGAGGTCAATAGAAATCAAATGTCTCTAACACAGACCAATGAAGTTGAAACACTTAAGCGCATGAAATTTCGTATTCCTGATATTCCCGATAATCCTAACAATTAAAATCTAAAATTTAACAAAACTACATATACTGCCGCCCTAAGGAAAAAGAGCGTATCAGCATTTTTTCACTTTCGAGAAAGTCGAGTTTGTCTTTTTTATATTAACCGCGTCTGGATTTCAATAGAAAAATTAATTTTAAAGGCTCGTGAGACCATAACATTTCTGCATAAATATCCAATTGTAAGAAAAGGTATGTAACAGATCATATATTTTTAATTCTCTTATAGTCTCAAAAAAACATAACTTATTGCACAGGTACAGTTGTTATTATCATTTGCTGGTAACTTTCTTTCAAATTCTATTCTATACAGGGATTTTCCTAATGGAGGCCCATAGTACTCACTTATACAAACAAAAAATTGTATGGCAGAGGGTGGGAGCCATATCAACCATTTCGGAGTTACAGGGTGATTAGGAAAATATGCTAGGATCTCACAAAGTACCCTGTATCTGAAAAAGTACAGGATGTACGGTCACTCATTGTATGCAGAGCTTCATGACCTTTCCAACGACTTCTCAACCAGCCACATACTGCATTCCTTTCAGGAGTTATGGTGGTCTAAGCTGTACATGCCATTCAATTTTTTGTTTAATTTGGTGACTACTATCACTTCCTGTCCTATGAGCCATCATGGAAGAAACACATTGTGTAAGGGGTAGGTACCTACTATTCGTATTAAGTTTTACTTACAAAAAAAATGTTAATACAACAAATGTAGGGAACTTAGTCTTCTTCAAATTTGTATCATTTTTGTCGTAGGATCAACAGTTCAGGAAGTATTTAAAAAAAAAACAATTTTTTTTACCTTTAATCCAAGATGGTGGACCGCGCAGGCCCCCCCCATTAAGGGTGAAAACTTCGATTTTTCATTGGGGCCTGGAACTAAATAACATATATAAAAATCACAACTACCCCATACTTTCTAGGGCAAAGGCCTTATTTATTGACTAAACTATGATAAGAGTTCAAACATTTAAATTCAAACGAGTTCTGCATACAATGAGATCTTGACGGTTAACGTACACCCTACACATTTTCAGATACAGAGAGTTTTGTGAAAACCTTGCACAATTTCTTAATCACCCTGTATCTCCAAAAGGTTGATGCCATTTGTTTGGCTAGGCGAGTACTACGATACAAAATATACAAGGTATTCTCATTACGAATCACGTTTCATCATTAGGATTGTAATATATATGAAAGCAGGGCACAAAGAACACAATACTCTCTCTCCTCTCTCTTTCTTTTCTATATAAATTAGGGTACAAAATTACGTCACATCTCAGGTGTCAAAATTTTAATGAGAATACCTTCGATGTACCGTGGGTGAGTACTGTCAACTCCCGCTCTATGGACCGCTATTAAGAAGGAAATACCCCTGTATTCTGATAATACACTATGGAGCTTATCGATAAGATTTAATTTTCGTTTGCTGTCAATAGCTCGCTCCAAAGCGAACACTTATGTATATACTAAAAACATAGTTTGATCAGTTGAGTTTTATAATTCAAAAAGTTGGACCATGTACTTCTATACATAGACCAGTGGCGGATCCAGCTAAGTGGCGAAGGCCAGTAAAAAAAATTACAATCAATCTTCTGAAGTTTTCTTAACAAAATGTATTCTACTGCCCTTTTTGTTAAAAATATTAAAATTTGATAAGAACGTAGTCCTTATGCCTAGCGGCTCAGCCCTCGCTCAATTTTAAGTTGTGGCTGTTGAATCCTATAGAAAAAACAGGAAGTGCTGATACCTGTAAAATTCATGTATGTACATGAGCGTGGCCTTTCTCGTGGTGTTTAAAGCAGGACAGAGTTTATTCGGGTAAACGCGATGGAAGGTTTGTTTTAATTGAAAACAGCTGCCAATTGATGAGTCTTCGATGTAAAACAATTACAGCTCTTAAACTACACAACGACAAACAAATCACTGTAAATTGGTGTAGTCCGTTATTGCGTTTGAAGCAAACGATTTATTTTGGAATATGTTTTTCTTTTATTTTGTAAAATGCAATAGTTTTACTAGAATACTTAGCTCACACGTTAAATAAAAAGAAAATATAAATGCTGATTGGGAAATTTTCAATCAGTATATGAGAGAAATAGATTGGTCGGTCCGTTTTTTTTTCGAGGGATGTTGATGAATGAACATTACAACTTAGTGACATACTTAGTCTTGGCATGCATGAATACATTATTTTTATATTTATTATATTATTTTCGTATTTTTCCGGAGAGAAAAAAAAGGAAAAAGAAATCGATTTTTAAATCACAACAAAAACTTGCACTTTATTCTAAACTTTATTCAAGAAATATTTCTACATTGGTTTTTTTTTTATTTTACCGCCGTGCTGATTATAAGTGTCCCGACATTCAGTTAAAGCTTTCACAGACTCATCTCTCTTGTTAAAAGTTCATTTTCTAGTCTTTTTACTTTCTGCAAACATCAGCGTATTTACAAGCTGTGTGAAATTAATTTGATATTTTTATTGTTATGATATGCTGTCGGTGCAGCATAAAATGTGGGAACATTTTATTTATGAGAGTTTATACCTTACCAAGATAGTGGCTTAGGTTTCTTTGGAGTTTTATAAGTTTCCGGTAAATCATGGGAATTAATATATGTAACTCGCGTATCAATTGCTTTCATGTCCAGAATTGAAACAAGTCGACAAGACTGCACAGAACACCTCCAAGTCCATTGTCCGGAGAGAAAATTTTATTTTTAACAAAAATCTTAGAAACAAGAATAGCATAGGCTTCTGGGGTCTGGTCAAAAACATCAGGAACAACTTCACCAATTCCTCTATACCTTCACTACTTAATAATGGTGAAGTGGTTGTTGGCTCCCTGGATAAAGCAAATGTTTTGGTTGGTAGATTCGCCTCAAATTCTCGTTTTCTATTCACTTCACAGACACCTATTTCGCATCACCTGTGTGGACGTATACAAGAGCCAATACACATCCGTAGGAGAGGTGTGTTCAAGATCTTTAAGGGGATAAGTGTCTCTAAAGCTTTATGTTCTGATGGTTTCTTACTCCTATTAATTAAAAGATGTGCCTCATCCTTGGCTAAATATCTGCGCAAAATATTATATTTGTCTTATTAGACAAGAAAATTTCCAACTGGTTGGAAACTAACTCACGTTCAACCTATTCCTAAGAAAGAAAAGGGTAACGATCCCTCAAATTATGGACCAGCTGCAATCACTTCGATTCTTTCAAAGGTTTCTTGAATCTGTTATTAATTCCAAATTAATGAAATATCTAGAAACCAAGCAACTCATCAATGGTCGTCGATATGGCTTACGGCTTTTGGCATTTGATGTTTGCGAGTGGTGGCAAGTGTCTGGGAACTTTGACATGTTTCCAGGCTGTACCGGTTTTAAACCATAGTTGCGCCCTTTCCTCACAAGAATCCAGGATCCGCCCCTAGCATAGACTGATATTTTTGTGATATTTTGTTGGAGTAAGGGTGGTCCTTCCAGTTGTGGAAACTAGCAACTTTAATCTGAAATACATGTACTCCTGATGTATTCGAACGATTTGTTTGAAATCCATAAAATCATATACTGTCTTAATTCGTTTAGAAAAAGTTCAACTTAGATGCAAAATGATATATAAACCTATGCCGTGGCATCAACTAAATGATGCCAAGACATTTCAATCTACTTTTCTTTTATATTCTTGAATGCTATTACGCCCTTTTTGCTTAGTGAAATAATCTAAGATGCTGGTTACATCTTTTCAAAAAGAGCTATTTTAACAAAAGTTAGCCTACGATTACATTTTCAGGTTAGGTCAGGCTTGTTCCTCTGAGTCCAAATATGTAATTATCTCAAAATTTTGCTATGATACCCCTTTTTCCTTAAGGCGCGCGTGCAGTATGAAAATTTACAAATTCAGTGGAATTTTATTAAAAATATCAAAGTCAAGTAAAATGCTTGATAGATATCTGTTTTACTTTTTAACAATACCATTAACTGCAACATAAACCCCATTTGTTAATATCGGTTGTCTATCAGAAATAATAGATCGTGAAAGTAGTTATATGTGATAATGGCTCAGAGATTGCGTTGCAAAACATATTATTCCCATGATTGATTGGTCCAATTAACTTTTGAGTAACAGTGGTTGAGTTTTATTTATTTCTTCCAGGTAAGTTTGACATATTTTTATAATAATGTATTTGTTTATTATTGTATAAAATACTAATGAAGCCTGAGGAAGAAAACAAGCAACACCTTAAGGATACTGTTTGTACAAGGTAGCCTGGTTCATGTATGGGATCACCAAATGTTTTAATGTGCAAAAGAATAATTGCTGAAACTATGAAAAAATGCTATGCAGGGAAAGGTTACACCATATGCTTGTATAATAAGTTGATGTAAAACTCCTTGTTATTTAACACTACTGTATTTTCAGCACGTGCGTTACAATTACTGTACAAGCCGTTTACAAGCCACATGTAATGATATTATCTTTGGTGCATTATGTTAGTGTAGAACGATAATAAATAAAATTACATTTCGATTTAATAAAAAATTCATATGAAGGTTAGCTTAAGCACTCTAATTCACAGCTAAGCACTTATCTACAGTAAAACTAGTAAGATCTTCAAATTTTTGATATTAATGTACCTACTAATTAAATTACAAAATTTAATCACACAAAGGATAATTCGCAAGTATATTCCAGCTAACCTGATTTGGGAAGTATAGGAATATGCCTTGAATTTATCCTGTACAAGGCACTTTAAATTTTAAAAAAAATGTTATTAACTGTGAAAATTAAATTCAGTCACTTATTTAACAAAGAAAAATTTATTCACTTGACCACAATAATGTCACCAATTTGTATTTATAGGCACATAATTCTACTCCACCTAAAAATCGCATGTAATCTTACTCTTACCATAGGCAGATTGTAAGCCGATTTTCACGATTTGCACAAGTATGAAAAACTAAAAAAAAAACTTGAGAAATAAAATTGAACAATCGAAAGATAAAATTTGCTAACACAATCTGAACTAGTTGACACTCGAAAAATTAAAAGAGCGATCCATCCAAATCCTCGGCCTTATATTGGGTCTGAACTGCAATTTTTTGTGTGGCACTCGCAACCATAATGCAAATTACTCAGAATATTTTATATTTCAGCAGCTGGGATTAATGTCATTCGATGAGGAATATTAACATATATCTTTTTCCATCAAAAAACTTCCATCATTAATTAAATTCATTGAATAAAAATGAAAAATCCAAATTGTGCTATAACATGGCGCATTTAAATTTTTGTCATCCATATTGCAAGAAATCGATGTAAAACGTAATTTTTAACTATCTCGCTTCCATTTGCTATCTCTTTTCTTGTCATTCGTTATATGAGAATTATAAATTAGTGAATATCTTATGGAGATATTTTAGCACTTTTTTAATGCCGCCCGGAATTCATGTGCCATATGTTGGTAGTACAAAAATTCTGACAGTTCCGAGGTATTTACAAGTTTCGTATCGCGGCCGCGAGTTCTCCGTGTGTTTTCAGGGAAAAGTGCGCTGATAATCTCAAGATAAGTTGTGCAAATTGTATTGTGATCATTGCTTAGTGTATATATGTGTTTATTTTATAAGAAAATTCGTTTTTTTAGTGATTTTACACTCACTTGTCTTTAGGTGAGATTTTCGCGGAAAATCATCGCGTTATTGAACTTGAAGTTCTTGTAAAAACTCGATATGCGAATGAATTACTTTCCCTTGCAACAATAGTTCGCGGGAAAGTGTTTTGATATAGCTAATATGTTTGTTCTATGACTCTTTTTCAATGATTGGTATGAATTTCAAGTGATGGATATTGAAATTTAGCCAATTACTAATGAATTCCCAGTTCCCATATTGTTGTTGCTACTTTTTGCATGCACTTTGTTTATGTTTCATTTCGCATGGGGAAATTGGAAATTTTATGTTTTTTTTTTTGTTAGGCATTCAGTAAATATTTCCAAATCTATTAGTTCTCTATTAACAATTCAATTCATTAATTCATGTTTTCTTTTTATTTCAGATATTTTAAATTGCATGTAGGTACATGTGTACCTGATCTACGTGGGAGGAATTTGTATGCCAGTCGATTTCCTTGGCTTATACTTAAGTTAAGTATTCAAATTTGGTTTTCTTTTACTAATTTTTTTTATTTTTCTTTCATCATTGCTCGTTGCTGAACAGATCCTTTTAATTTAACTACTGATACTCGTATAGTTAGGTATTACATGTAATTCCTGTTTAAAACCAAAGAGACATTAAACCTTGGCGTATTGGTTTTCAGGAAAACCACAAATATCTGGCACGTTTTTGAAGCATTCATAATTTTTTTTGCTTTTCAAAAATATTGAGAGCTAAAATTATTAACTAATACTTCAAATATGAAGAAATATGAAAAACAAAAATAGGCATATCGCTTTTTATCAAACTCTGCAGTGGAAACACTAAAAATACCAAGAAGACAGCCAACACTTTTTTGGAGAATGATGTTAGAAAACTAATAAGCAAAAAGTAAAAAGCCTTTTGGATTCGAAAAGCCCTCAAGAAATAAGTACAGCTAACGAGATGAACTTCACAAAACGGGGAAGAGGGACTCATCCAAAATGGTCGAGAAATTCTCTGTGGCTTCATCTACTTAGTTAGGAAAGCATGGATTAAGGGAGAATAGAGCTATACCGGACACCTAAGAAAATTAGGGAAATATCGGATTAATTATTTATATTATTTGAAAAATGAAACATAAGTAAAGACTGTGCTATTTTTTATGTTTGAAAAATATATTAATGAGAATAAACAGTTGCTGATTGACTATCGTTGCATGTCCGCATATTGCATCATCTTCTGTAATCGAGTCAAAGGCATCGAGTGGTGTTCCAATTATTGCTAAAAACTCGCCGTATTCTTAAAAACTATAGGTAACCGATTGAAAATTGCAATGAGAAACATAAACCCTGTAATAATTTTTTGGTGGGTTGAGGGGAAGAACGAGAAGGATTGTAAGAAAAAGAATTGAGCAGAATCTATCCATGGCAAAACAGGATGATATCAAATAGCTTTAACGTGTTTGAAGATTTGGAAAACACAATCCTGGAGGGTGATTCTGATCTTTTGTCGTACTTTAATGTCAAAATATACGCCTAACGAAATGAACTTTTCTACTGATTTTTTCGTGTTTTTAATCAGTTCAGCAAGCCTTGATTACGTAGAATGAACTGAAAATTACACTTCACATTACAAACTCAAAATATTATTTCGAATTTAAGCACTTGTATTGCTCTACTTAGGTGTAGAGTATCCATTTACCTCAGTATAAAATTTTTGCCACAACCTCGGAAGCAGTTGACTAATTTGTCGTACTTTTAGGCGTGTATTCTAAGATTAATTCATTTAATTCATTGCAAATTCATTTTAATTTATTTTGTGGTTGATGAAAAGGATAAATTATAATGAATATGGTGTATATAAAAGTACGACAAATTTGAGGTGAAATGTTAAAATATGTGACTAAAATATACGCCTAAGCTACGACAAAGAGATCAGAATCACCCCCCTGGTCTAAGGAAATCTTTGATGAATTTGTAAAATTGTAGGTGAAAAATATGAAAAAAATTTGGTCAGGATTCAATAGCGAGTCGGTCTTGCGCACAGGATTCCATACCAGAACCTTATGAATGAACAGTCGATCTACCGAATTTAAGTATGTTTAAATCTAATCTAAATTTGCCTGTGATAACTGAAAAATGAATACATTGCTCCCCATTATTCTGGAACATTAGTAAATATGTACGTTATTG
The DNA here is from genome assembly GCA_963930735.1 of Dioctria linearis. Taxonomy (NCBI): domain Eukaryota; kingdom Metazoa; phylum Arthropoda; class Insecta; order Diptera; family Asilidae; genus Dioctria; species Dioctria linearis. The sequence continues at coordinate 295,930,048 of OZ005741.1, forward strand.
ATTATTGTGTTTTGCTTCTAGTTAGCGAACATAAGATATGTCTTAGAAATTAACAAAAAATAAATAAAAAATTACAAACTATAAGTCTGAGGAGAAAAGCGGCGGAGGGCCAACTCTCCCCCCATAAAAATTTGAAGAAAAAACGTCATAATATTTTAAGTGTGTTCGCGTCACGAATACCTAACATTCTGCCAAATTTCAAATTCTTACGTCACTTCGTTTTCGAGGGTTCCGTATTTTTCCTTTTGAGATACGAAACCCGAAAGAGACACAAACTTCAGGAAAGCTTTGGTATAAGAGCCTCCTCAAATCAAACTTGGGTAAGTAAATTTTCTTTTAACAAAATCATTTACGTGCGATCAGTAACAACCAACTGATTAAGTCGGTTCGATTCAGTGAGTTGAAAACCGTCAACTCATCTTTCATTTTTTAGTGGCTGACTGACGGAAAACAGAGCAGTTTGCGGTACTGAACCCTGTTGAGTGTAACGAGCAATGCCAACTGAGTTTTTAGTCACAGACACAGACTAGAATCGTTAATTGAACAGTGTAAATAGCATAAAATAAAATCACAAAAAAATATTTTAAAAATTGGTAAGGCGCCAACAGCTTTTAGTATTACTTGACAGCATAAAAACACAAAGCATACTGAGAGTTGGAGTTGCTCGCTCCAATATTTAAGTTAGTTGTTGTTATTGTCCGCTTTTTGCCCCGGTGTCCGATATTGCCCCGGTGTCCGTTATTGCCCCATCTTCCCCTACGCTTGTTATATAAAGACAAATATCTGGCTAATTAAGTGGTTAATTTACTGGAATGACTGCAAAACACATTACGGGTTATTTATCTGGTTAATTACTTTGGATAACTAACTACTTAGCGAAATAGGCATTAAGCAGTTGAAATGTGTAACCTCAGATTTAAAGTGTAGCATGTCGCTGTTTTAATAAACTCGATTATTTTACCCAATATTTACAATTTTATAATACCCTAGACACACAGCACGGCCTAATGAATCACTAGTACTAACTATTAATTATAATGCCGTGTGTCATATAGTATACGTCATTATGGCTCGAAAATCAGATCATAATGAAGTACACTTATGAAGTGTTTTCTTCCTTCATTATAGCTATAATGAGGAAAAATGTGCTAGATTTTGCATATACCTCATATAAATGTGGAGCTTCGCTGTGCATCTGCTGATTTGAAAAATAAGAAGAAGAAATGCAAATCACAAACTTATTCTTTTTAATATAATGTTTTTCTCATGTGTATATTGTTAAATTGAAAAATAACAAAGTTTATCGCGTTAATTCGATCAATATTGATTCTTTAATATCTTATCAAAACCAGTTTCACAGTACAACTTAATTAAAGAAATGGCTATGTGTCTACAGTTTATAATGAATCATTATAGACTAATGAGTCATTAGTTATTTCTTCATTAAGAGCGCTGTGTGTCTAGGGCATAAGATGTGTACATTCGCACTATATAATATCAGTAAATTTTTGACGCTAGTATTTGTACTTTCGGTAGCCTTTGCTTGTAGGGTTGGCATTTATCATCGCCTAATGAAAGTCATACATAAATAGAGTGACATCCCTGAATATTTAATGAAGGAAATTATTACTAACTTAAAAACACCGTTTTAAAATTTCTAAAGCATGCTATCAATCACTTAATTTCTTCTTTATGATTTCATAATTGTAATTCCAATAATGATTATTAATTCTTGAAAGACTAAACATACACATACAAACACTATCACACAGTAGAGGAATATTTGAGCCTGTTATAGACCTAGTAGAGAGTATGAAAACATGAACAGAATTTGAATTTCCCCAACAGACCTAACTAAAATTCTCGACACCACCATAATAACTCAGGAAAAGTTTTTTGTCGACCTTGTCCTAAATAGTGTAATGTCACTTGACTGCCCTCCACAACTTCGTAGTTTTGTTCCTACAGTAAGTAAAAGTTATTAAGAATGCACGCCCAGCCCAGTTCATTTATAAGGAGAAATCACCAAGATAGGATAGCTTACAGCACACGACAATAGCTAAAGGAATCTTTTATGAAGTTGAAGCAGGTGGGTGGTATTGTTCTCAATTCAGGTTTCTTTTTATGTTCAATGTGAACTGAACTTCAAGAAGCTTTAAACATTATTGAAAAAATGCGCTTTCAAATAGAATTTTTAATCGGAGAGATTTTGTTTTCTTTGCCTCCTTCGGCAACGATTTAACTACCCTTGAGGTTTCAATTTTCTATTAGTTCTACTCAAATTGAAAAATACAATGGTTTTGTTGTGAACATATCTCGCCAATTATGGAAGAAGATGTATACCATGTAAAGGTAAAAAATAGATGTACGATTAAAATAAAAGCAACTGAAAATAGTTCACATTGAAAATCTCAAGAGACATGGATTTCTTATCTATGTATTTTTTTTTCAATAGGTAACAAATTAAAAAGCAATTTATACCCATTCGGAAAGTTGAATGCAAAAATGAGTCTTCGTGACGCTGACATGTAAGTCCAGACTCAAATACGGGAACTCACTTTTGGATGTAATTTAAAAACAGACTTCAAGCAGTTGGCAAGCCTGGTCAGGAATTCACTGGACTAGCACATTGCGAGAATCTTCACTGAACTTTTTTGGGTCAGGCTGACTGGATAGAGCAGCTTAAAGTGCTTCATAGGGGTGTTGCATGTAACACTGATGATCCCATCCTTCAGGTAGATTATTGAAGATAATCCGATAGTACGGAGAAGGTCAAATTTTGGCTTGATGGGATTACTTCCATCTTTTGCTACGACAGGGATCATCCAGCCTTAAAACAAATGAGTGGAAGAGGCCCCTAATACTGCGCGACATGGTAATTGAGTCAGCAAGGAAGCGCAGGAACCTTTTGGAATCCTGAACGCTTTGAAATTATAAAACAAGACTATTCTGACTGCTTTATGATAATTGAGCTATTCATACACAGAGAATCCTTGCAACAAATGAAAGAGCGGCATATGAGACCCACCGTTAAAGTTGCCACCATGACCATACTCCTTAAAGTAATTGGTTGCGAGAAAGAAGACGACCTCGGCAACATTCCGAATGAAGATGACCCAATTCAACCCCCACCTCCAACACAATAAGTCAGCTCCAGGTATCCTACGCAAACTGTTGGTCATCCTAATTATAGAATTAACTGTTATCATGGGTAAGTATTTGTTTAATATCGAACCTGCGTGAAGTTCGTTTTACGACACCAAAGAGAACAAAAGTTAACAGATATCACAGAAATCATTAAAAATTGACGTTCTATAGTCAAAGTATAAATTTAAAATTGAATTATAAAAACATTCATATGGAAAATTTCCAATATACTACATATGTGCATACAACAAAACTTTCAACTTCAATCACAAAAAATTTGTGCCGAGTAGAAGGCTAATTCAGACCCGTAAATGTAGCTTTTACCTACAAAATCGAAATCCTTTTGATTTAAAGAGAAACAAAGTTGGTTAGTCGACTATTTTACACCGTCCTTCGTAGAGTAAAAACATGTAGAAAGAAAAATATAAAAACAACATCGAATATTTCCCTAGAAACAAAAGAAACCGCAAAGTTATCACAATATAGGGAAAATTGAATGGATTATGCAAATGAGTTTTATCTTAATTTAGCTTAATATATCTAAATGACTTTGTAAATACGCAATTATTTAAATTTTATACATTTTCCCCTTAGGACATAAAGGTAATTGCATAAAATTTTAGCTCCTATGTATATTTAAAGATTTCTTTTATTTCTCAATTTTCGTATGGTAGGAGGTTTGAAGATAGATCGCAGACATCTTCCACATATATAAAACACTCATGGACCATTTTATTACCCATTAATCTGTAACCGATTAGTATCATTTCTTATTAGATAATCCCTCCAAGCTATATGTATACATGTCCATATAAAATATAAACGTTCTAATGTAGATATATGTATAACCAAATTTCCCTGGAACACGACTCTCTCTCTCTCTCTCTCTCTGTATAAGAAACAGTAATAAAAGATTTTCCTATGAACCTATAAAATTCCATAACGTAGGCTTTTCCTACCAAGTTCAGGGTTACTGTCATTGGTATATATTATTGTACATTATGGGGTAAATGGTTAACGATAATTTCCTCAGGAAATGGATATAATAGTTTTCGCAAAAGAATGTGCGAACTGATGTAAAATATTGGACCACAATGCTTTAAGGATAACAAAAACAAGGTCAATGGCAATAGGATAGAAATACTGCGTGCCTTTTCGCTCTGAAAGAACAAAAAAGTAATATTTATTGAAGGCGTTTATTAAAAGGTATAACTCACCATTAACAGAGAATAATTATTACCCATGAAACTGATAAGAGTTTCTCTCTTAGAAAAGGAATTATATTAATAAATTCGTTATTGACTCCACACCAATAGGATACTGTCTATCGTTACTTTTCCTTCCAAGGTGATCATTTGATTTCGTGTTAAATTCACGTGTATTATCTGTTGTCCTTGAAAGAGTGGAATATTTATTGTATTATAGAGTTATATTATAGGAAATGTGAATAAGCCATAAGAAATGGCTGGAAAGTTAACTTAAAACAATTACTTTTACTTCTTAATAGGTTTAAGCTGCACGCTTCAATATTAGTTACTTTTTTTTTTTAAAGATTTATTCGAAACTCGTTCATCTAATGATATTTAGATTCATAGAGTATTTTTCTATTGACTTAAGAGGACGATAGATATCGATTGTGTTGACAAATTAGACCACCTTTTCAAAATTCTCCAAGGAAGAGTTAATGAAATTCATTACAAATATTAAAAAAAATTAGTACACAAAAAACAAGAAAGAAGAAAAAATTTAAATGTCTTAAGTAAGTATTCAGTTAATAGCGCTGTGGTGTTCTTTTCTTCTTTTCCCCTTCTTCTAGAACACTAAATATTATCATATTTTGATATTTAAATAAATCTTTATAAATATATCCACCACCAACTTTTGGACATCTGAGTTTACTGTAGTGTAGACAGCAGGCAGATCTTCATTACAATCCTGATGAGATCGCCCTGTACTGCTGATCGAAACATGCAATATGCTCTCAAAATTTCTTTTTGAAATTTTGACTTTCGGCTACAAAGCCAGTATCTTGGTACATACTTGTCTTTTAAACATTGCACGCAGTAGGCGGAAAATTGCCTGTAGACTTGTATTACATATTATTGGCGTCTCGAAATACTCAAACCTCCCTTTTCGAAAAACTTTTACATTTACATTTTTTAAACTAAGTACCTATAGAGAAATATTTATGAAAAATTAGCGAGCAAATACTTGTTGACCAACTACATTCAGTTGTAAAAGGTTATATCTTATAACCTAGCATAAACAAGCAATTATGCTAAACAGAAGCGCAAAAAGTGAAAAATTAAATTTGCTTCTATAGTAATCTAGGTACACTTGGAATAAATTAAATCTTTGAATTTAGAATTTAGTAAAGTGCCAAATCGATATCATGGCAAGCTTAATTAAAATTATGTGCACAAGGTGCTAATGGCTCATGCTGTACATATAAAGTTCAATGATGTGAAATATGTAATATTAAAGGTAAAGAAACACGGTGCGAAAGACAGAGATTAAAATCTCCAAAATGATTACGTGGCAAGAAACTTTTGTCTCTGGAGACCACAAAATTAGGTCTCAGGAGAGCATAAAAAAAAGTCGCTTTAGACATGACTTCGAAGTATATACATACACGAAATTTGAAGTTTAGTTTCTAGAGTTCTCCAGAGATCTTTCTTAATTATCAAGCTAGAGCTTGTTAGAAAGTATTATCTCAAAAGTTATTAATATTTTTATGTTATCTGAAAAGTGAAAAAGCTTATAGAAATATATCCTTGGTGTACAAATTTTACGAGATAAATACAACAAATTTGTGTTGTTTTTGCTTTCAAAAATAACCAGAACTCTATTGAGGAAAAAAAATGTCTGCCATAAATCCATTATATTAATTATGAATGTTTTTATTAATTTCTTTCTAAGAATTTGTCAAACTCACTCCATTTTATTTCTTTTCCTTTCTGAGTAGACCTACACTTAACTGACCAGAACACACAAATAGTATCCGGAGACCACCTGGAGACGGTAAATGGACAAACTTCAGAGACCGGAGACCGAACCTGGAGGTCTGTTTGTTTTAAAATACACGACGGGAGACCAGAGACCAAAAAAATCTCTAGCGGCTAGATCTCTTTAGAGACTTTTGCGTCTCCGAAGTGTATACATGGGTCCCTGGAGGCCAAGGTCTCTCCCCTAAATTATGTTGTTCTTAGAGACGTATCAAGCACATAAAAATTAAATAAAGCGAGCAAGGCAGGTGAGTAAATTTTGAAGCATTGAGTATCTGTTACAAACTTAATACTGTCTATTTCTGCTAATGGCTGATTTACATTACTCGAACATGCAATTTTACTGACAAAGTGAATGAGAGCGTCTTATTACCACTATTGCACTACTAGAAAAAAAGGAAGAGGTGATCGACTGTCAAAACATTATTTCCCACTCTTTTATAGCGAAGTGTCGCTTGTGAATTTCCTCAAATTGTCAATTGAAAAAATAGTCATACGTCAAAAATAGTTCTGTTCAGGCAATTGCATCTCTAAATATCGAAAAGCTTGCAGTAAGGGTGCATGTATTCAGTGTGATAAAGCTCCCAGCAAGGAGTTCTATTCAACATTTTGTAATAAATACAAAAAAGAAATTGGTACAAACACTTCCAGCCAATAATACAAGGGAACAAGGATAAATCCCACAACAACACCAACAGGAGCTTCCTTATATGATAGTTTTCATATTTATAATTGGGATGAGTATTTAAAGGTGAATATTTACATTAGTCATATTTCTACAAATGTTATAGTAAACTATTTATATCTTTTTAATCCTCTAGGATACTGGTAGTGACGCAGCAGAATGTTTTAAACAGGCAAAGTAAAGCTTAAAACATTAATTTCGTATTATTGTAAATACACTATATAACTAATAATGTCCGTAGGATTTCGATAAAGCCGCTGAAGATGTTAAAAATTTAGAAAGAACGCCATCAGATAATGATTTACTAGAATTATATGGGTTATACAAACAGGCTACAGCTGGAGATTATAACACAGGTATTCAGTCAGTTTTATGCTTAATAATAGCTGTATTTACGCACTTTCCAATATAGATAAGCCCGGTCTCTTAAGATTTCAAAGGAAAAGCAAAGTGGGAAGCATGGAATAAACGTAAAGGAACATCAAACGACGAAGCTATGGAGGCATATGTTTCCAAAGTGAAATCATTAACTGATAGTATGGATTAAGGTAAACATCAAGAAAAGTGAATTACAATTAGTATACATTATAACGAAATATTAAATGTGCTGGATATATTTGCTCAACCTACTGCACTTCATTATACTCCTTGGTATTATATTCTTTTATACTCTTTTAAGCTCTGTTTTCCAGTCCTAGATCGAGCCATACGAATCTTGGTGCCATATTGAAATTAATGTAACATATTGGTTGATGTATTAATGTATTAATGATTGGAGATTTGTGATGAATGTTTATATTAAGGCTGTTATTGTTACTGATGTTAGAGTCAGTATCCAGGCCAACATTGGCCTCAGTACTACGGATAGATCATAATTAATGACTCAGTGTATTTGAATTGTGAAATCTAGAGATTGTGATGATTATATAAGCTGTTAATTTAATTTAAGTTAATTGAATCCTGTTTAAATTCATATATTGTTTGTTTTGCTATGAATCATGTAAACTAATTGATAAGCTTTGTACTGTCGTGGAACCCAGCGTTATACGCTGCTTTAAGCAGGGGTTCAAAAAATAAATGCACTTTGACTTGACTTGACTTGAATTTTCTATCATCCCAAAGCCTTTTTGAAAGAAATATATTTTATTGTTAATGTTTAAAACATTTGCACTTAAAAACCTTGGAATAAAGCACCCTAGAAATAAGTATTTTACTTGCTGTGATTTGTCATATAAAACTCATTTAGTTCGCGTAGATTCATTTCCAATGTGGCGACTTCATCGAATCGCATTGCTTGTCTCGCTTGTTTTATATATCCCTTTATAATATATATTTGCTCTACTAAAGGACATAAATGTATCTATATATGTACATGTCAGTCCCCGTTCAATTTACTCCCCTAATAGGTTAAGACTGTTTATAAACTCTAAAGCCATTCTGGGATTAAGGTAGTTTAGTGCAGGAAAAGCATGTTCGAGGTGGCGTAATCACCGCCTGACCAAAACTTTACAGTTGCAGAGCATATGTTCCCAAGTTTCATGAGCATCCGATAGAAGTGGCAAGATGAAACTCAGCCAAGCTAATCTTGTTTAAGTGATACCTCCTAAGGAGTATGAGTTCTTTTGTTTTTCCACCAGATGTGTCGATAAAAAACGGAGTCCTTGCAGCCTTTCCCAATAAAGGGATTTTTGTATGATCTCCCAGCTAATTACGGTAGCATTAAGGAAACACTTTGAAATCTAAATTATGGTCTGTTAGTACCTTACTTATGAACATATCACAAACGAAATTCCCGAATCGAGAAAAGGTCAATTAAAAGTGGGACTGGACTTGGACTTTCAGTACCAGTTTATAGGAGAGTTTTAGTTCGGATGGAACCTTCAGTCTCGGACTTTCAGTCCCCTATAAACGAAGGTCTAGTACACAAGGTAAAGGTGAATTTACCATGGGATACAGTCGTTATTCACCGTGTCTTCCTGATGTTTAAGATCAAATTATTAGAGAATATCAAGAATCGCAGATTAACTACAAACGAAGTAATTTGATAAGATCTCACAATATTCCTCAGATACATCGCTCTGTACTGATAGAACTTTTGTATAGAGAATAGGCCAGTTAAAACAGTTACAACAGCTCATTTTCTTAAAAAAACCTAAAATTTCAGTATTTCGTTTGTGTTTTGTGTTAGATTTTTAAGATATGCTTACTAATATGTTGGTATCAGTTGGTAAGCGCGCTGACTATCAACCCAGGGGTCGTGAGTTCGATTCCCACCTCGTCTTGGTCCTGTCCTTCATCTACTAATTTACCCTTCTAACAATTTTTCCTTCCTTTCGATATAAATGAAATGACATGTATCTATACGTACATATCTCTATAATTTCTTTAAGTTGGTTTGCTAATGTATAAATGCTATATAATTACTTTCGTAAGGTGCCCACCGTATGTACGTTTAAGCTCAATGTTTGGGGTTACCATTAAATTTCCTAGTTTTAGTTTTTTTAGTTTTTAGTTAAAAAATTAATGGTAATTAATTTTTAAAAAAAATTTATAATAATTTTATAAAAAAAATTAAAAATTTTTAACAATTTTTTAAAAAAATTATAAAAAAATTTGTAATCATTTTTTAAAAAATGTTTAAACATTTTTAATAAACTTTGACACATGATGTGCTGTGACTTTCCTCAAATATTTTTATTTTGTGTGCGTGTAAACAATTATATTCGTACACGCTTGTAGTTATATGTATGAGTTTGCTGCCATAATAGCAAAATTTACTGCCATAAAATATGCTTCTGGCTAGAACTTTTTATGGCTAATTATGGCAGTAAAAATTTCCCCTTCGTCGGGGATTTTGACATTTAACTCAGTAAAATTTTGCTTGATTATCTTTTGTCCTTATCGTTCTAAAGTATTTTCAGATAAGGGGAAGCTACTTACTCTGTTTTCTAGCAATGTGCGAGTAATGTAAATCAGCCATAATTCAATCTACGAAGAGCAAGTAGCAGTTAGTGAAATTCCTCTGAATTGATTCAATTCGAGATAGAAGTATGGTATACTTGTGTAAGGATTCCATACTACCAATGCATCTTCTAAAGTAAACCAGACTAAAGACATATACATACAGGGTGTTTCCCCTTAGGAGATCAATAGAGGAGGAGATAATAGTAGGTACTCACCTGGTCAAACAAAAAATTGAAAGGTAGGGGGGGGGGGGGTGCAATATCAACCGTATAAGAGTTACAGGGTGTTTAAAAACAGCTAATTTTTCATAAAATACCCTCTATCTTAAAAAGTACAGGGTGTACGATCACAGCTAGGAGCTCATTTTATGCAGAACTTTATTTCCATTCCAACGACTGCTCAAACGGCCCCGTACCTCTCTCCTCTCAAGAGTTATGCTTGTCTAAGTTGTCTTGTCTTGTCTTGTTAAAGAGTTATTAGGTCAAAACTTATTCTAACACCTATTCTCAAACCAAAATGTGTTCCCTTAGTGATTGAAAACACGTAATTTTAAAAAAAATATCGGCTGTTTTCGGTATGACATGAATAGGTGTTGAGCTAATAACTCTTTTAACAGCTTCAGATAGCATGGTCAAATTAAAGAGGAGAGTCTACAGTTTTGCAAAAAAACTAGAGGTCAAAGTAAAAAAAAAAGTAAAAGAATCCGAAATATTTTATTTAGATCCCCTTAACTCCTGGGGTATGGGGCTGGTTCAGCAGTCGTTGGAAAGGCCATGAAGTTCTGCATACAATGAGCTTTTAACTGTGACCGTACACCCTGTACCTTTTAAGATACAGGGTGTTTTATGAAAAACTAGCTTTTTTTCTTAATCACCCTGTGACTTCTAAACGGTTGATATTGATTTATTGATTTATTTTTGAATTTCGAAGGTTTGACCATGTGTCTCATCTTAGGTTTGCTCTGCTTGGATGCCCGCTGGAAATATATCTGAAGCGGAGGCTTTTATTTTTTATTCACAAGCTTGTTACTACAGCCAAACATCTATATCTAACTAACTTGGTCCGCCCTCTTAACTCTGCCAAACATCAGGGGTTGAGGGGTTTTACATTGTTCAGGCAATTCGTATTTGGAAATTCATTTGGAACATTTTGACGGCATTGTTTTTGTCTGCGACACACACAATTTGTTATCATTAATGTTTTTTTTCTTCCCTTCTTTTAATTTTAAATTTGATATGGTTTTAAATTTTTGATTTTATTTTTAATTTGATTTTGACATTAATTTTAATTTTAATTTTTTATTGATTGTTTATTTTGATTTTTAATATTAGCCTTGATTTTGGCTGGATTTTTTCCTACTTTGAATTTTGGTTTGCCCGTCTGTACAATAGATGCTAATATGAAAGTTTGTCAATCTTGTAATGTCATTCACCAGGAAATATACATATATATTATAAAGTGGAATTACGTTTAAAAAAACCAAACATTTTAAATATCCTAGCACAATTACGCATTGACCTATTGACCAATTTACTCTCAAAAATGATCCCCAGGTCCTTAATATGACTTGGTCTATGAATTTGTGTCCCACCAAGTGTGTAACTAAAATATAAAGGCTGAAGAATGCGGGGAAATGTGAAATTGAAGAGAATTTTGATGGAACATATTAGAATTAAAAAAAACCTCATTCTTAATTAAGGATCAACCAAAAACACTTGGTTAAAATTATTCCACAAAACCAACTTTATTTAAGTATTTTCAAAATTAAACTACGCTCGATGTGCTTCGCTTTATTGGGGCATTATGAAGGACTGGCTATTATCTAAAAACAAAATCTGCTGACTTTGAAGACCTGATTTAAGTGGCGGACTTCGGTCTGAAAAATCTCTCTGATGATTTACTTACACATTACCATTAGCCAAAGCTCGTCTAATTTCAAAGATTTCAAATTTGCACAGGATTGGACCTTTACTGAAGATATTATTAATATTGGTACTGTGGTTCTCTATTGCAAAGTGTTTTGAGAGACAGGATTTTGGCTTATTATTTATTTTTATTTTTGTATTTTTATTTTTCCGATATATCATCGCACTTAATTTTTTATATGTATAAACCTCTTTCTCTACACTTGAAACCATATTTTTTTAAATTTTATTATTAATCAAAATTGTTTTTGAATTGTTATTGTTCGCAAAGCCTGCACTAATTTTGTATTTAAGTAAAACATTCTTTACGTTATTAGTTATTCCCATATGGCACTTTCCTCAATTATAAGTTATTGTAGCAATTTTCGACCAGATAAACTAATTACAATGCAACTTTTCGATTTGGTATAAGAGTTTGTAAACTATTTGCTTTATATAACCGTTGATTTTGGAAATGCCCACGATAACTCTTTTTTAAAATTGTTCGGACATTGATGATTAATTTATTCAGAATACTATGGAAGGCTGCCAATTTTTGTGGTCCAAGGATGATTGGAGTTAAAAGGTATCACAGCGTCAGTATATACATATATTATTTCTATATAAGTCAAAACTTAAGGAATTGTTTATAATTAAAATCTTAAGATCTAAGAATTTGATATTAGCTGTGTTCTTTTGTTATCGAACAGTGTGTACAGAGAAAATAATCAAATTGCCATGACTTGAATCCTTGGAGAATGTCAAAATAGGTGTTGATAAATTTGGAACAAAGTTTGACAGGTTTAGCGTTATGTAAAAAACGAGGAGACATGGCTGATCACAAAGCAAAAAATCACAATTAAAAACAAACAAAAATTTTGTTCGATACAAACATTCAACAAATTAATTAACTAAAAAAATTTATCCAGGTTCGAAACCTTCGTTTTGATTAGATTAAAAAGAATAGATTTAAGTTTGGTCAACGGTACAGAAACAGAATGGATAAGATTGTACACATCAAAAGAAACTAATTTCCAATTCCTATAGGTATCTTAAGATCTTTGATTTTATTAATTAGGTCTATAGAATCTTCAACAGAATATTGTGGGGAACTTTTTTCTTTAGCAAGCTTTTGTGTAGGAGCATTAAAAGATGCAGAACCCGGTCTCATTCGGATGCCTTCCCTATGAAGTTTAGGGAGGCCGTATTACGAGACTTATACGAATCAACCTAAAGTCATTGATAGCGGACATTAAGGTATGAAGAAATCCACTTTAGTAAATTTGAGTGAAATCTCTCTTTATATAATCGCACTCAAGTACAAAAATAAGCAGTTTTTACAGCATTGCTCTATACGATATATTTTTTCATGACGAGTTAAATGGCATAAATTACGGAATTTTGATTTATCATAGTACAGGGTGGGCCAAAAGTCACCATGGGGGCCAAAAGTCACCATGGGGTTTAAAAATTTAATAACTTTTTCGTTTATAAATAAATAATAAATAATGGAGAGATTCACAACTGAACAAAGAACCAGAATAATAGAATTTTATTACTTAAATCAGCGATCAATTATTTTAACGCAAAGAGCATTTTTAAACCCCATGGTGACTTTTGGCCCACCCTGTATTATTCTGGTTCTTTGTTCAGTTGTGAATCTCTCCATTATTTATTCTCCAGATGTTATTTATATAATCTAAAAAAAAAAATAAAAAAAATATATAAACGAAAAAGTTATTAAATTTTTAAACCCCATGGTGACTTTTGGCCCCCATGGTGACTTTTGGCCCACCCTGTACTAGCCTTTAAAGAGAATTTATAAAATTATTATCAGATCTAAAAAATGTCCGGCATTAAATTTGTTGGCCCTTGTATTAACCGAATGATCACTGATAGCAAGTTAGCAGGATAGCAGTTAGTTAAGGCTCTCATCAATAATTTCTGAAATCATTTTAACATATGTAGGTACCCACACGATTGCAGCCACCTTGATAAACTAAATCCTAACAGATTTAAATAAATATTCTTATTCTATGAACTATTGGTATTTTTTTCCTAACACTATTGGTATGAGTACAATGAAAGTTTAAACTCACTGTCATTTTATCAAATTTGAGTGGCAATTAGTGATATCGCATCTGAATATTTAACATTAGCACACCAATCACAATATTCAAGTCAACACAATCGAACACATTATCAATACATTAGAATAACTTAAATGTTAGTTACTGGTGTAAGCCTTAGCTTAGTCAATAACACTTTACTCATTAACAATTATACTCAGTCGAATCGAAAAGACTTGAATTAAAATCCATTGATATTTCCAGAAAATAGAAAACCAGGAATTTTGCCGTCGGTCTTACAAAAACAAAATTAATCCCTTAATCCCTACTTAATTCAACTCTAGCGAATAGAAATCTTTTCAGATATAATTAAAGAAATTTCCATCTATTGAAATAATAAACGTGTATGTGGTTTTGGTTACTACATATACTTCAATCGCACCAGCTTGTACGAAATCCTAATACGATTTCTTATGAAATGTTGGTAACACATGTGTTTTCAATGCGGTCACATACGGACGTGAGAAATTCATTTCCCATAGCTTAAGGGCATTGAGAAACAAAAGTAAAAGAAAAGTTTTCTTGACTAGGTACATTACGTTCCCTTTATAAGATTATCTTGGCAGTTCTATATAGAGTTCATTTGAAGGTGGACTAGATATTTCCAATACCATAAACCTTCCATGAGTGAGCATATAAACTAAAAAATTTCACTTTAAGAAATGTCACCTTAGTGTCAACTTAATGTCTCCACAGAAAGCTTCTCCAGTCATGTACTTAGTTTACATTTTCGAGAATGTCACACGATTGTGAAATGTGAACAGGTTATTTCAAGAGACAATTTCTTTCCACATTTATGTAAGACTTAAGAGGAGTAGGCAGTCGAAAAATTGATTTTTTCTTTTATTTACAGGAATTGAAAGTCACATCTATCTTGAATATAAATAATATCAAAATCGTATGTACTTCAAATTTCCAAAAAAATTCTATTTCGACTGTCGGAAATGTTGAGCATTGCACAAACATGCTCACTTGAATTTCAAGGATCATATTATATCAAGGATAATTAATAGAGATAATTTTTTGCAAGGATTTAATAAATGGAGGTCTAAAGAATCCTAGAAATATTTGTATGTTTGTAGAAAATGCTACTTCTGTACGGTGCATTATATATTTACAAATGTGATGCCGACCATATTAAGTCTATAGGCATTTGCTCCTGTTTCCCTTCAGACGACCGCTTTGTTTTGCTCAGCGGCCTCCATATATTAAAAAACGAATAAAAGAGAAGTGGATAATATTATATTTGTTTTCAGAATAATCATTGGTACTATTGATATTGCTATTATTTTCGTATAATTAATATATGTAGTCATCCTCTACGTTCCAGGGTTTTCTTTTTTCCTTTATAGCACAATCGGCCGCTTTAGCCACTGTGTTTGGGATGCTTGGGATCTTTCGTCCCCTGCCTATAAAATAAAAATATATATAATAGTTCCAACTATGGACCTAAAATACTAATGACCATAAAGAGCTCACAACGTGAATTAAAACAATTTTCATTTCGGTATTGGCAACGCTACCCAACTTTTGTAGGCAAGAATAGTTACCAGCGTAACAGAACCCATGCAGGCAAACTGTTTGCAATAGTGGATGATAATTCTGAACAAAATTTTTCGACAAAATTCCTGAGAAAAAGAAATTAATATTTCCTATGTTTACAAGGCCCATTAAGCTCAGGCCACTGAATTAATCCAACAGTTTTGTACCATAATAGGCTACCTCTGTACTCTATTTAAACTGAAAATTTTCTGGGGAAAAATTTTATATAAGAAGCAAATTCATTATGGATACACTTTCTGGTGGTTTACAAATAAAGCGAAAATAAATATGTTCTTGCCAATCAAATAATATTCCCAACATTGGTCCTTCGAGCTGGATTGTGCTAAATGAAATTTCGCATTTTTATTAATTTAAGATGCTGTCGCCTCCTACATTGCTTACTGCCTTTTGAGAAAAGAAGCTCCATTATCGTACCGGAAAATCTATATTTAACGAAGTTTTATTGACTTACCTTAGGAATTTTTCTGTGTTACCAGGGTTAAAATATGTTATCATTAATAGGTGTATTATGTTTGATTTTTTGAAATATATTCAAGCTCAAGCCATGCGCAGTTTCCCACCAGTGTCGGCTACTCACATTACCAAAGAATTTTACTGCGGTTATCCCATAAAATTCATGTGTTTTATATCAAGTTCGGGTTTCTTCAAAAAGATATGTTTTGTAGATGTGAAAGCCCACTTGAAAGGATTTGGATTCTTAGAGAAATATCCTTAAAGACAAAGCTGCATGCCAGTTCATCACGGATGATGACAAACATCCTCATTCCGGTGGAATTTGGGAAGAAGAAATGAGATCAGTAAAATATTTTACCAAACAGATAGGAGTTAATGACTCATTCATTTATAAGCAATATATAGGTTAGTAGTACAAATCGAAGGTCGATGAAATTCCCGATCTTTGAGTCCCAAACTATCTCAAGGTCCTTATTTCTACGCATTTCTTAATAAATTATTCCTTTCAAAATCCCCTCAAAGATAGATTTCATGGAAATTCATCTCACGAAGCAAATCATCCGAAGAACTAAACAAAAATTTTGAATGAAAGAAAATTTGTGCCACTTTCAGCAGATGCCTAAAGAGTAGGTACATCAAACAATAAAATATAAGAATTGGAGATTTCATATTAGTCAAAGATGAGCGGTTTCCACCAATAAAATTGATAACCGGTTTACACCCTCAGTCCGCAGCCTCACATTGCACACAGTTTTCTCGAAATAGCTAAATCCGATCACTAAAATTCGCCTACTTTCCATAGGTCGTACTTTACTTATTAAAAATTCTTCCATTCCTCTATTCCTACTGAATTATTGCGTACCCGTATCGTATTATTGGATAGCTACTGCAGGCTAGTCACCTGCTAAATGGATACAAAAAATTATGAGCCTTGAAGAAGAGAGTGTCAGGTGGAGAGGTTATGTGAAAGCTCCAATACTCCCAAGGAGAGTGAAGAGTAAAAAAACGCAAACCACCAGAACATCAAGAAAAACTATTGGGTATCAAATGGCGTCCCGGAATTATAATCAATCTCATTCCTAGATTATGACCCCAAACGATAATCACCGTTGGAACAGGTTTCCCCGTTTAAAATCCATAAAAGGGTAGACCAACAATGTTAGAGATCAGCACTTAAAAGCAGCTACCATCACTGTCCAAGACCAGTAAAAATAAAAAAAAAACAAATCTTCCAAAGCCGTCATGTCTTTTAAATAATAATTAATTGTCAGTTGCATTTTGGAAGTTTTGTAAAGAGATGTGTCCAGAATAAATGAGGTATGTAGTGGTGTAGCGGTTACTACATCTTTTAGTACTCTGTGAATGGATGTGACAGTTTTCAGCAGCATGAATGTTTGACCACACAATTATTTCTGTTCGAGCTGAATAACAAGAAGAAATCACTTTGCAAAAGATTTCTTGAAAAACACTGTATTCATATTAAAAATTTTTGTATTAGCATTCTGTGAAATGTGAAAAATAAAAAACTAGCTAGGTAGTTGAGCCAGTTATTTTTAGAAACTGTAAGAAATACCACATGTATTAATAAAAAGAATGTGCCTTTGACTAAAATTAAAATTAATTAAAATTTAATTTAATAGCCATAATAGAAAAACAAAATTTATAAAAACAAATTTGACCAAATACTTAGAAACTAAATACAAAATACCACAAACACATTTATAGAAAAGCTTGAAGAATCAATAACGATACAAAATTCGTCTGCAGCTTAATAGCCGCCCTCTTGTTTGCTACCTGACTAAAGAAGTTTAAAATCTGCCAATCGTATCATAAAAATAAATCTAAGGCTTCTAAGATTCTTGAACAAGAAATAATGGATTTTCGCAACCAAACACTAATAACCATTGCCCTATATCGATCCCAAGTACCATGAACCTCTTTTGTTTTATTGAATTTGTATTGTCATCCTCTTGCGCCTCCCCAAATTAGAGAATAGCCCACAGAAAATCCTTCTAAAGGTGTAAAATTATCCTTTAAAAAGAAAATAAAAAACTAAGCCAATCGAAATTAATTCTTTGAGGCAAGGCAACCTGCTTTTGTTCCACATTGAGGCAATATCGTGCTTCCGTTTCCACATTGAGCCTATACCTACTATTATGTACCTAGAAAAGTCCATCGGTCGGAGGAATATAAGATTTATTGGCCCATGAGCGAGCTAAGGAAAGAGGAAGCTGTCAATAAAAGCGCTTTCCCGGCGACGATACCTTATTTTACGGGGAAATAAAAGCTTTTCAGGTTATCTCTTCTTAGGTTAATTTTCTCCATTTTATCTAAATATATACAGAGATACAAGAACCATTTTCTCTCACTTGAAATATAACACACCCCTCTGAATACGGTTATGGAAGGCATAGAACCAAACAAAACTGGAGCAAATCGAGGTGTACGAGTATTATATCCTTTCCTTACATACGGATACGATGTCAGCTACGTTGAAAACCGAGCGCGCCGGTTGTTATTTGACCTATTTACTCCCGGGCCATTATTATATACCCGAGACATAGAGAGTGCAAAATTGGAAGGACGAAGACTTAAAAGCAGACAGGATAATAGCTGCTCGCTGCATGTCTACGTTGGGCGGCCGGTACCGTTTTGTGTTACCTTGTAGTAGGTCTTTGGCTTCGGTATCAAGAATTCTTACAAGTGGAAATTGTTTTTCAACAGAGGTGCTGCATGTCTTGGAAGCGCAACCTGGTTTCATAAGCACTCCATATATATTCTGTATGGGAAAAAAAAATTTTCCTTCATTATTCACTTGCTTTTGCCTCTATTAAGAAAAAACGAATTCGCGGATATTGGAAAAACTTAAAAAATAGGTTAAGTGAGATCCTCTTTCTGAAAGCCTGTAAAGGATGGTAAATGTTGATAAGGAGAACATTGGAGGTGAATATATTCTATCTATTCATAGATGAATTAAGCCAGTACTTTTTCTTATATTATATGCACTACACAAATAAATATGGAAATTTTATTTTTCAATTTCCTTCAACATCATTATTGAGTTTCCCTAAACGTCTTAAAGGGACGATGGTACCACATACATATAATATAATCCGAATACAGAATATTTTAAGCTGCAGCCATTTTAGTTGAACTCTCACACAGTATAAGAAATTTTTTTCCAGAAGTGTCATGGTAATAGCTGATTTTTTTTCTTTTCTTTTTTTTTCTTTTTTTGTATGAAAATATTTGAAGGACATTTATAAGGACTTATTGCGGTACAGGAAGACTTATTAGCTTGGGTAATTGATGTATTGAAGTTCCAATTAGATGGAAGGTAAAACTGTTAGAGAACGCGAGTTTTTATTAGATTGTGCTTTTATAAATGTAAATTAAAGTTAAATCAACGATTGATTCTGCCTATCGACAACTTTTTTATTTATTTTTATTTTGATACTATAATATGCGAGTAATATTTTATTTAAGGGCTCTTAGCTCATCTAAAATTTTCAATCCAATTACAGCATTTGTCATGAAACAGAATTTCTTCATCTACCCCATGTCTTATAAGGGATTAAAAACGGTTGGAAGGAGAAAAGAAAAAAAAAAGGAAAATATAAATTTATAAAATCTCATTTAAGACAGCTCATAGAGTACTGGTAATATATCTGTAGTACATATGTATGTACATGTCCAGCATACGCATATAATTCCTTCCGTGTATTACATATGAATTTTACTACTCTTAAGGCAATTTTACCGGACGTTAAGCATCAAAGAAAAACTCTTTCTAATCCGAGCAGAATTAATAACAGGAATGGGCGGACATTCTAACTATATTTATAATTACCTTTACTTAGATAAATTGTAGTCTTTTGCTTTATTATCTCAAGTCCGTTTCGTTTCAGTTTATGAGCATAATTTAGCTAATTTAAATCAAGTAATAGTATGTGAAGAAAATATTCTAAAGGGGTTCCAAAAGGAAGAATTCCTTTTTAGTTTGATAGCTTATGTACAAAGATTTAGGGACACTGGTAACGCACATTAACTATGTAGAAATATTTAAAGGTTTTGCTGAAATTTCGCTGTAGGGTAGGGCAGGAGCAGAAGGGACCAACTCAAACTTTAAAGTTCCTTGAAAATATATTTTAATGCCATCCAGTTCCAATATTCTGGGATAGCTTAAATAAATTATTCAAGAGAGTAGCACATAAATTTTGGACAGTTTTGGTAAAATATATTCTTCTGCAATTGTCAGTGACCTAAATTAGAGTCTAATATTATCTATGTATATATTTGTAGGAAGTATAGGTATATATGCGAGTAGGTATAATTTGTGAAATTTCTCATGTATTGAATTTCTATTTTCTCTCTACAAGTTTGTGTCTTGGAGTGAAACTTCGTAAGTAATTTTGATGAGAACTGCTAGACATTGGTATGGAGGTATGTATGTATGTATTAATATCTGTGAAAGGACTTCAAACATTTGTTATTTTTTTCTATATATATTATGCTTGTGACACATTAAAACAGGGACGAAAAAAGATTTTTTTTAAACCATGCACCCTTTGAAATCAGAGGAACAAATAGAAGGATCAACTTGACAATAAAATGTTGATATGTGTCATGGGTGATTCCAGTCTTAATATTAGTTTAGTTAGAGAATTAATTTGTGTGGTAAACGAAAAAAGTCCAGAAAATATTGAAAAATTTCAGAATAATTTTCTTTTAATAAGCGCTTCTGAAATAATAAACACAATAAACATTAAATAGTGTCGCGAGCAAACGATGCAATTTTACAAAATTTGAACAGAATTTAAGCGAGCTGTATTTCTTGGAGAACTCTTCGGTAATTTTTTTATTTTTTTCAACAATTTTCGCGAAAACCGCAAGCGCAACCACGAAAGATCCAAGTAATTTTAAATGAATTGTTGTTAAAATTAATTGTAATTATAAAATTTTCTGGGTTAAGATATCATAAATGACCGAAAACCACTCATGAGTACGAAATACCTTCCAAATGGAAAAATATAGCGCAGTATCACCTAACAGCGTTCAAGAACAAAGATGTCATACTACTTAACATTTTCAAAGAATGGATTGTGTAATAACAGTATTTCGGATATAGTTTAGTAGAGCCTAAAACTAGTTAATTAAGTGTCTACACGTACAAAAATATCGTGTGCATGATACCTTTATTAGTCCCATTTCTGTGATGCTTTCTTAATACCTTGAATGAATACTGCGAAAGCGCTTGAAAACTTTATTCCTAACATTGCTGCTCTTCCCGAAAGCAGCTCTTCAGAGAATATGCAATTTCATAAGAATTGCTTTCCATGGATGAAATTTGTATAAACTGTCGAGGCAGGGCCATATTTAGGATTTCTAGATCCGTATGCTGAAACTAATATGCGAATTTTTTGAAAATTAACCAGTAAAAATCGTACTTCAGAGCAATTTTCTAACTTAAATCCTAAAAAGAAACATTTCAAGTTTATTATTAAATTTTGGAAATTTTTTTTACTGTACGTATTTAATGAATTGATGAGATAATAAAAATGAAAAGAATTGAAAATCATTAACATTTTCCAATGCCGGTTTGTTCGTTTACAATTGAATTGTCATTGTTAGTTGACGGAATGTTTACGGTTACTTATATGATGTCAGCCACATAAAGGCAACGACAAGAAAAATTATTAGAAAATAAATGGAGCACTAGGAAAATTCTTAAAAGTTTAAAAAATTTGCAAAAATTTATAAATTTAAAAATGTTGCTATATAGGTATAATGGGAATTCCTATATTAAATTTCTTCAATACTAAATAGAGTTTCAATCACTAAATTATGCGTGCCCACCAAGTGTGCCAAAATCGGAATTTTTCTAAGCATTCTGTAAAGAGCAATTAAATTAATTCCGAAAAAATTTCGGATTCTTAAAGTTTTTCCGAACAAATTCTTTGGGGCAGAATATATAAGTTTTTACAAAAACGCTGAAAGTGCCGAATATTTCCCCTCAAATCGACGCGCAAAGAGTTTGTCTATTCTTATCGCTGACTTGCAACAATGGACTGAGCGATTTGCTATTTCATGTGGCACAAATATTGCGTTTCTATATATCACCGTTAGAGCACCCTTTAAAACTTTATTCCATAAAAAACATGTAAAACTCAACCAATCAGATGCAATTTTACACCCAAAAATCGAATTAAATTAAAA
Organism: Dioctria linearis; assembly: GCA_963930735.1. NCBI lineage: Eukaryota > Metazoa > Arthropoda > Insecta > Diptera > Asilidae > Dioctria > Dioctria linearis. Next base: position 295,952,114 of record OZ005741.1, read on the forward strand.
AAATATATTTTCTTGTGTCCAAGTGATATTTTAATCGCTTATAACCCGGGGGCTACACTGCCATGCTTCTTGCCCGTTTAACCTCTACTGCCATGCTGGCAGCTCAGCTTTCAGCGAACTTGCATGATGAAAACCCATGGCAGCTGAGATGATAGTAATTTGACATTATACAGTTTTCAAGATGGCGAAAAAGAAATGCTTGAGAGAAATTGATAAATTTATACTGTAAAATGAGATTTTCTAGGATCATTTGCATTGCATCATTTACCAACAGCTTCCCCTTCATTTTTTCTTGGGTTTTTATCAGCCTGCTACTTTGCTGCTTTATTGCTATAATTTTCCAATATACGCAAGACTTTACGCAAGCGAACTGCCTTCTGTTGTCAAGTTTAAAATCGCGATGGTAGGGACGCTTAGATGCAAGCTGTACTATCTCGTGTAACCCCCGAATAAGGAATTAAACTCATTCCGACTTTAATTTTCAAAAGTTATTCTTAACTGAATCCTGCGCATAGGCAATAGAGACGGAGCATGGTAAACACTATCTTTACCTTATTCTTTCTGCCGTGATTGCATCTGCAGCCAATATAAAAACATCAAATGGCATAATAAAACGTTTGGTAAGAAATATTTTGTGTTGGTAGCTCCAACTCTGCCATAGAGCGAAAGAGAAAACTGTAAAACTTGTCCCATTCTTTCCTATAGGAAAATGGCAATACTCTCAGTCCATTGTTATAAGTCAGTGATTCTTATGAATTCCGAATGATTTTCTAAAGAAAAATTTCAAGCTTCTTATCTGAATTCCGATTGAAATTCTAAGGAATTCATACCAAATTCTCAGAAATGTATATGCAAGCGTTCCGAACTGGTAAAAACTCAAAAATGTTTTGACAATGTTTTAAATAAGTCGTATTCTTTTCAAATTGGATATGTTTAGGAAATAATAATGACGTTAAAACATTTTTAAGGTTTGGGTTTTGCCAGTTTGGAAAATAAAAGATTGCCAAGATAAAAACGATAAATATTTATATTTTGTACGTTTTTATTGAATGGAATTTTTTAATGCACTTATTTTAGGTTAACTAAATCTGTCTTTTACATTATAAAATACTACTTTCAGGCGCTTTTCTATGTCGTCCATGCTACCTGATGAATATAAGGTAAGAGCCGCTTCTGTAATAAAACAATTATATTAAATGTTTAACAACATTTAACTGCTATTTTCAAATACCTTTGAAATCGAAGACTTTGATATTTTAATATTTTGCCCCAGTTCCTTAGCACCTTCGTTGGCATCATAAGGTCTTGAACGATCTCTTGATGAAAGTGGTCAGAGCCAAGAGTTAAGAAAAATATGCTTTCTGCAAATTATAATAATAAAACTTTTTCACTGTTAAGAAAAATTCCATGTGCACCAATGCTTCGGCAGCTTCTACTCTATTCCACTTATTTTCTAGACTAAGATCACTTCTTTTCAAATTGTAGGCAACGAAGGAAGCATATCACTAAAGTTGAAGGGTGTCTTGCTCTTTGTTCAAAGCCTTCATTTCCTCCTTCAAATGGAACTTTTGAATAGCGAACAGGACAGAATGATATTGGGCTCGAAGCACTGGGTTCCTTTGGGACTGATGAAGTACGGCAGCGTTTATAGATCTTTAAGAGCTTGTTTCACCCACCTGTCTTAACATGCTCTGTACCATAATTTATTGACGCAATTAAGAAAAGAACTGAAATATTTATTAATATTAATTCAACTATACATTACTTTACACCTTTCCAACTCTTCAGAAAATCGTCATCCACTTTCAACTAACTCTGAACAGATAATAACAGTGCAACTCAAGCTTAATAAATGTTTCGGAAATGCCTTCAAAATTTAGAAAGAAAGCAGTGAAAAATCCGAATTCACACTTCTATAAAGGTTTTTTCTGAATTTTAATAGTTTTCTGAATACCACTCCAAAACTTGAAAAAGCCCTGAAGCTCTGGCTCCTTCGCATACCTTCCGATTTTGTTCTTACCATTCCGAAGATCCGCATTTGGCATACTTGGGCGCTATGAAAATCTCCTGGTTTACTACGTCTATGACTAAAACTAACACATCGATGCAGTTCTACTACATGAACAAAGTTTTTCTTGCTCATAGCCTATCCTTTTTGCTACATAATCTAAGACCCCAGCGCACTTTTTTTTAATGAAAAATATATTTAAAAAATAAAAAAATAAATTTTAAATAATAAAGAGTAAATAAAAAATTTAAAAAGAAAGTTAAAATTATTAAAATAAACGGGCAACTTTAGCTAGTTGATTTAAATGTTTTGCTTTCTGAATTAAAATTTTGTAAAGACGTGAATTTTGTGTACTGTGTACATAAACATTTATATCATTTTATTGACTTTACTGTAAATGGAATTGTTAGAACTAACTGATCATTCAGTGAACTGATATAGAGCCTTTAAAAACTAACTAACTAAACAAGTAGTTATTGTTGAAAAAAGAACACAAAGTTGAAATTCATGTAAATGTTTATTTAAAAATCAATATTTCAATTTTAAAAATAAAATATTGTAATTTTAAGGAAACATGTTAGGGAAATGCAAGATAATTAGCGATTGCCATCCAGCAATGACACCATCAGTGAAAGAATAAATGCTTTCGTCAATGAAAATGGCTACAATACCTACATTTTGATCGAGATCATTACTACTTACATTGCGATGTCATAGTGCGGTAGCCATAATGGCTACATTCTGCATTACGTATGAATCAATGTTTTTACTGATTACAAAATATGCACGCCTCATTAGAGAAATAAGCTTGCCTTCATTGATGCTTTCATTTATGTCCTATGGAACCCCCCCCCCCCCCCACCTATGCGGTGAATTTAGTTAGAAAACACAATGTGGTTCCGGACTGTAGAGTGAGATGTAAAAGTAGACGATTTTCGTATTGTACGGACACAATGTGTAGCTGACGCCAGGGTTTAATGCTTGTGCTGGAGCATACTTTTCCCAATTTTTAATTTAAGCGATTCTGCGTTATCAGAGACAATCTCCGGCGACGGCTGGACATTTTCTTGTCTTCTTATGAGTAGTAATAGTGGGTATAAGGGCCTATCTACATCGAGAGCTACATGCTGCAAGCTTCAAGCTACAAATTTCGGTGTGCACATATGGCGTGCCGTAGAAACTGCTACATAGAGAGCTTCAAGCTACATGAAGCTATAGCTGATTTTAGGCAAATTTCTAATTTGGTAGCTGTAACTGCAATAACACCAATATGATAAGTCATGTTTCATATCAAAAACATTCTGCGGTTACGATTAGTCAATACGGATAAAGGGCACGTATAGTGGAAAAAATAATTAATTTTATGCAAGAAATACCATTATACCGTAAAAACTTGAAAAACTCTCGAAGAAAATTTCACTCTATTCATGTTAAGTTAACAGTATGAATGTGAATCTTGTAGAGCGCATTATAGCAGATTGTGCTTCATGAAGCTGAAATAGAGCTTTCTGTAGCTTGTAGAATGTCTTTGAAACGTGCACGAATTTTTTAGAAATTTCTTGTATCTTTTTATAGTGTCGAAAGGTCATCTCATACCTATCGCAGGAATGATAAGTAATTTTGCAATACATGTACATATACAACCGATGATTATGATGCTTTTATATTTTTGTTCCGTCGATTACTCGTCGATACGTACATACCGTTAAGGAGTGCATACTGTACCTTAAAACTTTTTGGATATTCTCGAAAACCGTTAGTCTTACGAAAAAAAGTAATATAATGTTTTTTATAGGTAATTTTCTAAGCTACAAATTTCATAACTACTATTTTTTCCATAAAAGTCACCGTTAACTAGATATTCATGAAACCCCGTTTTTTGTGGACTTTTGCCCCGCGTGTCATTTTTAGCTGTTCATCGTACATGTATCGACGGAGACTTTTGGTATATTGTTTAGAACCACGAAAGGAAGGATCGTGCAAAAATCCAACTTTCCGAAGTTTAACCTATGTTTTGTCTATATTCCCTGAACTATTAGCTGTGATATACAAAGCGCGGGCTGCTTATACAATTTAGAACAAACTGCATCTTCAGATACAAATGTTTTTTGTTTTTAAGGCCATTCCCTTTAACTCGTACACGAATTTGTCTGTCTATTTATATATTTCTTTTTTACTATTTTCGACACTCTCGTAGACCCACTTTACGTCATCACAGCGAGCTGAAATTTGGCACACAGGTTCATATCGCGTGACAATTGAATCTATCAAAATTTGAACAGGAAATTTCCATGGAAAACCCGGAAAATCGGGAAAAATCATTTGAAAATTTGGTACAAATTTGATTAGTGATAAATCCGTTTCAGGAAAAATCCAGAATTTTCCGATTTTTCCGAAAAAAAATTCCGGAATTTTCCAATTATGCAGGATCAGGTTCCCTATCAACTGGCATCATTACTTTGTCTCCGACAATGGTGAAAACTTGCAGAAAAAATCGAGGAAAATTCATGTAAAACGCTTTTCCGGAGTTTTTCAGACCAAGAAAGCGTTTGAGCGTTTTGCAACCTAATGAGTTGCATAAAGTTGCTTTTGTGGAAAACTCCGCGGAAAACCCGAAAAAGCGGAAAATCATCGGACAAATTTTCATCGATATGATTAGTGATAAATCTGTTACAGGAGAAATGCAGAATTTTCCAATTTTTCTGGATAATTTTCCGAAAATTTCCGGAATTTTCCGACAAAAAAGTTTTGTGAGCTATGCGGAATCATTTCTTTTCCGTCCTACAGGCATCAATACTTTCTCTTCAACAATCAAAAATTTCATAGTAATAGGAAAAGTTTGTGGAAAACATGGAAAATCGGGAAAATTCATGTTATCTGGGATCAAGTTTGAATACAGCTAAAAAGCGCTGTTTAAAACATAATTTGAATTTCAGAAAACCGTTGCAGTACTTCAACGATTTGATACTCGAAAAATTTTTGTTTTCGGATCGGCACCAAACATGACTTAAAAATTGTTTTAAAATATCTCCATGCAGCACGTAATAACAATTTAGTTAACATAAAAAAGGCAGAAAATAAAATAATTAAAAAAAGGAGTTTTCAAACAAAACTGAGGCCCAGCCGCATGAAAAAGTAGAAAATAAACCTTTCTTCACACACAGAGGTGGACCCAAATTTTATTCGCTGACAATCACCGATATATTTCAGTATGATCAATCAGAGGTAATAAGTGATTTGATTCATGAAGAGAAAGAATATTCAAGAGAAATGTCCCAATCAAAAAATCTGAGTCCACCTCTGTGTCTGAAGAAAAGTTTATTTTCTACTTTTTCATGCGGCTTTTGTTTGAAAACTCCTTTTTTTAATTATTTTATTATTTAACTTTTTCTTGTTATTTTTAGTATTTTTTTAGAAGAATATTATCGATAAATGCGCTCCATTTGTTCATTTTAGATAATAATAAGTGAATTTAAGTGAGACAGACAATTGGTTGAAGAATAAATAACTCATTCACATTGTAAAACATATATTTTTTCCAGTTGCTCAATCCCAGCTATAAAAAATTATATAATAAGTATTTTAGGAACGTCGTCTATTAACACACTTACGATGAATATTTAAAAAATATTCCATATTCCTATCTTTATATGAGATCATTATTTATTCCTATTTTCAACTCTAATGTACCTGCACTACATATTCCTGTACTGCACCTGCATTAAACATTACTAAATTTCGAATAAAATAATAATAATTTTCCCAGTCTTAAAACTATCACGTAATTTTTAACATTGTGGAAATCCCAATTTGATTAGATACTATACTAAGTAAGAGTAAATCCTTTTATAATTGAACTGGTATTAAGTAGACTAAATTTCGCAGCCTTGCATAAATACTTATGAGAAAATCGAACAATGCAACAATTATGGCTCGCTCTAAAACTAACTAGTTACCTTGCATTGGCATTATTTTCCGATTCACATGTACGCGTGAAATTAGTATTTCAGTATAGCGAGGTCAATCTACAATTTTGAAACAGTTCAATGATATTTTAACCAAGCACGCTTTTTGAGTTAAGATCTATTCCAAATTTAAGAAAAAAACAACAAAACATATTTTTAATTAGAGAATAGAAGAAACCCCGGACGAGGCGGTTGTTTTTTCTTCTTGTATTTATGATTTAATTTAGAATCTTTAAAAATAAAACATCTTAAAAATTCTTCTTTCTCTATCTTGACCGATTCTATTCCTGTCAGGGAAAAATAAAATATTTTTAATTAAAAAATAGACACATTCCGATCAAATGTTTCACTTGCTGGAAGAACTAAAAATAAAAAACTTTTGAATCACGAATATCGACGCTATCGGCATTAACCAAAATAATTCCAATCGAAAATACCTAGTTCCAGATTTAGATATTTTATTTGCGAACATTTTTATATACATCCAATGCAGTTGCAGGCATAGCTGTGAGAAGAGTAAATTGACAAAAGCAATATTACATTTTTCTGAACTAGTAAACTTAGCTGAAAAAATTTTCAAAATTCAAAATTGTTTTTGAACATTTGTACGAAGCTGAAAAACATAATTGTCGTAACCGACCAAAATGAAACTGTTCACTAAAGAATTACGGTAAAGCTAGTATTAAGCAGACTAACATCACTTAAAAAGAGTACTGAATAAGGCCACAGTGGCAACATGGACATGCCGCAGGATTTTGGCAAAACTTGGGGTCTTAAACCAAAAATGACTCTATGGTCTTACACATCCATTCTAAGACCCATGGTCACATGTGCTTCTTTCGTTTGGTGGCCAAAAACAAAACAAAAGACGACTCATGCCACTTTGCAAAAACTACAACAGCTTGCATGTCTAGGAGTACTTAACTGGTGCCATGCGTACCTGCCCTACCGCATCCTTAGAGGTAATGTTGGACCTACCACCTTTGTATTTGCATGTTAAGAAGGATGCCATCCTCAGTGCAATTAGGTTGCAAGGGCAAGCCTCCTGAGCACAAACAATTTGTTTAGCCACCTGAAAGTCCTCCAAGATTTCATAGAGGACCCGATGGTCAACCCAATTTCAGACGTTATGTCGAAACGCCATAACATTGAAACAACATTTAAGGTGATCTTGGGGAGACCGTCAACAGTGGCACACTGGGATCTCTTAAATGGTATAAGGTTGGGTCCAAAATGGAATGTAGAGCAGGCGTGGGAATATATGGGCCAAGGTGCCATCTCGCAAAGGTACTGGGAACCTCACCGACCATTTTTCAGGCAGAAATACACACCATAGAACTCTGCGCTCGCGAAATAATGAACAAGAATATGCGTGGAGCCAAAACATACGTACTTAATATAAGACAGCCAAGCAGCATTTAAAGCGTTAAACTCGTTCACCTTTGAGTTTAAATTGCGTTGGGACTGACTTACTAACTGTCTTGAAGCAACTGGCCGAAACAAACAGAGTGACATTGATTTGGGTACCAAGGCATGAAAGCATTACGGGCAACGATATTGCGGACCGCCTTGTAAAGGAATGAGCCAAATATTCATTTATTGGCCCTGAAGCTATCTTTGGATACCCACAAAGTCACCTTCTAATTCAGATCAGGCTTTGGGAGAACAGAATTAAACAGGCATACTGGAAAAATACCCTGGGGCTGTGAGAAGTGAAAAAGTTTATAAATAAATTCGCAACAAAGGACAAAAGTATTCCTCATACTCAGCAGAAAGGAACTAAGACTTATAACGGGCCTATTTATTTGGCATTGATTAGATAAATATCATCTTAAATTGATGGGTAAGATCGATAATGAAACCTGTCACTTCCGTATGGAAGACGATGAAACCGCCGAACATCTCCTGTGTGGCTGTGAAGATCTGTGCCCCATAAGGCTAAAACATCAAGGAAAAGCATTCCCACTGCTAGAGGATGTCGAAAAAATGGCTCTAAGAACATCATGTTTTATAAAAGACCTTAAGCTCGAATGGGCACCCTAGAGTATTTAGCGGTAATGTCACAAAAGCTCGTGGTGACTAGATGAGAGGCGGGAGTCCTGACTGCATCCCCCGCTAATAATAATTTTAATAATAATATAAGTATTAGTTTTGTCATTTACAGTAATCCGTACGAAATTATCCTTAAAAAACTCATTATGAAATGCAAAAGAGAAGTGCATTTCAAGTAAGTCAATGTAACGAAATTTGCCGGAAATGCGATTCCGAATAATGTGCCATTCAAATTTTGCTAAAAAAATACAAAAATGCAACAAATTCGGTTTTTTATTTCATTCAATTAATTTTTCCAGGTCATTTTCAATCATTTCACCACATTTTTCGTCGACCCTTGACAGCATTTCATTTTTCTTAAATACGTTTTTTTTTTCATTTTTCACCCAATCAATCTGCAATGTTCAGCAAAAGTGTTTCTTTTTCCCAGACCTTTCAAAGAATGTGCTTGGATTGACCAATTTCTTCCTTAAACGAAAGTTATGGGCAAAAGTCTAAAAAGGTGGCCAGTCCTGACGATATTCCCCTAGTATTTGATAATTTGATTTAGAATCGTAAAAAAAAAAAAAAAAAAATTAAAATTCTTCTATTCCATCTGATACCAATTCTAATAAAGTTCGAGTCCCGTATGAGACAAGATTAAAATATCAATTCAATAAAAAATTATATTTGCAGATATTCCTTTCCTATTACATTTTATTGTGCCAGTTATGGGAAACATTTCTTCTTGAACAACTCTTGTGCTAATGGTATACTTGTGTAATATTGTGTAACCTTGCCTACTGGGGATTTTATCCATCAACTATTTGTATAATGTTAGAGATATTCTGGCAGATACAGGTAAATGTGAATTGGTTAATTTCTCTGAAGTTAGACTTCCATAATAAGGGAGGATACTAAAAATACTGATGGACTTATTTGGTATAAAATAAGTGGCAAATTGTCTTGAAGATATTCTAGATGTAGACTAACTTTTTCTATATGCGTTTTCAAACTTTTGTCAGCGATTGATGTTTGCCTTAAGTGAAGCATTCAAAAAATTTGCCTGAATCGATCTCTTGTAAAAGTATTTGCATAAAATGGAATATTACTTACTTTATTTTTCCACGTACCCCAAAGAGATCCTTAATGTACCATTTAATACCGTCGCACTTATTTTATTATTTGTATCTATTGTATTATATTGTTTATTAGCTCATTGGTAAAAAAAAGTGTCATTTTCCCAATCGTTATATTACTGTAAGTATTTCTTATCAGTGCATGTTAAACTAATTATCTGATGCAATAAGTTACATTATTTAATAGAAAAAAAATTAAAGCGACGATAAATAAATGAAATAAAAAATAAATTTCTCACATGTCCTCGTATTGGGGCTATTCGTTGTCCGTCTCATAAGTGTTATGTTCTCGCTCTCGGACGTTTCGACCGTTAACGGTACAATGATATAAAAACTCCTCTTCTTGCCGATCACAGAAAAATGTTTATCTTATTTCAACCTTAAGTGGACCTTCTATTTTTCAAAAATCATCTCAAACAAAAACATTTTAGGTCATAGAAAGATAATACCACCAAAAATATGATCTGCACAAATTTCGATTTTTGAAAGAATTATAATGCCGTCCAACTGCTGAAATCCATCAACATCGCTTTTTATAAATATTATCTATAAGAATATCCCCTCTCCTTGTTTAATATCACATTCGAACACTTAAGACAAATCATTTATAGTATAGTTTCCAGATGAAGTTGAACCCCAGTTAGTGCTCATGGCAACGGGAGTTGAGTTAAGCTTCGTTAAATTCATATTAACTACACGAAACCAATCGAGTTGAGTTAAGTTTTGTGTATATATCTTTTACAATAGTGCGAATGGGTGTTATATCTAACAAAAATTTGGCTACTTTATACGAAATATTTCGAGCTGTCAATTCAACACAGATGCAGGCCATGGAAACAGCATCGAGTTAATAATTCGGCCAACAAAGCTTAACGATAACTCAACTCAACTCTAACTCAATTCTGACTCATATACTTTGATTCGAAAATGAAATTCGTATATCGTACTGGATAATGCTATTGTTGAGCAAACACGTTTGTTAGAGATCGTGTACTAGTTGAGTTCTTCCAAACTGTTTAAGGAAATGAAGATTGAAGTTTTGAGAACAATTTCGAACTGAACTGAACACTCAATATCAACCAAAATCAATCGATGTAAAAGAATATTTTCACTTTTGAAAAATTCTCGTTTGGAAATTTCTGTGATGGTTGTAAAAGTGTATGGCTAGGCAAACACATGTTAAATATTGATAAATGAATGAATTTTTTGCGTTACACTCCTTTTTCAGTGCAAATTTACGTCTATTTGACGTAAGTTAGTGCAGTACCTAATTATGGTTAAGTTGAAATTACCTAATATTCAACTTAGCACTTACGGAAGTGGAGAATGAGAAGACGTCAGAGCAAAAGGCGCATTTCCTTGATTTGGTAAATTAATCATAAATTCCACGTCGAGTTTACGTAAATTTTCCTTAAACCCCACCTATTTTCTACCTAGTTTAATTATGTTAATGTAGAAGGAATTTCATTTTCTAAGAATTGTGTGCATATGTTTTCCTTATCAGTTAATATAAATATTATTATCATTTCACAACTCTAATTTGAATAATAATGGAAAGTATTGTTTTAATAAAATATAATAGCAATTATGGACTTAGTAAAAATTAATTCTCTCAGCTTTAAAGTGCTCAGTTTAGAAACGATAAAAACTTTTATTCATAAATATGGTAATAAGTTTTCGAAAAATACCAATGCGCTACAAAAATATTGTATATTAAAAAAGAAAATTTAATTTTTTTAATTATTCTTTGGTTTGCCATTTAGAATCTTGAAATTAATTTGACTATTCTTTAATCGTTCTAAAATTAAGAGATATATATTTAATTGGGTGGTTTTTTCAGTAACTATGGAAAAAATTAAATTAAAGTTGAAATACTCTTATTCGTTTTCTTTATACACGGCATGAATATCCCCAGTTTAAATATGCCCTCTATTGGCTCCACGCGATTGGAACTAAAGGACAGAGTAAAATACTTTGGTATTATACTATGTAGATAAAAAGGTAAACTGGAAACCACACCTCGAAGACAGAGCGAACAAGGCTCTTAGAGTCTTCGCAATGTGCCGCAGAGAGGTAGGGAGGAAATGTGGATTCAAGCCGCGGATGATCCTATGGATATACACTAGTGTTATCCCACCCATGTTAACATACGGCTCTGTGGTATAGTAGAAAGCAATGGACTTCGCCAATCATCGTAAAATATTGGAGAAAATTTAGATAATGTACCTCCTCAACGCAAGCGGCACTCTTAAGTCAACTAGTACCCGGCCTCTGGAGGTTATCCTCAACATACACCCGGTGCAAATACATATTAAGCAGGGGGCGTTGACTGCAGCTATAAGACTGCATCTTATTCTTGGCTGGCTTCACACGGGCACAAGAGTTCCACATGAATCCATCTACTAATTCGTGCAGTCTATCGCACCTGTCATCGACAGGGACAGTGACAACCTCCTCGAGATTATGCTGAAAAGTAATTTTCAATATAGAATTCCATCCAGGACAGAACGGGAATCATATTTTGTGCTTCAACCATTGACAAACCCTATTATAATCTACACTGATGGTTCCAAGTCCGATGAAAACACCGGAGCAGGAGTTTTCAGCGAGGAGCCTCAGATTGAAATCGCCATGCAGCTCGAAAACCACGCCACGGTGCCAGGGCACAGCAACATTAGCGGGAACGAAAAGGCAGACGAGCTTGCTCGCCTTGGCGCAGCCTCGGAGGAACCTACCTTCATAGTTGGGATTGCACGACAACACCTTGTCTCAATGATTTCAAGATGGTAAGACCGCCAACACAGTCGCCTTTGGTTAGAGGACAAAAATCCATGCTTATAGGCAACGATAATTTTTCCTTTAAAAATATTTCACTTAAAATAGGGCATTTAGTCCTAAATTGTGGGATTTTGCCCTAAATAGGCAAATTGACAGAATTGAATGGGGAGCATGATCTATATTCCTAAATTGTGTTTGTAATCGACGCATTCACCAATTGTGAAATAAACTTTGTGTTTCTGTTTACTTTGAAGGCAAACTTACGTAATTTCAACTATGAAGGAATTCGCCAAACGTGCCCTTTTAGTCCAATTTGATTTGAGGCTAACTTCTTTGGTAAATCGGACTTTGAAGGAAAGTCTATACATTTCCTAAAATCTGTCTTCCAAGTTAAGTAAAATTTAGGTAAAAAGTAAGAAAATCTGTCTCAGATTTAAGAAATTTAGCTTATTTATTTCCCTGTTTCTTTTTTATTCCGATGAAATAAATTAAAATGGAATTATTACGTTATTTTTCTCTAATAATTAATTACAAAGTTAATATTACTTTGAAGACCTAATTTAAGGAATTATTGAGTAATATTTCCTATTTTTATTTATCCCATTATAGGAGAATACAGTGCTGTCAGGTTAAATTCCTCAGTCTAGTTTACGTAATTCTAACCAAAATAGGTCGATCGGCCTTCGATGATAGGAAATTCAACCTCCAATTATTGTTGGGTATTATATTCATATCTCTTGGAAGTAACTCAAAAAATATATAAGGTTCTTTTTATTTAATAAATGTTAAGAAAAACCAAGCAATACTTAAAAATGGTGATCCACCAGGACTTAAACATTAAAAAGGGAGGTACCGGTTCAAATTATAAAACTGATGAAAAATTTTCAGTTCATATGTCTAGTACATATGTATATTCGAATCACAGTTATTAATTCTACTTCACTAGACAGTTCAAATTCTTCAAATTCTAATAATGTAACATAAAGGAAAAAGTAAAGATTAAATGAAAAATTCAACAATTTAAAAAGGAAAGTAAAATTACCATTTCAATTATTCCTTGCTACTATTTATCATATATTTAACCTGAGTTTAAGCACATTATCCAGACTTTACCAAACAAAAAATTCGGGTGCTATCTTGAATTCTCGCCGATCCTTTCAGGATCATATTGGTTTCATTGTTAATAGATCCAGCTCTCGACTTTTGGCTTCTTTAAAAGGTGGTCGTGCTAATTTGATGATCTCTATATAACCAAGCATCGTTATTGCAAATTTATTAGGTCTATCTTGGAATGTGCTAGCCTGGCTTGGGTCGATTTTTACTCAATACACATAAATCGCATCGAAGCAGTTTAATATCAGTTACTTGGTTTCTTTCTCCGCGGTATCCCCTGATATGATCTCGCTTGTCTGCCACTTATCTAAAGAAACTTAGGTCAGTTTCGATGGGACCATTTCAGTGTTGCACTTTTTCTGGCAGCGGAGATCTGGAAGCATTGAAGTCCATCGAACATATTTCTGTTATATTCCTTGTATTTTTGGACACACGTATTAAATACATGGAACTGTCGAACGTAATAAATCTTCTTTATTGATATATAGAAAGAAATTCCTTCTTAAACTTTATACAAATAACTTCAATAAAATCTTTTAATTCATTTAACTTAAAAATTTCACAAATAATCGCGACAGTATACTTTGACAGAGCAGATGACAATTCAACTTGAATATGTATTTGTAACACCAAGAAAATATCCAGTGCAAAGTCGGGGAAGTCAGTGCTGCACTTCTCCTATAAAAGTTGTCCCATCGAGCATTTTCAGTGCTGCAATGCTAGAAAAAGTGCAATACTGGTGTTGGACTGAAGTCCTATCGAAATCGACATTAAAATTTATTTCTCAGGGCACACTCGAGAAAAGACCGACTATTTCTAAAATTATCCAGCGAGGGGCAATTCACTCATCTGAGCTTTTGAGCTTTTGTACATTTTCACTCAGAAACCGACGTTTTCTCCACATCTTATCATGTTGTTTTCCTTGATTTTTTTCTCTGTCACACTCTTTTGCTTCTGCTTTTGTTTTGTATTTTTTAATAGCTTTATAATTAGTAGCTTATTTTAAGTAAATGGTATTTTTTTTTATATTATTAATCCAAGCTTCATGGATGCCCTATTATGTAAAGCACTGCATAGCTTGAAGGAAATAAGATAGGATTAGGGGACATAAAGAGAGTGGCTCAGTGGTGCAGGTGCTGTTGTATGTCAATCCGAAACTATCGCAGATTTTATGTCAAAAGAAAGACAGAAGATGGTAGATTATTCCTCATTCGCACAGTTCAGAATCAAAAAGCATCACGAAATTTTACTGTACGGCCGTAAGTATCTTGAAGGGTAAAAGGATGAAATTGTATTATCACTAAATAAATATTGGCAACAAATAAGATTAGTAATGTATCAGAACCAAAATTTCTAAAATTAACAGAATGTGAATCTGCGATACTGCAATTAAATGCTAGCAAATCGAGTACAATACTTCCCATATTTTGTTATCCAAGGTACAATTTCTGTTCAACTCTGTTCAACTTTCGATTGTCCGATTTAAACTTTATGTTTCGCGTTGACATAATTATTCAGTTTGTTGTGCGATGGCAAATTGTTCCATTGACTATATTGTGGTTAGGTTGTATGAAAGGAACGGGATGGAGATTTTTGGATGATTTATATTCGAAGATTACCCGTTATGCACTTTTAGTATTGTTGCATTATTATGTGTTGGAAATTTCACACGACAAAAGATCGCACTCTCCAAATTCCCACGATATTATGTGAACTGTTCCAAAATCCTCCCGTTCACCTCTCTGGTCATTTTGGTTCCATAACAACAATGATGAGTTCCCTTGTTGCCAAAAAAGGTAAATCTGTCGCCCAGGTAATAAATATTTCCCGTTTCTGTGTGGATGAGGTGGATGGGTAAGTTAAGTCTGCTGCATGCCTTTGGGTAGGTAGGCTGCCGACCAGGTGGTTGGGATATTGAGAGATCTTCTCGAGTTAGGTTCTAAAATGTCCTCGATTGTAATACTTGTACTTTCATACAAGCTAATATTTGGGCGCTATCATCAGAGGATTCTTATATAGTCCCGTACAAGCCCTCAGGATCCTCTTCTCCAGAGTATCGATTTTCTTCATTTACGATTACGAGAAGGTATGTGAAATATTAATGGTATTTACTGCTTATCCTCGACTTCAAGAGAGCTTTTAAAACTATCAGCACAGATACTTTAATTTAAAAATTGGAAAGATATAACATGAAGGAGAGAAGGCTATAAGCTTTGTTGAACAATGTAATGCTTTTAATTTTACGTTGTAACAAGTACACTCATACGATGTATATCCTACAAACAATGTAATGGTTGAATATTAAGTAACAATTTAAGTTAAAGGACTACATTTTTGTCTTTAATGTTAACCCTTAACCACAGACGCCCGGTCCCAGAGACTGCTGGAAGTCTAACTCTTTTTATATCATTGCCACCGTAAGCTATTCAGGTCTTGTTTTTGCAGTATCTTCTTAGTGTTTAGCTCTCTAGCGACTGCTGATGACGTAAATACGATGATTTCTGTTATCATTGTGGATATGTGTATATAGCGGTCTGTGGGACCCACGCGCCTGTGGTTACGTAAGTATTTTTGTGTATAAGGAGGGCCCATCTTGAGTGAAATTCTGTTCCTAGTACAAGCCAATTCACGAAAGGAATAAAAGGAAGTGATACAGATTTTGAGAAAAGGGTGTTTAGAAATCTATAGAAATCCATGAAGCAAAAGCAATTTGAACATACCTTGCAGGTTTCCTGTAGCCAACAATTTTTAATGTGATTTTCTGAATTTCAGGTGGAATTGATCTTAATTCAATGAAATAAATGGATTTTTCTTATATTTTTTTGTTATTTTGTTTCCTTTATTTCTCTATATTTAAACCCTTATAATTTTTATCAACTTTCTACTAGTATTACGTGAAAATTTAATAAATAAAAGAAAAAAGTTAAAACAAGTTAAAAGAATTATAATTTTTAGCTCCCATTTGGTGTTATAAATTTCAAGATTTTATTTATATTATTCATCTTTAAGCCAATTTAAATAACGATGCGTCTGTGGTAATATGACAGATTAATACGTCTGTAGTTATGGATTAAATACAAACGTTTTCCAGTATATATTCACAAGAGCATCTGCAAAATGTAAGTAAAATACAACCATATAACTTAAGATCAGTGGATAATTTCAGGCTTGAAAGATTCGAACCAAAACTCGATAATGTGCCCAAGTGAAATTAGATTTGAACATGTTTTTGTAAATTTATATTTATAAATAAGAAAGGTACCATTCCCAGATCAGAAGCACAAACTGTATAGTTAGTAAACCGAACAATACCACAACAATTCAAAAAGGAATTATATACAGCAATAACAGTTACGCTGATTAATACAATATCATAACTGGACTTCAAGATAACTTAGCTTTCAACTAAGTGAACGAATATAAATATCTACATATATTTTGAAAGTAACCGCAGCAAACCCAAACCGGTAGCCTCTAAAACTGCAGGGAAATTTGATAAGTTTTCCCAATGGATGGATATTCATAAATTTCCTTTTTTTTTTTTTTTAAACCAAATCAATTTAAAATTTCCAATGAAACAGCTTAGCTAAAATGAATGCATCTAATATTTACCTACTGTATTATATGCATTGCAGAAATTAATCTTCTACATGTTATAGATGGCAAGCAAATCACAGTCCAAATAATCCCATAAAATTCCTTAATATAACCAAAACTGCAAAAAATTTTTTGTTGAAAATTAATTTCCTAAATTAATCATAAGTCAATAACCCCGAATCGAATTCAATAATCAGAAAAGTTCTAATAAATTCAGTATCAGGAGATTGCCAAATATTGATAGCAATAATCAGGAGATTGTTTCATTGATTCACAATTTGATTAGCGTACACAATTGCTTTATCCGGAACTCCAACTTCAATTCTCTCTGTTTTTCAGTTCGCCAAACCTGAAGAGCCTTGTTTCATCCTGGTCCATAAATCACAGCAGGGGAATGGGATGAGCTATTATCTGCCTCTAGAGAATCTGAAGGGACAGAAGTACCACTTGTCGCGTGTTGCTTTTCTTTGACTAAATTATGCGAAAAGAATTTACTCCAAGCAGTTGATGATTTATGGTCACTGTAATGTGGCTTTTACTTCAGACACCATTTCCGTATCCATCTTTTTAGACGCTCAAAGTGGTGTGATGAGGGGAAAATCGATACAAATGAAAAGCTTATCACATCTGAAATTCTTTTTCCTTTCTATACTTTGGTAATGTCCTGTCAGTCAGTAGGTTACAAAAAAAAAAGGTAAAAGTATATAAATGTACTATTTTGGATAATGGTGAACCATCCAACTGTAACAGATATAAAGTTGCTATTCCTCTTTACGGATTTTTATATTCAGGTCAAATCCAGAGATCATTAGATAAATTCAGCTACATTACCATAAAAGTTTTAGATGTAGGTAAGTCAACGGAAATTTCATAGAATAATAAGGCTATTAAGGATATTCAGGTGGTTCTTCTGGTGTTTACAAACAAAGATCATAATAACAATACCAAAATATTACAGGTTTATGGGCGGCATGATGGTATTCAAAAATTCAAGAATTCTGTTTTATCATACAATTGCAATATCGCTCACACTTATTGGATTATATTTATCTTTCCTTTTTGCATTTATTCAAGGTGGAACTAGATTTATTCCACTGAAGCAGCATTTTACTGGAGAGTTTGTACAGTTCTATAGTTAACGCGATCTTTGCTAAAAGTTTACGTGTAGAAAATTCCGAATGAGTATGACGTAATCTCAACTGAACTATTGACAGATCAAACTGATTAAATTTTTAAGAAATTCAACAACATAATTAATGTAATAAAGACTGAAATAAAATCTTGAAAAATTGTCCTATTCTGTGATCCTTTAGAAAAGACAGAATATAAGGATGTATTGCTGAATTTATATAGAAAAGGAATAGACTCTGTAGTAGATAACGATGAGCGAATCTGATTTTCCGCTCACTAAAATCTACTTCAGACACATTGTAAATTTATATATTTCAGTAAAGCATGTAACCGATAAAAAATTTATTTCAAAATAATCTCCCTATCACGATCACTGGTTTAAATAGCTTTTGAAGCATCATCCTGATATATTCCTATATAAAAGAACTAAAACAGTGGCAACGTGTCAGAGCAAGTGATCTCTGATTACATGAATAGCTTGGTGGCAATTTTTGGAAGGCGTCCAGCCAGAAAATATTTCAAACTATGACAAGACAAATCTGTCTGATTATCCTGGAGACACAAAAATGCTTTGTAACCGGGGTGCCAAGGAATATTTGCAAAAGCAGCAAAATATCATAGTCAAACATGTTATCTGAAACGTTAACTGAATCATACCCCTGTATAGAGAGCATTGTAAGTCCGAACACTTGTGGTCCTTATGGAAACAGAATATACCAAATGAAGCACACTCACTCAAGGCACGATTGCTTTGATGGCCGACCTTACATTCGAAGATTTGTTCAGATCACAGATGTTACCCATTTTGAAAAAAATGTGGCCGAAAATAAGCATTATTTTAGATTTTTCAAAGAAAAAAATTACGTAGAAATAATGATCTGATCTTCATTTAAAGACCAATCTTATCCTCATTAAGTGAACTTTCAATTTCTGGCGTAATTCTAAAGAGTGTAGCCAATAAAATAAAAATTTCACCACAGTGCATGGGCCTGGTGAGCCTGGAACCAGAGACCAGCGATACGAGGCCACCTAGTGACAGTGTTTGTAGCCCCAGTATTTTTTTAATTTGTCCATATTTTCATGACTTCCAAATTCTACTAGTAATGAGAACAAATTTGTTATACTGTTGGTTCATGTTAACATAATACTGGCGGCTCTGTCTACCTAAGGTTATTCCCTAAATCATTGAATTACCACACATCTAAACTGCCTCGCACTATCGGGACTATGCCTTTATTTAAATACGACATTCGGACGGAGTTTCCCCTTAGGGCCACTTTATGATATCTTTCTTCTCGGGACTGAAAAAAAATCAGTTTACTTGCTTTTGAACTAGCAATATTTCCCCGATTTGTGTTTCCTATTCTTTTTTACGTTATTATACCTGTTGATAACACAAAGTATCATGTAGGAATTCCCAAAAAGATAGACATAGACATGTAATACTTCTGGAGAATAGATTTTCAACACTCTTGAATCATCTCATCGATAAAATGTCTTCAAGTTTATGTAACAGCATTCAGTCAGGTTTCAGAAAATACGGAATTTTTCCAACTGACAAGCAGCAACTACTGAAAAGATTTCCAGGTAGAAGTAATGCAGAAGAAATTGATGAAAAAAAATTCCAGCTAAAAAACAATTAAAGAAACTGAAGCAGAGCCTCGGATAGTCAAGTGGAGAGGTTATATAGATTATGGAGTCCATATGCGCCCAAGGAGACTGAAGAAGTTAAACAAATAGTGCAATACACATTCACAAAATGAGATTGCTTATTCGAAATATTTCCTCGTAAATATAGTGAAAAATATACATTACGACAAAACTACCCCAGCCCTGGTTACTTTGGCGCAAGCTAAAAAAAAGTAAGTAGCTGTTTGAGAGATATTAGTAAAATAGCGACCTCGAATCTTTAGTACATTTATACTCTTTCCTTTTTGAACACTTTAAAACATTTCTAACTCAATTAAATGAGTGTAACAAATAAAAATATGGAATAAACTAAAATACTCAGATCGAAATTGTCACCATGGAATTCTTGTAACAAAAATGATGTTTGTGCAAGAGATTTTAACCTAGTTGAAGTCTCAGAGGAAAAGATTTTCCATGTCAGACGAAAACAGGGAAGATATACTTTTGTATAAAAGTGGACATTCCTTTTCAAATGAGGATTAAGATCTTCACAAAAGTACCCCATTCCATGCAAAAAACAAATTAATCTAAATAAAGTCGAAACCCCGTTGATAACTATTAGGTAACAAAACTTTCGCTTACGCCGCATACGACATTCATATACATACATACATACATGCATACATATACATATTTTTTCCCTAGATATTAAAGCTTTTTTCTACATATATTAGACAATAGAACTCAAAAGCAAATGTAGAACCGCATTATTGCATAATAACAAGCAGGCAAAAGTCTGAAAAGCACTGTAAACCGTCCTTTGCCCTATATTTCAAAATCTAATGTCAAATTTCAAAAATAACATTCATCACAAGCTCTGTGTAGGTAGGTACTTAAGTGGAAATACTCATAGCCCTTCTGCTAAATTATATCTATAGAAACATCACGTGAGCAACGTGATTTCGATCCATTCATATATCCAACATCAAAATTGAGGATATACTAGGTACCCACCTATACAGAGTTCTTAAAAAACTTTCATGGGTTGAAGGACATCGCTAAAAAAAAATTGGGACAAACTACCTCAATATTCATCCACCCTATTGAATTGAATGTGTTCTATATATACCTATATACGTTTAATACATATATATATATAGGTAGCGGATTTTTGGCTAAAATGTCGAGGGGAAAACGAATATCATTATCCCACCACTGCCACCACAGCCCGCAATCTCCCGCCAGTAATCTATCCTATATGCCGACAAACTTAAACCATAGTCGCACCTACTTTACCCTCCCTTCCCCATATATAGTATGGTATATACATACATACATATATCTAGTAAGGCATAAGCGCAAACATACAAATTGCATAAAACAAGGTTTACACAGATTTATCAAATGCAATAAAGCGAAAGCTCACCAACCCAAAAGAAATAGCTTCACAAAAACAAACAGAAAAAGGGGAACCGAACAACAAATACAGTCGGGGAGATGATCCATTCCAATGTTTGGTGGCAGCGGCGGGAAATGAGAGCTTTTTTTTCACCTGCGGCCCTGACCAGGTGAAATATAGTGCAGTTCGTTGACCACCTGTCCTAGTTAGTTAGAAGAATTTAAAGTTTGCCCCTACATTCATCCATACAGTCAACTCGACCAGTCTTTCAGTTATTTAAGCTCTCGAAGAAAATTTCTCCGTGAGCAAGTCATCCCTGATATTTTATGAAAGCGAAAGACCCAACAAATGTACAACGGATGAAGGGCGGAGCCGGGCAGAGGAAGTCAACAATTTTACTATAGAGAACGTACCAACCTGAAAGTGCACTATTTACTTACTGTCTCTGAAATTTTACGTAAGCTCGTGGCCTGTGTGAACTCCCAGCTGTTATATGAGGGTGGCAATTGGATGGCAAAACATAAGTAGTATACAACAACATTGTAGAAAGTCCCAGTGGAAATGTCGTTGACTACAAAGTTATAAAAAAAAAAGTCAGTAAGGTAGGTTATAGCGATTGCTGCGTAGCATGCAAATTCTCGTCTTTATGTTATTTCTGGGCTTTTTTCCGGTGGCAAGCAAAGAATGTTGTAGGGTAAGCGATTTGGGATTACGAAAGGTGCTTTTTTATCCGAATTTTATACCAAAATACATAAATAAATTTATCTGCACACATATACGTATGTATACAGGTTTTAGTAGGATCAATGGTAGGGGAGGGAGGAGAGTAGAGAACAATCAGCTCAATAAAGTTCCAAGGGCAAATTTACCTCCCTCCTTTTTTTATACTTTTTGAATAAGTGGGAATAATTAAAATATCTCTTCTTAGTCGCGATGAAAAATTTATGGTAATATTAATGCTGGGCGAAATTACTCATTTATGATATGTAAATTTTTATCGATTGCAATTAGGTATATGCTTTTGAGCGCCAATATACATAGGGTGGGGCACTGTATACCCAGAGTATATACATAGAAGTTGTTATAATGTTCTATCCAAATCCAAAAATAATCATGAAAGTTTGGTAAGGGAGTCTTTGAATTGTTAAAATTAAATACCTAAACAGAATGATTATGCGGAGAAGTATGGTTTATACTTAGTTGGGGTAAGAAACAGGTAATTATAGGAATATTAATTGCAAGGAACCTATAATATTTTAAAGGTTAAACCTTTATCGAATATTATTCAATCACAGAACACTGAATGATCGCATAGACAAAAAATATTACCAGATGGTGAAATTATATGGGAATTATTTATTTGCAAATCTTCAAGTGCTTCTGCATACATTTTATATGAGTCTACCTAAGATTTGATTGAATACAAAGAATTTCTGTATTTGTATAAGAAATATCTTGAAAATTTCCTTCTAGGGCTGCATTTCCAAAAGTGATTATATGCATTTTTAGAAAAATGTTTCCTGAATTAGATTGTTATGCTAGCACTACCGGAAATCTTTCATCTTAAATTATATCATTTCCAAACTGATTTTATTTCGCTGAAAATTCGAATCCAACATATTTCTATATTGATTTTAGTTTCAAAAGACAACAGCTCTTTTCGATTCGAAAACCGGACATTTAGCTAATAGTATGTGTTTAGATATAGTTCTAATATAATAGAGCACATCCAACATATTCTTCTTGTAAACATACATATATCCAAGGATCTGTATCATAAGTAAAGGAAAAGGAATATCAATCATGATGAGATCAGTTCCCCTCTTTTTTATCTTCTTCTCCTTCCCTTTTTATCTTCTTCTTCTGACCTCTTCTGTTCTTCTTCTTCTTCTTGCCTTCTTGGCTCTTCTTCTTCTTCTCTTATAAATGGGAGCTGACGTTTCTTCTTTCAGTTTTTGAAATGGATTAAAACACCTAATAGTAGCAATTTTCTTTTCATTTCTATGCTACATAACTACTATAACTCAACTCTTTCTCAACACGAACTCATTTTTCGTCTATTTATTGATGAAAATGAAGGTGTTCCTAAACGATCTGCCAAAATTCTAGATATCTGTTAATTTTTATGGGCAGATATCTGCCCTACTGATTACACACGGGGCAGATATTCGGCCAGATTTCATGTGGCACAAAGTTGTCAGATAATTTTTGGTCAGTAATCTGGCATGCGTCTGTCTTTACTGATTGCATGATCTGCTATTTTTTATCTGGTCAAATACTGCTTTTATCTGACAAAGATCACATTCCTTGGAATTATATGGCGCTCAATTTCATCTCAATGTGGACGACATATGCTGGGGTCCTAGGGGCAGTCTTGCGTCTCTGATTTCTGATATTTATGTTGTCCAGAGTTTCAGACTGGTGTAATGTGAACGGGCTCAATCTGAACCCGGGAAAGACACTAGCTATTATATATTCAAGTAGGTATTACACTGTTCCGTCAGCTACTCTCTCTCTCCTATTTCTCGTATTGGTCAACACATATCATTTTCATCTGATCCAGTGAAAACTCTTGGATTATTAATGGACCAGACACTCACCTGGGGTTCTCAAGTTAATCGTATTTACTCTCTGGTCTATTTTGGTCTGCGGTCGCTATATTCTATTTTGGTTTTTATCCCTGAAGCGATTCGAGCTGGACTTGTCCTGGCCCTGATTCTTCCTCATTTTGTTTTTTGCAGATGTTGCTGTTTCCTTTCCTGCAAATGCACTTTCAAAATTGTCTCGGCTGCTTAACGCCTATGTGAGATATGTTTATAAGTTAAATAAGCGAACACATATATCGGCTCTAGATGAGGAGTTTCTACCTTGTACACATTCCAAGTTCCTTGAATTCAGAACCTTGTGCTTTATATTTCAAGGATCATTCTTCGCCGAGCAGATGGAATTCTCTCCCCATGGAGATTAGAGAATCTGCTACCATGGACTTAATTAAAGATCGGGTCATTGAGTACTTTAATAGTATCCAGTTGCACGTCGCTATTAATATCCCTCAGTTCCCTCGTTTGTTGTCCTATTGGAAGATCGAGGTTATAATTTTAAGGCTCTCTGATGCTGTACAGTATTCAGTCTGTGCAATATTAGTTATGGTTTTCTTCCTTAATGGAGTCTGACTCTTTAATATTTAATTTTTAAAGCATTTAGTTAATTTTATAGTTAGTCAGTTGTGATATTTCAAATGTCCTCATTTTTCTATGTGCACGGTAAGGCTGCTTTTTATTTATTATTATCTGAATTTGATCCTACTTATCCGAGTTCTTGGTATCGGGTGTTGATTTTTCTATTTATGGTACTGATGTGCGAGGTTATATGTTTTAGGTCTACAGCATACATCTCTCTAATTGTTAGTTATTAATCTGGATGAATAACTATTGGTCTCATTGAATTTGTTAACCGTAGTATTTATTTTAAATCCTTAATTTTTATATTTATTATTCTGTTTTGGTAATCTTAAGTTGCTGCTGTAGTTTATTGAAATTTGTTAACCGTAGTATGTACTTCAAATTTTTAATCATTATTTTTATTCTGATAGCTTTAGGTTTCTGCTTCGGATAACTTAATATAGCTAACCAATTAATTAATTATAGTAGCTTTACATTTGTGATAATTGACAGATTCAAGACCGGTATTTGGGCCGATTGAAGTTCTGTATCTATGAACTGTATAAATTTCTACTTTAGTTTTTGTTTAGCTAGGACTGATGGGTTTGACACCCACTGCTGTTTATTGTTATGGTTCTTAAGTTAGTTAAACCTTCTTTCTTATAAGTCTTAAGTCTCTATATAATTTCTTTTTATATGTGAATACTTTTATTTGTCACACTGGCTGTTAGATATGTTATCTCTACCTACTTGAGTACCTGCTTAAACACTTTAAGTGTGTGCTAAATACCTTCATTTTTATTATTTTGCCAATGCATCTGCTTATAATTAGTTATAACCACATTCGATCTACGTACCCACCATTTATGGACGTGGCGTTGGCCAATAGGTGTTTCAATAACGCGTTTTTGTATTGTATTGTATTGTATTTATATTATACAAACCTTGTACCAACTTATCTCCTGCATTCTGTTCTATACTCCAATCACTACGTGCACAAAACTATTTTTTTAATGATTAAACTCGACAGATATCTGTTCAGTACAAAAATTGTCTGGGCGGATTGGCAGACGTTGTTCCAAAATTATCCAGATAGAATTAGTGGTTCTGGACATTTCTGAGTGCCAGACGTTATGGCCAAATATCTATCTACATCTGCTACCGTGGTTACACGTATCTACTCGCAAAATTGGGCAGATATCTGGCATAATGTCAGATCGTTTAGGAACACCTTAAGAAAACTGCTCGCATTTAAATACAGTTCAATACTCATACGATGAATATAACATGCAGTAGATAGGTGGGATTCTATAAGCAATAATATCTTTTGATCCCTTTGAGATCCTATAATGAAACTTTCCACAAATATAGTCATAACCGTAGGCAATAACTGTAGAAAAAACTGAGTTTTTAGAAATCTAGGTTTCCAGAATATCGAAGGTTTACTGACGGACATTTCAATTTTTGTTTTTTTTTTTTTTTTTCAAAAGGATGAAACTTCCCCATTTTTAAATATCAAAGAATATAAAAACCGATCAAATACATTATTTTTCAAGCAGTATTTATTCCTAAAGTAAGCGTTTTCTTGCAAAACGGATAAATTATTGTTTTTCATTTCACATGCAGGCAAAACTTTCTGTCAAGCTTCATCAAAATTTGCTGAATTTTTGTCCAACGATATGAAAATAGAAAAAAAAACTGGCTGATATCTCGAAAACCATTAGTACTATCCACAGGATGAATAAAAAGCATCCCTTATAATTTAAAATCTTAATTTATAAATCTTAAAATCTTAATTTATAATCTTGCACTAATTTTCACGAAAACTTGATTTTCAAAAATTCATACAAAATCACCAAAAATTTCCCTCCAGTTTGAATTTCATTCCACTTTTCTTCAATAGTTTCCGGAAAAAATATCACTAAACGCCACCACAGAATCACCCTGTATCGTACATGTGTAAGGAATCTTAAAATATGTTATATTCCCCCTCAAAATATTTGCTTTGTCCAGCAAGTTTATATTATTGCAGGACACGTTTTCATCATATCAACTACATTTTCGGACATAAAACACAAACAGCGTTTACAATAAAAATATCTCGAGATAAAAGAAATTGTTCTTTTCTTATATCCCCCACGAATGAATCAGATTTTCGTTGGGACTCCTCTTCATTGGCGGGCAACTTATACCCAAATTTGCTGGTCAGTTAGTTTCTCTTCTGATAAAATCTGTAATGTCATTGACCGAAAAATTTGTAATCAAATATCTTTTGTGCAAGAGAGCAAAGTGAATTTTCATTATGTCTGTGATTGATGATCCTTGCTTGCGCATACTTTCTAATAGATTTCATGTGTGCAAAATAAAACGGGTAATCAAATAAAAAACATAATAAGTCGAGACTAATAATGCTCCTTTCTCTGGTAACATCATGCAAATAGTTTCGGGCATTTAATCAATTGCGATAACACATACACATACATGGATACAAATTTATATACAGCATTTATACTCCGTGCATAATTTTATTTTATGTGAATGTGCAGGAGTTACGATGATAAGCTCCATGGCAATTTTATTTGCTGGAGCGGAATTTATGAAATTTTTCCATGTAAATAATATATTCTTACGTAGGTAGGTAGATAGGTAGGTAAAAAACCTAATTATGACCACTTTTTGTATAGTTGGTCAGACTTTCGGTTTATATTGCCTAGTCGAATGGTTAATAAAAGTATGGAGATACAAAGAAGACCTTATTGCAAGTATAGATGAAGGACTTCCTTAGATATTTATTATGTAACATCTGCTTAAAAGAATGTGGCAGCTATGGCAGGTATACAAATGTCTTCCTTCTTTCGCCAGCTTTGACCTACAGAATAGCATGACTAACTAAAATTTAGTAGTTCTTTTCACATTCCAGAATATGAAAATCCTAAAAGCTTCAAGTTGCTTGTCTCTTGTTTAGAGTTCTTCCCTCAAAGTATTTCTTTCATTTCCTTTCATTTAATTTCATTTCTTTTGTTTACAGCCACCAGAACACTATATTCAGGAATAATTCATGAAAATGTACACAATAGGATGAAACGCAATAAACAGGTGTTCGCTTCTCATCTATAGACTAGGCGTGTGCGGCAGAATTGATCGTTTAAGCAATGGTTGCTCAGAAATGCATGTCAATAGAATCTTCTAGAGTTCTAGATTCTAGTTATTATTCTTCTGGTTTCTGTCGCATATTATTGTTTGTGTCATGACAATGTTTCAAGAAGCGACTTTATTTGAAAAGTACTTGTATTTTTTTTTTAAACAGGTCAGAGTCGATTGGCTGTTGGTTTTGTTAAAAAAAAACATCGTCTCCTTCTAACTACGAATAAATGAAACTTTTCTCGTTTCACACACATTGTTCTTAATTACCATGAAAGCTCCACTTCGTCAAGAAACTTTGTAATGCTGCTGCTGCTACTATTGCTGGTACTGCAGTTGAGAGATAATAAATCTAGCGCTTTAATTAAACACGATTTATGGCTGTAGTCGTCGTCCCAAAAAAGAAAAACCCCCCATATTCTGTATTTCAGTCGCTTCCTATTTTTCAGAATATATGAGAACACTGATTAATTTTCCTTGAGGAAATTAAACAGCAGCCTTAATATCAGAAATCGTATATCTATACACTTACATAAGTTTCAATGGTTAATCGAAAATT
This sequence comes from Dioctria linearis, assembly GCA_963930735.1. NCBI lineage: Eukaryota > Metazoa > Arthropoda > Insecta > Diptera > Asilidae > Dioctria > Dioctria linearis. Next base: position 295,979,765 of record OZ005741.1, read on the forward strand.
TATCAGAGATTGAATAATTAAGGGCAATCGAACATGTGGTGAATTTGGTTTAATCAACTAGTGTGAAGTGTGAACTTGTAATTAAACGATAAAATATTGATTATACATATAATTGTGGTATTGGGATTTGCATTTGAGGGATATTACATACAGCATCCTTCGAATTCTGTCACATCTCATGGTGTGTTGTCAAGGCATTGTACATAATATAATTTTAATTAAAAATATTTCCATTTTCATATACATACATAATGTACGTATATATCAGCCATTCCACACAACACCGCTCACCTTGGAATCCGACCATCTCCGATTTGGATGAAACTTTCAGAGTTTGTATGTATGTATACGAAAATAGAGCTCCTCCATATTATTTTATTTCCCTCTACTATACCCCACTCCCCCAATAGATTGGTTAGAAATTTCGTGATTTTAGGATGGAACATGATTTTCATCATTTATATCTCAAGAACGAGGCAACTGATTTTTCTGATTTAAATACAAATACTTTATTAATATAGTTATTAAATATGAGCAGGTGCTCCTTGACATGTAATTAAGCTATAAGAATTCCAAAAGCTATACAGAAACTATACTCGTATCTAACTATATTCTAAGGGGGAGACAAAAAAAAAGAAAAGAAAAAAAGAGAAAAACAGGAAAACAGAACACTAATTCAAAAACTACAATTGCAATATTATTTAGCAAGATTAATCATTTAACAACAGAGAAAACTTAAAATACAGAAAAGACAATCGTTTTGATGCAGTGAGCTGTGCCAAAAATCTAATACTTACATAAAAGGAAATAATTTAAGGCAGCTATTTTATAGCTGCTGATTGTTGTCTTTATATCAATGGGTAGTGAATTTCAAATCTTGACACCAAAAATAAAAAAATATCTGTCACTTTGCCTACAGTGACTGCGAGAAACAATAAACAGATCGGAACAGTTGGATTCTCCTGGATAAATAATCACAGATAATTGGTTTCTAACTATTTTAAGAACAGTTACAGAAATATAATACTGTAAATAACACACGCATTATATGCAACGTTCAGCCTTTTACGACTGACACTATCTAGAGAACACCATATTTGACAGCCGTATAAAATTATAGATAGGAGCAAGGTTATTACTAATCGTTCGCGGATATTTGGGGGAGTAAAGTATGCGCAAGGGCACAATTTCTTGAGAGTACTATAAATTTTTCCTACCACCCTTATGTGTCTGTCCCAAGATAGAGTCAAACTAAAAATCACACCTAATTATTAACTGAGCTAGAGTAAGGAATAACATCGTTACCTAGAAATAAAGAATTCAATCTATTTATGTTAATAAAATTAACATAAAATATGATAGCCTGGAATGTATTAACATTAAGTTTAAGTTTATTAAAATTCGACCAACTTAAAACTCTTGCGAGATCATCATTCATACTGGTGATACCATGAGCAATATAATCGTCAAAATTGGATAGACAGAGTTGAATATCATCAGCATACATTTGAATACTTCCATTTCGCGGTACATTAACCAGGTCATTCATGTACAATAGAAAAATCAGTGGGTCCAGAATTGAGCCTTGAGGGACACCTGAAGATATCTGTTTATAGTTGGCATACAATGAATTGATAACAACTTTTTGATAATATCTGCCACTCAGATAAGAGTTAATAAGCTTTAACTGCAGAACTACTTACATAATAATAATCTTCTAGTTTATTACACAGAATATTAAAGTTAATACTGTCGAAAGCTTTAGTAAAATCAAGAAGCACGAACAAAGACGCCAAAGGATTATCCAAGTTGCACCTGATGTTGTCAGTAAGATCGAGGAGTGACGATATTGTACTGTGACCATTGCGAAACTCCGACTAAAGATCATATAATAGTGAATGATCTGTTGCAAACGTCTTCAATTGATCGCAGAGCAGTCTCCAAAGAATACAAGAGCAATAAGGAAGAATAATTAAAACGGGGATCAATATCATCAACACCCAGCGAATAAGATATAATTGGCTTAGAGGCTAAAATCACATCGATCAAGGAGACACAGCAAAAAGAGAAGCCTGCAAAATTAAATTCCAAATGAATTTACATGCTTTGTACTTTAAACTGACTTCAAAAAGAGCGGGCTCTCAATTCGATTGAAGTTTTTTTTTCATAACACATTTCATACATTATTGAATGATTTCCTTTTTGTTTTCTTTTTGTTAATAATAGTTTTTTTTTTTATAAAATAATATTTTTTACTATTGAGCTACTAAGCTATAATAAACCTTATCCATCTATAAAAATTACGGAGTTGCTCAGTCTCGTTTTGGAGATATGATTTTTAAAGTAACCATATACCCAAAGTAACGTAATATGGGAGCACTACACTTATACACTTAGGTGAATATTCATTCTCGTATCTTTTGAAATTTTATAAATTTATTTATTTATAGGTTAAGTTACATCTCTCCTACCTCTTCCAGAAACTATATTCATATGCATTGTTTCATTCTGTGTTATTTTGAATTTGAATTGTTTTTCAATTTAAGGAAGGTTTAAGTAATAATAAATGGAAATTTGTAGTTTGAAGCTTTTTTTTCCCTGTAGATTTGAATGTGTGTACATATTTTAAAAGGTTGTTTTGGGTTTATATTGACATTTTCGTATCGATTAGCTGACCAAATATATTTTGTGCAAAAGCAGTACGGATTCCATTGGATATGGCTCAACAAACTATTAAAGTCTTCAAATATTTATTAATTTAAGTCCAAGACTTAGCCACAAAATTGTCATTTCAAATTATTTTAATCACAATTAATCCAAAAAACTGAATAATTTTAAGTTTTTAATTAAAAAACATACAAAGTTCAAAACCCTTCAAGAAAACGTATCTGAAGTTTACTTCTATTTAACATAAGCAAGTTAAACTTGGTTAAATTCTTCTTGCCTTGCCATTCCTTTACTTAAGAACCGAGATTCCATAACATCAACAGGCCTTTTATATGATATTTCGTGTCCTTTAGTTATTAGTTCTAAGGGTCAACCAATATGTAGAATAAGGACGAAGCACTAGCAGTTTGCTACACTTGTGCCCAGATGTGTCATCAGAATAATTTTGCTCTGCATGATTAACGAGTTTAATTGTGTGCATGTTCAATCAAGTTACAGTTATTGATATAAATAATAATTGTATCACAAATTTACAGCACATAATGAGAATTGAATTATATTATCACCTAAATATAGTAGTTAAATAATTGTACAGCTGTCCGATCAGCAATATCAAAATCTCTAAATAGCCAAAACTATTTGTTTGCAGTAGTATTGGTATGCTGCCTGCTCTGTAACTTAGAAAAGTGTAGCATACTAGCAGCGTGTGGGCTCTAGCGGAGGGTATTCTTTTTTGTAGAGTTTTTAAAAGCTTTTTAATATAATTTTCGTTCATGACAAATTTACTAATTTAAATCAAAACTTAAACTAAAACACTTCCACAAATACTAGAAAAAAATTCTGAGTACGAAATAAAATTTCGTTTCCAAACTGTTGCTAAATATGTATATAAAACCCAATCTTAGTCTATACTGCATAACATCAATACAATACTCGATCTTACTTTACTCCATAATATCAGAGGGTTTGATAATTCCAAAAAGATTATTGTTTGGTTGGAAGGTAAGTCTTTATCATCATTTTATTTATAGTTATATAGTTATATGTTATATTTTAGCAAAATTAAAAGATAAGAACTTTTCAGTTGGAAAGCAAACGCCAACGTAGGAAGCTGATCATCTTTTGGAAACTGTAGTAGACAATAACATCTACGAATAGTCATTTTAGGTAAAAGGCCTATAATGCCCCACGCGAGTGTACATATACAGTACATACAGTATGTAGAGAAGTCATAAGTACAAAAATGCATCGAAAAATTGTACAATATATTGTTTTTCAAAAGGTATATTATTGCTCCCACAGAGAATTTCTACCACAAAGAATGGACTCCATTTAATTCGATTCTTTGAAGTCTTGACTTCTAATTTAAGGGTTAAGAATAAAAAGGAAAAATTAAAATTTTTTGTTTCGGAGTGAAAATTTCTCAATAGAAGCAACAGTATTAAAAAGAAGATAGAAAATTTTAGCAATGCTTTACTCTTGTTAGTGACTTCTTTCATACCCTACGACGGTATTGATCACCGATTTCAAATCCTACATAATTATATGTATAGGTTATATATTTTTCCCTCTCCCACTCCGAAATACATATCTATCCAATTGTAATATATTTCTATATTTTTTATATCAATTAATACCTACCTTTTGATCCATTTGAACAACCTTACTCTGTGCAGTAGACGTATAGATGGAAAATAGATTGAGTGGGAAATAATGACTCGGAGCTAATGAAGCTCATGAAAAATAATAGTAGAATGCCTAATTCCCGGAAAAATACATTTACATCCGGACTATTACCTCTCTATTATGTCTCAAACCATTGCAAATTTCATACGATTTTTTCCCATAGTACTACTCTAAGCAGAAGCAAAAAACTGTTGTAATTGATGACATATACATTCTACGATACCACAATCTTAATTGAACTTGCTCTAAAATTGAGATGTATATAATATAAATAACCCTAGTATTCAGATTTAGTTAACTTTTCCTGAACAAAATGCCAATAACCGCATTCCACCACGTAAACTATATTACAACAATTAATCATTCCGAACAGTTATTTTTAGCAGACCCTTTATCAGAAGCTTAACACAAATCATCAAAAGGGATTACAACGAGGGAAGAGAATGTCGTATGTGGTGTCAAAAACCTTTTTAGCTGTGAATACCTCTTTATAACTAAGCAGCAGTTAAGGTTGACTCTTCCAAGTAACTTAAAGATAGAAAGGGTGTGAAACTAAAGACATCTTCCATAGTTGAATAGCTTGGAAATGCTCTGTTTATTATATGCATAAAAAGGAGTTAGACCTTTCCAGATGGCCAATATGTGTGTATATATATGAGTTGTGACATATATTATTAAAATATTGTTCGATATGGATACGCACACCCTTCATGTAAATTAATTCGAATTTTCAGGGTCTATGAACTACTTTGCATATACGAAAGTGAGAATCAGCTTCCTTGACATATAATGTCCTTGGAGATTTGTTCGCATCACTTTTAAGTTCCGACAATATCAAATCTTTTATGATAATCTCTGTCAAATAAAATTCTTATTCATATTTATGTTTAGGAAATTTTAACAAAACCGTTGCGGCCAAAAGGCGATTATCTCAATTACATTGGCAACACTATTCAGATATTTTCCGGGAAACATAAAGAAACTGTGTGGGTATTCCCAAGTTGACTGTCGTTCACATGTCCGTGTATTTTACTTTGTTGAAGCTCTGAAGTCGCTTACTTTATTTTATAATTTATTTTTAGTTTAAATTGTTTAATCGCTATTTTTAGCTTTAGATTCGAAGGTATGCAGATATGTTTACATCTATGATTGATGATAAATTAATATTGTTACTAAATATACAAATTATAGATTATATAAGTACAATGAATTAAATATGAGCTTTTAAGTTTTTTCACTTTTATTTGCCAGATTCCGGTGCGGTAAAAGGCCGAGCAATTATTCTAGAAAATCCTTATACGAGTCGTTTAAAGAATGTCTTAAAAGAAAATTGTCAAATAAATTCGAGCATGTGGAGACACGTCATGTTTTATCTTTAAGACAATCATTAATTTTTTTTTCTAAGGTGGGCCAGGTCCTCCAACTCTCGTATATAGGTTTTAATAAACATTTTGTTTGCGAAGTATACCAGTTCAGTTCATGCGTATTCCCAGCTATACACCGACATTTTTCATGCATTGCTCTGAGCACCTTCAAGATGTTGATATAATGCCTAGAATACATAGATTTAAAAAACCATTAAGTTTCAAAAGTTACAGAGAGTACAGAGAGTCAATAAGTTACAGAACCCACATGAAACATAATCTAAATTCTAGAACATAATTTCCGCTAAAATAGCTATGCACACACAAAATTAAATAATTCTCATTTTACAAGTTTCAGACATCGCGTCACTATTTTTGTAATATGTAGTCTTCCTACGTGAAACCTTAACACCGCTCCCAAAAACGCAAAAAAAGTAGATCAGCACTTTTAATCTACAAATGCAGGTACGTGTGCATATTCGGGGCGATTTTAATAAGAAAAGCTTTTGAGATATGGCAGTCTTTGCCGAGGTTGCCAGAAGAACAACGAACAGTTTTCAATTGTTTCCCATTCTATATTATAATTCTCGTTGAATGTTATTGATCACCCGGAAAGAAAAAAGCATGGTACATCGCTTATCAGTTAGTATCAGCATTCGATCAATTTTTGGGTAACTATAGTCTATCAACATTCGGCGATCGGTCGATATTTATTGCATATCGAGATCAACGGCGTCAAGTATTTACGAAATAGTTTTAGTCGGACATTTAAATTATTGTAAAAATAGATTAGTACATAATGTACAATAATGAGTGAAAGTACATTCTTTTCTTTAATCCCAATGAGCCCAAGCAACACTCACCTATTCCCGACAGCCCATTTCAAACTTACAACGCAATTCAAATTTTTCTTAAATCATAGGAAGTGTGTTTGTTGGAATTTGCACGATTTTAAAACAAAAATAAAAGAAAGTGGTGTTGTTTATTAACAGAGACTTTTGCTTTCCACATCCCCTCATCAGAATCCTCAAGTTCGATATAAGAAACTAATATGATAGTGACGCCCTGCGTAATGCCCAGTATTTATTCCAAGTACCAGTACCACGACCCATACTTCAAATCTTTTAAGTACCAGTACAAGTTCCAGTACTGGTATTTAAAAATTTGCAAGTACGAGTCCAGGTACTGGTAATTATAAGGTTCAAGAGATTTCGAAAACTCAAATCAGAAATTTTGAAAAATCTATAGCCAGTTTAATAACTAAATGAGGTTTCCATTTACGAAATATCATAAAATATCGTATAAGCTTTGGCTGTTTTAATTTCTACATAATTTTGGAAGTTGTTCATACAATACTTGAGTTTGCCTTTAGCAAAACTAATGTCAATCAGATTATGATTGCCTTTGTGTAGCATTTACAACACATCCAAATGAAAATGAACACTCCACATGTGCGGAGGAAGAGAGCGGATTATGTTACTTGATTGCCAACCTTCTCAACAAAGGATATCGATTCAGCATGTCAATTTCTGTCCTACTGTTACTCATATAATGCACTAATTTTCTTTCTATTTTACTGAAGGCGGTAAGATTTCTTGAGGCACTGTCGAGATAACCTCTATTATTAGAAGGTGTATTTAAATAATTTACGAGATCTGAAGTACTTTGCGTTATGGCGGTATTTGTAGTAAGTGCGTTAAGTACCAGTATCAGGACTTATACTTGTACTTAAAAAAATAATTAAGTCCAGGTCCTCGTACTGGTACTAATACTTAAGTACCAAAGTACTTATGTACTTTACAAGTCTGGAATTAGATACACATTTTAGATCAATTATTTACGTTTTTATTAAGCACTAATAAAGAGATAGTTAAAGAGTCTGTATACGCTTTAGTTTACGGATTTTTTTAACCAATTTTTCACTCGATGGAAAGGCTTCGTTCACAGCCAGCCGAGCTGACAGGAAGACCCAGAGCTGCTTGCAGCTACTTGTATAAATTTGGGCAGAAGTTTTATTAATTTCTGTTTTCAGTCTTTCCAAATTTACTACAATGCTCTTATTTTGGAACATATTATTTATTATTTTTGTTTCATCCTGTAAGGTGGAAATGTCTACATTGAAACCATTTTTATAATTGTCTGCAAATGCCTCTCCATGTGTTAGGTCAAAGTTTATAAATGCGTCAACTGACTGTGCCAAAGGTCGTTTTTGAAACCCATTTTTGAAGTTAGAGATAATGTTGTCCATCACTTGGTTGTAAATAAATGGATGTATCTTCCAATATTCGGATGGCCTTGACCTTGTATCTGATGGAAAGTCTACTAAATTACTTTTACCTACAATGGACTTTATCAGAAAGTCTTTTGCTGTTTCCGGTTGCCTTCTCCTTTTGTCGAGTAGGTTCTAAACAAATTTATTATTTTTCTATGAATTTCTCGGTTTCCCCGAGTATTTTTTGTCTAGAGTGCTAATATAGTTTTGTTCCATAATGTAATGTAATAAGAACATTATTGAATTTTTCAATTGCGTGTAAATTTCCTTCCTTATAAAGATATTCAGCCTTATTACCGAATCCATTGGGATTAGAATCAGAAGAGCTTAAAAAAGCTTTTCTTCTGAAAAATGAAACAAATTTGTACGAAATTTTCAAAATTTCGTTGTTATTAAAAGTTATCAATTAAAGTTTCCACACAAACTGTCAAAATAGTTCTGCATGATTTCTCCTCGTCAAAATTCAGTGGAATCAGAGCAATCTCAGAATAGTTTTTAAAAAATTTAAAAGGATTTTAATAGGTTTTCTTGAAGAAAAAACTCCTTAAAGCTTTTTTTATTCTCATCCGAACGGATTCAATTTAATTAGGCTAAGATTATACGAATTAACGAATATTTTTTGGGAATTTCCAAATTATCCTGTTGGGCACTCCGCATTCTGGCCAGGGTGGCCCCCCTGGCCCCTACCTAGTTACGCCAATGAAGACAACCACCGGGCATACACTGTCTCATTTAAAATTTGAATTTAAGCTCCGATGGTCCTCTGAACACAACATGGAAGCTAAATTTCTTTAATAAAAATATGTAACAATTGGTTGAAGATTCCATTACAGTTTCTATTTTTTAGACAGGCTTTAAAGCCTGGTCGGTCTGCAAAATGTTTCCAAAAAGAGAAAGAGCAGACCAAGCAACGAAAAAGTGTACATTTATGCAAAGAAAGATGTCCACAAGAACTAACAATAAGATAAGCCGCTCCAAAAATCTTATGAAAAGGCGGTAAGATTATTATGCCAAAGTTATAAAATACACACCAGGTGCTGCCCAAATGTGCAGCTGCACAACTTTCTAATATATTCAGGTTAAGCCGGTATAGCTAGATTACCGTCCTATCCTATTTTACAAAATGCATAAACTGATTGATATCCACCGCGTGAATCTTAGAATAACATCAACACCTATGCTGAATTAGAGTGGCAACCTCTTTATTAGACCATACAGCTGAGCTAGTATGAATAGTTTTTTATTTTTGATCTTCTCCAATGGTGGACTCGAACTTGAACTTTTCAGAATCGGTCAGATGGAATAAAAGAATTTTTAGAAAAACTTTATATTTTTACGATTCAAATCAAATTATTAAATAGAAGAGAAAAAACAATCACCTCGACCGGACGAGGCGGATGTCCTGTATTATGTGAAGAAAGAAAGAAATTGTCAGAAAATTAGCAACGTTTTTGTTTTCTCTCAACCTTTTTATGCATTCAAAAGAAAATTAATTATGTTAATCACATCATTTTCTTCTTACTCCTAGTTCTTGCATATGCAATACATACTATTATAAAGGGTGTCCGGTACAATTTGTTGCACCCAGAGGTTATGAATCAGGAGCGAACCGAGACCAGGGACGAACGGGACCTGTCCCCCTAGAATGTTATTTTTTTTAACTCACACCACTTTCACAGATGATTAATTACTAACTTTCATGAAATTTTGAAGAAACTAAGGTTTTATTATATGAGCAAATGCATGATTGGTGATGCTTTCATGAATTTTGACTCCCTGATCCGTTTAAGATCCCAAGTTGAAATTTTTATATGTTTTAGTGTATAATTAAAGGAAGTAAATAAAAAAAAAACTAAAAAGATATATTTTTCAGGATATCCAAGGATTTAGCATTAAGTCCTTATCTTTGATGTACTTTTTCGCATATGTTTTTCTGATATAGCTTGAAATCTTAGCTTTCAAATAAGTCAAATTTCACTGCTCCAGCATGAATAGCAAAATATGTACCTATGAATTTTTAGAAAAGACCAGAACAGCATTTTTTCGATATTTATAAAATACTACAACTTGCGAAATATAAGGAAAATTTTTAATTTGTATTTTTGTTTTTACAAACCCTCCAAGGATGTAAAATTAAAAAAAAAAAATTGGTGATGGTCATGTCACACATATATAGAATGAGCCATCTTCCGTCCAGAACACTGATGTATGCATCGAGCCTCAGTAAGTTTTGTAAAAGCGGCACAAATACCGTGGATTTCAATAAGTAAATAAATGTATTTCATTGTTTATGAAATTATGATTAATCTATTGAAGATAAAGAAAACAGTGGTTTTATGGTTCATGTCGAGATTTTAGCAAATAATACTTGAAACTCAATATCGTCATAATCGGAGTTTTTAGGTGCTCAGATGGACTAAAAACGCAACTTTAGAATCCTATTTTTTCAACCCCTTTTAGACTTGGGACTCCGACTGTATCTGTTAACTATGTATATGAATTTAAGCATTAGCAAAAACTCGTTTAAACTTATTGGAAGCAAAAAATATTTTTCAACGAAACAATTCTTAATATCTTACGAGATTTTAATTGAAATATCTAATTACTTAAAAGTTACCTCCAAACAAAGCAGACTTCCACAGAAAACTCATTGGAAAAATAAAATCCCATCATCAACACAAATATTTTTCCAATATTTCAAAGTTCTTTCCGCCTCTTCCATTTAAGTATCTAATTAAAGCTCGTCCGAATAGGTAAGACTTGTATTCCACTTGAGACCACTTCCAATTGAAGCAATGTTGCAATGAAATCCGTTTTCTGGTGATTACTATCTTCCGGTCATTGTCTCTAAGCCATCAGACTTGAAAACCTTGACAAAATCTATTGGAAAAACTTTTTTGCGACATAAAATCGAGAGCTGGATGACCCACAACAAATAGCTGTTTTGTTCTCCAAGTTCACTGTACTCATCAAGTTAAGTCATCAAGTAAACAAGAAAATAGAAGAAGAAAAAAATTCTTTTTATAACAAAACAATCTCAGCCTCCCGATGGGTTCGTTCATTCACAAATCCCATCTTCAAAATTACTAGGTGATTTTTTTTATCTTTCTATACTAAGTGTATATACCTACTATGATTAGGGGAGAGCGTCGTCGTGTGGGTATAGATTTCCAGGGGAAGCCGTTAACTACCCATTTAATGTCCCTCTGTTTGTTTTTACAGTCACAAGAGCCATTATTGCTACTACTGTTACGTGCGTCGTAATAAAGAAATTCCAATAAAAATTATACTTAAAATTACGTATTCGTCTGAAAGTCACAAAACTCATAAAGGCGCCTCGCCATTGAATAAGGACTACGAAAGTTAAAAATGCTCCCTATCAACAATCTAAGGGTGCGATGCGAAACAAAGATTTTTCGCGTATAGTCTCACGCTCCCACTCTTAAAATTGTCGCATCCAATCGCACCACTTGACGCGTTCGCTATCACTATTTTTGGTAGACTAACTGATGACTGGAAATTTTTCAGGCGAAGGAAGAGTCGCGCAAATACTCTTTGTAGTAAATCTGTAAAAAGTCGTAACAAAAAACGCCTTACTTTAATCTAGGACCTAATTGGCAATAAGCAAATGGTGAAGACCTACAAAAAAGGGGCTTTCAATTTTATTAAATTGCAGATAAAGGGCGAATAGAATCCTCTCATGAGGGAGTATCACCATTGAAGAAAAAGGAAATAACAATGAGAAGAACTGATGGAGAATTGGTTTATATTGCAAATGTGATGTGATTTTTTACCCTGTTCAAAGGATTAGATACTCTCAAGTTTCTGAGTTTCAATTTAATAGATATTTAGATAAGAAATAATTAATTACTTTTTTATTTGAATAGAATATCCTCCGTTACCGTGTACAGGGTGTTCTGGTGTTGGTAGTGAATTACATATCAGGAAATAATAGTTAAGCCCTAGACGAACCTGGTGAATAAATAATACTTTATGACATAAAAAGTTCAAGAATTTCCATCTCGGTTTTATGAACCATCCTATATAAAGATTTCGACATAACGGTATACTATAGTCTTTGACAATTTAAACATTATCATTACATATCACTAGCTTTATTTACCCATATGAGTCTTAGAATTATTTCTTTGCTTTCTGTGTAATCAAAACTCCACAGAGTACTTATATTTATTTTTGTTGTTTTCGATGTTTTTTTAAATAACAAATTATTGAATATTTTGGTTGTCAATTACTATACAAAATATCAAAATATCTTAATATAAACCACCCCTGATGGGCAGTTTTAAAATTGTAGACACACTTTTCCAGGTGAAGCTTAGCTTCGAAGTTATACAGGATTGAAGTTTTTGCTCGCGTCTCTACTGGACTAAGGACGTTTGCCAAACGGGCTAAATGCTGGCTAAATTCCAGTTTGCATTGGAAATTTAGCCAGCTAATTCCAGGGCTGTGCCAAATCAAAGTACAATTTAGCCAATTGCTCAGCTGTCACTTTTATTTCAAAAGCAAAGCAATTGTGTGGCATTTAAGATGGATTTGCAGGAAATAAACAAGGAAGTTATGGCCGTAATATTATTTTCTTGTATTTGTTCATTTTACAAATAAATACTTCTAAAAATCTTTCAAATAAACCGCATTTGTCAAATAATTAGACGAATGTCAAGAAGAAGAATTAGCAAGCTCGAAAATTTACTAAATGGAAAAGTAATAGATTTAGCCAGCATTTAGCCCGTTTGGCAAACGTCCTAAGTAATCAAAATCGCTTACGCGCATAAATAAACTAAGCGTCACCTAGAAAAGTGCTCATAGAATTTTTTTTCTCTGCCCATAAGGAGGAATGTGGTACTTCGTTCCGGAACACCCTTTATTTGCACTTAGCTGTTAAAAAAAAATTAATTGAGTCGCAAGCCTTAAAAGTGGTATTTTGAAAAAATTTCAAAAATCTTTCATAAATATACACATAATGACATTTTGCATTGTGAATAATTTAAGTTTGTTTGTTTTTGTTTTTTGTTTTTCTTATAAAATTTTCAGTACCCTATTAGACCCTAAGTAGTACGGGCATTACTAATATTTAAAAGTATGAATTTGTTAAAAATAATTATTTAAAGTTAATTAATGTGGGATCTGGCAACGCCATACCATACAACCTTCATTCCAAAAGCCTTAGTGTTCCGATATGTTCTAGCTCACTTAAGTATCTACTGTAGTAATAGAATAAGTAAAAGGAGCCTGTCAAGTAAATTGTGATTGTCACTTGTAAGCGAAGATCCATTGAGTGAGCTAGTTAGAGAATTTGGTTTTTAAGAAAGAAGTTGTAAAAAGAGTCGTTAAACTCTATTAGATATATATAAAAGTTGTACGAGACGTTAAAGGCGAAGGCCCAATGTACGCGTCGCGCGTCCGGCGCGTTTTTCGCTTTTTTCGCGGCAGATACGTATAGGTTTCGAGCAAGACCAAATGGAGGCGTCGCGTAGGTACTCTTAAGACTTATTTATAACAAGAAAAAGTAATAGAAAATCTTGAGTTATTATTTAAAAGTGAAATAATGGATATATCAGATTAATTAGATGTGGCAGTTCTTGCATTTTCAGCTTACCAAGCATATAAACAGTTTAAAATCAATCAAAAGAACTGTCAAACCGTCTGCCGCACGTTAAAAGTAGAACATTGCTCTACTTCACGTCGAATTCGGCAACCGTGGCAGCCATTTGGCCAGCACGAGCTTGAACGCGTATATTCTATTCAACTGTCAAAGCGACGCGACGTCTTCCGCGTTCATTGAATTTTCACCATAAGTCCAATGTTATATTGCTCATATTGGCAATAATTTAAAGAAGTGAATACAAGCGACAATAATAGATCGTGAAGATTCGAGTTTTTTTTTTCTGTTCAATAGTTTAATACGACGAAAGATAATTTTGTGACATCATCAAACCTTACATGAAAGAAAGGATTTTCTTTTCTGTACAAAGAATGAAATTTATTGTTTTTTAATAACTTTTTTTTTACGAATTAAAGGATTACGAAGAAATCCAGAATCAGCCAAGGCTCGTTTTCATGATATTACTTTTACGAACACAGCCCTTGTAGGCTACCAAAACTACAAACACTCCAACGGAATATAATACACTCATTTTAGTTAAACTTCAAACATTATATAAATAATATATATAATAATAATAAATAATAGATTAAGAGGAGACGGTAGTTAGCAAAAGTTTCAATACAGATACCAGCGAGCCTGAAAGTGAGAAAATTCATATCAAATTAGCCTAGACCTAGACCATAAGTCCCATTAGAGACATCTAGCGTAAAAGACAGAAACCCAACATGCAACAATTTAAGACGAAATTGAAAATTTTTAACGAATATTAGTTCTCCTAAATTGTTTTTGTACATAATTGTTGAATATACTATTTTGCTTTGTATTTCAATAAATTTCAACAAAATATTGCAATTTCTCGTCGGTGAAATATCGGGAGAAAAAACAAGTACTAGTAGAGTCAAATAATTAAAAAAGTGCCACTAAAAATGAAAAAACCTCGACTTATTTGCTAGATCTAGGCTTTATCTTTCTAAAATAGTCACAATCTAAAGCAAAGAGAATACCTACTAAAAGGAATTTGATTTAAAACACTTCAATTTTCATCATTTTTTAGAAGTTTTCGAGCTAATATCTCCATTGCAATACATTTTTTTTAATTAATTTTTGCCGACGTTATTTACTAGACTTCTTCGTTGTGTTTAATTTAAGATATAAACAAGTGAAAAAGCTAGAATTGGTGTAAAACCAATTCTTATGATGGCCCAGATGAATGCACGTATGAAATTTCCTATGGTCACCCATTTGAGCAATTTTGATTTTTTGCATTGCTTTCTCGCATATATTTCTAGAACGGCTCGTCGGACAGAAAAAATGATTATAACCAATTTTATAGGATTTCTTATTCTGAAGAAGTTTTTAGTACAATAAAAATGTCTAGGACTGATCGTTTTCAAAGTATATGTAAAAAACCAAAAATTTTATATGGCAACACCAAGAATGAGTTGCCCGATTTAGTCCATTTTTGAAGTTTTATTTGCTATTACTATGAAAACACAATGTACAAAATTTCACCTCTCTATCTTGACATGTTCTCAGGTAGTGTCCAAATATATAGTGGAAAACGAAATTTTTGTATTGCAACCCCACGAAGGAGTTGCCCGATTTGTCTCATTTTCGAACTTAATTTTACTTTTTTTTAATGTCCGTGTACAAAACTTCAGCTTTCTAAGTGAACGCGTTCTCGAGTTATCGTGCGCACGGACAGACGGACGGGCGGACGGACATGCAAAAATCAAAATAACTTTTAATTTTATGCGGGGGTGTCCAATCCATTTTGCTCTACCATCATTATTCCTGTGCGTTACAAACGGAATGACAAACTTAGTATACCCTATAGATTTCATCTATGGTATAAAAATCATTATTCTACTACAAATAATTTGCCAGAAATTCGCATTGAAAAATTTATGAAACTTGCAAATCTTGGTACTGACTCCTCTTAATAGCCCCCTCGAATAGGAGAAATTTTGGGGGTTTTTTTTTAAATTTAATTTCAAAATATTTTCAGTAGTTGTTGTAAGTTGATCTACTCTACTATAATATACTATGGCAAAACTATGTATGTTATATAATTTTTCAATATTTTCTTAATTTTTAATTTGCGCAGAATTCACAAGACAAATTCTTTAAAAAATAGCGCCGTAATCTCTTGATGAGAGCTATCATTGTTAGAAATAATTTGGGACATTTAAAAACTTTTTATTTTTAAAATTTTTTTGCAGTTCTGAGAACATTTATGGTTATTTGAATGAGGCAATTTATTTTAGGTAGGTACATATTGATTTACTTAAATATTCCTGACATTAAGGTGTTGTATGCTATGGAGTGGAGGAAAAATCAAAACTTTCCATACGGTATGCCCTATGTTTGGTGCCTGACCATAGAAATATCGTGGCTAATGAGATAGCGGATGAGTTAGAAAAAAATGTTTCTGAAATGGATAGCTCCGATGCAATATCGTATTTAAGAATCCCGATTGGAACTCTAAAAAGAGGCATCACCAACGATAACTAGAAGGAGGCTTTTCATCAGTGGATCAATTGTAATACCTGATATATTGCTAGGCAATTACTCCCTATATATAACAGGAGGAGAAAAATGGAGCTGCTTCTGGGAACGTATACCAAAAAACTAGTGGTGATATTAACGGGTCCTTGGGCCACAGGTAACCATTTTACGAGACTGGGCCTAGAGTCTAATAATTTGTGTCGAAACTGTAAACTTCCTGAAGAAATCGAATCAGTTCGACGTGTACTCTGCGAATATCCTGCTATAGCAGAAGCAGGCTATATATTCCACACGTTTGAATTAATGTTTCCATATCTCGCGTGGTTAACTGTAATGTAGAAGACGGTCAAAATTTGAAAGCATTTCTTACAGAGAGTGTTAAGGACCTGAGAGGCTCCACGTCTTAGCTACATACTATTGATAGGAACAACACAAAAAACGACTGTTTTCTGCACCAAAATAATGACAAGTCGTTACATCTGTGAAAAGTGCAATAAGTACATCCGTTTACGACATGCAAATAGCAATTATGTGTCATGATTTTTATGAGATATTTGTTTTTTATGAGTTATGTTTTCCTATTATTATTATTACGAATAAAACTAGAGTTCAATAAAACATTTTTAGCCTAAAAATTGTCTTGTTTAAAAAATATTCATGTGCATTTTCAGATTCAGAATATAGGACCTGTAAGACCCGAAGGGTACAATCAATGATGTGATTTTATTTCATTTGTGCACGGTGATATGGGTGAATCTATGGGACACAACTGGCCCGACATTAGTCTGAGTTAAGTGGACTAACAATATATCCTAGTGTCACCTCACTAACCTTATCTAACCTACATAAGTATTAAAATTCTTATAAAACTATTTTCATTGAATTTTTATTTTACTTTTACTATGGCGTTTTTAATGTACTGAAATATTTTCCTGAATGCATAAACCTATGAAATTAGTTATGGCCATTTTTACGTCCGACGAACCATTCTAGAAAGAAATGAGAAAAACAACTTTAACGATCTGACTTAAAATAAAAAAGCGGCTATATTTACGGGAATTCATCTAAGAGGATATTATCAACATTAGTTTTAGTAACTTTTCATAGTTTGTTTTTTGTTTTTTTTTTTAACTCTTCTATTTGGTATTTACTCATCCGACTTGATCAAGAATTCAATTCCATCCATGGAACGAATAAAGAAAAACACGCAGTATTTTTTATTTGTACATTCCAAAAAGATTTAATTTGTTTTTTGCTTAAGTGGTGTTATATATGTAATATTTGTTGTAATTTAAGGCTTTCTGAAAATTATCCAAACTATTTGAATTTTACGTATTTCTATGATAACTAATGATGATTAATTAGCTTCCGTTATAAATTCAAGTTTGGTTCAGGAACATGTGAGTATTAATCACTGAACACAATATCACTAAAAAGCATCATGATTTTTTTTTTATTATTAATTTTAAAAGAATTTTATTTTGAAGAGTAATTGGAAAAAAAATCTTGTAAAATATATTTATTCAATGCTCTAATCATCAATTTATAAAAATATCTGACAATTTTTGCAGTGGGTATTCTGCTTTTATAGAAATAGTCTGGAATACGATATCTCTGGTATGGTTTAGATGGCTGGAAAAAATTTAACTCCAGTGTAGCTGATGGAAATCCAGTGGCATGCTACAATTTGTATTTGAAATTGACGAAAAATTACCAAAAATGTGCTAATGGAATTCCACGTGAATCTAGCCCTCACGAGTTTGTATGTTTTCGAATATGTCATCTCCATCCAAGTCCAGTCACGGTGGAGGTTGTAAGGCTGCTTTGTGGATTCTAGATAGAAAAGTCCTGCAGACTCAGAGAAATAAATTTCAGAATTACAATGACCAGATAAGGTATTGTTTTTTCAACAAATATCTCGCTACCCAATTATGTAAAATTTATATTTTTTCTGCGGTAGGAACTAGCCGTACTGAAGAGTATTGGTTCCTGCTGATACGACACGCTTTATTCATGGTTATGTAATGTATGTACAATAACTAAGATTTCTAGCTCGTAAATTCGTATGTTTTTTCGCGACTAGGTACGAGTAAAGACCCAAAGCTCAATGGAATTCATAAGAAGGTTTACATGTGGGGAAATAGTTACGTCATCGGATGACGGAAATTTTATTAAAAAGGAATCCTTGGATAGAGTGTGGGCCGCATACTGGTCCACATTTGTTGATTTCCATAGAAGCTGTATGAGCGAGCGGAGAGGAATTGGAGAATATTCAATGTGATTGGCGCAACCGGGCCAAATATGTAATGAAGAAACATATTATGTAGCTATTTTATCTACGAATTAAAAGAAGTATAGATTGAAGATTTGGGGATCATAGTACAGTTCATCAATTTGTCTAATTCCAGTCTTCCAATTAATCAACTAAATATCAGCAGGAAGGATTCCGAAGAGTTCACATCAAAAGAGACCTCTAGAAGGTGTAAGCATGACTGATTGTTGACAACTCTGTGACTATCATTCTAACGTCTAACCTACCCTCGTTCCTATTCGTCCATATCATAAAATGGATACTGACAAAGATATCGAAAATTTTAAGTATTATTTGAAAATAGGCTAAATTTAGTAACCCGTTCGTAGTGTTGCCATACAAAACATAAAAACTCAGATGTTTCACAAACATATATCCTGGGAAAACTATCACTCACAGATATTTCTAAAATATACTGAAAAGTATTTTTCGAAATTTAATATTATGAATTATTTGTCGTATGACAATTTTCACATTCTGACAAACTAAGCAAAAACAATTTTAACGAGGGGGCTCAAGGGAAACGACTATATTCATGGGCATTCGATTATTACTTTTTTCTTATAGCTCATCAACTGTCATCAACTGTCTGATTACTGAATAAAGTTTACTTTTGGAAATAGCTTCTGAAAGTTTGATTTAAGATACTTACAGAAAGTAATACAGTTTACAATAATCAATATATACAATGCATCAATGAATTTCATATGGAGAGGAAATTTCCTTAACGCAATTTTCCTTAAATATTTGTTGAAACCAACATTAAATTGCCACCTGAAAGTAAAATCGTTTAAAAGATTCTAATTCCAAGTATTTCTAATTATTGAAAATAGGTTGGGAACGAAACTATGTATACCCACCACTGACATGTATATACATGGACGAACTGATCTCCTGTTTCATGTGGCACCAGTTTTGATTTCAAAAGTATGCTCTCACTGTCAATGCTACCAACTGTCGTATACATGCGCTATATTTAAATTATTTGGGAATTTACTAATATGCATGTCAGTGAGATTTACCAAATTTACCACAAAATTATTTATGACTATTTGTATTGTCAAATTTTAATTACGTGTCGAAGGAAAAGGCTATCTCTGATCGCCTACCTATCATCGAACTTCTATGGTATAGCTGTGAGACCTCTCTGATCCCTGGGTCGAAAAGTTACATATGAATTTTACACTATAAATGTTGATGTGCCCCAAGGCTCTGTTATTTCTCCAACTCCCTTTTTAATTTTCATTAATGATCGGTTTTCCTTTAATCTTAAAGCCATCCATAGCTTCACCGATGACAGTACCCTTAATTTTGCTTACTCCTTTGACACTCTCTCGGACTCTACAGGGAATGCCGCATGTCATCTCTTTAAAACAATATTATCATGGGACCACTTTCGTTACTTTTGATGCTGCATTCATTTCTGAGCGTTCTTGGCATTAAGATTTCCAGTAAGTTAAGCTAGACAGATCACACCTTCTCTATTGCCAAAGAAATGTCGAAATTTCTTGGATTTCTGAAAAGGCGCAAGAAATATTTCAGTAGCCCGTCGAATCTAGGTCTCCTTATGTCCTATATCAGACCTAGAATGGAATACAATTCCCATATCTGAGTCGGGGCTGGTCGTAAAGACTTACCCAAGTAACAATTTTCCGAATTTTGGTGACTGAAGGTGATGGGTAGTTTTATAAGGGGTATATAATGGTTACTCGGTTATATAATTATTTGAGTGGTTATATAAGTGTTTTATAATATTACCAATTGGTGACGTAGTTATATTAGAGTTTTGTAAGGTTACTAGTGGTTATCGTGGAAGTAAGTTACTAAAGGTTTTATAAGTTGGTGATGGAAATGTTTCAATCACCGATCTATATAGCTTAGAGTAACCATTACTAAAAGGTATATAAGAAAGCTTTATAATTGTTTTCATCACCACGTTATATAACTTATTGGTAATAAGTGTTTATTGCGGTATCTGTGGTTACCCTTGTATAACTCGACAACATTCAGTAATTTAGGTGGCCTTAATAAATATTGGGAACTTTCGGTAATACATATACCCACTGTAAAATATCGTAACATTTTTTGGTGGCGCTTTAGTAACTACGGTGGTCATTATAAAAACAAGCTACTTTTAGTGTCGAATGGAGCCATTATAAAACCGTTTTTATCTATTTAACACAATATATAACAAAAGGTTATATAAGAACACTAACGTCTGTTTTTTGTCACTACAAGATATATAACAATACCAAAGGTTACATATTATGACCATTTTGGAGGCATGGTAGTTCCTACAGTTTATATAATATTTCTAGAAGTTTTATAACGGTCTTTAAATGTATATAATAGAGCCAGAGTTTATATAAAACTACTTGAAGTTTTATAATAGTAATTTGTTCAATGAAGTACAAGCCGCCATTTTTTCATCTGTGCATTACAGATAAAAAGAAAATGTCGGTTAAGCCAATTCTTTAAATTGCAGATATATGAAAATATCTTTTTAGGTACATAACAATTCTAAATTATGTTATGTAATTTTTATGAATTAATATCACCTAAGTGAAAATTTTAAATTTTTAAATATTTAATTAAAATTCTTAAATATTGCTTATTTTTGGAGCGGTCTGTGTTTTTTAGAAGTACATATGATGATATTCACAGTAAAATTTTAATTGCAGCTGAATTTCATCACGTATATGCCGAAAAATTAATGTAAAAGAATTAAACCCTTACATTATAAAAATGCAATACAAAAAAACATCGAAATTCTATGTCAAGATAGGTTTCGTAAATATTTGTATTATATTGTTTTATAAAGGTAACGGAAAGTAATTTCCCTAACATTTCAATCAATAAAAGTAGTCACTCTGAAAAAATTCCAAGCGTTGTGGAAACGTTACCATCACCATTATAAACAAAGTTTATAAGGGTAACCGAAACGTTACTGTAACCACTGCTATGACCAAAATAAATTAATCGAGAACACCCTAGGTTATATAAAGGTTATATAAGAAGTTATATTACGGTAACCAGAAAATTTTTATTACTCATTTTATAAAACCTATAGTTATATAACGTTACCTAAATCAAGTCACGGTAACCTTTATATAATCCTCCATTTAAGCTCTATAAGGGGTTTATAGTAGTTACAAAGAGGTTTCGAGTACTAGTCTATATAACTCAAGTTATATAATTTGGTAATGGAAATCTTACGGTTACTACTATATAAAAACAATTGTTTCTTGGGTAGTTTCATTAGATATTGTCCAAAAGAGAGGCTTCAAGCTAATTGGTGATGTAGCAATAACGTGTCATGTCGACTCGCTCGAGCGTAGCCTGAATGTCAGATGCCTTTCGCTCCTTTATCACTACATGCAGGGTCAATGTGCAAATGAAGTATTTAATCTAATTCCTTGTAGATTAAGTCCAGCACAAATACTCGCGCTGTAAGCCGCACGCAACCTTTCTCCCTTTAATATACTTTCGACTATACAGTAAAATTCCTATAATACTTTTTATCCCGAACTGTGCGAATATGGAACAGTCTACCATATTGTGGCTTTTTTCGGACTTACAATCTACGAAAGTTCAAAACAAGCATACATCAGCGCCTTCGCCATACTCGACATGTGCCCTAATCCTTTACCTATCTGCTTTTTGATATATTGTGCTTTGCATCATAATCCCTTGAGCTTAGCTTGATAATGTATAAAAAAAAAAATCTCCAGTGAATCCGTCTAAACATCTAAAGTAAACATTTCATATAAATATAAAAGTTTGCGCTGACGCGGAACGTGTAATTATTTCATCTTCATGAAAGTACAATAAATTAGCTGAACAATTTCAAGCCAATTTCGACCGACCTACTAATTTAGAGCAACATTACAGACTTGTTCTGAGCAAAGAAAATTACAAAAAAAAAACGAAAAACTTCCAGCCTACAATTATCTCATTAAAATGAAACATTTTCGCATTTTTCCAGGACCATCACCATTACGTTATCCACCGCCACATTTCAACTTCAACATTTTCATTGTAGCGTAAAGCTCTTAATCTCTTCTACACCCCGTACTCAGTTTACCTTAATAGTCCTTGATGGCTGTGCAGCTATTAATTCAAAACAGAGGGAAACAGGAGCTTGTATACAGATTCTTCAAGTCCCTCCCCCTCTGCCAACCCCTCCACCGTTGTCTAGATCGAAGCTGTGCACTCGCTATACTTATCTTGATATTTACAATAAAAGGCATAAATAGCGGATATACATGAGAAGATCGAATGTGTTCATAATTATTATGTTGACATAGTTCAGCTATAAGGAAGCCCATGTCTCAAGGCACGGTCCTGTTGTTGTGATGTTTTCAAAATAAATTTAAATGCACACCAGAATCAGCCTTATCAGGTGTATTAAATTCCATAAGCTTATACAAACTGCACTACGGCGGCGTCCGTTCCGTGTTTAGTTCAGGCGTACCAGGATATGCAAATAATATTATATGTATATATTATTGTACCTAGCTACTTACCTACCTACCTACCATACCATACCATACTATACCATACCCCACGAAAAGCTTTTGGAGAGTTTGAGTTAGAAGAGTTTGAAGTTGAAGCCAAGTACGGTGCCATAAGGGGAGTGGTGTTGAAACCAGGTCGATGAAAAGCTCTTAAGATGCTCGATAAGAGCGCTTGGATATAATCCTCAAGAGTACCCCTAAATGTGT
This sequence comes from Dioctria linearis, assembly GCA_963930735.1. NCBI lineage: Eukaryota > Metazoa > Arthropoda > Insecta > Diptera > Asilidae > Dioctria > Dioctria linearis. The sequence continues at coordinate 296,002,923 of OZ005741.1, forward strand.
AAAAGCACCGGAAAGGTATTTGAACAATGCGGTGAGACGTCGTTTAAGGTGTACTCGGCCAATCTATGGTACAACGGAAAGTAGGTCAGCAACGTGTCGATGATCTTTTTACCGAAGTACGAGTTCATAAATTTGCAGCGAAATCCCGGGTGTAGCAACAAAAAAACAAACACTATATTCTCACACAAACTTACATACATCACAGACCTAACCTTAGAAACTACTTTCTTCATGGCGTGGTTAGAAGCAATTTTAATTGATTTATTGCACCTGATTCGCTATTAATTGGAAGAGGTATCTGCCGCTGTCACAACAATATCGCCCGTCTGGACTTTTTTATTCTCTCTCGGCAATATGGGTGAAGCGCGATATACCTAGAAACGTATTTCTGCCCTGGTTAAAATTACTTTTATTTGGGTTATTCAACTTATTTCAAAAACTGTAGGCTTAATTTTGGATTCCGTCCAAAAGTGTGCTACTTCCGACCACAAAACTGCGATGGTGAATGAAAGTTTGATAACTCGTTCAAAAAAAAAATGAATGACTCATATAAATGGAATATTTGCACGCAACTTTAAAAGGATAAAGGAGTAAAAGAGGTTTTTATTTTATTTAAGTAGTATGTAGGTAGTATACTTATACGAAAGGCAATAACTGAGATAAATTTCCTGACGTAATTTGACATAATGATACTTCTGAGAGCTAAGAGACTATGATTATAGATTCTTAAAGGATCAAAATATTTTTTGTTTTTTTTTTTATAATCCTAGATGAAAATTTATGCATGTACGTCCATCCATACATACGAAATGTTGAGAGAGCTGACGTTTTTAAATTTTCATTTTATTAGCCAATAGGAGGAATACAAATTTACCATGGCATAGTTTGTCAATACATGAAAAATTTAATTAATTTACTGACTTTCTGCAATAATGGCCTTTGATTTTTTTTATAATTAATAAATTTTCTAATATCGACGATGCCACCCGATGCCAATAAAAAATTCCCAAATGCTCTACTATAAAAAACTATATAAGATAAACGAAAAATTTCTAACGACCTACAAAATTGAAATGTTATCAATAATTTTACCAAAATCGTATAATCCAACCAAATCTACCATAACTGGAGTTGAAAAAAAAAGTGCGTAAATAAAACAAGCACCACCTCAACTTTTGATTGATTAAGTCTTCACTTAATCAATACCTAGAAATGGAGTAAAAATTTATATAAAGTTCTTGTAATAGGGGGAAATTAGCTAATATATGTAGGTATATGTGACTTTTAGAAATCGCATGCGTAAGGTATTTTCTTTGGAGCATACAACAGCGGTGGCTAGAAATATCATTCAAGGGAAAGATGGTTGCAAAATAAAACAAAAATAAATTTGCGATTCATTTTATTACGAAATATGAGGAAGAATATTCTTCAAAAAATAAAAGACGCTCATCTAAGTCTAGCAGATATTCCAAATATGAACTAATCTCGAATAAAGCTTTTTTATTTTCTATAGGAAAAAGTGTTCCTGGACGAAAAATTCCAAAGGAGTGCCTAACATTTCCTGATTTCACAAATACCATGAATCGACATAAATTAAAACCTCTTCTTATTGGGAAGTCCAAAAATCAAAAGGCAATTAGATATTCCAAAAATCTTGTAGATTATAATATTATTCTAAATCAGCTTAGATGAATGCTATAATTTTTAAGAATTTGCTTCGAAATTAATTTTTGTTTTTAGTAAGTAACGCTACGACGCTAATATGTATAACAAATACACAAGAATGTAATCCGATTGACGAAGCTATTACAGAAACAGTTTGCTACATAAATGGTCACAAGTCGAAAAGTTAAATCTATATCCAGAATCTTTTAATATCAGATTATACGGGATATTGTAATTTTTCTAGCACGGTTTAAGCCAATACAAAGCAGACTAAACGTTTTGGAGAAATACCTTCTACCTACAATCCGTTGAGTTAATATGAAATTTGGAAATTTCTTCCAATCAAAAATAGAAAACTAGTCTTTTGGTAACCCTCGTTTGTTCGTCCATCCTCTTGATCTGATGTACTGACGTCATCAGACCAGCCCAAAGGCATTATTAACACAAGATTGAAGTCGTTGCTGAGAAGAGCAGCCCAAAGGTATTAACTCTATGATAAATATCGGAACGGCTTATCAGAGCTCTAACTCGTGTCAGGATGATGGAAGCAGCTAAACATCAGAACTTCTTAGTGAAAAATGTCGTTTAGATTTGATCCATCACTATACTGAACGTTTACTTCTCTTTATTTTATATCTTCATCTATATTTATATAAAAATCTATGCTTACTCATACAATTAACTTACACTGCATTGCTTGTTATTTCATAATAACATTTCGATTAAAGTGCAATATGCCTGACCTTGCATTTTTGCTTGACCTATATCAGCGCTTTGTTTATACGAGCTTAATATCGCTGACCGGGCACTTGCATAAATGATTCGTTGCATCTTATGATTTTGGGTTTTGCGTCACTTCAGGGTATTACACCTATTGGAAATGCTATACCCATATCATTGTTTGTTTGTGGAAATGGTGCGTTGCAATTTTGTGTGTTGCAAGACATTGTTAGGTAATTGCTAGCCAGATTACAGTCTCATAATAGGAAAATGCTCACACTCAGCTATAAATTGATTAAACATTATTCTATAATTTACTTCAGAAAACCATGCTTCCCATAAAGAAAATCTAATTGACTTCACATATTATATACGTACTAGAAAAGCGTGAACAAATTTACCATAAATTAAGGCTGCAAGTAAAATTTAAATAATTGTTCATGATTTTTTTCGGTAACTGTCCAAAATTAAGATTTTTAAGATTTAATGCTACCTCCTAATACGACTTTGATGATTCCGGTAACCTCAAAATTAAGTGACGAATTCTACGTTTAAGACTAACAATATTTTATACGAACTTTTACAAATATTTTCAGTAAATTAGATGAAAACTCTTTAATTACTCCTCTACGTGAAATGTGGTTTTTACAATATTAAATTGTGTGACACATTTTTAATGCATCTTGCAAATATCATAAATCTAGCTCATTCTAGTGTAAGATAAAAATTCAATGATCTTGATATTTTCGATATTGAAGCGTTGTTTCAGGATAAAGAAATTTCTGATTAGATCGCATCTTCTCTGTTGCCATCGAAATTTCTTGGATTTCTGAAAAGGTGTAAGAAATATTTCAGCTCGTGATATCTAGTACTCCTCTACAAGTCATATGTTAGACCTAGAATAGAATACAATTCCCACGTCTGGCCCAGAGATGGTCGCACAGCCTTAGCGTCATTGGACATTGCCCAAAAGTAAGCTATCAAACTCATTGACGATATAGCAATTACATGACATATCGACAGTCTCGAGTACCGCCGCAATGGTGGATGTCTTTCGCTTCTTTAACGCTACATACATGCTTGGTCAATGTTTTGATGAAATATCTAATTTGATGTCTTGTAGAATGACTCCTGAACGCAATGCTCGGTACAAATCGCACACGTCCTTACACCGAATGCGAATGTGGAACAATTTACCATCTCTGTTTTTCCTCAAGCAATCAATGACGCTTTTTATCCCGAACAGTGCGGATGTGAAACAGTCTACAATTTTCTGTCTGTCCTCCGGCTTAAAATCTGCGAAGGTTTAAGACTGATATACATCAACATATCCCCCACTCTCCGCTAATCTTTTCCCTATCCTGCCATACTGTTCTTTGAAAGGGTATCCACTGACCCTATGGCTTAATGAGGGCCCACACATAATCCCATGATACTTGAAATGACTTCTTTTTTCCTGATACTTGACAATGTCAACAACGATCCAGTAAAACTTCAAGTAACATTGAAGACTTGAAAGAAATCAGAAAAATTCTGATTTTCATCAAGCGTTTTTGTGCATTCTGTGAAAGGGCTACTAGAACTAGACAAGTAACATTCATAAGTGTGTGAGCTATACCTCCGTCAATGTTACTGGACATAAAATCTCATACATTTTACTTGATAAGTATCAATGAGCCATCAATAATTTAAAAAAAAAAACGGTACAGAGTTAATGGACTTGATAATTCAGGTGATAATAATAATGCAGTAGAAAAATTTATCGCAAATATTATGAGTGAAGGGCCTTCGAGTATGTAGTGAATAGCCTGATACTGAAAAGAGCCTTGAAATTTCAAAAAACTATAAAAAAGTTTACAGAGATATCACTAAAGTATAGCAAATTTTGGAAATTTCTGTTGCGATAGTAATAAAACAAAGAAAAATCGAACCCTAATTTTTAAAAGATCTGCCGAAGAATAAAAATTGTTTTTTATATTTTTATTTGTTATGAAAAATTATTAATTTATGTTTGTGTTTTCTATTTAAAAAAACAAGTGAAAAGCTAGAATTGGTCTAAGACCAATTCTTATGATACCCTAGATGAATGCACGTATGAAATTTCGTATGGTCACCCATTTGAGCAATTTTGATTTTTTGCATTGGTTTCTCGCATATATTTCTAGAACGGCTCGTCGGACAGAAAAAAATGATTATAACCAATTTTATAGGATTTCTTATTCTGAAGAAGTTTTTAGTACATTAAAAATGTCTAGGACTGATCTTTTTCAAAGTACATGTCAAAAACCAAAATTTTTAAATGGCAACACCAAGAAGGGGTTGCCCGATTTAGTTCGTTTTTGAAATTTTATTTGCTATTAGTATGAAAACACAATGTACCAAATTTCAGCTTTCTATGTCGACGTGTTCTCTGGTAGTGCCCAAATATATCGTGGAAAACGAAATTTTTGTATGGCAACCCCACGAAGGAGTTGCCCGATTTGTCTCATTTTCGAACTTAATTTTACTTTTTTTTTTTAATGTCCGTGTACAAAATTTCAGCTTTCTAAGTGAACGCGTTCTCGAGTTATCGTGCGCACGGACGGACGGACGGACGGACGGACAGACGGACATGCAAAAATCAAAATAACTTTTAATTTTATGCGGGGGTGTCCAATCCATTTTGCTCTACCATCATTATTTCTGTGCGTTACAAATGGAATGGCAAACTTAGTATACCCTATAGATTTCATCTAGGGTATAAAAATAAGAAATTTTGAAGAAATGACATGTTAGGACATTACCACGCAAGAATATATTGGTTGGAAAAGTAATCGAACATATTTTTTAACAAAACAAAATTATTAGTAATCGGCAAATAGGGTATGGTATGTATTTTGGGCTTCAAGTTTAATATTTGTAAACTTATAATAATAATAATGTATATTATGCATATTATAATAGAAGAATTTAGTTTTTATCAGGGACTGAAAAAAATAATTATTTTCATTTTTTCTAATCAAAAAATCATTTAGAAAAAGTTATAGGAGGATTGATTGGAATGTAGCATTACGATTATTACCGAATGTTCACAAATTTCCTATATTTTTTAAATTTATGATTTTTATTCGAATTTATAAAAACTAACTTTCATTTTAATAACTTTCTATCAACTTACAGACCCCTGACTCAGAAAGTTTGTGTCTGAGCGACTAAGCGCTTGAGAGTGCCGTTCGTGACGACATAGTTTTAGAGTAGTAAACATGAATGGATTTACATGGGGTTTTTTAATTTAGAATGGGTGAATGACCAAGTAACAATTTAAATGCTATTTAGTTTTACTCAGGCTTTATAATTGTTTTATTAAGGTTTTGAAGTTGCTAAGTAATTTTATTGTGATTGTAAGTCATGCCAATTGGTCTTCTAGAACATTTGATTTTATTGTGATGTTTTAAAAACCTCCTGGAGAGTAGTAATAAAATTATTTAGCATTTAAGTCCATTTGTACTTCTAGAAGTTTTATGGCTGTCATCAATTCAACTTGTATAAAACCATTAAGCACCAAAATAGGTATTAAATACTACTTGATTTTATTAAGGTTTTATAGCATGCGCCAAGACTATTGACTAGGTAAAGGTCAGAAGCAAGATTTATGTTCGATTGCAAATACATATACAAACATACAAGTGTTATAAGTACGCTAAGTTTTATAATGCGTTTATACAAAGCTGCATCGTTTTATTTAATAGCATATGGCATCATATCAGTCTAGGAGCACTCAGAAAAGGTTTACTTAAAACTAAATGGATTTACAATAGAATTAATTGTTTTAATCGCAACGATCCTAAGATTAAACTGTTTTATGACGGCTGTACAAGTAGCAAATAGGTTTTATTGTGAAATCGCCGTTTTATGCTTAAAATGCATTATTTTTAAATTAATTATTTTCAGAAATTTAAGCCGTTTGAGAACTAGGGGATATCATTTTCAAACTTTTTTTTGAATTCCGAACGTACTTAAAATAATATAAAAGTGTAAATAAAAAATATATATTTTACAATTATTTCTAAACCTTTCCTAATTTTAATTATTTCTTAGCCACGTTATTATTTTTTGAACTATCCTATGTGATATAATCAGTAAATTTTCAATCGCCGTAAAATTTCCTACAGTAAACTGTTAAAACTGCACTTAAAATAAAATTGAATTACATTTCAACATATTAAATTATTATAAAGTGGAACATATATATATATTTGCTTTTATTATTATTATTATAGATTTAAAGATCACTTTTATTTTGAAGTTTCAAGTCTAAAAGGTTTGCTGAAATAGTATTTCCAATGCCTTTTTATCTTAATTGATGAACAGTTTTATGATGGTTTTGATAACGTTATGCGGATAGGTTGATGAGTTCAAATTACGCTTTTAGTTTTATGAAAGGTTTTATAGAGGACTGCAAATCATCGCAAAGAGTATTGAAAAGTATTTAAAAAAAACTTTTAAAATAAATAACTTTTTTAAATAAAATAGACTAAAACGTAAGAAATAATTTTTTTCTTTCTCAGTGATATAAACAAGAAAAGTTTAATGCAAAATAAGAAATGCTACAACTCAGATTAAATCTGAAAAGTTTGGGCATCCCATAACTAATATAACTATATAATTATCTAACTCCAAATCATGCCAAAACTTTTAAGATTTAATCTGAGTTGTAGCATTTCTTATTTTGCATTAAACTTTTCTTGTTTATATCACTGAGAAAGAAAAAAATTATTTATTACTTTTTAGTCTATTTTCTTTACAAAAGTTATTTATTTTAAAAGTTTTTTTAATATATTTTAATGATTTATATTTTAAAAATCAGAAATAATATTTAAAAATTGATTTTTATTTTAAAAATAATAATCAAACCGTAATTTTTATTTTAAAAATCATAAAAGGATTTTAATTTTAAAAATCAAATATAAAAATCAACAAAAAATCTAGACTAATTCCTATGATACCTTAGACTAAAGCCCGTATGTAATTTCCATCCACTCGTTGTACAATATTCAGCATATTTCGATCAATATTTTAAGTATTTTTACCCGAAAAGTAGTTTTATGAAATGAAAATTATTTTATGACTTTTATTTTCGATTTTTAAAGTTAAAATCAGTGTTTGATTTTTACTTTTGATTCTTTAAATAAAAATCAGCTTTTGATTTTTGAAATATAAATTATTTCCCTATTTTTATTCTTGATATTTTAAATAAAAATCGATTTTTATTTTTAGAAAGAAAATCAGAAAATAATTTTTTACGTATGATTCTTTTTGAAAACATTCATAACCGTCTCTGGTTTTTATAGCCCAGGTTATGAAATCATCGGGTATACTAAGTTTTTCGTTCCATTTGTAATGCATAGAAAAATGCTGGCAGAGTAAAATGGATAATATTAAAATTTATTTTGATTTTTGCGTGTCCATCTGTCCGTCTATCCGTCCGCCCGTCTATCTGTCCTCACAATAACTCGAAAACGCGTAGAGCTAGAGAGCTGAAACTTTGCACACAGGCTTTAAAAAAACAGTAAATTTAAGTTCGAAAGTGGGACAAATCGGGTAACTCCTTCGTAGGGTTGCCATACAAAAATTTCGTTTTTTACTATTAATTTGTATACTGCCTAAGAGCACGTCGAAGTAGAGAGCTGAAATTTTGTACACGGCGTTTTCATAGAAATAGTAAATATAATTTCAAAAATGGACCAAATCGGGAAACCCCTTCTTTGTATTTCCATACAAAAATTCCGATTTTTACATATATTGTGAAAACGATCAGTCTTACACGTTTTTATTGTACTGAAAATCGTTTCAGAATATAGAACCTTATGAAATCTGTTATTTTACGTCTGTCTAACAAACTGCTCTAGTAATAGATGCAGAAAACTACTTTAACGCACTTTCCTAGAGAGATGACCATACGAAATATTACATACGGAGACGGACATTCATCTTGGTCAGGGTAAGACAAATTCTGACATTTTTACTTGTTTTTTTTTCAATTTTCCATACCACCAAATATAAAATTTAACTCCTTTAAATTTATGAAAAATATCATATCATGAGAATTTTATTAAAGGGAATATCTCAAAAATTTCACTAAAAGTGGATAATAATCAAAGAACAATATTTCTTGGAGTGCGCACATCAAAAAATTTCGGTAAAGCTTTGAATAGAATATTAAATTAACAAAAGTTTTCATATTATAAGCGAGTACTACTTAGAAATTGTAATTACTTCTAAATCTATACAATTTTGGAACTCTTTAATAAATTACGAAAAAATAATTACTGCTGAAAAATTACAATATCACCTTTGAAAAATTACATTTCGTCTCATAATTTTTATAGCTGATAGCAATAAATAAAACTCGACTGTTATTGCTGGCATATAGGCTAGACAATAGAGATAATAAATTCGAAAATTTAACAATAATTGCAAAACTTTATAGAATGTTGGGTGTGGTAAAATAATAATAAATTTAATTTTGCAACTATCACCGAGGTTCGAAACATGCGAAGAACAAAACCAAAATGTTCTTTATAACTTATATAAAATTAAAATCTCTAAAATCTCTGCTATTATTAGTTATTTTAAAATTACGTTTCTACTAGTTATAAATAATAAAAAAATCCCAAATGTGTTGCAGAATGGTAGAATGATTTTTCAGATTGATGTTCGTCACAATTTGGTAAGATTTAAGTTTTTAACCTTCACCCAAGCAAAAACTAACAGCTAAAGTTTTGCAAATTTTACATAGTCCTCGGAATGTCCTACCCAATCAAAATCTATAAGTTGCGCAAATTTTTACAATTTGCAAATAAAGAATTTCATTTTATAAAATAATCAATGCCTTCCCAATCCTGCGTTGCTACAAATGTTTTTGAGTGGAGATACATAAGAATTCATTTTTTTCCTTAAGAATTTCCTGAATTTTTTTTCATCAGTTTCTTATGCACTATCGTGACAGACAACATAAGTCTAGAATGAGCATTTTATATGTAGGCATTCATTACTTTAAGTTTACAAGACTTTTGAAAATTACTTATAATTTTTTCTTTTCGAAATTTTTTGCATATTCTGGACTTTTGTGATGATTTCAAAATTAAATTTATTGTTTTTTTTTACCTCGGTCAACTTTCCATCAAAGTTTAAAAAAATTTTGGGATTAATGTGACTGAGCTCTAATACAAAGAATATAAAAGTAAGTAAATATTATTTCTTTTATAGTTTGATTTAAAATTACTCGAAAAGTAATTAAAGCTCATTTTTTAATATAAAAACTAATTATTAAATTACTTCCTTAGGACCAAATATGTATGTCTATGTAAGAAATGTTGGATGAATCTGTCTAAATGATTTTATTTTCAATATGAATATTAATTTTAATTTTTATTTAGTGCTTTGAAATTAAAATTGTTAAAGAGAGTTGATGTTATATAAGTATTTAAAATACCTTAATATACCATTACAAATGTTTTAAAAATAATACATTAGAAACACAATCTATAAATGTATGTGGAAAGAAAAATAATTAAAACGGGAAGTTAAGGCGTTTGATTATATTAACAAACTCTCTTTAATAATATAAATCATTCCATTGAAAAACTAAAAATAAAAGTCTCAGAATAACTGAAAGTCTTAAAATTTAAATTTTTCATAAGAAACAAAAAACTGAATCCTGTCAAAAGTACTGAAGATAATAACATTATTTTTGGATGAAATTATCTTGGACATATTTTATTTTGTGCCAAAAATTTAGAATTTTAAACATTTTCTGAACAGAGATATAAAGTAAAAATTCCAAATCTTTTCGAAATGAACTGGTTGAAAAATAGAAAATAATAAATAAAAAATCGATTAAACATGTTTTTTTGATAACAACAAACATTATTTCTATTCATAAACACAAATATTATTTTTCAGAAGTAAAAACTCGAGTAAGTAAATAAACGTTTGATTTGAGGCCATCCAAAAGACAAATTAAACTTTCCGTGGAAATATTTCAAAAAGATTTTGTACTAAATCTTATTGGCTAACTCTGGAAGATGAACTCTTTTCGAAATTACTCCAGTTAGATACTTGTCTTTTAAAGCAATAAGAAATCCAAATATTAGCACCTTCCGCATTCAAAACATATTTCACAAAAAAAAAATTCAAAAAAATTCGAGTTGATCCGTTTTCTAAATGACCGATTCAACTAAGAAAAACAAAAGTCGTATAAAAACTTGTATATTATGTTTTACAATATAAAATTCACCAACACATTTAACAAAAATGTATTTTAATTTTAGTACACCCATAACATATATTTAGGGCACACTAAAAACTAAATTACATATCATTAAATTTTTCCTATTATTACAATTTAATGTATTAGTTACCTTTATTACGTTTTTATACGCTCGATATCAAACTTTACACATATGATGAATTTATTCTTTATATAACAGATAAACGAATTTAAACTGTTAACTTACCGAATATACTAATGAAAATTTTTGATTTTATTACAAATTTCAGCAAAGTAATAAATTTGTAAGAAAACTTCTACAAATATTTTGTCATTTGTAATAAAAAACGAATCTTTCCTTATTGAGTATTAAAATATGATATGATCCATTAACATTTTTAAATAATAATTTGATTTATGTATTTAAATTTTCGAAAGGCTTCTGTTTTTTAAACTTAATAAAATTCGGTGAAAATATTAATATTGAAGAAAATACAATTAATTTCTATTGCTTTTAGTCGTAGATTATATTTTAAACTATTCTTTTAAATTTTGCTCATTATATCTACAAAAAAGTTCAAATCTTGAACAATAAGAAATTAATATTTCTTTATCTAATTAAAAATAGGAAAAAGCTAATAATAAATTAAAACAAAAAAAAACCGTTTCCGTATAAAAAAATACATAAAATTTACAAAATTAAAAATCAAATATGTATATTATATTTGATAACATCCTAAAACTATGCAATAATTTATACTTACGAACAAATATGTTGCTCATCAAAGTTGCTGGTAGGCAGAAAATTATCACTAAAATATCAGCCAATGCCAAATTAACAATAAAATAATTTGTCACTGTACGCATTCTCGGTGCTCGTAAAACGACGGCTATCACAAAACAATTACCAATTAATCCCACAATAAACACAGTTATATATGCAACACAATACACTGCCGTCATTGCAGCTGAATGTCTATAGAACAGTTCATCCTCGGGTGCAGTCATATTAGGCAAATTATTACTATCAAGGAAATCACCAAAAACATTATCAAAATTGGTAGCACCCAGAATTGTGCCACTATTGCTGCCCATCATAATGTTCGTTCCACTGATAAGACCATTTATATCGATACCATCACTTCCTCCTCCTCCTCCTCCTACTACTCCTCCACCACCTCCTCCACCTAGGAGTCCATAATTATTTGAGGTCTGGAAAAAAAGAAAATCGAAAAATAATCAGAATAAAAAAAACAAAAATTTATATACATATTTCCCAGGCACAGAAGTAGAAGTAAATTCTTCTTTTCTATTTTTTTTTTCTTTTTTCTTTTTACCTTTAAAATTTCCCAGTCAGCATTATATGCTACCGTGTTCAATGGATCAGCCAGCCGGAAGGAGGCCAAATCGGATGTTGGGAATGGAGTGCCCAAATGTGCCACTGATTCCACCCTGTTACGATTTAAGCTATCGAAATCCATCTTAATACTTGTTGCGAAAACTTTTCAACTTTTTTGGATTTCACCTGAAGTTTCTTTTGGTACACATTAACCCAGAAAACTTAGATTTTTCATTGTTATATAGTTAGCCAAGTTTAGAATCTATATTTATCATATACAATTAACACCTAACCACTCACTCACTATTTTTAAATATTTAGTGTTACTAAAATTTACCACTTTTATAAATAGTTTCAATTAAAACTGCATTAAATATTACAGAAAACATAATTTATGAAAACCGAGGATGGTAAAATTATATTATGATCTGAAGCCCATTTGTTGTTAGCAGCTTCATCACGAACACGATACTGAACACTGTCGATCCTAAAAGTCTGCATTTAACATCGAAAACGCTAGGGTCTGATTCTGAGCCTTCTTCTTTGGATACATTTCCTTGTCGAGTTACGGGGCTCGAGGGTTAATGTTGATGGTCCTTCAGCTGGCTGTTGTTGATGGTATGTTGTTGGCTCTGTTGTTCTTGTTGAATGATAGACGGCTCTTTCCTCCTAGTACCTACACGTACTACATACTATGCACAAGCCATGTGAGCTTTCCCTTTTGAGTAATTTCGAATATAGCTCAGCAAAATTAGGCATGACATACTTTTACAGTCAAACCAACGAAAACCCATACATGCCATTGCTCCATTTGGTGTATATAAGAAATCGGTGAAAACTTATGAACTTTTCAAGAAGCCTGATTGCACCAACAATAAAACGGGCAAGAGTTCAAGAACCTCATGTTGGTGTCATTGTATGGTGCATATAGTTGAAGGATATACCATGCGCTCGCGCAGGCAATCCTCCTATATAGGGGAAATTTATGTATAATGATAGTATGGAAAGAGAATAACAAAAAGAAAATACAGTACTTCGACAGAGTTAAGAGAGTCGGAGTTTATGTAACTAACGCACGTGGAGAAAGCGAAAGTGATACATGGAGAAGTAGATAAACAAATATTTAATCAATCGTGATTTATGTATATCATCATCTCCAGAAAGCTCAAAAGCTCTATTTCGTTAAGTTAGCTTCGCGATTTAAATAGCTTCAACAAGGTATAAATACAACTTCCTTTTATATTGTCGTGCCTTATTAGCTTCCAAGGAGCTGGAATTATTTAACATAAATATTTTATCTGAAATGAAAGCTCCAAAGCTTTCCCTCGATTATAATTTATACTATACATATATATTGTATATACTTAGCTATCATAATTTATGAGAAGCATATTTTAAATCCAAGTAAGTATCTCCTCTTTTTATAAAGATATCATAGGATCCTAATCCTACAGAAGCACGAAAATCTTTCTTTGCATATTCTCGTTCATTGTGACTTCCTCGTATCCTTGTGAATCGTTTCTTAAATTTCAACATCAAATTCAAATTTACAAATTTAAGGTATTCGTCTAAAAAAACATTCGAAATACGTAGAAAATTAGTTTTATTTGAAATAGGTTCATCTTGGTGCAGGTCTAACGCGGTGCAACCGTACCAGTCGCCAACTTAAAAGAGGGCGCTAAAATCAACAAAAATTTAAGCATCTCGCTCGCCATATTTTGAGCGAACCACGTTCGTTGTCATAGGTTATCCGTGATATCCCAGTAATTCAGGAATAAATTCTTCTGAGATTCCGATTAACTTTTTAGCTATCGAAGGATCGAATCTTTTTCGCGTCAAAATGAATTATTTTATATGAATAATATCCGCTTTTTAGGCTGTTTAATTGATTATATCAGTATCTATCCAATAGAAAATTGATGTTATAATAATCGATTACAAATTGATTCTTAAATCATTAAAAAATATATTTCATAAGCAGTAGCGTATCTAGGGTGGGGCGGTCCGCCCCGGGCGGCATTTTTAGGGTTCCGTACCCAAAAGCGTAACAACAGGAACCTTATTACTAAGACTTCGCTGTCCGTCCGTCCGTCACCAGGTTGTATCTCATGAACCGTAATAGGTAGACAGTTGAAATTTTCACAGAGTGTGTATTTCTATTGCCGCTATAACAAAAAATTATAAAAATAAAATAAAATTAGAATTAAAGGGGCCCCCATACAATAAACGTGATTTTTTCGCCGTTTTTTTTTTCTCGTTTTATTCTCATTCATTATTATTATCATAAGTAGGCGTTTTTTTTGTTTTCAAATGACAGCATTCTTTTTTCACATGACTCCTACTCTCATTTGAAAAAAAAAAATAAAAAGTACATAGTGTTAAATTTTGTACGATGGTACGGAACCCTTTGCAAGTCCGACTCGCACTAGGCCGGTTATTTATATTTCTGTCTAAATTGTTTAAAAAAAAAAATAATAACTTAATGTTGTAATCCACAGAATTATTTATTGTAATAAGTATTTAATTTAACAAAAATGCATGCTGACCCCTGCAGTCCTTATCGACGTTGAGATTTTTAAGCTTAATCACGTATGTAAACAAATAATCAATTTTTAATACTATCTTTAGCGCCATTGTTGTTATTGTAAACAGAGCCCCCATCGGTAATGGATATGACCTCTTCCAAGAGGAACATATTTGTTAGCTCATGGTGGTTGAAGCAAAGCTAACTTAAGAATAAGTTAAGAAGTAAGAAGAGATTTCCTTAACACTAGATTGCTTTTTAATTTCGTTTAAAAATAAAATTATGACTATAACGATACAATTTCTTAGAATTTGGAGACTTTGTATCATGATATAAATGCATTTATTAATATCTATATTTACCGCCCCCCCCCACCCCGTTCTTGTTTCTGATATATGTATGTGTTATACTCTCAGAGAAATTGTGATATTCATTTGGACAAAATTGCATTGTTGGCATAAATATTTCTGAAACTGACAAGATTTTTGTTTGCGCGATAATAAAACTTTTGATCGAAAAGTTTTATTATTCACTTGAAAAGAAATCTTGTAATTTTAGAATTCCTTTCCTAAATATGTGAATATGCATATTGTTGAAATATTATATATTTTTGGTTTGAATATATAACAAATATTAAAAATGTTATATATAGAAGATTAAATTGAATTTACTTTGAATATAGATACTCAGAAAGCTTATTCTTTATTTATTTATGCATTTTTCAGCTAAATTACCAAAAATTAAGAAATTTTTATTGAAAATATTTTGTTTAAATCAAATATAAAAATATTTGCATTGAATATATTTTATAAATATGTCTGCGAATGTGAACATGGTTGAAAAATTATGTCAGTTTCAGAGAAAACCACTCGTATATTTAGAATAAACATACAACTTTGTTGAATCAAATATTTGAATTTTCTAACCACAAATAAAATTATGTTAGCGAATGCCCTAGCGGAAGGGTAGGAGATGGTAGAGAAAAAGAAAAAAATAAGGATTTTGGTATTCCCTACAAACTATGATATGGATATGATCGGTTTCATGTGGAATGGCTGAATTATTATATACGAGTGCGTCAGGATAAGCCTTTATTTTTTATGTTATTACAAAAAAGCTTTAAATAAATAAATAAATAAATAAAATAAATTATTACATATTTCAAATTCTATGTTTTGTATAAACAATATGCGAAATCGTTAAACGAAACCCAAGAACGGGTTGCCAAATTTTGTCCATTTTTGAACTCGTATTTGCTATTGCTATGAAAACACTACGCACCAAATTTTAGCTCTCTACGTCGACGCGTTCTCAGACAGTGCCCAAATAAATAGGTATAAACGAAATTTTTATATGGGAACCCTACGAAGGAGTTGCCCGATTTGCCTCATTTTCGAAATAAATTTAACTTTTTTTTAAAGCCCCCATACAAAATTTGAGCTCTCCACGTCGTCGATGCGTTTCCAAATATATAGTGAAAATGTTGCTATATCTACACTTTGCAGAGATATCTCTTTGCCTCATCTCACCTCTTCCCCAGAAAACCGGTTTGCATACTGCATCAGGAATACTCCTGTGGGATGGCCCATTCAATGAGAGTTTTTGTTATCATTTGATTCAGATAAATTTTTTTAAATAATTTTGTTAGGAAAAGTACAAAAACTTTATTTCGGTTCGAAAGATAAGAAAGCAAGCTTAAGATTATCAGAACACCATTTTTCTGTATTCAAATCAAACTTTTGTCAGTTTTACATAACAAGAACACTGCAAATATTTTAATGTCAGGTCTTCGTTGGTGCTCTCATGTGGTAGTGAGAGAGTCTTTTTCATGGCTTGTGAAGTATTCTAGCTGGTTTTGACGTACTTTGCTATGGTACGCTGAACGCAGCGTAGCGTTTCACAATTGATTTACACCCCATGACAGAATTTTCATCGATAAATTCTGAAGTATATACAGGTGGGGGTGTCAGTCTTGCTCTCGATTTATATAAATATTGCCAGAAGCTAATAGCTAATAGTTTCGTAGGTTTTTTAAATAACTTTTATCCACTCACTAACCTTTGAGTAAATAATTTTGTGCATATGGGCGACATTTGTGACTAAACTGTGAGATTTTAGGAATAGTTTTAGTGAATGCATTTAGATGGGGTTTTTTGATTTAGAATGAGTGCATGCGGAGTTTTCCGATTTGGTAATTATTTTTATATGTTTGTGGGGGGTTTTGGGTGGGAGTGGCACTACCCCCCTTAAGGTTGACCATTTTTAACCGTGTGTGATATCAAATTAAAACTCTTACTGAGTCCTATTAAATGGCGCATTCCCTTTTTTTCTGTCAGAAACTTTATAACAGACTTTTTCACTCGAATGTCATCAAAATGCGTGATTTAGAATTTGTTTATAGATGGGGTATAGGTTAGTGCGGGTGGCTAATTTTTCCTATAACTGCTTTAGCATAATGCTTTACACATAGGTACCTGATAGAGAATAGAAGAATTTTAAGAACTTTTATTTTTAACGATTCTAAATCAAATAATAAATACAAGATGAAAAAACAAGTGTGGGCTGGATTCCCGTCCGGGAAAAATAAATAACATAGGTACCTCTCATGAGAATATTTAAATTTTCTATGTTTAACCGTTATATGGCCTTAAATGTGAAATAAACTATTCTAGTTTTTTCATGTAAAATTTTTTCACGTGGAAGTACTTACATGAAAGTGCAATAATCTTCTAAACTATTTACTGCAGAGAAAAACAAATATACCACAACGTTCTGTAAGAGAATGTAGTTGCGAATTAATATGCATATAACCGATAGATTATGTACCGTTATATGAGTTTTTAGCGAAAATGTAATGATTAAAAAGTAGAAAATAAAATATATCAAAAAAGCTTTTAAAATAAATTATACTACGAAAAAATAATTTTTTTCTTTTTCTGTGATATACCCAAGGAAAGTTTCCTTGCAAAATAACAAATGAACTCAGATTAATTCTTAAAATTGAATGTACCCAATAACAATATTTAAAAATTATATTATCTCGTTTGACTTAAATGTTTGAGTAATTTTTATTTTAAATGTTTTTTTTAACATATGTTATTCATGATTGTGCAATGAATGATATTTTGCGTACGTTTCTTACGTTGTGAAAGGTGATTTTGAGTGAATGTTTCCTTAATTATGCGGCAGGCAGTGTTTGCTATGAATGGATTAACTGAAAGATATGATTGCCAGAATTGTAGTGCATCGCGGATTTATTTAACGATAATAATGGCTTCGTCTACTTCAAGGGCAAGAATAATGATGAATATTTATATTGGGTATTATTGACATTATTGACTTTGATACTTATATAATTACGTATAGTAACAATAAGGAAAAGCGGAACTATAATTTACACAAAATGTATTGCTTCCCTTCTTCTGAATCCACGAAGCGCCACTGATCTGACTATTCACTTACATAACTTTCTGTTTCAATACTTATTCACTGAAATAATTTAAAATTGAATAAACCCCACCACTTTTAATGTCTTCTTTGATTTTAACTCATATTTTTTACTTACCTCAACAAAACAGCCTCATTCCACTTCCACTTCAAACTTGTTTTATTCTCTGTTTTATTTCACGGCATATTCAACTTATCGGAACACATATATTACCGATGTAAGATCCAAAAATTCATTTGGAATCGAAACTGAATCGATTACGAGTCCGTTTATTTGCCCGCAAATTGTGATTCCCAAATTGATTCATAAAATTCGTATTGGAATCAATCGTGAAATACATGCAAAGGAAATAGATCCCATTTGTATTATTGGAATGTTACTCTGGATGGCGTCACTATCACACTCCGATCGACCGGATGTTGCCGTTAATAAAATAGGAAAAGTCTGTAGATAAAATATAATACTAATCAGGCCCGTTCGCACGCAAGGGGGAGTTGGTGGTTGAAGCGAAATTCGATCCGGTATTTCTTGGCAAAGACGCGTTCACAACACAACGTTATTTAGCGCACCAATCGTAACCGATATTTTTAACTTTCTGAAAAAGAAAGAAGAGAAAAAAAGCTAGAAAAGTTATGTGCGAGAAGGAGGGTGGAACAGCAAGAGTCCGTGGCTAATTACGTCGATTTACAGCACGCGGTCATTGAGGCTCTGGAAATTATTTCGAAATTGTCAACTGATGCTTTTCAATTTCTTTCGACCATCAAAACCGTGACTTTTTAAGTATCGATTCTGGTTCTTCATTTAATGCATCTCTTTAGTGCTATATCGTTGAGTTGAGGAGCATTGCAAACAAAAAATCAAGCCTTGACAGAAGATATAACACTCACAGATGCAGCAAACGACGAGCTTGAGTATAGAGGCAAGAAAGAGACAGAAAGTTTCAAAACGGATTTTTCAAAGAATGTAACATAACCGTAGCAAAGCCAAAGTTTGCATCTCATGAAACCAAACGGGCAATGCAATTAGTAACACAATTGAAAATTATTATCATCTGTCGATCGAAAGGGTGTCAAGATGGTTTTCCAAAGACACCACTTAATCAAGTGTACCTCGTTTCTCGATTGTAAACAATTTTTAGTAATTACTCATTTAGAGGAGCGTTTTTTGAAACATCGCAACATTTTGTCAAACTACTGATGTATTTTCCCGGAGAAAATTTTGATGAGTTCAGCATGTCGACAATTGTTCGAAACTTACACTTTTACACGACAATTCATCTGAAGGAGGATGGATCAATGAAGTCAAGATCTAGCGGTGCCGAATTGCAGATAAAACAATTAACAATTCTCTCGAGGCTCTTGATATCTGCAGGAAGGATGCATTCCCAAATATCCACAAACTTTTGAAAATTATATCATTAATCCTGGGACTACTACTCCGAATGTGTGTTCATTTTCCAATTTGCGTAGTCTCAAAACTGATTTAAGGTCCACAATTGTAGAAGATCGTTTCAACGGATTATATACTCTAAACATATATTGTGATATAAGCATAGAAGTTGATGCAATTCGTACTGATTTTTTTCTGTTCCTTCCCAAGCAACATTTCCCCTTCTTTTTCAGGTCGATTAGGACAGCGACTAATTATGGTTAAGTTGAGATTACCTAATATTTACGTCCGATTTATGTAAGTGGAGAATGAGAGAAGGTCGTATCGACGTAAATATAAGGGAAATTAGGGAATATTTCCCTATAGGGCAGAGGACACATTTCCTTGATTTGGTAAATTTAACGTAAATTCCACGCCGAATTTACGTAAATTTTCTTTAATCTAGACCTATTTTCTACCTAGTTTAACTCATGTGAACGTGTGTGTTAATGTAGAAGTCATTTCATTTTATAAGAATTGTATGTGTATATTTTCCCTATTAGGTAATGTAAATATAAGGAACAGGGCACATAACTCCAACTTGAATGATTATGATTATGATTATTGCTTTAATAAAATACATATATAGAAATTATGGGCTTATTCAAAATTAATTCTCTCAGCTTCTAAGCTCATCTTAAAATAACAAAAATTTTATTCACAAATATGGAAGCAATTTTTCAAAAAACACCAACGCGCTTTAAAAATATTTTATATTTAAAAAATAATAATTTTAATATTTTTTAAACTATTCTTTAGAAGCTTGAAATTAATTTAAATTTTCTTAACTCGTTCTAAAATTAAGAAAAATTCATTTGTTTGGGTGTTTTTTCAGTAACTATGGAAAAAATTAAATTAAAGTATCACACGATTTTGCTATTCCTTCTCTTAATATATGGCAGCCATGTTTTGTTAAATAAATATGGCGCATATTATCTCTCGACCTAAAAGTTAGTTTGACTTAAAATTTCCTTATACGACGATTTTCCTTGATAGCAAGGCGAAATAAGGAAAATTTTTGGCTTTGGGGCAAAATCCCTGTTTAGGTGTTCAAAGGCAACAATAGTTTTTTCCTATAAAGAAATTTCTACTTAAAATAGGCCAATTGGCCCTAAATTATGGAATTCCGCCTTAAATATATAAAAAGGATTTTTACAATTGAAAGAAATGAGACGGTAAGGATATCTCGATATTACTAACTCCTATATTTTAATTACACCTTAAAATAGTAAACCATGTCGTTGGCATCAACATTTGGATACAAGATTTGTTAAAAACCGGGTGAATGTAGACGCAGTTGAATATGCATATATTCCGCATGGTTGGGAAGCAAATAATGAAGTGTACTAGCCCCATTGAATAAATAACTAATAAGGAAGCGGGGTTTCGTGCGAATACAGTGTACGTGAGTAGGCAATTCAATGAGAGTCAAACCCTTGGAGCGGGGAAGAAATGACAGGAGGGCTGGTCACTTATTTGAAAAATCTGCTTAACAAGTCACTTAAATTGTCATAGGCAACGCCAAGGAATATTATCTGAAGATAAGGGGGCGCCAAAAATTTGTTTATTTTACATAGCACAAACGGAGAAACAGTTAAAGCCAGGCGATCTGGTTGGTCATTTAAGTATCTTAAAACAGATATGCTTCGAGCAAGTGACGACAATATCTGATATAATCACACCCAGAGTGGATTTTGTAAGACCATTCCAAGTGGTTCTTGGAGACCGACAACAATGGCGCTCCACTAAACGGTCCTTCCAACAAGGATCGATGGTGTGGTATACAGATGGCTCAAAAACAAACAGTGGAGTCTGATTGGGTGTATACGGCCCCAGATGCCATATATCAAAGGCTCTAGGCTCTACCCCTACCGTATTCCAAGCCGAGGTATTAGCCATGCCAACCTGCATTAAAAGAGCCATAAATGGCTCAACCATTAATATCCTCTCGGACAGTCAAGCTGCCCTCAAGGCCTTAAAGTCCTACACTGTCAAGTCAGGGATAGTCTGGGAATGTCTACAAACCCTCAAAAATCTATCAAGGAGAAACAAAGTTATCCTCATGTGGGTACCTGGACATGAGGGCCACAAAGGCATTGAAATTGGGGACGGCCTAGCCAAAAGAGGAGCGGAAACTCAGTTTGTCGGACCAGAGCCATTTTGTGGCACTTCAAAGTGTTACCTCAAAGCTACCCTAAATAACTGGGAGAATAAACAAAAATCCCTGTATTGGAAAAGGCTACAAGGACTTCGTCAGGCAAAAAAGTTTATCGACACCTCTGGCGGAAAAACAAAAGAACTCCTACTCCTTAGAAGAACAGAGCTCAAAATGATCACTGAGCTCTTCTCAGGCCATTGCCCCTTGAGGTATCACCTAAACAAGCTGGGTTTGGCTGAGACTTCATCCTGCCGCTTCTGTCAGGATGCTCACGAAACCTCGGAGCACCTGCTCTGCAACTGCGAAGTATTGGCCAGGCAGAAATTACTCCACCTTGAACATGCTTTTCCTCCACCAAGTTACGTATGGAACCTCAAGCCCAGAATGGTTCTCGACTTTATTAACAGTCTAAACCTATATATGGAGCAAATTTAACGGGGACTCACAATAGATCTTTCAGGTCGCAGTGACTGCGAGGCTAACGCCTATACACCCCTTTACAAATCTAATCTAATCTACATAGCAATTTAGATTATAAAAAATGTCCCCCTTCAAAATTTCACGGTTTCACTAGTGCCATGACGAAACGAATACAAACACAGCACACTAACACATTTCACCGAGTGGCTTAGGTTTTCACCCGATATGCCGTTTCTTTATTAGTTATTTATTCAATGATTGGCCCAAATCAAGTATAGTATCTTTGAGGAAAAAAATGGAAATTGTGTTCCAGAGCAGGGACGAACTGGGTCTTCAAATCGGCCCGGGCAAATAATGACAAAACAGCCCCAAGGGTCTTCAAAAATGTCTTTTTTATAAGAGGCAAACAACCCAAATTATTAGGCTGATTTCCTACTGAACCGAGCACAAGCAGAGAAAGATAACGTTTTCTATGAATATGGAATTGGATACTAAATAAGAAGAAACAAAGAAGAAATTTAAACAGGAAATATGAACCTACAGAATATGTCTAAGAGCGGGAAAATAGGGTTTCTCTGTGGAAGCAGTATCCGAGAGACCAACAATTTTACTTACACAGCTGTAACAAGAGTAAGGCAAGTGAGGCAGATGTTGAACCGAAGAGGTTTAAAAAAATTATTGCGGGCGAAAAAAATAAATTTGAGTTTTAACTAGTACATTTTTTGCTCTCGATTTGAATTTACCCGCTTGACAAGACTGAATTTGGCTCGTGATCCTGACATGGAGGAAATTTATGCCAGAACTATAAAATTTGCTGAAGATATGGTTATACAAGCAAACATAAAAGAAACAAGAAAAAAGAAGCGACTCAAACTTTTTGAATCACAAAATGATGAGTGATGCCAATATTGCCACAAAACAAGAGCTCCGTACACCAATTTTTGAATCGATTGATGTTCTTTTATTCTAACTGACGAATGTTGGAACAAATTTCAGAAGATTTTGGATTCCTTTCTGGCGATCTTCTTAGCTAAAAGTAAGCTGATAGTCTGAGAAAAACTGGTTTTGTATTTGCTTCAACCAATTCACAACTATAGCCTCCAAGAATCTTTGTAACATTGCCAATGACGATAGCTTCATGTAAAGGAAGTTTCAAAAAATTGAGGTAAATAAAATATTACCTGTGATCTACAATGGGTCAAGAAATATTTTCAAATGTGGTTGTTTTGTAAACCGAAAAAGAAATGACAGAAATGCTTGTCATTTTGAGAGTATTATAAACTAATTCGTCGCGAAAAAAGCTAGAAAAGTCCATCTATAAAATCTTGCAAATATTTCTATCAAATTTATTCACCTCAATGTTTTTAAATGTTGATTTATGTGTAGCAGTAGTGTTTAAATTTTCAAAAGGATCGGTTAAATAGATTTTGAGTTCTAATGTTCACGAACTTCAAAAATGACGTTTTCTGGAAAATCGATTTAAATTTTTTTATTTATGAATAACTTCGAGAAAATTTTAGCATTGTACACAACCGTTCAGAAGAAAGTGTGCCTGTAAATTGAGTTATATTCGATGTACCCGAAAATATACAATATGTACAAGATCAGTTTACATACTTTCAAAGACCCATAGAAGGAGAAAGAAATTCGGGAAAACAAAGGGATTTGAAGCTGCTTCCTAATAGGGGTATCGCGCAGCTGCCGGGCAGATATAAAAATCGAGTATCAAACGAGTATGAAACGCTGTAACTGCGTTAGTTTTGCTCCGACTGACTTGAAATTTGTACACAATACTCTCGACATATTGTACATTCAGGAAAAAAACTAAAAAAAAATGCAAAAAAAAGTTTTAAAACCTTACTCCGCCCTTATGTAAAATTACTTTCGTAATTTACCTTAAAGGAGTGTGGCCTTTGAGGTTAAATTCTTAAGTCTAGTTTACGTAATTTTAAACAAAATAGGTCGCTCAGCTCTCGATGATAGGAAATTCAACCACCAATGTTACTTGGGTTGGCGTATCAATTTATTGAAATAATGTAAAAAGAATTTGTCGTACAAATTTATCAAAAAGAGGTAGGTATCATGATATTAATTTAAGTATTTAACTATTTACAGATAACAGAATTTTGTTTGTAGTTTCTATCTCAGACCTCCTCCCCCACTCTGAAAACTTCTGCGTACGTACCTGATAATAATTGTTATGATTAGCAATAATGCATGCTCTTTCTTACAAAGTCAAATAATATTTTTAATTCATTTTAAGCATCAAAACTTGCGTTAATAGAATATATAGCTCCTCTTTTGAAAACTCTAAAGCATCTCTCATTTTTTATATTCATTGGCAAGCTATTAAATATAAACAAGCCATATTCTGAGTTCTGGAAGTTCTATAAAAATCAAGTTGAAATCCATATTATTTTGTAGTTGATACGGCTCTGCATATCACTAACCAGATTTAAATACATTTCTGCACAAATATCTGGAAAATTTATAGTTTAGTTTATAAATATTAATTAAAACCTTAAACCCAATTCGTTGTTATACACTTAACTATGTAGCATAGCGTGTGAAGCATTAATTTTACTGATGTCCTTCTACCACAACCACTGACTTATTACAATGGATTAACCGTGCTGTTTTTTTCCTATAATTTTATAGTTTTCTCTTTCGCGCTATGGCAAAGTTGGAGCTACCAACACAAAATATCGCTTACTAAACGTTTTCTTATGCCATTTGATATTTTTATGTTGACTGCAGATGCAATCACCGCAGTAAGAATAAGGTAAAGATAGTGTTTACCATGCTCCGTCTCTATTGCCCATACGCAGGATTTAGTTAAAAATAACCTTTTAAAAATTCAAGTCGGAATTAGTTTAATTTCTTAGAAGAATGCTTATAAACGATTAAAATATCACTTGAACACAAGAAAGATATTTTTTTAATTTAATTCGATTTTCGGCTGTTAAATTTCATCCGATTGGTTAAGTTTTACATGTTTTTAGGTAGTATCGTTTTAAAGGGTGTTCAAACTCTGATATACAGAAACACAATATTTTTTGTGCAAATCGCTCAGTCCATTGTTATGAGTCAGTGATAAGAATAGATTTCAACTCAAATACTCAAGTATTCATGTAAACGTAATGAATGAGAACTCTTCTATAGCTGATGATGAAGATCAGTCTGAGAATGATGATGATAATTACTTCTTAGAGTCAGAAGGTTAACAATCAATCAACAACAGTAACAAGCAAAAATTATTTGATACAGAAATCAATGGACATATATCTAAACACACCTGGCTGAAGGTCGTCCCAATAAAAAAGGATTACAACATAAAGCTAAAAAAATACGCAAGAAGAAGGGACATTTGACAGTAGCATCACAGAAGTTAAATTGGGAACATGTTTACCTACTATAAATATTTCCTTACCATTCCTCTTACTATCATTCAAGCCGAAAAGCTTTTTGCTTCTGGGCAAATCTTCACACAAATGCGATCCCGTCTTTCAAACGCAATTATATTCATAAAATAAATCTCTTAATTACAACACCCATTTGGTCTCGGTGCAGGTTAAACATCTCTCGTTTGAGCGACACGAGCACCTTCTTAATATACACTTATGGTGCTCCATCAACGAGACAAGGTTCTTAAGCGGTACGATTTACAATATTCTCTTCCATTGAAAACGTTCATAATTCATAATCTGGGGCCATTCATTGTTTCAGATAAGATGACGATGGGGCATGTCGGAGCTTAGAGTGAGTGCAGTGCGAGGAGAAGAAATCCGATAACAGCTTGCACACCTCCTTATTCCCACCAATCAGCCGTCGAAGATCATTCATTCCATATATAAGCTCGACTGAATGCTGCAAAAGGCATCAGTTACCGTGCAAACACACAGCAGTGATCACTTTAATTATACCAAAAACAAACAAAAAACTTTTATTTTCAAAATGTTCAAATTTGTATGTCATTTAAAGTTAGCATTTTGAAATAATTAATTAACTTTTGTGTAAAATTTCTAGTTGGCTCTTGCTTGCATCTTGGCTTCCGCCTATGCCGCTCCAGGATTTATTGCTAGTCCTGCTATAGTTCATGGCGTTCATGCTGCTCCAGCTGTAGTGCATCATGCTCCAATCTTACATGCTCCAGCAGCCGTTGCCGTACATGCTGCTCCAGCACCAATTGCCGTTAGCCACAGTTCCTCGTAAGATCCTTAATTACATCGGATTTTAAAAGTTATTTAATTAATTAAATTTTCTTGTTAATTATTTGCAGACATGTTGTCCACTCTGCTCCAGTTGTTAAAACCATAGTTGCTGCACATCATGTACCAGCTGTCGCTGTCGCTCATAGCCCAGTCCTTCTCCATCATCATTGACACCTCATCCTTTGGTTCAGTCTTAATTTTAGTTTATGTAAATTTAAAATAGTTTAGCAATAAAAAAAAATCAAATAAAAGCGCTTTCAAACAACTTTTGAATTTCCTTTACTTTTTTTGTTGTCAAGCTCTTGACAAATTACAGACTTCCCTGTGTGCTCTTCTTTTCATTTTCCTTTTATTAATTTCAAAATAAACTGGTCTTGATTAAGATTTCCTAAGAGTTCCATAATCGGGCTAGCTAAGAAAACCCGATGTTTTATTTTTTTTCCGTAGGGAAACTAAAGACGTTGTACAACCAGTTTCGGTAAAAACCAAGTTAATAGAAATTTTTAACTACGTTCACGTAATAGCTTTTAATGGCGATCCAGGAGGTACCTACTAATCACATTAGATATCATTTCTTTTGTTTTTAATAGAATAAGGTTTGATCCAGCTGAACTACTTCCTTGCAACATGTTTTAATGTCCTACGTCGAGTATAGTCATAGTCAAAATATATATAAGACTAGAAAAAGGTGAAACACTGGAAGAGAGGCATCTGTCTTGTTAGGTCAGTGGTAAGAACAGTCGCCCAGACAGCGGATGGTGCCGGAATAGAAAACTGGATGAGGTGGCTGCATTTGTATTTGACAATTTAATTGTAATCTAAACAAATGAAAAAGCTAGAATTGGTCTAAGACCAATTCTTATGATACCCTAGATGAATGCACGGATGAAATTTCGTATGGTCACCCATTTGAGCAATTTTGATTTTTTGCATTGGTTTCTCGCATATATTTCTAGAACGGCTCGTCGGACAGAAAAAATGATTATAACCAATTTTATAGAATTTTTTATTCTGAAGAAGATTTTAGTACAAAAAAAATGTCTAGGACTGATCGTTTTCAAAGTATATGTAAAAAATCAAAATTATTATATGGCAACACCAAGAAGGGGTTGCCCGATTTAGCCCATTGTTGAAATTTTATTTGCTATTAGTATGAAAACACAGTGTACCAAATTTCAGCTTTCTACGTCGACGTGTTCTCAGGTAGTGTCTAAATATATCGTGGAAAACGAAATTTTTGTATGGCAACCCCACGAAGGAGTTGCCCGATTTGTCTCATTTTCGAACTTAATTTTACTTTTTTTTTTAACGTCCGTGTACAAAATTTCAGCTTTCTAAGTGAACGCGTTCTCGAGTTATCGTGCGCACGGACGGACGGACGGACATGCAAAAATCAAAATAACTTTTAATATTATGCGTGGGTGTCCAATTCATTTTGCTCTACTATCATTATTTCGAGGTGTTACAAACGGAATGACAAACTTAGTATACCCCTATAGATTTCATCTAGGGTATAAAAATAATTGTGAAATTTTTCCGCTTCATATATGTAAAACGTAGTAACCGTCCCCGTTGGATGCAATTGGAATTGTTGTAAATTGAACTGCTTTAAGATAATTCGTAAGAGGTTAATGTAATCTAGCATACCCTTTGCTTTTTACGAGCTTATTTTCCGAAAGAAACACAAAATTGTTAATTTTTAATTTCGAAATAAATATTATGTTAAAATTACATCATGCTCCAGAATATTTTATTAAAACTCGTTAGCATTTGACCATTTGAATTTATTATTTTATTGTCATTGAATATTTATATTCGTCGAACAGTAAAAAGGATAATTGAATAGGATTTCATATTCTGATAAAATTTTCATTACCTTCAATAAAAACGTCTAGGACTGATCGTTTTCACAGTATGCGTAAAAATCCTAAATTTTTATATGGCAGCAATAAGGGGGGGTTGCCCGATTTAGTGCATTTTCGAAATTATATTCGCTGTTTTTATGAAAACGCCGTTTACTAAAGTTCCGTTCTCTATAAAGTGAAAATGAAAATTTTGTATTGCAACCCTGCAGAGGAGTTACCCGATTTGTCCCATTTTCGAACTTAGTCACTGACATATATAATATGTGGAAAAAACGAAAAAAAAATTTTTGAAAAAAGAAATTTCATTTCAAAAAGAGGGCACTTCATATAAGCAGGAACCGTATAATTCCAATAATTGCAAACGAAAAAAATTGTTTTGAAAAAAGAAATTTCATTGCAAAAAGAGGGCATTTCATATAAGCAGAAACCGTATAATTCCTGCTTATATGAAATGCCCTCATTTTGCAATGAAATTTCTTTTTTTAAAAAAAAAAAAATTTTCGTTTGCATAGTTTTTCCCAGTCAATTCTCGAGCTGCAGACTTACCAGCAAACTGAGTCAATTTCAATTGACTTATTTCGCTATGAATTTTCATACCAAAACTCTCTATATATAATATGAACAGATTAACTTTCTATTTCATATGGGCTCAGTTGCAAATGTCAACAAAAGTTCTTTCGCCGGTGCCAACATTGAAAAAAATCATTGGAGGGAGGTTGAAAAAATGAGCGTGCAGCTGGAGAAGCGATTATAATAAAACCTTTCGAATTTCTGCTGCATATCTAATGAATATACGGCTTTTGGTAAAACAATTTTATCAGAAATTAACCCAAATAATTAATTTAAAAACATTTATTTCGACAGACCCACTTATTTATTTGTTGTTTACAGTTCACTCTCAGTTGGTACTTGGTGTTTAGACCGAAAAAGTCAGCAATGTAGAAGTTAGCTTAATTTTTGGAGTACATTTCTATAAACGTAGTCAGTCCGTATTATATACGTCAGTGAATTTAGTACACCTTATGATTTCATCGAAGGTATAAAAACCGGTTTGGAATTGCAGTGTTGCAAGCACTAAGCAGAACTATGTGATTAAGGAAATACAATTCTCTTATGGTATACATACACTTCTGATCACAATTTTATGGAAAAGATTAAGTAAGCAATACCTTTAGACACACAGTACGATTGTGCTAAGCTGCTAGAAACTCTCTTATCAAAACTTTCCTGTCTGATTAATGAAACGCATCAAGTGGTGGTGAGGTAAGTTTTTCAGCTCATCCATAAATAGGACGGCGAGCGAACGAACCCAAGTATATCCAGAAAGTATTCGGTTGTCTCAGACTGTCTTTCGAGGCAGAACATGGCTCAGAGCTGTCACCAACTCTCATTCTTATTAGATGAGCGAGAAGCGATCTGTGGCCCGTGATAATGCCAACTACTGGTCTGCATCGTTTCCTTTCAAACGAGATCAAATTTTAAATTAAACAATTAAAAATGCTAGAATTGGTCTAATACAAATTTTTGTGACACCCTAGATCAGGGGTCGGCAACCTGCGGCTCAGTAGAATCATACTTGTTGCTCTTGAGTAGCTTAATAGTACATATTGCAAAATTAACTACAATATTGCAATTGCCAAACAAATAGGTATAATAATCCTGCTTGTATATATCAAAATGCGCGGCAGATCATATGCATGTAAACATAGCTTGCACTCCACACTCATCGACACCATACCCAAAACCAAAGCGAATAGAAACAGAAGCGTTACCAGGTCACTGGAAAAACAGTCGTGAGCTTTCGAAAAAACGTACTTTCGTTTCACTGCGTGATTCAGCAGGAAACACCTTGCGCACAGACGTTTCCCAAAGGCTTTGTAAGTATGGACTTAGTCACTAATAGTAAACGAAATAATGGCTAAAGAGCTTTCTCACAAAGGGTTTTCTGGGTTATTAGAGGAAGCAAATAGTCAATATTCTGATCTTTTGCATAAAAAAGTTCATTAGCTGTCCAGAGGCTCAGCACTGAAGGGTTCGCTTCGTGTCTTGAACATATGAAGACATTCCTACTTCAAAAGGGATTTGAATAAGCTGAGTTAGGTAATGATGAGCGCTGCAAAAATTTCATTTTTTCGTAGATTGACATCACATTTAAATAATTTGAATAAAAATCTACAAGGAAGAGTTAATATTGCACACACCCTATTAAAAGATATACTTTCGTTTGAACAACAATTAACATTACTTGTTCAAGATATGGTGAATGGACAGTTACTACATTTTGAAACTTTAAAAGATTTCAGAAACAATTCAGGTTGCCATAATTAATAGTGCATTTTTTGTAACAGCCATTGTAAAAAAGCAGAAGTCTTTTAACACTTGTTTTAAAGATTTTAGATCTGAAAAACCTTTTCTATTATTTTTAATAAAGCCACTAGTGGCAATGCTGTGCGAATTGAATTTTAAACCATTCACAACTATTGATAGAGCTCTATTTGAGTTACAATTGTTAGATGGATGGAGGATTTTATGATCAAGTGAAAATCGGATCTATTTACTACTGTGAACAATTATTTTCGAATATTACGATTATTAAAAACAAATTAAGAAGTTCGCTTAATGACGAAAGCCTCGAAAGTTACACGAAATTAAAAACTTCTGAATATTCACCAAATTCGAAACAACTTTGTGTCTGTACTCAAACCCAAAAATCTCACTAATATTACATAAGTATTTGCATTTATATTATTTTTTACATTTAATTTGTATTTTAATAAGCAAAGCAATATAACCCACTAAAATTAGGTTTTTACTATTAGTTTTTTTTTTTTAAGTTATAAAAAAGATGTTTCCGTTTCCTTTAATACATTGACTTTGTTACTACACAAGTTCTGTTACTACGCTATATTGAATGTTTTGATTTTACGATAAATACATGTTTTACAGCAGATAACGGTTATATTATTTTTTCTAATACATATTACCGATGTATGTAGTTATATTTGACTCTTTAAAAAAATAATTTATCACATCGGGAAAAAATGGCTCTTAACTCCAGAAAGGTTGCCCTAGATGAATACTCGTACGTCATTTCTTTGCAAGTTTGATTTTTCAAGTGGTTTTTCCCATACATTTCTATAGCGGTTCGTCCAATAGAGAAAATGATTATAATAAATTTTATAGGATTTTATATTTTGAAGAACTTTTCGGTACATTAAAATAGTACAGGTCTTATAGTTTTCACAGCATACGTAAAAATCCTAAATTTTTATATGGCAACACCAAGATTTGCCCGATTTAGCCCATGTTTGAAATTATATTAACTATTTTTATGAAAACACTGTGTACAAAATTTTAGCTCTCTACATTGACGCGTTCTCAGGCAGTGTCCAAATATGTAGTAAAAAAAGCAATTTCTGTTTGGCAACCCTACGAAGGATTTACCCGATTTGTCTAATTTTCGAACTAAGTTTTACTATTTTTTAAAAATCCCGACTGCAAAATTTCAGCTCTGCAAGTGCACGAGCTCTCGAGTTATCGTGCGCACAGACAGACGGACTGACAGACAGACATGCAAAAATCAAAAATAACTTTTAATATTATGCGTAGGAGTCCAATCCATTTTGCTCTACCATCATTATTTCTAGGTGTTACAAACAGAATGACAAACTTAGTATACCCTATAGATTTCATCTAGAGAATAAAAAGAGAGTAAAGCGGCCCACAGACGATACAACTGTTGGTCCAACTGTTGTACCAATCTGTGTTGGCATACAACCGTTGTATGGTGTGTGGGCCAATTGTACGAAGCATCCACGATCGCACGCTCGGTTGGATGTGCATGCAGGTAAACCGCTGTTGTATATGCGACCGTTGTATAGTGTGTGCGCTTGTTGTTCAACCGTTGATGCGATTTCATTACCTGTGAATTTTTTTATTGTAATTGCATTGTAAAAAACAAACCAAAATGGTGTCTATTAAGTATAAGGACTTCTGGACAGAGTTTATTGATATATTAATAATTTTCAAACACATAATCACAGCTGAAAAACAAATGCACATTCTCTTTTTTTTGACAACCGATGACATTATTTCGTAATGCTCAGTATGAAAAGTTACACAAGACTGACAGCTGAAGAAATCGGTCCAACCGTTGTATCGTGTGTGGGCCGCTTAACGGGCCGGTCAGCAGGCGAATATCACTGTCTTCTTGCCTTGTGTTACTGCAGGAGTTTTTCATATAAAAGTAGCTTGTATTTTGTTCAAACACTATAATTTCCATAAATTTCTTCTAGATGCTATTTTTTTTTTTAAATCATTAGAAAGAAAACATATTTGGCTGCAATATGTTTTAACTTCATTTTTCTATGGAAGCTATAGTTGAATACCGCACTTACAAAGCCAAATTTTTGACACAGCCAATCTTTTCATTTAAAATTAACACATAGCGACACGTGCAGCGAAAATATATATTTATTTATCTGCTTAAAGTGACTAGGATAAAGAAATTTTACAATAATTTTGCTAAAAGTTAATATTTAAAAATATTTATTTTATAACCTACTTTTTTTACATAAAAATCGCAATTAGTATTTAGAACAACAAAATTAACAGGAAAATTAGTCAACTGAATTAGCTTAACGATGAAAATGAGGCATCAGTGTTGGTACATTTCACATACTTTTCTTTTAAAACTGGCATAACTGCTTATATAATTTAATGCTACTTATACTTATTCTTGAAAAATGTAAAAAAAAATCCGTAGACATCACAAAAAAACAAAGCTCAACTCAACTGGCTTGTAATGACGACGACAATGTCGCATTCATTGTATTACGCCTGCGACAAGCGACAACGCCAATTGGCGTCGACAGTTTCGTGTCGCATTCATTGTATTCAAGCTTTAGGCTATGGTTTCAGGCTCGGTATGTTTAAATCTTACATGACTGATGATACTGACTGTACCTAAATGATCCTAGTGTACTTGGGTTTGTGTATAACATTGTGAAAAGTAGAAGAAGAAAGAACTGTCAAATTTTACTAAATTGTACTTTCGCTTTCAAAATTATTCAAAATCCACCAAATGCCGCGAGGTGCTGCGAGCAAATAATTTACTTGTAAAATGTCAATTGTAAACAATTCTAGTTTACTTTTTAGGCGAACCACACATCGCTGGATTCAATTCGGGCAAAATAATTATATTTTAAAATGTGTTAGAAATTTACAAACTATTGAAGATAAAATCCCTGAGGTGGATGTGCAATTTTCAAATGGGTAAGCTAGGGAATTTAGATGTCACAAAATAATCTTTTCTTAAACTTTTAATGTTAACTTTATAGACGAAGTTTAGTGCTATCTACTGGAAAATATGCTCGCTTTGCCAATGGTACGGCGGTTTGTCAGATGGGCGACACCGCCGTTATGGTCACAGCAGTTTCAAAACTAAAACAATCAAGCAGCTCGTCATTTACACCTTTAGTTGTAGACTATAGACTGAAATCAGCTGCTTCTGGTCGTATTCCAACGAATTTTTTACGCCGTGAGCTAGGTCCTTCGGAAAAAGAAATCCTTTCAGCGAGATTAATTGATAGATCTGTGAGACCTCTCTTCCCAAGCGAATTTAGATGCGAAACTCAACTGGTGTGCAACATGCTGGCAATGGATTCAGTGTACTCTGCTGATATTTTGGCAATAAATTCAGCATCGGCTGCTCTAAGTTTAAGTGACATACCATGGAATGGCCCTGTTGGCGCAGTTCGGTAAATACTAAGTAGCCGTCGAGAATCAAAATATTTTAAAATAATTATTGGCAGTTTAGGCTTTTGTGATGGCGAAATCATCATTAATCCTTCTCGTAGAGAGATGCAATCATCTGATCTTGACCTTGTAGTTGTTGCCACTAAACACAATCTTGTCGTCATGTTGGAGGGGAAAGGGAACGTGTTCCTTCTTCAAGATCTTTTAAAAGTTATTAAACAGGGCACAAGGGAAGCTCAATTTGTAGTTCAAGCCATTGAAAAATTGCAAAAATCTTATGGAAAGACTAAGTATCCTTTGCAAACTCCACCGGTAGCAAGCGAAGAAGTTTTTGATGCTGTAAAAACGATGTCGGAAATGAGGTTACGGGAGGTGTTTCGTGATTATAGTCATGACAAAATCAGCAGAGACACTGCGGTTAATGAAATTAGAACTGATGTTGTTGATCGGGTGTGGTCAAGTTTCTCTACAACTGAGCCTCACTTAATAGGAGATGCCTTCAATAAAATTTGCAAAGACATTTTTCGGGAAATGATATTTGAAGAAGAAAAGCGGTGCGATGGACGATCTTTTGATGATCTCAGGAATATTACCTGTCAGGTAAGTCTTCTTTTTTTCCGTTCTATATTGTGAAAACTGTAGATATATATAATACTGAATCAAGTATTCACATAATTAATCAAAATTTTCCTATTTGTTATACATACTATTTAAAAGGATGTTAAGGTTATGGCATTCCGTAATCTAAAGACTTTTAAAAGACAATCGATAAGATCTAGAAAGAAGCTTATTCCCCTGCCTATTTTCATCAATGAATTTGTTAATGACTCAGAACAGACTTCGGTAATATTAACTGTTGTCCCTCTTCCGATACATGTGTCAGTGCTTAGGGATTCATTGCTGAACATATATAATCAATTATCTGCACTCAAATTAAGGAAGTATACACACTTGGAAAACCATTGCTTGGTCTCCGAAAGTTATATGATTTTTGCTGAAACTGCCTTTTTTTCTCTTCAGATTTGAAACCATTTCTATAGAAGGTACGGTATCTGATTCTCATCGAATCTAGTATTTTCGCCTCGTATTCAGTAAATCGCCTTAAATCATCATTTATTTAAATAATTTTCAACTATTCTACTCAATATTTTAGTTCTAGGTGAGTAGAAAGAATTAAAGGTAGCTGTATTAGAGGAATACTTTCTTTTCTTTGTCAAAAGGCAGAGAACAGGTTTTTCATAGCCCGCATTACCAACCATGATCTACGCTGTTGCAGATTTATAAAATAAGGTTAAAATGAATGGCATGCAGCCACTCTGCTAAACTCGCACCTGTTTGGCGATGATATACGGACCATTTTTATCGATAGCATTTTAGTGCTGGAAGCCACTGCTAATATAAGTCCAGCTTGCCAAAGGCTACGAAAAATCAAAGCTCTTAGCTAAAATTTCTCTCTTGCGTACTATCACACGATCAATTATCATGAAGACCGGAAATTTCATTATGGTGAAAAACGGCAGGAACACTACCTTTTTCAAGTTTATGTTGTATATATTAGTCAGAGGTGCATTAATTTTCGACAGAGACCATAATAGGCCTCTTACCTGTAGACTTAGATGTAATTATTAAATTTTCAAATTTTAATTTCAGATTGATCTTCACAAACCTCTACATGGTTCAGCTCTGTTCCAAAGAGGTCAAACCCAAGTATTTTGCACAGTTTCCCTGGACTCGCAAGAAAGCGCACTTAAGTTAGACACGCTCTCAGCATTAGAAAGGTATGTGGGTGTAGTATTGACAAATTTTGGTTCACAATAATAAATGTATGACATTTCTAGCGGTATCAAAGCTAAAAACTTTATGCTGCACTATGAATTTCCACCATATGCAACTGGAGAAGTTGGTCGAATAGGTCCCGTCGGACGTAGAGAGCTTGGACATGGTGCATTAGCTGAAAAAGGACTTCTGTCGACATTGCCAAATAATTACCCTTTCACCGTTAGACTTACATCAGAAGTTCTCGAATCGAATGGATCTAGCTCAATGGCTAGTGTTTGTGGAGGATCTATGGCTTTAATGGACGCTGGCGTTCCAGTTTCAGCTGCCGCCGCCGGTGTTGCTATTGGCCTAGTCACTAAATATGAAAACAACGACACAAAGCACCTTCAAGATTATAAAATCTTAACTGATATACTCGGAATCGAAGATTACATGGGTGATATGGATATGAAAGTAGCAG
This sequence comes from Dioctria linearis, assembly GCA_963930735.1. Lineage (NCBI taxonomy): Eukaryota > Metazoa > Arthropoda > Insecta > Diptera > Asilidae > Dioctria > Dioctria linearis. Next base: position 296,038,948 of record OZ005741.1, read on the forward strand.
GCACAAGAAAAGGTATAACGGCAATTCAAGCAGATATTAAAATCCCTGGGGTTCCACTCAAAATCATTATGGAATCTCTACAGAAGGCGACAGATGCCAAAACAAAAATTTTGGATATTATGGGGAAATGTGTAAATGAACCAAGGTAATCCCGTACGAAATTCAATTTTATTAATTGATTTATTTAAAAAAAAAAATGTTAAGGAAAGTTCGAAAAGATTGCTGGCCTGTGAGTGAGCGATTAACGGTGGAACCACATCAAAGACAGCGTATAATTGGACCGAATGGAATTTATTCTAAGCGACTTTATTTAGAAACAGGAGTCCAAATATCGCAAGAAGATGAAGCAACGTTTACTTTATTTGCGCCTTCACAATCTGCAATGGTCGAGGCTAAGGAGAAAATTGAAGAACTTTTAAAAATTGATCGTGTACCTGACCTAGAATTTGGAGGAATATACACTGCTCAAATAGTTGAATTAAAAGATATTGGTGTTATGGTAACTTTATATGCAAATATGCCTCCTGCGCTCTTACATAACTCTCAATTGGATCAAAGAAAGGTTATTTTTTTTTTTCAATGTTGACTTATAATATTGAATTATATTTATTGAAACGCTTACAGATCGCACATCCAAGTGCTTTAGGGCTTCAAGTAGGGCAAGAGATTCAAGTGAAATATTTCGGCCGAGATCCTGTTTCTGGATTTATGCGTTTATCACGAAAAGTTCTTCAAGGACCTGTCTCATCTGTTGTGAAGAGTTTAGATAAAACAAATAACGAAAATGAAGTGTCACAGTCAACCAAAAGTTAACAATTAACTAACTATTGATTAAATGTAAAAAGTTCTATCTAACAGAGCTGCCGTATATTTTTACTTCCATGAATATTTAAGGGTCTTTTCATTTAGACCAAATATATTAAAGCTAATTCTAGAGTTGTAACATCACATTATAACTCACCAAGCTCTACTCATCACCCATCAATTAAGTCATTATTATTATCTTTAATTTCAAATGACCAATCACACTGTAGCCAAAATGAAACCCTTTACGATTTTTCTACCTTTGTAAGAAGAAGAAAATTACCTATCCTTAGACAGTAGTTGCCATTATTGGATTGATTTAAAAGAAGAAAAGTGCAGAAAACAAAAAAAAACAAAAAGGGGGTTACAGTTTGTATACCACACCGAATTTGATAGGTTATTTTAAACTGATGGCTTTGCTCACTTAAATTTTATGATTTGATACACTAGCGTTGATGACGTTTTGTAAAAAGAATTGTTGAAAACTGTTAAAGTTAAATCCAATTCCGAAATTTTGACATGTCGAGTCATAACTGCAAAACGGAGGAGCTATGGACCATTGGAAAGCTCATCTATCTAACAAATTTTAAATCATAATTATAGGGCGTAGCGCTTAGTAGTTGAGAGGGTAGTTTATACTAAAACAAGTAAAATGGGTAGAATGGGTCTAAGACCAATTCTTATGATACCCGTATGTCATTTCTGTGCAAGTTTGATTTTTAAAGTGGTTTTTCGCATATATTCCTACAACGGTTCGTCGGACAGAAAAATTTATTGTAACCAATTTTATATTCTGAAGAACTTTTCGGTACATTAAATAGTATAGGACTTATTGTTTTCACAGTATAAGTAAAACTCCCAAGTCTTTATATGGCAACACCAAGAGGCTGCCCAATTTAGTTCAGTTTTGCAATTGTACAACCCGTGTGCAAAATCTCAGCTCTCTAAGTACACGTTTTCTTGAGTTATCGTGAGGACAGACGGACGGACATGCAAAAATCAAAATAACTTTTAATTTTATGCGTGGGTTACGTAATCCATTTTGCTCTGCCATCATTATTTCTATGTGTTACAAACGGAATGACAAACTTAGTATACCTTATAGATTTCATCTAGGGTATAAATATGTAAGATCTTTACTATGTTCTAGCTGCTAAGTCGTACATTTCCTAGGAGTGTGAGGGATGATGTGTAATTCTTCTAAGGAATCACGTTAAGTACCTTATTACAAATCATCCTGTATATATTAAAATATCGATAGCCTCTTGGTAGGCAGAACTTATCCATGCTCTAAAATCAGCATCCTTTTCAATGAAAAAGTGTAGGGGAAGTAAGCCCAACATCAGTTCCAAGGAATGGAATGGGACAAGTCCTCATGGTACCAGTTATTCCAAACATTTCAGTTTTCTATAGCTTTTTTTTCCTCTATTCGATCTCTCGAGTCCAAATGTTCGAATCGATTTTTTCTCAATGCAAAGACGTTTCATTATTGGTGAGCTGATTGAATGAAATTTCCATTATTTGTTCCATAAATATAATTCATTCTTAGATACACTGAATCCAATTGATTTTCCATAAAAATTTTCAATATCAATGGAGCTGAGAACCCAAATACTGTCCCTGATCCACCAATAGAAAGGTATCGTAGATAATTATGGAACTAACGATGCATTTGCAGTGCAGAACCATTTATTTAATTTCACAATTGAACCCACATCTCTTGCCATACGTCTCTGACATACCTTATACTACAATGGCTTACTGTATAATCTTTATCACGTGTTGATTACATTTATATTTGAGTAAATGGAACTTTAATGCTCAAAAGAGATCTACAATGGTTTCATAAATTGCCTCTGGTTGTAGTGATTATCAGTCTAGCCTAGAGTATCATATCCCGCGTTGGAAGTAATTCATTTATCACCCCTACAACCATAGTAGGTCCGATAAAACCCCCACCTTTTGGCAGCCCACCCGTAATTTAATGGTTGATAATGGATTCGCTCATTATAGTAGCCGTTATCTTCCAAATTTTTACAATGTGTATGCGCTCTGTGCGACTATGCTCAATGGTGCTCCTATTTTGTTATTAAAGGCCATTTTCATGGCGAAGTACATATTGTTATAACTTTTTGCAAGATTGCCCTTTTAATTTTGGTGACAAAATTATGTAAGGAATGTTTCCTCGATTTACCTGACTGGTAGGGTAGCTAAGTCCTGCACTTTTCTGTTTAACATTCTATAGCCATCAAAATATGTAAACTATAAAGTTCTTTATATACCATTACAACAGCTTACATGAAAAAATGTTCTCTCAAGTTATATTATTACTGGCTTCAAATCCATACTGATCCCTATGGTGTCAATGAGATAAAGCAAAAATGTCGTCCGTGCACATAAACGAGTAAAAAGTTTGTATACGAAAAAAGTAAATCCATCATTGCCAAGGAAACAGAAAAAGCACTATCTAATAAAATTTAAAAATAATATTACTGCATTGATGGACCTACAACTTTATATAATTTTATATGGTAGAAATGAGTATATGGAAGTACAAAGCGCTACTCCAAATGATTTTGGAACTTTGTAAGCCAATGGAACGCATTCATATTACAAATCGACAGGCTATGAATATGCTCATCCCCATAAATAAACCCAATCCATGCGTAAGGTACATTTTTCGTCTTAGACAGCACTCATACATCCCCGCTCTGGTGCAACTGTTTATGCCTGAACCCCTGGCTAAGCTCTTGGAACTCAGTGTTATGTTTCATTCACAAAGCTAGATGGTGCTCACTACCGGCCTACATAAATCAATCGCTCTCATGGATCAACCTTAATGATCGCAGAATTGTCCTGCGTAGAACCTGCACTCGATTTGGGTCCAATGACCTCTTTGGGCAGGGACCAGCCTCTAGAACTCACTCCCGGAACCTGTCAGATGAGCTGGTACATACAAGGAATTGAAGGAGCTTGCTTTGTGTCACCTCATGTGTGCTTAGAGTACGGCAAACTGTTAACTAAATCGATGGCGGCGGTGGGACACCTGCACTTTGCTATCATTAAAAAGAAAAAACGTGGATTATCGGTTGATGACTTGTATTTTATTTATTTGTTCTTTTAATTTTTAAGTTTAAGTTATCTACTGTTACTTTACCTTTTTCATTTGTTTATTGATGTTTGCCATTATACTTTAAGCGCCTTAGGCTCTCTATTGTTTGACTTCATTGTCTGAATATATTACTGTAATTGCGTTCTACCGCAATGAGTCTGTTCATTGCTCCTTTTTTGGTTTGCTAACAACTTTGTATTTTACCGATTACACCAACTAGCTATTACTTAATCGTACCTAGCGTTGTAACGTAGCGTAAGCTGAGGTTTTATAATAAAATATTTGTCTACTCTATTCTATCCTTTTTATATCTTTGAATTATTAATTTAACGGGCACCACTTTTAAGTTACAAAAGCAAAGACTAATCTCAATTGAAATATTTATTTTCTATTAGAAATTACATTATCGAACACAATTTTTTAGTGATGGTGCTCAGCAGCTTCCTTCCTCCTTATTTCTGCCCATTTTGCCTTATTTTCGGGAGAGTTTGCTGCAAAAAAATATACAATTAGAAAAGTTCACATTTTTAGTGAAAATTCCTACAAAGTTTATGGATTTTGTAGAAGATCGGTAAACATAATCCAACTGAAATAAAGTAGTATTTCCACATCCATTGATTTTGTAGGTAAAATTTAAGTGGAAATTGGGCAATCTTTGCTGAAAATGTATACGGAAATTTCATGGGTCGGCCAACAGGTTTGTCAGACATTTTTCTTCACTTATGTTGCTCTTTTCACTACAAATTTTCATTTAACTTCTGTAATCCAATTTTCTATTCTTTAATTACATAATCTTAAGACTCACCTGAAGATATTACGGCCAGTCAGTAGACATCAACGACAAAACGTCAAACCAAGAAAATGTGTTCCAATTGGTACCTCTGATATATATGGCGTGCGTTCACCGACAGAAAAAAAGCATGTAAAAGACTTTTGGCCGGATTACATTATAACGCCGACGCCGGCGTGGTTGTCGTCGTCAAACGCCGAACAAAACGTCGGCCAAGTTACATTAACACTGGGTGGCAGCGCCATATCTTAATTCCCTTGCATTTTACTGTTGAGTTATTTGCTTGTAATCTCTGCCGATTTGCAATAACATTTTAAATATTAATAAAAAACATATTTTCTTTTCCTTCAAATCCACATTTTCTGGCATATTGGCAGCAATGGAGAGCCAGCGTTTATAGAGATGGGTCGACGACGACGTCGCCCGTCGGGGAGGATATTGGCACTTTTTACAGGCGAGAAGTATTCGGTGGGTGGAAAAATGCCGAAATGCCAAGTTTCGATCGGGAGTACGGGCAGCATACCAACACCACAGCAATATCATACGGTAGCCCAGCTCTTCCAAAATTGTCAAGCGAGTAGGATGCTTCTATAAAGAGACTATATTTTATCTTTCAACAGTTTTAACCTTAGAATATATAGCAAACAGGAATGGTTGAATCGTGTAAAATTCGTGTACATGAGCGTAATTTGTCAAGAGCAGGAGACTATACATAGGAGTAAGTGAGATGCTGCAAGAAAGATTTGTCTAAGCTGGGTGCAGAATTGTCAAATGTGATTTTGTGTTATGAGCAGATTTAGTCAACTTAAAATTCTTTTGTGAAATTTAACAAAAGTACCGAATCAATTCTTTTCAAAACTATTTATCTTTGAACTTTATTTAGTGCAAAGTTTTATAGTGCCACTAGTGCCTGTTAAAATCTTCATATCAATTAAAAAAAACAAAAATGAAGTGCTCGGTCAGTGCTGGCAAATATAAATTGGATTATAAACTAGGGAAATCCTGTTTGAGGCAACTGCACTATCTAAATTATCTTTTTTGTTAATAGACGCAGAGATTTATATAAATTAATTATGTGAATTGTTTCAAAATAAAGTAGAAAAAGAACATTTTTTACCACAGAGCCCGTTTAGACCGTGCCATTTAGGACTATATGTAGTACTAATATTAAGTGGTCTAAACATGCCGTATTACGAAGAACTAGTCCTACTTTAATTCGGTTTCTGATGCGGTATTGACCTACAAAAATTAGTATTAAATGGAGACATTATGTCACATAAGGAAATGCGAGGCTGTTTGTAAATAGTGCCGCCCTTATACATAATTAATAAATAATTGTTGCAGATTATCTTATAATGTTTTGCCATTAACCTGAAAATTTGCATGTTTTATCTTGGGTATTTAGTAATATAAATAGCAGTATTTCCTCATTCTGATTTTAAATTTTCTTCTATGCTCCATTTGCTTGTGCATGCGGTGTACAAACAAACTCAATATATTATTTTTCATTTTTCTCCTGAAATAGCAGGCAGATCTGACAATTTTGAGAACTGTCAAAGCTTTAATACGAGCGGACTAAACAGCAGCAGGATTAGTACTACGTACTTCGACTTACGTAAAACTAGTCCTAAATAGCTGCGGTCTAAACGTACTCACAGATGCTCCGCACAAAACCTTTGTTTACTTTTTGCAAATTGACAAGTTGTTTAGAATAGGGATGGAGTGTAAATACATGTAAAAATGGACTACCAACACAACCAGAAATTCATTACGCAAATCTGGCTTATCACCATTCCTGTTTGCTCTATATTCTAAGGTGCATTCAACGAGGTAATAACTAAAGGAGATGCAATCATATGTACGATCCGTGTACATGAGCGTACCCAAAATTGCCCTGCATTTGTGTATGTTTCATTCCGCCATTTTTGGTCTTCGCTGTCAGATCCATACATAGGTTTGGTTTGATTTGGGCTTGGCGCATTGACGCAGGAAAACTCATGAAATAACCGTAGGGGCATGAAGCAAATATTACTCAAAAACTTTTTATCACTGAACTTTTCTTCTTAATTATTAACTTTTTTATGTTCATGTTTGCAAATTCAGTAAATACTTTTAAGTATGTGACAATAAAAGCGATTAAAATTGCGAACAGGTTGTACAACTGTCTACAGGTGTAAAAATGTTACGGCGCTTATGTACAAACAATATCAGTGTCAATGTGTTAGAAATGGGTACGTTAAATTTTCTCATTTACATCTCCTTTAGTTCTTACCTCGTTGGGTGCATTCGAAAACATAGCCACAGTTGACGACTTCATAGCGCACAATAGTCAACTCACCTAACATATTTCAGTTGACTAATGGGTTTTGAAACGAGAAGTCAACTGTAGTCAACTGTACTTAGAATATATATATATATATATGTCAGTGGTTTGCTATATATTCTAAGCAACTGTAGCTATGTTTTGGAACGCAGTCTCGGTGTTTTAAAAACTTGTTCGATGAGTGCACAAAACCCCGGGTAAATTTGGGGAAAGTTTACACGATTGGTCTGTGTGCGTACTTCTCGTGCAAAAACTTTCTGGGTAAAAACTTACTCGTGTGGTGGGGGAAGAATGTAAAATGCATGAAAAAAGGTTTGTTCGCGTACTTCTCGTGCAAAAACTTTCTGGGTAAAAACTTACTCGTGTGGTGGGAGAAGAATGTAAAATGCATGAAAAAGTACGGGAACGCTTTTCATGCAACTTCGTGAAAAACAAGAAGAAGAAGTGTGGCATAACATTTGAGAATAAGTATTGTTTTATTTTTTTTAACTTGTTGCAGTCTTGAAAAGTTTATGAGAGCATTGAATGCTTAAACTATCTGATTTCGACATTTTGATTGCGTTTTAAAAACTTTTCAGAAAATTAAAAAAATTAACTTTCCTATGACAGCTGTCAACCTTTCCTTGCAAGAAGTGTGCAGTAACTAAAAACTTCGGGTAAATTCATGCAAGAGGGGAAGCTGTGACGTATGCAAAACTCGTGTAAATTTGTGTGCACGAGAAAGTACGGGAACGGAAATTGGGTAAGTTCATGCAAATTCATTGCAATGCATTGTCCCAAAACTGAGTACGCGAACAGACCTAAAGTAAACGAACGCAACTTCGTGAAAAACAAGAAGAAGAAGTGTGGAATAACATTTGCGAATGAATATTGTTTTATTTTTTTTAACTTATTGCAGTCTTGAAAAGTTCCTGAGAGCATTAATACTTAAACTATCTTCATTCGACATTTTGATTGCGCTTTAAAAACATTTCAGAAAATTACAAAAATGAACTTTCCTATGACAGTTGTCAATTTTCCTTGCAAGAAATGTGCAGTAACTAAAAACTTCGGGTAAATTCATGCGAGAGGGGAAGCTGTGACGTATGCAAAACTCGTGTAATTTTGTGTGCACGAGAAAGTAAACGAACGGAAAATGTGTAAGTTCGTGCAAATTCATTGCAATGCATTGTCCCAAAACTGAGTACGCGAACAGACCTGATGTCTTCATCGAACAAACCTTGTATATGCCGATGTGCCGTCATGCCATTCCGATTGCTGATGCTTAACATCCGGAATATACAAGCCAGCCATGAACAAAGTCTGAAAAAGAGTAGCGTGCCGGCACCAGGCGAACATCACTGTCTTCTTGCCTTGTCTTACTACAGGAGATTTCATATAAAAGTAGCTTGTATTTTGTTCAAACGCTATAATTTCCATAAATTTGTTCTAGATTTTTTTACAACCATTAGAAAGAAAACATTTGGCTGCAATTTGTTTTAACTCAATTTTTCTGTGGAAGCGATAGTTTTAGGCTTTAGGAGCTGTTTAAGATGAAATCTTAGTTCTACCTCCATGATGAGTGTACAATCAATCAATATAGAATATTTTAGAGAACGGACTTCCAACGCACACATATGGATTTATGTTTCTTGGCTTGGGAAATATCTCACTGGGAGAAAAAGCGCTCGAAGAGCGATTCTGAAGCGCTTCCCTGGAATAGCGCTTCTTTTTCTTATCCCAGTTCATTGCTTTTTAACAGAGGCATGTCCGCAGAGGCAGACGCTTCAATGCTGCTCTTCAGAAGCGCTCTGGGAGCGCTCTAGATGATGGCCGAAGAAGTTTTTGAATGTGTCTTTTCGAAAGCTTTAATGAGCTTTTTGAATAATCATTGCAATGCTTCTTCCTTAATCTCATAAGAGCCTTCAAGACTCAAGAGTGCTATCTGAGAGCAGCATTGCGCTTACTTGTGATTATTTGTGGTATTAAATTTTATGAAGTTGATTAAATATATTATAAGCCAATATATTGCCAGTATATTGTAGATTTTGACAACAGAAAGAGTAACAACTCTTTGGAAAGGTAGCGCTTCACTCCACAATGAACTTCACTCAAAATGAATGAACGTGTGTAGCGCAAGTAGAATGAATGTAGAATGAACGTGTGTAGCGCATTGTTGAGATTGAAACGTGAATACAATACGACTGATCTGTCGACTGCGACTTAATTTTAAGTCGAAGTCGACGCTGAGGTGAAATTTGTAATTAATTTAAGCTTCAACTGCTTGAACAAAGCAGAAATCCCGACTTCTGTGATTGAACTGAAGTTGACCGCAGCCAACACCAAATTTGCACTTTGAGCAAAGTTTTGTTTTAGTCGAAGTCGAAGTTGCAATTGCGTCTTGCCATATGCATTTGGGCAAAGTCGTAGTCGACTGATCAGTCGTAATTGTAATTCAGACCCGAGACTGAAGTCTGCCATGAGTGAAATCGGACGAAACTATTGCGTACAAGCCTAGTGGTTGCGAAACGCAATTTGACTTAGTACCTTAGAGGCGCTACTACTGCAGAGCAGACATAACCAAAGGGTAAGCACAAAACCCTCGAGAATACTTCCCAAGCCATATAAAACGGAAATCTATATGTGTGCGTTAAAGTCCGTTCTCTAAAATGTTCTATATTGATGCTTATGGAAAAGTGCCAAACATTGACTTTATATATGCAATAGAGCCTAAACTACTACAAATACAGGAAAATAGTCTTCTAGTAATTTAAAGCTTGGTTTCTTACATTTCCAAAGGCTACACTTACTGTATACCGTATTTAACAAAATAATATAATAATTTGGAATCGTAGTCATGTGGTTCAAATATTTTTTTCTAAATAATTTTGTTAGGAAAGGTATAAAAATTTTATTTCGCTTTGGAAGATAAGAAAGCGAGCTTAAGATTATCACAACACCATTTTTCTGTATGAATAGTAGTTTAGAGCGGAGGAGCTATTCGAATCAAAGTTTTGTCAGTTTTACATAAGAGCACTGCAAATATTTTAGAATATGAGGACTCCGTTTGGACTCTTATGCGGTAGTGAGGGAGTCTGTTTCATGGCTTGTGAAGTATTCTCGAGGGTTTTGGTAAGCAGCAATGCCTCGCTCCAAGATAAAATCAGCGATGTCTGGACCTGATGTAGGTAAAGCCGCAATTTTTTCTTACAAATTTACTGAAAAATTTTTCCTTAGAATTGTTAAGCGGTGTAGGCCGACAACAGCACACATTGTATGATTGCATCTGCTGAAAATAACTCCAGCCGGAGCCCAGACTGATTAAAAATTTCCCCGTTAAAGCGGCCTAAGCCACAAATTTTTACAATAGAGATAATTTGGTTACTCCGGCTGTTCTAGCATAGTTTTTTCGTTTTTTTCCTTAAGTGTGGAAGAAACTTTTCACCACTACTTAAGGACGACTCAAATTACAGCTAAGGCCAATTTTGTCATTTATAAAATTTTGAAAATGCTGTTTTTATATCTTTTCAGCTTTCTTTATGAAATTTTGTGGCTTAGGGCGCTTTAGTGCTGAGCGCCTCGTGTCACTTATGCTTGTTTCTTCTTTTCCCAAAGGTACTGTGATTCACTCAAAAGACCTTCCTCCACTTCTTCTCCTGGCCAGTCAACAGCAGTCGGCAACAATCATCATTTCATATGTAGTAGTAGAATAGCGCACAATCATCAACGGAGATAAGTGTATTTTTATGAGACCTCTATTTCTTAGTAATTTAATTACCTAGTTTGGTATCAAACCTATAACCAAAGGGTGGATATCCTAAATTTCAAGATGTCGAAGGCAGTTAAGAAATTAAAGATTTTTTTTCTGGAAATATTGGTTAGTTTCTATCAGACAGCACACACATCTTCCGCACAACATCGGGTTCTTTTAAATGATTTTTTTTCTGATAAGAGGTCAGGAACAGAAATGGTTGCTTGTATTCAATAGGCTTCCAAACTTTTCAAGCATTATCTGACTGAGTTACTCTTTTAGTCTTTTACCTCGATAATAAAGCAATTTTAATACTCTTCATAGACGCATCAGATTTTTCTATTAGAGCTGCTCTTCAGCAAAAAGTCAGAGGTAGACGGCAACTGTAGAATTTTTATTCTGCTAATGCAGGTTAGAGCTTTTGGCAACATATCAGAATGTTAAGTACGTCAGGTATGTTCTGAAGGTTCGTTATTACACTTTATTCACAAATCACAAGTTTGCCTTTAAACAAAAACCTGAAAAAATCGTCTCCTCGTCAATTCAGACATTTTAATTCCATCAAATATTCGCAATGTTTCAGGTAAGGCTAAGGCTAATGTCGTAAAGGATACGTTGTTTAGAGTGTCGGAGTTTCAGGAATTTCTTCAAAATTCGCAGTTTACATTTTAATAGCCTATTATGGTCTCAAATAGGTAAATTTATGTAAATGTCTATTACTGAGCTTACATTTTTTGTACAATTCAACTCGTCCTGGTATTATAACAACTAATAAAATGATAACATGCATGGCCAACGAAAGGGTACTAAGAAACCACTTAAGAAAAACCCTCGTAGCGGTTGGTATCCCTACAAGTTTGTGTTATTTTTTTAAATTAACCAATTTTTTTCATATTTTTGCTAAGAAAAAACATGCATGAAATAAAATCCTTCCTTTCCAATTTTTCCTATCAAAATTAGTTTTTGATTTTTATTTTATTTTTGTGTGTTGTCTTGTAATGTAGTAGCTTAGATATGAGCTGCTGTTGCGTTTAAACGCCCAGCGTCTTCCAAATACCGTTTTCCTATGTGTTTAGAGTAGTTGGGGGGTATGGCTGGGCCTGGCCGCTAAGCCAGGATAGGTGGAACGGTGGGATATACTCTCGATACATACATACATACATAATACATGCATGGCCAATGTTCTGATGAAATATCTGATCCCTTGTAGAATAATTCCTGCACGCAATACTCGCGCTGCAAATCGCGCACCTCCTTTTATCCTTCACATTTTACCCTTAACATAATCAACTGTTTTACGCGAGATGGAACCGAACTTTAAAAATTCATAGTAACGTTACTAAATGATACTTATTCATTTTCAGTTTAACGAAATTAGGAAATCAAAAACGAATTTTCGCCCTGTACTTGAGAGTCACACAAAAATTAAGTGACAATGGGCCATCCCAGGCGAGTATTCTTGATGCAGTATGCAAACCGGTTTTTTAAGGAAGAGGTGAAAAGACGAAAAGAATTATCTCTTTGCGTCTTTTCACCCCTTCCCTAAAAAACCGGTTTGCATACTGCATAAAGAATACTCGTCTGGGATTGCCCAATAATCATATAGGTGACGTGACTATCAAATTAAGGCTCAATAATTCATAGACTAAAATCTTACTTACTATCATTATATTATTAGGATTGAGAACGGTTTTTAAAGAGTACCTACTTCGGTTGAACTTATTTTTGGTTTGTGGTTTCTTTTACAAAAATTTACCTCATTCCCAAAGTGATATTATCTCTTCTTTATTAAGCTTTTCCGGCTTCTCGAAACGGATTATTGCCCCAATTCTTTTTTAAATTCAAAGATTTAGGCAGACGATGCTATTCAGTTGGATGATAAACACCTTCAATCTAACATCACGAAACTGTGATTCACTCATATCCACAAGCGGAAGACTCAGACTGTAATCCGCCATTGCCTACAATATGTGCTACACCTGCAAGATTCAATCCAAAATGTATTGCTGCTTTATCAGTGCAAAATTTAACAGAGCGCAATAAAGCTAACTTGGTCGCATATTATCGTGAAGCTAAATTTTGTATAGCTGCGGAACAGCAGTGATTCGTTTTCGATTTCATCCATACTCTTCACATTTACTGTACGACTCGAGTAGCCGAGTCGGTGGAACTATAAGACCCCCGTCTAGAAATACTTATCATTAAAACATTTTTCTACCTGGCGGGAAGTGCTTTGGCGGCAGATCATCATGCTGACTGCTTTCAAATGTAAATCATTACTATTTTTCTTAGAATTCACTTCATTTAAGATTACGACGATTAATTTTATTAGGAAGCCTTAATTTTGTTTTGTTAAAAAGAAAAGAAAAGAAAATGGTTGATTGTGAGTTAGCTTACTCCGTAAAGAAAAAAATTTTAAACCAAAAGGTACAAACAAACAAAGATTTATTAGCATTAAAGGTTTTTTTTTTAAAACAAATTAAAACAAAAACGAGATTTGTTTTAATAAGTTTTTGAAAACAAAAATGTAAAATGATATGTGGGAAAGCAAAGAATTTTCGAATTAAAATCTATAGAATCTACGCAGAAGAAACCTGATTTCTCAAAGGAAATCCAACTTTAATAGAAATACAAAATATAAGCAACTCTAATTGATAATTATGCTATTAAAGCACTCAAATAATGCAATTCCCTTTTTATCATTTTATACTCTAGCTGATTTCATAGTCAATGAGATTTTTTGTACTGCAAAGAATAAAAACAAGACAGGCCTATGTAAAACTTTATAAATGAAAATGCCTAGATACTAAAAACAACTTAACTTGTATAACAGATATAATTGAAAAAGAAAACATTCGGAATGGCGCCTTACATACAAATTGGTTTATTATTATGAATAAATAACTATAGGTAAACTAATTGAATTAAAAATTTTGATTTAAAATTGAAAGATGAGAGAAATAATTCATCAAAATCAAAACTATTATGTTCCACCTATGGCATTTACATATCTCATCTATAAATTTCTGCAATGACCTTGAGTTTATGGCGGCGTATCGTATCAGATACTCAGATCAGGTTTTAACGGTATCAGGTGTGTAATATATTTGTGAATGCTAATGATTAGATAAGATGTCCATAAATATTATTTATCATTTCACAAAAAGCTTTTGTTTTAAAAAGCTACCTTATGTTGTATATATATATCTATGTTAAATATGCAAATATTTTATAAGCTTACTTCGAAATTGAATTTATTTTCTCGCTCCTAATAGGAAATAAACAAGTGTTTTACCTAAATTGTTAAAAATTATTCACTGTACTATTTATTGTAATCATCCCCATTGCACTGAAGCTGAACACACCCAACCCAAGAATGCCGGAATAAATTGTAACGGGAAGGAAAAGTATGCAAACAATTAAATTTCCCTGGAATGTAAACGTCACATGACTGGAAGGAGGCCAACGACATTTGATAGATTCGACATCACCAGAGACATCCGCTCTCGTTTTTCTATTCTTTTTTCCCCTTAAATTTGTCTGGCGCAGTATCAAGTCTAACTGTAGTAGTAGTACGAACCAACAGCAACCACGGTTTAACTGAAGTTAATTCATTAAAGTTTTTCCCCAAAATTGTAAAAGAGCTGCCTACCACACCTGCTATTGCTATAGGAAAAAGCATGGATGAAGAAAAGGGCAGGACCAGTTTGAAGTTGAACGTCTCTCAATTAAAATCTCCCGGCGGCAACAGTGAAATCCCAAAAGAAATTTTTAGGTCTTTGTCTGAAGACTTTCAAGCCGAAGAAAATTTGGAAGGTTTGTTGGTTTTTTTGTTTTAATCTTTATTATAATTCTCTAATTTATCATGTTGTCAGTGTAAAATTGTAAAAAAAAAATTGATGTAATATTTTCCGTGAGTTGCGGCATGCATTATTTCTAAACGCGAGAATATATAAGTGAAAGAATGTTATTCTGAAAACATTATAGTTTGTCATCATCGGCGTTAAAATATGCCAAATCATCAATTATTCATTGTGCAATCGCGATAATCTCACTGCACTGGAAATGCAAAACTCCGCTCGTAGCCCAATATATAGCGGAATGTCCAATTTTTCGCATAATAAACCCCATTTGAAATGTTTTATTGTTTTTTAGGATCAGATTGACAGAATTCATAGTATCATCAAATCAAAAAAAAAATATTTATAAAAAGGGCAGTATAAATGTGCATGTGCATTGTTGCATCGATGAAACCAAATATTCCTATTCTTGTTAAATGTTTTCAAGGTCTTTCATTTTTAACATAACTGCCTGGAAAATCAAAGAGAGGAGGTTTGTCGTGATAGTCAAGCTGCTAAAAGATTGTCGGGGATGTGAACGCAAACTTACTCGCTTGATGAATAAAGTAACATTTACATTATGTGGGTTCCACGTCGCAACGGAATAACAAACGACTAGGTTTCAGTTGTTTTTTCAACGGAAGAGTTGGAGTCCGCTTCCCTTTGGGTCAACTTCAAAGTATAAAAAGGTACGAGCATTTTCATTCTAGTGTTTGTACGGTTTTCTCGCCTTCTAACCGAAAAAAAAATTCAAGTGAACCAAACATGAAGAAAAAACGTAGGTGCCACTTTTCAAAGAATTTTTAACAAAATTTTAATACATACCTATATGCATAATATAAGAATGCATTATAATTGTCAGGTGGAAATCATGTAGACGATTGGCAATTTCTCATCTCCTCTTCAACAAGAATTGAGTTCAATGTAATATTCAGATTAAAGTGTAAAAGCACTTTCACATCAAAACCGAAAACCGAAAAATTCAATTTATTCCACTTTAAAACAAGATTTTTGCTCCAATGATTTAAAAAATCATGGGAAATAGGATAAACTAATAATTTTACTAATAAAACAGTATATTTTTCTCAGATTTTTATCTTTTTTCGGCCGAAAAACGAAATTTCGGTTGCATCTGTCAATTTCTTTTCGGTTTCCACATGTGGAACGTTTCGGGACGAAAAATTTTTTCGGTCGTACTAAACCTCACTTTTGTGTTTACATTTAAAATTATATTGTTTTATTTTTTTATTTATTATATTATTATAATATGGATAGGAATTTCGAAGTAAAATTAAAATACGTTTTTTGTATGAGCTCTCATCATATAAGTTTTATGATAATTAAATGTTACTTTTATTTAACCGAAAAAACAGTTTTCGGTTTTTGATGTGAAAGCAAAAGCGAATTTTCGGTGTAGCACTTATCGGTTTTCGGTTTCGATGTGAAAGTGCCTTAAAACACAATGGGCGTTAGTTCATGCAGGCTTGGCGCTGGTACCAAACCTGTCAAAATTCAAACACGACTAAGCAATGGTGGTGCCACAATGTGTATGTAAATGATTCTGGTGCTGCAGCTCAGGTAGAAACTTAAAATTTTGCTAGGCGCCATGGTTGATAATTCTATTATCGGCCGGCTGAAGCGCGCGAACAAGGTTAATTTTGAGAATAGAAATTTAATGGAAAGTGCGAGGAAAAATGAAACTCTCAATAAAGAGCAATGGGGATTCCTCGTCATGTTTTTTAATGTGTTTAAATGTCATTTCAAAAAATCCTTTTCTATTTCTTTGTAGATAAAACAAAGCTGCTTTTTCCGCCTTGTCCATTTTAACACATAAATTTGTAAAATTCTTCACAAATATCAAACAGTCGAACAGTTTCTTATATGACATTAGAGTGTGCTGCGCATTTGTGTTTGCCCTTGGCTCATGGTAGGGGTCAGAACAAGAAACAAACTAAAGCTTGTCACATCACATTCTGTTCCAGTCTTAAAGCATCAGTACTCTGTATTACAACATCGGATATAACACAAAATTAAGAATTAGGTTATTGACTTACCTAAGATCCACTGTTGAATCAGGTTGGAAGTGTAACTTAAAGAAAAAGGTTAAATTAAAAAAAAATAAGGCAATAGCCTCGAAAGACGGGCAAAATGCTCATAAATAGATTTTTTTAAGAATCGAGTTACCTTTGCATTTCAATTTAAAATGTAAGAAATGGGCTGGAAGAATGGCAAAATATAATAATAAATCAAAATGAAATAATAATTACATGCTAGAAAAATGTTCTGTTTGGAATAAGACACCGCCTTCTTGTCTGAAAGTTTTTTTAGCATTCCGACTTTGGGGTATCAAGCACGTCTGGTGTTTAAAAGTTTATACTTAATAAACCACGCTTCTAGTGACGATAATTCTAACGACTTAACGACGAACTCTTTCCACGTTTCCTAAACTTTACCCAGTTCGCTGTAAAGTTTGGTTTTCTAATGAATGGCAAATTTAAATTAAACTTGTTAATTTAATATAATAATTTTTTCAATTGCATTTCATTTGCTTGTAACCCCCCGTCTACACTGACCATAAATTATGGTATACAATAGGCGCTTTCGGCAAGCACATTCTCAGTGAGACAAGTGAGATATTCTCAGTTGGCTCACTGAGACGTCACTTTCGGCGAACTGTCTCAGTTCCATATTGAGCTACAAAATTCGAACACAACCACTGAGCAACTGAGACAAGTGAAACTGAATTTTCTTGTCTCAGATGACTCAGTTTCGTTATTTTGTGATTTTAATTACTAATTGAAGTTTAGTGAGCTATTTGAATGAACTAACAACACTTTCCTCAATTTATTACTATCCAATTCTGTGGTCAAAATTATTTAAATGTCAAAATTGGCAAATCAGCTGATTGGTTTGAACTGAGACAACTGAGACGGTTGCTCAAAGTTTTGTCTCAGTTGTCTCACTGAGACAGTGCTTGCCGAAAGCCCCTAATATGTTATTGCTACGGAATTGCCAGTGTAGACCGTGTAGTCATGGCAATAATCCATGGTATGCAATATATGGTATACCATATTGCCTACCATATATTGCCAAGATAATTGCTTACCATAAATTTGACGTTTATAATCAAAATGGCTGAAATTAAGCTAACGCGTTCGGAACTAATTAAATTAATTAATTCTTACTGACTAAAATCTAAGACACACAGCACTCTTAATGAAGAAATAACTAATGACTCATTAGTCTATAATGATTCATTATAAACTGCGGACACACAGCCATTTCTTAAATTAAGTTGTGCTGTCAAACTGGTTTTGATGAACTTATCACCTTAAAGAAGCAATATGGATCGAATTAACGCGATAAACTTTGTTTTTATTTATTTTATTTTCAATTTAACAATTTATAAATGAGAAAAACTTTATATTAAAAGGAATATTGACAATATATAATTTGTTATTTGCATTTCTTTACATTTCTTCTTCTTATTTTTCAAATCGGCAGATCCACAGCGGAGCTCCAGATTTACATTATATGCCAAATCTAGCACATTATTCCTCATTATAGCTATAATGAAGGAGGAAAACACTTCATTAGTGTACTTCATTATCATCTGATTTTCGAGCTATAATGACATATACTATTTGACACACGGCATTTTAATGAATAGTTAGTACAAATGATTCATTAGTTCGTGCTGTGTGTCTAGGGTATAAATGAGTGCTTGTGGAACTATAAAGGTGCATATTCGTTTTCTTAATTTTTTCATCTTTTCTAATTCCCCGAGATCCAAATTCTTTAATGCAATCAATCTTCTAATCGCAGTCTTTTTCGGCCTTGATAACGCCATGCGCCAACCAAAAATGAAATGTCATAACATAATTTGCCCACAAGATGGGCTTTACCATAAAATATGGTAAGCAATTTTTCATGGCCAGTATAGGGGGGTTAGATTTCATGAAAAATATTAATTTTACGTTTTTTGACTTCAATTTGTTGTTTAGAAACGAAAAAAGAAAGAGAAAATTAATTCGAAGGGTACTCTGATTTATTTATTAAGTGCTAACTTTTCCAACGTCGACCTCAGTAAAACTTTAAGAACCTCAACCTGGCGAACTCTGCCAATTTTTATAACTCACAATACGAGCTTTGACAACTTCTATATGATAGCAGTTAATTGGGCTGTTGACTTAAAAATTCATTTTTTTTTATTATTATTTACTACAGTAGGAACAACTTTTCACGTTAAATATGCTTGCCAAATTTTTTTTTCAACAAATTTCCCGTACATTTTTTCCCGATAGCAAAAATTAGCTGACAAAGTCCCAGCAGAGTAGAGAGTAGACCTACTCGAGTTCAACCTCAACCTGGCCGACCTCACCAACTTTGCCATTAGGTTCTTCATAACCAGATCTCATATATTCTACAGAACTGTCAAAGTTGAGGCTGAGGCTGAGGTTGGAAAGGCTAGCACTGTGTTTCCCGTTTTATGCTTAAAGCGGCCCACACACGATACAACTGTTGGTTCAACGGCTGTTGACCAACCGTTGGACCAACAGTTGTATGGTAGTCCACACACGATACAACTGTTGGACCGATTTCTTCAGCAATAATTTCTTCCGAAATAATGTCATCGGTTGTCAAAAAAAAGAAAGTGTGCATTTGTTTTTCAGCTGTGATTATGTGTTTGAAAATTAATAATATATCAATAAACTCTTCCCAGAAGTCCTTATACTTAATTGACACCATTTTGGTTTGTTTTTTACAACGCATTTACAATAAAAAACTTGACAGATAATGAAATCGGATCAACGGTTGAAAAACAAGCCCACACACCATACAACGGTTGCATATACAACAGCGGTTTACCTGCATGCACATCCAACCATCCAACCGAGCTTGATTGTTGGATGCTTCGTACAATTGGCCCACACACCATACAACGGTTGTATGCCAACACAGATTGGTACAACAGTTGGACCAACAGTTGTATCGTCTGTGGCAGCGACAGAAGCAGATTTTTTTCTGAACACATGCTACTATTCGAGCACGAACAAATTGAAAGCAGAAGCAGCGGCAGCAGCAGAAGCAGAACTTGAAAGTTGATCAAATCTCAAAAATTCTGCTTCTGCTCAGTACTGCCGATATGAAGAGAGCTACAATTTTTATTTCGTTGTTGGCGTCCTTTCTTTTAGAAGTGTTCAAGAGATTTGATGCGAGAAAAACTAAATGTCTATGGAGGAAAACTAATTAATTTTGTTAGAAATAACAAATTAATTAACAATTAACATCAACTTTTTAAAAATTATAACACCTGATATGTGTAATTGACAAGTCACTGTTTTCTGCTTCTGCTTTCAATGTGGTTGACAAAGCAGAAATGCTGGATTTCTGCTTCTGTTTCTGTCGCTGCTTTCTGCTTTTAATGTGTCACGGCCTTAAGTGCATATGTATTTACGATTCAAACCGAAGCAGGCCTAGCCACTGTGCCTTATGGCAAAAACACATCCAGGCCTCGAGGCGTTGTCAAAATTTCCAACACGGGTTTTTAAATGATGCAATACAAAACCAAGCCAGCAGCTAGCCTCGTGGCTAGACGCAAAGCGCACTTTGCTCAATGTTGGAAATTTTTCTCTCTCAGATCTACTTCTGTCAACAGATGTACTATCAAAATTACAAGGACAGCACCGAGCCCGGTGCTTTCATTTCTTTGAGCAAGCCAGAGAGGCCAGGCCCGATGTTTGTTTGGAAGTGTTTCTACCTTTATTTATTGCTTGTTGCTTTAAACTGAATCTGTAGTCTACTTTCACTTCACAGCGAATTGGGTAGAGTTTAGAAAAATGCGGAAACCATTCATAATTTTGTTGAAATACTCAGAATCACTTTCCTATAAAAACGTTTCGACCTATAAATAGCCGTTAGAATTATCGATATTGAACGAGATTATCAATCACACTTACGTAATCTCGTTCAATATCAATATGTCGTTTCACCCAATCTCTCTCTGCCGAAACCATCCAATTACTTAGAATTATCGTCACCAGAAGTGTGGTTTATTGAATATAAGTTTTTAAACACGAAACGTGCTTGATTCCCAAAGGCAGAATGCTAAAAGACTTTCAAATGATACGTTTCTCATTCATATGCAATTTATAACGCCATGGCCTGTAATAAATAATGCAGTGAATAAGATCATATTGTATAAATTAAAAAAAAAACGAACTAGGGAAGAAGAGCTCATGTTTGCACAATAATAAAAACTAGAATGCGGAAATAATCTATTTATTCCTTTGAGAAAATAATCGAAAATAAAAAAGATATCCTGAAATGAATAGAAACAGACAAGGTGTATCAACTTTGTGTCTACTAAAATTTTTTATGGGAATTTCGACTATGTATAATCAACCCAAGGCTTTATAAAAAAACACAGATTGAGGATGATGGAGTATGCAATATACATAAATGCTCATTTTAGAAGTTAGAAAATATAAATTTCGGAATTTTAAATCAGTTTTATTTATTTACCTATTTTTTTTTTTTTCAAAAAACGCATTATCAACATCAGTTTTTTCTATCGAATTTTGAAATGGGAATAGGAGAATAGCTATATGCCATTGGAGAGCTCCAATGATTATCTATCTAACAAAATTTAAATCTCACATAGACAAGAGAATAAGTTATGATTGGTCTATTATCATTATTATTATTATTATTTTTCCGGGGGATGCAGACAGGACTCCCGTCTCTCATCCTGCCACCGCGACCTAGGAGATCTTTTGTGACATTACCCCTAAACGCCCTAGGGCGCCCATTCGAACTTAAGGTCTTTAATGAAACCTATAATGTCCTTGGGGGCCATTTTAACAACATCCTCAGGCAGTGGAAATGCCTTTCCTATATGTCTTAGCCTTATGCGGCATAGAGCTTCACAATCACACAGGATATGCTCAGCAGTTTCATCGTCTTCCATACAGAATCGACAGGTCTCATCATCGACCTTACCCATCTTCTTGAGATGGTATCTAAGTGGGCAATGCCCAGTAAGTAGGCCCGTTATGAGCCTTAGTTCCTTTCTGCTGAGTGTGAGGAGTTCTTTTGTCCTCTGTTGCGAATACTTTATAATTTTTTTTCGCTTGTCTCAACCCCGGGGTGTTTTCCCAGTATTCCTTTTTAGTTCTGTCCTCCCAAAGCCTGATCTGAGCCAGGAGGTGACTCTTTGGGTGTCCAAAGACAGGCTCCGGGCCAATAAACGGAGATTTGGCTCCTTCCTTTGCAAGGCGGTCTGCAATCTCGTTCCCCTTAATGCCTTCATGTCCTGGTATCCATATTAGTGTCACCCTATTTGTCTCAGCCAGTTGCTTCAAGACAGTAAGACAGTCCCAAACCAGCTTAGACTCAAACGTAAACGAGTTTAACGCTTTAAGTGCTGCTTGGCTATCTGATATTATGTATATTTTTGCTCCACGCATATTCTTATGGATTATCTCGCGAGCGCAGAGTTCTATTGCGTGTATTTCTGCCTGAAAAATGGTTGGTGAGGCCCCCAGTGCCTTTGCGAGATGGCACCTTGGCCCATATATGCCCACGCCTGCTTTACCTTCCATTTTGGACCCATCCGTGTACCATTTAAGAGATCCTTTTTCAAAGGGTAGGTCCGTGTACCATTTAAGAGATCCTTTTTCAAAGGGTAGGTCCCCAGTGTGCCACTGTTGACAGTCCCCCAAGATCACCTTAAATGGCGTTTCAAAGTTATGGCGTTTTTGCATAACATCTGAAATTGGGTTAGTCATCGGGTCCTCTACGAATTCCTGGAGGACTCTCAGATGGCCAGCCAAATTGTTTGTGGTTTGGAGATTTGCCCTTTGCAGTCTTATTGCACTATGTATGGCCTGCCCTCTCACATGCAAATGTAAGGGTAGCAGGTCCAACATAGCCTCTAAGGCTGTGGTTGGTCTAAGACCAATAATGTTATATACCCTAGATAAAATAAAAGTTAAATAAATAAAGTGGAAATACAAAGTTTTGTATGGCAACACCAAGAAAGGGTTGCCCGCTTAATTCATTTTTGAAATGTTATTTACTATATATATTTTTTTACTATATTATAAAATCTCGGTATACAAAATTTCAACTCTCTACGTCGACGCGTTCCCAGGCAGTGTTTAAATATATAGTGAAAAACAAAAGTCTTGTATGGCCCGATTTGATCCACTTTTGAACTTGTATTTGCAATTTTTATGAAAACGCCGTGCACAAAATTTGAGCTCTCCACGTCGAAGCGTTCTCAGGCAGTTTCCAAATATATAGTTAATAGTCCCCTAATCCTTTCCCTATCTCCTTCCTGCCATGCTGTGCTTTGCATCATAGGGTATCCCCTGAGCTTGGTTTAATAAAAAAAAAATTGTTGTGTATGGCAACACCAAGAAGGGGTTGCTCGATTTACCTCATTAGTAAAATTTTTTTTTACTATCGCTATGAAAACATCATGTACAAAATTTCAGCTCTCGTATGTCGATGCGTTCTCAAGCAGCACCCAAATATAGAGTGAAAAACGAAATTTTTGTGTAGCAATCCTACGAAAAAAATGCTCGATTTGTCCCATTTTCGAACTTAAATTTACTTTTTGTTTTAAAAAACCCGTGTACAAAATTTCAGTACTATAAGTGAACGCGTTCTCGAGTTATGGTGATTATGGACAGACGGACATGCAAAAATCAAAATAATTTATTTTTTTTGGGGGGGTGTCCAATCCATTTTGCTCTATGATTTCATCTAGTTCTAGGGTATAAAAATGGGATATTAATTTGTCCAAACTGTATCAACATATCTGATACTCTTAACAAAATGGGGTTGTGACAAACCATCAGGGCAAAATCGATATAAACAAAAAAAACTTCAAAAATAAAGAAGTAGAAGATATCAAAATGCAAATCTGGATCTCAAACTTACACAAATGCAGAGTTCTTTGGAAAGTATCCTATTAGACATAAGCTAGCTTTGACTATGATTGACGGTAAATTAGTCTTAAGTTTTACATCTAAATATGTAGATTGGATACTTCGAGGGAAATTAATGAAGATGCATTGCAGTTTGAAATATCACCTTTAAATGCTAAAATTAAGAATATTTTGTATATTGTTTACGACATTTGTTATGAAGCGACAGGATTCATCAGAAATCACACAGAAAAAAAATTAAAAGAGAAAACAAGCAAAGAACAGAATTAACAAATAGTACTGTAAGACGATTTTTGGAAATCGCAGTAATATCAGTACAAGTAACAAGAGTAAGCTCAAAATCCATTTTTATATTAAAACCGTTCATAAAATAGTATATCACTGAAGGACATAATGAAAGACAGTATATTACCTCTACGAGAGCTGTTCGAAGTGGCGTAAGAGTTTAAAAACAAGGACTGAGGATATTACGCTCTTGGCATATTAGGGAAAGCTCCAGGGAAAATCACAACCAAGATTAAAATGGTTTAGAAAAGAAAACAATAAATGGATCAAATGTCCCATAGTTTAACTAATAATTAATTTTGATCGCAAAAATTCACTGACCATTCATTGAATCATATCCAATCAGTATGTTTTTTATAATTCTAGAGAACTTTACTTGATGGTGGTAACGAAATGGGGTGGTACAGAGATAAAGGATAAATTGATCCTCCATGGAGTAAACAGTGGTCTGACTGAATTTGAATTCCTAAGAGGAGCCCAACCGAGATGTTTGGGGTGGAAAGATAAATATTTATTCAATGAGATTGGTTTGTTCCCATTGACTAGCTGGTGTAAATTAAAAGATTCAAATATCTGACCTACGGTTGATAACGTGTCCATTATCAGTCATATTTATTTGTGCAACGATAAAGGAAGCAGCAGTAGATAATTCTTGTGAAATCTAATCCAAATATAATTTAATTCTTGATTAGTAGGCGAAATTAGTATTTTGAGTCCTGAAATGTAATTCTAAAAATACATAGTAACTAGTGGAATTGCAGGAAAGTTACTAGAAGTCATAGCCAATCTGAAAACGATTTTTGCAAAAAAAATCATATATCAATCATATCAATATCTATTGATTGATTTAAATATAAATATAGCCAACGTAGCCTAACAATTTTTTTTTTAATTTCATTTTGTCATCGCTGTGTGAGGGTTATAACTGACTTTGCGACCCTTTCTTGAACATGTGGTACGCCAATGCAAGTCTCCATGGTGCGGATAGTAGAAAGTAGCACGCTTTAATATAGGCAATGGAGGCTTCAGGATAGATGGATGTATAAATTTTAGTGAAGCCAAAAATAATTTTAGTTGGGAGAGACAACAATAATTTATTTAGACTGACGCCAACAAAATAAAATTTTAACATAATTATTTATATACCAGTAGTAGGATCCTTAGCAACTATACTATTGCTAGAAAAGATAAATAACCTTAATACAGCTATGCCCCAGTCCCCGAACTGATGTATAAAAAATAAGTTTATTCATAACCACTTCTTTGCACACAACCCATACATACTTTTTGGAGCGGTCGTTCAGTTGATTGAACGCACAGAGACCTTGCTTTTGATAGAGTGTTCAGATGGGCAGTAACTGTGTCGAAACATTGTCAAATATCGTCCCTTTCACGGCAAGACATAACTTAATAAACAAGAAAAAGTACACGCTGGGTTGTGGACAACCTAAAACAGCCACTTTGCTAGCAACTGTAATAGAAATATCGAAGAATAAGCTGGAATTGTTATAAATAGACACCGGACAAGACCGGTTTCCATTCGGAAATGCCTACAACTAAATTGTGATTTATGAAAAATATACGAATTACGAAATCTATATCCCCTCAATACAACAAAATTAAATTCCACCTGACATTGGACTATCTTCACCTCTTGCAGACAGTCCCAACTATCGCACTTAAATGTGAACAACCTCGTCCTAGGTATCTGGCCACAGCAATATGAAAGGTAATGAAAAAGTTGATAAACTAGTCAAGCAAAGATTTGAGATAAAATACATAAAACCTACACCTTTTTACTGGAAATAAGTGAAAATCTAAGCTGAGCACTGTAGGAAGACTGCATGCAATCAAGAATATTCTTAGGTGATGAGGATTTTTAGAACAGATGTGGCCAAGGTCAGATTATATGAATGTTAAACATAAAATAAAATATTCGATTTTATGTGTATGATGCGAATGCAGCTATTTCTTATCATTTGGATCTTTTATACCGATTGAAAATATTGCTTGTTTGCTCGCTTTTGTTATCTAATTTACACAGCTAACCACTCGTATTCACTTTCATTTGTCTTCACCGAGCGTAAGACTTAAAATCATAATGTGCACGATAATTATCTTTGAAGACAAGAGCATTATTAACAATGACTATGTAAGGCACCGAACAAAAGCAAAAAAAGAGTGAAGTTCTACATACAAATACATATATGTATACTCGTTCACTTAGAAATTATTTTTGTATCAAAAGCTTTTTCTATTACGGTGTTGGTGGCCGAAACTGATTAAATCAACCTCGATTCGATCGTGTTAAAACTTTCAAGTTGATAAGTCCTCTGAGCTTAATTCTTTATGCATGCTTTCTGGCTCTCATCTCATACCGTCACCGTCAGTAGACTTTAAGCAAGAGAAGTGTCTAAATCTATTTACGTTAATCAATTTTTTTCCGTAATTTTTCTTTAATATCTAGTTGAATCTCAGAAACAAGTGAAAATGGTGCAAAATGGAGATGGTGTTAGCGATGGAGCTGATGAAAAAATGCTGCATAATGACGAAAAAGAAAAATTAGCTAAAAAAGATGAAGTTAAGTTTATATCGGGAGATCAACAAAATGGAGATGCAAAAATTGATATCGGCACACTGAATAAGGTATGATTTTATATTTTTTATTCATAGTAGATGCATAAATTAGTTTTAATCATTTATGAATAGTACAGACATTGCGAAAACTTATCTTCGAAAAAAAAAAATTTTTATTACAATTTGCGCGCACTAGGAAAAACACGTGATATAGTCAGCATTCAGAGCTAGTGACCGCAAAATTTAGCCTAGATACGCAAATTGGACAAATATACCGTACAATTTAATAGCGACAAATATTAATGATTTTTTTAAATCGATGTAGCCACCTCAACAGTTGTCTACCTTCAAAATTGAATTCTGTTAATTCTATTACAAATTATTTCCTTTATAATACGAATGAAAAGTTGAAAGATTTTTTTTGTTAATTATTATATGGAAGTAAGGAAGTCTCAAATACTAAACACTGCGATCTAAAAGATCTTTTGTGTTGTGACTTGTTAGGTCCAGCCTACATCAACCCTTTTTAAAAAAGTTAATACCTTATTCGGCTAGGCTTTTTGAATGCCTGATTATTACCCCACGATTACACGAGTCAGAACTGACGGTCAGTATTAACTTCATTGGTCAATTTTACTGACTAGTCAGTTCATTATAAAAATGTCGTCTCATAGCAACGTGTACGTATTTTAGTGCGGCCCAAAAATAATAACAATTTTGATGGGTTCTCAGCACTCACATGTATATGTATAACATAGATTGCTTCATTTTCTATTTCATATGGGACCTTCGAGCAGAAAACTAATGGAGTAGGCAAGGTGTATAAAATGTATGTACAAGACGTAACACCCGGAATATAATACAAGCAATGAAGTGGGTGATGACACTAACTAAAGACACTAAAAGGCATTAGCGGGCCGGCTACATACATGCAGTAAACCCAGAAACACATTGCAATGCAGTGCAGGCCCGATGCCGTGCACGTATTGTAAAGTACATTGAAAATAGTGCAGTGCTTTGATAATCAATTTTTGAAGATACCATATTTAGATTTTTGTGTGGATTTGTTATTTTGAGAAAAACTCTACAAATTGTTCTTCTAATATAATTTTGAAATTAATTAATCAATTCAAAATTTAACACTTCTTCTATTCTGTGATATTACACATATCCCAACCGATGCAGTGAAGTGCACTGCACTACAATGCAGTGCAGTGAATTGAATTGCCATTTGGTATTACCTGAGCTCTAAATTTCAATGTGTTTTTGGCTTAAGGGCTTAGGACCGAATTACAATTACTTCTCAGTCGACTTGCCCTAATGGTAAATGCATGTGGCAAGATTAAATTTCAAGTTCGACTTTCAGTGAAACTGAACTTTACTCAAAGGCTTGGCCCACACGCTTCAACATTGAAGTCTTTTCGTAGATGAGAGAAACGTGGGGGGCCCTCCCGCCGTCTTTTATCTACGAAAAGACTTGGATGTTTAAGCTCGTGGGCCAGGGCAAAGTGCAAAGTTTATATCGCCTGCGACCAACTTCAGTTCAGACATTCCGCGTAATGTCGTCCGCTAACCGGCCCGCTACTAATTTCGAGACTTCATGTCTTCCATTAGCCTGGCGACTCCATATGCCGAGAAATGCTTTTGACTTCACTGGTGTTTACTTACTGGTTTACTCCACACAACTTAAGTGGGTACGCTGTATCACGGTTTATGTCAACTCCATTTAATTTCCTGCTCGAAGTATATGACAACTTCTATTGGCAGCGTGTGACAATTATTTTAATTTCAAATTTCATTTTCGCATTAATAGTCGCAAATACATTCGAAATTATTACTATTATTGAGCTTATCTCCTATAACATAAAACATTCCTTAAACTTGATTTTTAAGGAAATAAAATTAAGCAATTTTTGAGTGCCCATCCATTGACATATAAAAAGAATAGACTGAGCGTTCTTGCATCAAAAATGGCACAAATTTTGAACAGGCTGTGAATACCATTTATTTCCTACAATTATATAATTCATTATTATTTGTCGATTAGAAACACTAAAGATGTTGAAAAATAGTATTGCATTACATAAAAATTGTTAAGGAAATGAAAATTGTTTTAATTAACACCAAAATTAACTTTTAATATTACTGAAAAATGTGCTCCTCTACAGATTTGATGCCAAACTTTTTTGAGCTTGAAGGAGATAGACGTACATAAGCAATATATTTGTCTGAATTTTTATGTCAATTCCAATGCCTTACATTTAATACAACTGTACAGTTTCCAAAATTGGTTACGTTAAGCGTACACTTTGAGCTTGAAAGGGACAAATAGATTTTACCCAAAATTTGTGCCATTTTTGACTATAAGAATTTAATAGGAATGCTCAGTCCATTCTTATTAAATGTCAGTGCTGCCCATCCCTAAAAGTAGGAAAGCTGGACAGAGAAAAGATTACAAATGTTTTATTGCCATCACTGACGGAAACTGGATCATGGTGGATTTCGTATAGGACATCTTATTTGAAGTTCAGCGGAATAAAGTTATTAAACCAAAAAGATAAAACTATAGAAAAGTGATCCTATGATCCAGTACTGTCAGCGGTCTATGTTATACATGCCAGTGGCTCTCAGTACAAAATTGTCGCTAGCAGTGCTGCATTTAAAATGTTCGAGTGAACCACTTTTATAACAAAAGTGCAGCGTTAGTTTTGATTTTGGACTGAATTTCCTTTTTTTGCTACTATTTTGATCTAATTTTGAAAATTTCCATAATCTGGCAACTCTTTCGTAAGTTTGTCAGAGAAAAATATCGAATACTCACAACCTTAAAATATATTAGATGAAGAGATCAAAGCAACATATCGCGTACAGAACTATCATATTGATCAATAGGACGACTGGTTAGTCGTTCAATAGTTTCAGACCGATTTAGATAAGGTGTTCCATAAGATAAACCCCTGCCCATATATACTTTTTAGGGACTCCATACAAACTCATCTCTTTTATGCATCTCACCAGTATGTTTCTTTTCACACCAAATTGAGTTTGTGCTTTTAATAGTATCCGCCGCCAAAGCGACTCCAATTAAACAATTTACTGATGTAAAGCTTAGACAATGGCCCATACATGAAATTTTAGCAGACCTAATATATCTTGGCTTTTGAACATCAAAATTTGAGTTCAATAGTGATTTTTCAGTAATCGAGTTAGTAATATCTTAAATGTTTGCTTTTTTGTCTCGTTTGGAAGGAGATAAAACTAAGAAATAGAACAAGTATAGACCGTAAGAACAATTGGAAAATATCCTTCCATTGAACTTTGTGAGGAATCACAATTTGGTGATTTTCATAAATTCAAGTTTAAACATTACTTTTTTGCAAATTAAAAATAACTTACGGTATCCGTTTAAGAAATTGCACAAAATTTTATTTTAATTGTTTTCAAAACAAACAAAAAATGAATTACGTTGCTCCTTTCTATTCCAGGAAATGTTTTTTTTTATATGAATCTGTACAGGTACTCCCTTTAAATTGCTTTTCCTTTACCAGTGCTGAAAACAAGATATCGACGAAACAGAAGATAAGAGAAAACACTTTAAAATGAAGGTGGAAAAGTTCACAGATTGAAGTGGTTGAGGGAATAGTAAATTAAACAAACATTTTTTATTTCTTTATGTTTTCTCAAATACCTTAACCCGTAAAGATTTTTTCAGAATTGGAAACAGAAAATAGTCACACAGCACGGAGTAATACTGGCAAGTTTTTGTATAAAAGCAGAGCATCTTTTCCAAATTTCGTACGGTTCTTTTTATAGATTCTCATAAACGCTACAAATAATAGCATAATAATCTCGGATTACTGTGATATCCCCTTCCTTTCGCGAACTTATCCATTTCTCCCCATACATATGTACATATAGATATTTGTTATAGATCAACAGATTCGGCAAAATCGTCAAAGCGTTTTGGAAGCTAATCAAAGGGAGTCGGTGTTGTAGTATGGAAACCACATTAGCTTTTGGGTTTTATTTGGACTCCAACAGTTGTCGGTCATTTGCTAATAACAGGATTCTCACTTAAAGGTTATTGAGACATGGTAAAGTGCGCGTAGTATTTCACTCGATGGCTTGGTGGCTTACAGTATTTGTCAAAGAAATGATTTTCAAAATTCAAGTTCTAATGAAGACTATCAAACTCGTTAATTATTACCTGATGGGCGTGAATTCTGTGAATCTCAGAAGACTATATTAAAAAACAAAATATATAGTTATGGAAATATAGCATTGAATTTAAATAACGGTGTCAATCAGGTAGAGATAAAAATTACAATCTTCAGAGTCTTTTTATTATTTGGTTATTCAAAGAATGCGAACGTGACATTTATTGGTTGGCGTTCTGGAAGGCATTTACAGCTTGAAATAAATGTTTAAATTTCATTTTCATTTTGGGCATTTGGTTTCGGACAAGTTAATAATTATTCAAACGGCAACCACCCAACTGCAGAAATTTTCAAAAAATATTTGAGGGAAACAATTTTCATAAATATCTTCGCGATTTTCATTCAGTTATCTGCTAGAATATGTCGTGACAGTATGTTAAATTGGATGCGGGATTAAAAGTTTTCCAAAAATGTCATCATACTGGCGAGCTTTCAATTATTATCATATCAAATTTCATATCAAATTTGCTTCAAAACTCTTTATAAAGAATGTTGCCCTCGCTACCAATATGAAAGTGCCTTCAAGTCTATAGAAAAGTAACAAAAGTACAATAATATTCTTCATTCAATAAAGTAGACAAACATTTCTCTTAGATTTTCAATAATAGTCCATTTGTTTTGTATCTCTTTTATGCGTTTACTCAAAGGAGGAGGAAGAAGGGGTAAATCTCAAAAAATTTCATATAACTATTTTCTTTAAACTTTTCATTAGCATGCTGTCTGAAATATTTAAGTTCTCAATTATTCTTTCATGCTCGTGAGAGCAAAATTCTATTTTTAATTTCAAACCAGACAGTTTCAATTTGCTTGACGGTTCGCATGGTTAGTCTTTTACATTCGTGTAGTTTTAGTAATGGATAAAATTATTGTTTCAATGGTGATTAATATTATAGTGAAATTTTCAAATATAATTTTTTAATGTTTAATTTTTGTTTAGGCTTTTACTGGCATGACCAAAGAAGAACTGATGAAATATGCAAATGATCCGTTTTGGGTTCGCTTACGTTGGATATTTTTTATCATATTTTGGGCAATTTGGGTGGCTATGCTGGTCGGAGCTGTTTTAATCATTATTAATGCGCCTAAGTGTGCCGCTCCAACTCCATTAGTATGGTGGAAGCAAGGACCGTTGGTTCAGATGAAATCACTAGAAGCATCTTCTGAACACATTGAACAAGCAAGAAAAGTTAGTGCTAAAGGTGTAATCTATGAACTGCCCTCAGACGATACATATTCCGTAAGGAAGCCAGAAATTGAGGCAAAAATCAAAAAACTTGTAGCAACTTATAAGTAAGCTTTTACTTACTAATGTCTTTTCTAAATTTTTATTAATAAACATTTATTTTATTTTTCACAGAGACACCAATATTAATGTTATCTTAGATATAACACCAAATTTCATTTCTAAAGAATCTGAACTATTTAAAGACGCACTAGAAGACGAAAGTAAACGCGGTGCATTCATTTGGATAGAGCAACCGGAAATTCCCAATAATTGGCGCTCAATCATAAACGGTACAGCATGGGATGAAGTAAAGTTGCAAAATTTTGTGCTCGCCCAATTCGGTGATGGAAAATATGACTTATATATGAATGACACCTCCGTTAAACGGCTTCTAAAAGACACATTGCATCACTTAATGGACTTAGGAATAAAAGGATTCCGTTTGACAAATGCTAAGCACTTTATCATAAATAAGAACTTACAAGATGAACTACCTTCTGACGATCCAAACTTTATTCATGATCAGTATGGTTTTTGGACACATTCTCAAACAACATTCCAAGAAGGCTTAGGCTCCCTTCTAAATGAGTTTACTTTAGATGTAAGAAATTCTAGTAATGGTGAAGTATTCCTTTCTGTCAGTGAAGATACTATCCGACCAGAAGTATTCAAAATTAATTCCAAAGAATTTGGCCTGGATATACCTATATACGGGCGGTTTACACATTACTTAAGTGGTGTTAAAAGGACCACTCATTTCAAGAATTTGTATACCGAATTAAGAAACATAATGAATATAGTGGGAAATAACACATGGTTGCAGTGGGTGTATGATTTCGATAATCATGGTCCAAGTGATTTGTCGGCTTATAATATTTTCGTGATGTTACTACCAGGAGTTCCAGTCCAAAATGCCGATATCGCTATGCTTACTACGAACAATGATAGCTCTATTATACTTACACAACTGGAAAATTTACGGCTTTCTCCAACGTATATGCATGGCAATTTTGACTTATACCACTCCGGTGAAATAATTGCCTATTCAAGGTAATTTTCTTTTTCAATTTTTTGCACTAAACCTAATAATACTAATTATAATGCTTTAATTTATGTTTCACGTTGAACTAACACTGTACGTGATAAAATTACAGAGAAAGGTAAACTAATACTACACATAAACGAACGAATATATAAATATAACCCTCTTTTTCGGGCGAGAGTATTACCTCACTCTTTTTTACTTTTCACGTTGCGCGGAAATCCTCCAATTCTTTTCATCAGTTGAATGACCAATAACGCAAAAATAGCATACAGACAAGCAGTGTAACAAGTCGTTATTAGAGAGCGTCATATTTTATATAGAGCTCTTTATCGTTACGCGGCTCAGTGAACGTAAAGCTCGTAAATCTGCAATAATGGACTGCTGCCAAATGTTAAGAAGGGGATATGTTGTGACCGCAAACTTCTTACCATGATTAACTAATTTACATACTCATGTATTTTTGAAACTACTAGAATCTTTGTATATATTCCTGTCACTGTCTCATCAACTATAAAACCTCACCACTTCAACATGCTAGGCGCGTAACTCGCGGTCTACAGCAGACAAATTCTGAGCGATGTAAACTGTCAAATAAAGTCGATCTTAATCTGGTGCCAAAAAATTATTGTTTTGTGTGGAACGAATCATAAAATAAAATCATACAAATAAAGGAACAGACCTATTTTGTAGACCATATCTAGGCTTGTTTATACGTGTTTGTATTGATTAGGTCTGTCAGCTCAATCACAATTTCATTTAAAGCAACTTTTCGAATCTGCATCCTGTGTAAATCAGCGATGTTTATATGAATTTTCAATATTTAGATGAAAACATATTGCATTACGATAGAATTCAATTTTTATCATAACTGTAATAATCTCTTTCATTTTCCGTGGAAGCGCTCAAATATTCGCTTAAGTTACTCTTTACTTATTTAATCCTGTTGTGAAATTTCTGGAGCCAAAATAATTCACCTCCAATGTACTCTCTAAAGAAGGATGCTAGCAGACAGACAGACAAATTGATAAGTATGGTTGGGATCAGTTAAGAGAGAAATGGAGTTAATTGCTATTCAGTTCGCCCAACCTATGTATTCTCTAAGTAGAGTTGCCCCGAATTAATTAGGAAGACCGCGGTTTTGTTAAAAGGAAACCGGTAAAATTTGCTGAACATCATTGCTGTTATTACTACACATTACTTCTTTGACAAACATGTAATCTCTATAGCGATCTCTATAGAAATTGTGTGGACAAAGAAGAAGTATGTAAGTAGGAAGTATATGCTCTTGCTAAAGTACTATTATATTTTCTATAGAAGAGCGGATGGTCGTCGTTATGTTTAATCGGCTTAATGGTTCAATGAAAAAATTTTAAGAGTAGCCTGCCTTCGCACAGTCATAATCTCAAATCTCTTCGCCTGTAATAAAAGACAGAATAGAAAAGCCTTTTTTAAAAAACCTCAGCTTACGCTACATTACAACGTTAGGTACATCGAGTAGGTAAAACATATCGCAATTATCAATAGAATACAAAAATTGCATAGCAAACTAACAAAGGTGCAATGAACAGACTGATTACAGGGGAAGCAGAAGTAATACATATTAGTACTAGAGATTAAGATAAGTAAGTCAAACAATAAAGATTTACACCCACTAAACTCTGGATGCACAACTTTTAGGAAATCATGACAAACGAATGTAGCTGCTGAATCAAATCATTCGTATTGCCATGTAAGTCTCATATTGCGAATATCATATCTGCACCCAATTTTCAGTATGCTGCTTTGCCGCACGAAACGATGACGGGTGGGGGAAGGAAGGAAGTGCAACTTATAATTGGAAGGCAGGACAGGCAGCTCTTATTTTTATTGGCTATTATGAGTCACTTGATCATTCCAGTTTCAAGCATTGCAGTGTGTGTATGTTATTTATTTTACCGACTACATATAAAGCAGCAAGACCAACAAATTGACTGCTGTAATCCTGAAGGGCGTTTTGAGGCACTTCAAAGCGGACCTTGTACGGACCCATCTAAACAAGGTCATAAGGAGCAGCTGAGTTTTGTCTTTCTTGGAAACTGCTCCCCAAACCATCATCGATGTAACTGTTGTACACTTTTTTATCTCTAGAAACATAAGTTATATATATATCTCGGGTTATGGACTTGTTTTTAAAAAAAAACAAGCTATCATCAGAAAGTGCGATGTCCACTTCTACATGCGTCTTCAATAGATTTTTGTATTGGCTATTTTTGCTTCTCAGTGAGACCATGAATCCGTCTTTTATTGTAAGCTTGACATATCGTATGATTTGATTAATAGCTGATCACGCTTTAAAATGTAGCTAACTTTAATGAATAAACGTATTTCGAAGAAGGAACCAATTGAAATAATGGAATGGTTATTCTATGACACGATGCATACTCATTTTATTTGAAAATCCTTGTTAGTACCCCAATATGCCATTTTCTACCATGGAACACCATATTCCTCTGGAAAAAGATTTAAAAGTGAGGGCATAGCTAACTTGAACGCCATTTTAATTGATGTTAAAAGCGGGTTATTTTTATAATTCGGTTGCGTGTGTAATACAATGTAATTCTAATTTAAAAACAACCTGAACATTGCATTTACTTTAAGCTGTGTTCAAAATCTTAATTAATATTTTATTTTTATTTATTTATTTTTTTCAGATTCAAGTCTGGAAATCCTGGATTTTTCGTAGTTTTAAATCCAACAGATACTCATGTATCTGCTAACTTTACTTCAGTAGGGTTGCCCGATAAAATGACATTCGATTTGTTAAGTTCGAATTACAACAGCTCAGATGCTATACTGAAGTAAGTACAAAAGTGTTTTCTATTTGACGCGAAATACTACATCATAATCACTTTTCATATTACAGGGGAAAAGTTATGTCTGAAGCCATTCCAATATCGCCGTACTCCGCGGCTGTATTAACTTACGTTCCAGTGAAGAAAGACTAAGCTTGCTCACTGCGTATAAGACAAATTAATTACACAATTTCCAAATTGTAAAATATATTTCCAAGTTTTCGAGAATAATAAAAAAAATTCTTAACAAAATATAAAGGAGCAAATTATAAAAAAAAATTTTTACTCATTTCTCATTTCTTTTCACAATGAATCTGGTACAAAAAAGAAATTGCATTATTTCACAAGTTACAAATATTCAGCTTCAGAATGTGTTAGACAAAGTGTTTTGGACACGATTGAAAATGCTTTAGCACATTCTAACAAATAATTAATTTCGCAATATCATAGTGAGAAGTGATTAAGATTTGAGTAATTTGTAATCAATTTCAAAATTGTTTTCTTCTTACCAAAAAGCCTAAACATAAATTATCCGAGGAGATTAGATACTTGATCCATAATATGAGCGAGAAGGCCATAGCCATTCAACACTGAAATTTAATTACATATACGATTAGCGGTAGAGTAAAAGGGAGAAAGAAAGAGTTCTTGAAAGTTTCAGGATAGAATTGAGGTAATACTTGCTTAGACAAGCTTTTTTTAAGTTGGAATTATTTTTGTTTTTTTAAAGTTAGAGAATATGACGAGTGTCCAGTTTTATCCTATTCAATCCAATTTTACCTTTGAAGAATATTGTTGGAAAAGAATAAGGAAAGCTGTTCCGACATCGTCTTGAAATAACAGGAAATACCTGAAGGATGCTTAAACAGACGAAAGGGAAAACATACACACAAATGTTCCTGAATTTTTCTGCCGACAGACATTTTATACATAAAGGCGGCAGACAGATATGGAGTAAGCTAAAAACCCTTCTTATCGTTGTCACTTTAAGTGAGAAATGGCGTTACGACCACTGACTTATAACAATGGACTGAGCGTATTGTCATTTTCCTATAGGAAAGCATGGCACAAGCTTTATAGTTCTCTCTTTCGCCCTATGGCAGAGTTGGGGCTACCAACACAAAATATTGCATTCTGGAACGTTTGCTTATGCCATTTGATGTTTTTATGTTGGCTACAGATGCAATCACCGCAGAAGGAATAAGGTAAAGATAGTGTTTACCATGCTCCGTCTCTCTTGCCCATAAGCAGGATTCAGTTAATGAATGAGTTTAATTCCTTATAACCGATTAAAATATCACTTGGGCACAAGAAAATATATTTTTTTAATTTAATTCGAATTTCGGGTGTAAAATTTCATCCGATTGGTTGAGTTTTACATGTTTTAAGGGGTGCTCTAACGGTGATATACAGAAACACAATATTTTTTGTGCCACATGAAATAGCAAATCGCTCAGTCCATTGTTATAAGTCAGTTGTTACGACACAAAAATGGTATTATGGTTGTCGTTTAAAGTGAAACTTGTCGAAAACATACGACTTTGGACGTATTACTGTTGTAAGTAGACAATTGTCGATGTAAGTGACAATTTTACTCACTTGGTTTTTGTAAGTGACAAATGTTAGATGTGTGTAAGCAAAAGGAAAATGCAAGCGGAAAATGATAAATTTTATAATGGCTTTCTAAGTTGTTCATTAAAACATAAAATTCAATAGTTTTTTATAAATTAAATTATTTTTTTTTTTCAATTTTAATGAAAAATATTAATATTTTCTGAGAAACCACACTATCTACATATTTTAGTAAATGTAAAGTGTTAGGTACGCCTCCTCGCGGCAGCCATTGGTAACAGATTCCTTCAGTTGGAGTAAATGTCGATTGGAAAACTGGAGGAAATTTTCTGACAAAGCAAGACTAAAGTAACAGCACCGGAATAAAACAGAGTTTGAACCGAAACCGTTTGACTGAATTAATATAATGTTCATGCGGGGAAATTTCATCATGTTCTAAAAGGCATTCCCTTCAAGACCTGCACTGCACCCGTGTACAGCTCGCGGAAAGGAATTCGGCATTAAGAACATCTGTGTAAGGCGCAGAGCACTGAGGAATAATTGAACTGCTTAAGTTTATTACATTTATGATGTTTAAGTGCTCGCCATCGTAAAAATCCGCCTCTATCCATGCGATTCAATTATGAAAGGACTGTAGACTTTCAAGGAAGTGCTTTTAAATTCACACTGGCTTTCATTCAATTTTCCAAAAATATTCTACTTTGGCTAACAATTAGACAATTCCAAGTAATTAAATTTGACATGGATAACGAATGATGCTTATCGTTTTTTTCTTAAAAAACATCATTAGCAAAACATTAAAATTCTTTCCTATTACTGCCACAAATTAAAAAATATTGAAGTGTGCCCAATATGTTTTGGCGACGTGTATAGAACAATCATTCACACATCTTTCTGACACGAATCTAAGAATTAGCTTACCGCCGCAAGTCTGCCTCATCTTTTCGTAATATTTTGCTTCGGTTGCCTCGAGACAATTATTATTTTGATAATACAAAATTGAAAAAGAAAATGTAATGCGCTGGCGGAAATTTTTCATGATTTTCTATGGTTCGGTAGGCCAAAACACGCTACTGCAAAACAAAATTGAATCCTGATCTCTCTACCAGGAAACTACGGTCAAATCTAAGGATAAATGTATACGTAATATCGCCACCGATTTGATAAATTCAATTTTATATGCATGCATATTGTTAAATTTTGCTGTTGTTGAAGCCTTATATGCGAGCGATCTACTATCTTGATTTTAATTTTGTACTGGTCTCCTGTTATGATTTATATATTCAACACGTCCCTTCCACCTTTCCCATTTTTTAATGTTGGGAGATTGTCACTATATAAAAATATTAAACCAAAACGCACCAGTGATTTCCTACACATGGTATCGCCTAGTTGCTAATATCCTCTGATACTAGTTCAGGCTAAAAGTTCAATGTTTTGTCTCTGGTAAGGGGTGATTCATGTCATTTGGTGTATATAGTTAAGTTTACTTTTAGGTTCAGCATTAAGTAGTCATTAGTTACCTCTACTATAGGTATTGCTTAGTTGCTAAAATCCTCTACTACTTATCGCTGGTCTATTCACGTTTATCTATTTTTCTATTTTATTGTCACCATGTTATATCACACGATGCAAATTTTATATTTTGCTGTAATTTTTAATATTGTTTACTCTTAATGAACGAGCTACTACGGACGCTCTAAGCCTCCACTGCTCTTACTTGTTTATGTTTCGTTTTGCTATAATGTGTACCTACTATGTAACTCGCTATGATGTGCCCAACGCTCGGCGTGCCTTTGGCATGGGTGCTCAAATAAATGACTGTTTATGTTTACATGCATTTTAGGGTTTTTTTTTTTTAATTTTCTGGAAAAGATTTTCTAGCAGCCTTTCTGGCTGTGTTGGGCCAGATTAAATTCGCCCCAGAAAAAGGAATGATGAGAAAGCAAAGGGAAAGTAGTGCAAAATTAATCATTTTCTTGTAGAAAAGAAATTCCAGCTCTGGGTCCAGCCGTGTAGAGCCTTTGTTGATAGACTATTACTATTATAATGTTACAGTGGCATGGAAAGAACTTAGTTTGTAGTTTGAGAAGTTTAGAATTTATGTTAATTATTTGAACTTAAATTTAATTTTGACAAGGCAAAATGCTAGAATTGGTATAAGACTAAATCTTCAAAAACCTAGAACAACGGCCGTAAGAATTTCGTATTTCTGTGCAAATTTGATTATTAAAATGGTTTTTCGCATCTATTCCTAGAACGCTTCGCTGGACAGTAAAAATGATTATAACCAATTTCATAGGATTTTATATTCTGAAGAGCTTTTCTGTACAGTAAAAACGTCTAGGACTGATCCTTCTCACAGCATGCGTAAAAACCTCAATTTTTATATGGCAACACCAAAAAGGGCTTGCCCGATTTATTCAATTTTTAAAATTGTATTTAATTTTTTTTTATGAAAGCGTGAAGTACAAAATTTCGACGCGTTCTCAGGCAATGTCCACATGCATAGTGAAAAACGAAATTTTTGGAGGATTTGCCCGATTTGTGCCATTGTCAAACGTAAATCTATATTTTTTTAAAAAGCCTATTTGCAAAATTTCAGCTTTCTATGTAAACGCGCTCTCGAATTATCAAAGGGACAGACGGACATGAAAAAATCAAAATAACTTAATATTATACGTGGGTGTCCAAACCATTTTGCTATACCATTATTATTTCTACGTGTTACAAACTGAATGACAAACTATATATCCTACGATTTCATAATCTAGGGCAGCGGTAGTTAACCTGGCTTTAGCGCCCACATCCTATGGTGGGCGGTAGGGGTTTTGTCCGATGGTGAAGTTCCTTTCGTTATCACTCCACTTAAAAATTACGAGTACTTTGCAATTGCTCTAAATTAAGTTACTGTTGAATCGATATGAGCAGTAAGAAAATTTTACTACCAACAAACAAAGATACAAAAGTGGGTGGTAGGTACAAAAAGTTGCTACCCGTGTTCTGTTATATACAAACATATACATATATTATGTAACTCTGAATTCATAAATAATAAATCTTGTATTAGATAGCAGTTCAACTAATTCTTTTGCAATTTAAATTCGCATTAAAAATAAATAAATTGGACTTTGACAAGTAACAAATGAATTTTTCAATAATAATGTAATGTAACATAATTATTCAGTTACTAATTTTTAATAGTAATTTAGTGTAACAATGAACCAACAAATTTTTATATAAATCACTCTGAAATAAAAATAATAGCTTATGACAATATCATTGTTTTTTGAATGCGTTCATAATTATTTCCGATTTCTGTGAAACTTTCAGGATTAGCTAAGTATTACAAAATATTGGACCCACATTTTTTTGTTTAGCCTACTGAACTCAGCTCTTGGATACAGGGTGACTCAAATTTTTCTGTTTCACTATGAACGGGCTTTTTAATTTCCTGATTACTTACGATCGGGTTACTCGATTCTCTTTTGCGATATTTCAAATTAATGGTATTAAATGGGACTTCAAAGAAATTAAAAAAAAAAATTTTTTTTATTAATTTTGGATTTTTACTGAGAATGAAATAGCTACTTTCACATTTCAACAGTTATGTTTGCGACACTAGATGATTTTGCCTTTGTGAAGGTTGTGTTTCAACTTTAATTATTATAGGCTGTAGTAGAAATCTCGAGAGTCGAGAGTCATTGCTGTGTTATAATCTTTCGCTTGTGCTTTCCACACTGACATGTATAACATAGACTGCTTGATCTTCTATTTCATATGGGTCTACTTTTGTTGTCAGGGGTGTAAAAACTATCTTAATTTCAAGTTTAATTTTCGCTTTAACATTCATATTACAAGCTATTCCAAATACTTATATTCAAAATTTTTATTTTTATTGGAAGTTTATCTCCTATAACATCAAATATTCCTTAAACTCGATTTTTAAGGAAATAAAATTAAGCAATTTTTGTCTGCCTATCCCTAAAAGTAGCTATGGCGGACAGAGAAAAGATTACAAATTTATTGCCATCTATTTCTATTCTATATACATATTCATTTGGAAATCCACTGCACTGAAACTGAACTATGATGGATTTCGTATAGAACTTATTATTTAAAGTTCATCGGAATACAGTACTTAAACCTAAAAGAGACATCTATAGAAAAACAAACTGTCAGCGCAGCGGTCCATGGTATACATATCAGTGGATTTCTGGCTTTAAAATTTTCAATAACTCGATATTACTTTTGATTTGCTTTTTAACCATTCATTATTACTTTATATTACTTTATATGCTGGAAAAATTTGATTTGTACCATTAAATAAAAGTTTCTATAATTTTTTTTGCAAATAACGACATCTCGTTCTACACAAAAATGATTCTGGGGTCATCTATTGCACAGTCTATAATCAAAATGTCACTGATTTTCGTATATACCAGCTCTATAGTTACCTGAATAGTTTTCATAAAAAAGAAACTCGTATCAAACGAAACGCAACAGGGTATCGAATCGAGAATAAATCAATTGTGAAAAACCACTCGAATTCGGTGAACTTAATGACAAGTAGGAAGCTGGCGAGATTTCCGAGTGTTTTACATTTAAAATGTACACGGCAAGAAAAGGAAGAAAGAAATGAAAAAATCAGAAAAAAATCAAACTCTCTTTAAAACTTTTATGAAGAAAGATAAAAAATGTAAAAGAGCAGATTGCATGCAACGAAACAGAATGGCAAATGTTTCATTTTCATAAATAAATGAGAAGGGGCGGAGTTTTAACGTTTTACTCTCATAAAATGTTCCCGCGCTTTTATGAAAACCGATTTTTGCTGAAAAATTGAGAGAATCGGCCAATGTTTGTGAGCGTAATTTCTATGCTAATTGAGCAGCACGTGCTTCTGTTTACATTCGTTTTGCTGTGATGTGAACAGATAAGTGGGAGAAATTCTTGCTGGATTCTCTGATATTTTCGTGAAAAATGAGAATTTTATTCGAGAGGAATTTTACATCTCCTTTCAGTATTTGGGCCAAAAATAGGAGGTAGTGTGAGCTGATGTACATTATTATGAATACGTTGAAGGGATTTTGAAGGATTTAATAAGA
Source organism: Dioctria linearis (assembly GCA_963930735.1). Lineage (NCBI taxonomy): Eukaryota > Metazoa > Arthropoda > Insecta > Diptera > Asilidae > Dioctria > Dioctria linearis. The sequence goes on from OZ005741.1 coordinate 296,081,360, forward strand.
TTTTGTCGTTCGGGTAATCCTACGTTCTCTCGATTTTTGTTTTTAGCTCATTGTCTCAGTTGCACTACAATTATTCTTTTCCCTCAGTCATGCAAAAGACGAGAGTTTATGAAATTACTTGTTTCATTCTAAAAAAAACACCAGAAATTTTCCAATTTTGCACTTCAGCTTCTTAATTTAGGTTAACTTTGCCTATACCTACTCGAATAGTTTTCAGAATCGACTGAAAATGAAAATTTCCTCTACCCGCCTCCCAAATGGTGATTAAAATGTTAAAACTGTTTCTTACAGAACATTCACCGGCCGGCTTTATCTTCGTCCAAATTTCTCGAAAATGTAAATTAACAATATTACAATTACATACATATATGTACGTACGTCCAGTAACAATGATGTAAAATAAAGCTCACGTGTTGCTATATATGTATAGCTAGGTATGAGAAATTTAAAATAAATACATAAATACAGCAGCAGAGTTAGCTATAGATTATAATTCAAACCTTGAATTGAATTTCGAATCAGAAGGTACCTATCCTATGATAAGAAAAATGTTTAATTCATGCATTGTCACCGCAGAGATTTCTCATATCAATACGAAAAGATTATACATTATAGCTTTAGCTCAATCTATGTACATAAGTTTAGCTAAGAAAGCCAACAAAGCCCAAAACCAAATCGACTTTTATTTGCCAGTCAACAACGAAACAGCTGAGCTAGCACTAGCAGATGAACTCCACTGGTCGACTGCAGCACTAGCATAATTGATGACGATGGACCGGTTTTGAAGAAACTTCTTGTTATTGTTATATCTTAACGCGGTTTTCTGTAAAAATTTTAGAGGGTGCTCGGATTTGTGAAGTTATTGAGTAAACAAACGCGAAATGAATATATTTAATATGGCTAATTTAAAACGATTAACTAACGTTACGCTGAGTTTATTGAAACGAAATGATTTACAAAAAGTCTCTCCAAAAAATGTTGTTCTAATTACTGGGTGTGATTCAGGACTCGGGTAAGTTGACCAATGCTATAAATTATATATATTTGAAGACAAAACCGGTACATACCTTTTTTTATAAAGAATAATATATGTACATATGTTCCTATGCATAGTTTTTATAGTTTTCCGTAAGTGATACACGCTTCCATTATATTCTAATTTATTGTAATAATTTAAGCAAGTCACATTCACACCACAACCTTTTCGGTACGTTGGGAAGGCCGCTTGGACTTGATAGAAGACCTAAATGCGTTGTTCGTTTACTACTCATCACAATACTACAGAGTATAAATCCGCATTTAACTAATTTACCGGTAACCGAGTAAGACAATTACCATGTTTATATGCAGAGTTGAAACATTGGGTCGAAATTGAGTTGAGTTTTCGACTCGTATATTTGAGTACGTAGGTTTGAAAGATTGAGTTGAGAACGGATCAAATATATAGTTGAAGTGAGAATTAAGCATAACATCTTATTTATCGTGTTTTTTTTTGTGATAGAGTTATAAAAGTTTTGTTTAAATAAACAAAAGAAACTCACAATAAATATAGGTACAATCTAACAAATCTTTTGAGTAAACAGCAAACGAAATAAATCCCAGCTGTTAGCTGCCTACTCGCCCAGTAGGAAAAAGTTTCATTGAGTCATCGAGGAGTCAATGATATTTTGTATCGTTGACTTATCTTATGACTATTTTTAATGGAGTGGCACAGTTTCTCAACGTTGAAGTCATCATTCCTTTGTTGACAAAACAATGAATATGTAATACATAACACAAAAATGAGAAATGGCAAAAGATACAACGTTGACAAGCTCACCCATGACACCACAATTGCAAAAAATTATAAAGGGTGTTTAAAATTTGCATATGCACCTAGAATTGGTCACAAACACGTTCTACTACTCTTAAAAAGAGCAAGACTATCAATCGCTATATCAAATACGACTTCAATCATGGAAAGTAACTGTTCCTATCCCATTTTTATATCCAGAAAATGACCAGTCATTATTCTTATAGGACATGGATACAAATTTTCACTCAAGTTTTCCTAGGTCTAATTGAGATTTTAAAATACTCAGAAGCTCATCCGTAGCAGTTCTAATTATGTAATATTTCACTACCCACGAAACTACATTATTAGATAAACTGTATTTTAAAAATGCTAACTGTCATATATGACACATCGTTGATTTTACTACTAACAATTACAAATTGTTGTCTCAAATTGTAATGACTCATCTCTACAATTTCAACGCTATTTCATCGTTGACAAGTCTTTGAGGTGGCAACAATACTTACACTCTTAAAATATGTTGACACAGAGTGAACGGTCAATAATGAGCATTGTTGCAAAACCCTCGAGAATACTTTACAAGCCATGAAACAGACTCCCTCCCTACCGCATGCGAGGCCCAACGTAGTCCTTACATTCTAAAATATTTGCAGTGCTCTTATTTAAAACTGACAAAAGTTTCATTTGAATAGCTCCTCGGCTCGGCCCTACACTACTATTCATACAGAGAAATGGTGTTCTGATAATCTTAAGCTTGCTTTCTTATCTTCCGAACCGTAATAAAATTTTCATACCTTTCCTAACAAAATTATTTAAATAAATTTATCTTAACCAAATGACTACGATTCCTCAAACAAAAATTCTCAGCTGAGTAATCATTGTAATATCGCTGTGCCGTGGGCCGTAACCCCGCAAGATACGCCATGAACAAAGTCGAAAAAAGAGAGCAGCGGGCCGGTCAGCAGACGACATCCACAGTCTTCCTGCCTTGTCTTACTGAAGGAGTTTTTCATATAAAAGTTGCTTGTATTTTGTTCAAACGCTATAATTTCCGTAAATTTGTTCTACATGCCAATTTTTTTTAACTCTTCAAAATGCATTTTGTTTTAACTTCATTTTGCTGTGGGAGCAACAGTTTTGGGCTTTAGGACCTGTTTAAGATGAAATTTTAGTTTTCCCTCCATGACGAGTATACAAAAAGCAGTGAGAATGAACACTTACTGCATGCTATACCCGGCACGTTAAGGCATTTTAATGTGTTGGTGGCTTCTGCGACTTCATGGCTTGTATTATATTCCGGGGCGGGGGTTACGGGCTGATGATATCGAATGTAAGCTGCCTGATTCGGACTCCGACTGCACGTATACACATGCAATTATCACTCAGCTGAAAAGTATTGAGCGTAAAATGGTAAGGTTACTTTGTAATCAAAACTATTTTATTATTTTGTTAAGTAAGGTATATAGGAACTTTAGCCTTTGGGAAGGTAAGGAACCAAGCTTTGAAATTACTGGAAGACTATTTTCCTGTGTGGATAGTAGTTTAGGCTCTATAGCATATATAAAGTCAATGTATGACACTTTTCAAGTATCATTTTAGAAAACGGACTCACAATGCATACATATAGATTTCTGTTTCATATGGCTTGCGAAGTATGCTCGACGGGACGGTTTTGATTGTTGACTTTGTAATCGCCGACCACATTTCCTGCTGGGCGACCACTCCCTCCGCGTTTATAGGACACCATTTCAACTCGACTATGCCAGCAATGCGTGCTCGAGTCCCGTCAGCCCATTTTCAACTCGAACTGCGTAGGTATACATGGAGTTGAACCCTACATGTAAACATCATATATATTTGATATACTGCGATGTGCATATACGTAACCCCCGGAATATACAAGCCATGAACAAAGTCTGAAAAAGAGAGTAGCGGGCCGGTCAGCAGGCGAACATCACTTCTTCTTGCCTTGTCTGACTGCAAGGTAAAAGTTGGTTGTATTTTGTTCAAACGCTAGAATTTCCATAAATTTGTTCTAGATGCTATTTTTTTTTACAACCATTGGAAGCGATAGTTTCCCATAAAACAAATTGATGCTAACACGTCTGGACAATACATTGCGCATTCTTATAGTTAACCACGTCTGGATTAACCATTTTAAGAATTTTTAAACGGCCACTTTCAAGGTTAAGTGTGAAGTGATAGAACCAGGAGAAACGGATGCTTCTTCTTCATCTTAATCTTAAAAAAAAATTTTTACTCAAAGACACGGGTGATTTAATTGTGAAAATAAACCTGATGTGTTTATTCCATTTAGTAATAGTAATCTTTCAGGTCAATCATTAACTAATGTCCAGCTAAGTATCTCCAACTAAGTACTTGCAATTAAAACCTTGTTCTCTTGAAGCGGTCTTTTGTGTTCTTCTCATTCTACTCAAAATATGACTGAAATGACATGTGCAAGTTCCTTTGGACTTTTGATCATGGCTTCTATGTTTGCTAGTATAGTTTAGATTAATATGGAGAAGAATTAATTCGTTCTGCAAATTGAACTACGAGAAAGACTTGTTCATCTTCGGTGTTACAGCGTGACGGATTGATGATGTGATTAAATTGTCCATTTAACCTTCGATCGAAACTTGTGTACTACTGTTCTTAAGTTTAAAAGCTGGTACTTACGTGTTTGAAGATCCATGTGAAACTTTCTTCAATAGCTGTTCCTTGGCGTATCTGATATCTTTAAAAAATGATGTGATGTGTCGAGACTTACCATTGAAGATATCTTTCGGAAAATTTTGCAAAATGTGTCTGATTTTTTCGACATTGATTAAAAATTCAAGATCAAACAATGTTTTAACTTTTATGCTAAAACTGATAAGAAGAAGAACCCGATGTTCGGTAATAGAAGCATTTTTGGTTTATTCTCGTTAGATGTAAAAATTTTATAACAAAATTATATGCATACATTACCTAGTTCTTTTGTGTCCGCAGAACAGAGTAGAGCAAAAGATACACAAAGAACGCCTCGTACATTTTCATAGAAGATTTATAAATGAACCGAACAATACAATAGTCCGCTTCAATCGACAGAACAATTTGTTCTCCCCAGTATATGGGAGTTCTAGAAGAAGATACACAAAAGAACAAAGCTATAGATTGAATCAACCAACAAAATAGATATGGGTTCAAAAATATCTATTGATATTATGTTACATCACATTGTGAATTATAGCATTAGTGGCTTGATTTTATTTTTTCAAAGAACTAACTATATTTAATTGTTCAATACTGAACAACGGAAATTTTACGTCGTAGCTTCAAAACAATAACTCTCTTATATTCGGAAAAAGTATCTTCTTCGAAACTTTGTTTCTCCACTTCCAAAATGAAAATATTGCTGTAACTCAGTTGCTTCCATACTCGTTTCCAAATAGATAGAAACTTGACTCCATAATAAATCAATGCTCATTGTCTTTCCACACCTCAACCAGTGCAACCAACGATCTCTCCAATCTCTCCACCACAAGCAAGAAATTAAAATGAACAACACAATGAATTTTCTACTCTTCTCTCAAATTTTCCCTATTATTTCTGAAGATAAAAGATCGAAGTTGTTACTGGACTTTTCCAAAGTTTAAGATATCTGACTGGATTTAATCAATTAGAATGTAACATTAATATTTCTCACTAAAAAATCAATGTACATTATTACCTATATTAATTACAGATTTAATTTAGCTCTATTGTGCCATTCCCTGAATATGACTGTCATATCTGGATGTTTGGATACGAACTCTGATGGCGCAAAATTGCTACAAAATATACGAGATCCAAAACGGATGATCACGATAGAAATAGATTTACTTAGGGACGAAACAATTCTCAAAGCAAAATCATTACTCTGTAATTTAATCTCAAAACAAGAGTATGAATTTACAGCTCTCGTTAACAACGCTGGAGTTATGTGTTTTGGAGAATTTGAATGGCAAACGAGTTCCTTATTTGAAAAACAAATTCAAGTAAATCTCTTAGGGACAATGCGAATAACGAAGGAACTTCTGCCGCTCATACGGGAACAAAAAAGTCGAATTATTAATGTTACAAGCCACTGTGGATTGCACGTAAGTATTTCTCTAAAAATATTTCTAATTTAATACACATTAGTATAATTTATCCTAGAGTCTACCCGGATTGGCTCCTTATGCAGCTTCAAAAGCTGGATTAAGATTTTGGAATGATGCACTTCGAATAGAATTAAATAAGTATGGTGTGCATGTTATTAATTTGGTGCCTGGATCATTTGTAGCCTCCACTAATATATCAGCGGGACAACAAGAAGCTGCTGAAATTATGTGGCAATCATTTACTACAGATCAAAGAGAATTTTACGGTGAATACTTTAAGGAGTACAATGGCTACTTAAAGCTTATTTCAGGATATAAGAAACCCATTGTTCTTGGAGATGACAAATTTTTAAACAAATTCAAATTAGCACTGCTGGAAGAATCTCCAAAAGCCTTATATAGAAATGAGCCTATCAGGTAAGTAGTAACATAATCTTGTTTAAATAAGTATTTAATGAAATTTCATTATTACAGGTACACACTCTACTTCCAAGTGTTTCGATTATTTCCAACCTCTATCACGGATTGGCTTGCCAAAAAGTTTGTCAGTATGCCAGAGTACTGTGTAAACATAAAAAAGAATTAGAAAGTTTTCATAATTTTGAATTAATTTAGAGAAAGAATAAAACAAATTTCTGATATTCATTCAATTCAATTCAATTTAAAAACAAAAAAACTAAATATAAGTACAATTTTTTTCTAGACCGAAACAAACCAAAATTATAAAACTTAAATTTTCAGTACATCGATATATCCTGCCCTACGCAATATGATAGAGACCATGTTTATTCGACACACATTATTAGATCAAGGCCGCCAATTCGATTTTCCAAAAAAACATTTTCAAAACCGAGGCTGGACCGGACCGTATTTACGACCATTCATCTATGCCCACGATATCGACTTGGTCTGAGATCAAGTATAATTATTTCAGTATTCTATAGCTTTATTTGTACCTAGCGAAGTAGACATACATAAGTACATACCCTACTACTTAGCAACGGAGGTTGTTCCTTAAGTTTTGCAAATAACAAAGAAAACTTCAGAATTATTTTATTTTTTCGAAATATTCGCCTAGACAGCTTTGCATAAGCTTAAACCTCAGATTTCGTAGAATTCCATAGGCGCTTGATGGAAATGTCAATTTACGCATTTTATCTTTTAAGGGAGGGAATAAAAAAATCATAAGGTGCCAATTCTGGACTGTAAGGTGGAAGGAAACGGTCAAAAAGTCGACAGTTCGAGATGCGGTAAGTAATTGTGCATTGTCGTGATGAAGATGAATTTACCCTCTTGATCGTTTTTCATGCCCTTTTTTTGAAAAAAAAGTGGGACTATTTTTATTCAGGTCAATTGTACCAGTTGTCCTCAAGCAACATGTACCATACAATGTCGATTTTTTCTGAAATTTTTTTTACATAAAATAAATAATTTTGGAAATGGGATGCAACGTATTTTTTTTCTTCTATCAATGGAGAGTAAACTCCATTCGTTTTTATAAAAAAATCCAAAATGGCGGCTCCAGCTCCCATCAAGCAAAACCGTCCTGTTTTGGTCTGCGCGGGGCGCTCTACAGCTCTGCCACTTCACCCGAAACAAATAAGGTTGAAAATGATTAAACTAGATAAAATTTGGGGGCCTTGCCGGTTTGCGTTTTCAAAAACAACTTTGAATATCAAAATTCCAGCAGTTTAAAAAAAAGTTTTTTTTTTTGCTTAAACGGACGGAAAAACTATTTCTAAATCAATTTTTGACAAAATTCGCTTTCTGATGGCCCCGCAAATTGATTTTCCTTTCAATTGTGCAGAGATTCAAGTGAATCAGTTTATCCGTTGAAGCTGTAGAACGCCCTGTGCGCTGAAAAATGTCGTTCCCAGAAAAACTCATATAAAGTTTAACGTTATAAAAAATCTTTGGCAGCTTACTTCAGTTATTCCAACACCATACAGAGCGCATTCTTCCTCCAAGAACTGATTGAGCTGAATCTGAAGGTTAACAGTTTCCCGAAATTGATGAAGGTAGCGAGAAAAGGTCTCCCAGCAAGCGCGCTCCGAGCGCCTTAGGTACCTGTTTTCCAGCGGGCGGACGGTTCCGCTCACAACAGGCTGTGAATTCTAAAATACTTTAGATATTAAAATATCCTTTTACCCACGTGTTCTAAACACTTTAAGGAAAGTAATTATGTAAAAAAAATCGAAGTTTTCATCGTCATGAACAGTAACCTACCCTTCAGAGAGTTAAATCTAAAAAACAATGAGGCCAGTCTCTTCACGTCTTCTCAGACTCTCAGGTACCACTTCTCAAAGAACTCTACAAAAATAGGGTATGTACTTCCCGCAAATTAGACGGTTGTTATAATTACGACATTTTTGTCAGAAGCCTAAACTGACAATATGTTAAGATAGGATTAATTTTCCCAAATAAAAATAAGTTGCAATAACTAAATGCAGTGTTTAATTGCAAATTTTCGCGTTTCAGCTTTTTTTTACAAAGTTAGACATGATTTCGGAGCTTTAATATAAGATATGATTTTCCGGATTTTATTGGTTTACGTTCTTCCCCGTTTTTCATTATAGTAAATACACAAGGAGGATAATTCATAAAAATACTTATTATGAAACAATAACATACTTCTTAATAGTAGTTGCACATAACATCTAATCATCACGGTTTACATCTGGATTATTATTTATATCCCAAAAGGAATCATTCGTTACTGATCCCCTACCAAAAGAGGCCATCATATAAATAATAAAAATAAAAATTAGAAAGCCCATCATTACAAGGAACCAAGTCCTTCGCCATGGTGGCCTAGAGGATGGTGCATAAAATCTTCTTGACCAGCGAGAAAATATTTCTGCTGGCGTTCTTCTCTTATATTTGTTGTCATCACGATCTGTCCCACCAATGGGTGTTTGCCTTGGTAGGAGTGGTCGTCTACTGTTAGCTACAAAATAAAATAAAAAACATAAATAAATAATTACTATAAAATTATAGCATTATCTACCATGCAAGTCTGAAGATGGTGGATTGAATGAATCCATTAGAAGAACGGAATGTGGGTTGTCTGAGTTAACACTACTACTATTTTCAATAGACCCATTTACTTCTCTTCTCTCTGCATTTGTTCGATGCACGTTCATGGTATTCGCTGACATTGGAGAGGAAGCTGAATTTTTTTCTACTTTTCCCTCAGATAACTGGTTCAGAAGAAATAAGATTAATATAAACACAGAATATATTCAAATTTCAGCAAGTAAAAAAGCTAAAAATGTTCTAAGACCAATTTTTATGTAACTTCGTGTCGTATTGATCACCCATTGCAGCAAGTTTGATTTTTGAAGTGGTTTTTTCACATATATTTTTAGAACGGTTCGTTGGCAAGTAAAATTGAGTTTAACTAATTTCATATTCTGAAGAGCTTTTCAGTACAATAAACACATATAGGACTGATGGTTTTTACAGTATATATATTTTTTCACGCGGCTCTGTGTTCACATTCTGCACCGGTTTAAACTTTCTTGTTCCATGTAAAATTTGCGAAAAATTTACGGTTCGGAGCTAAACGGCAAATCAAAATTATTTGTAATCGAAATTGTGGATGTATGGTATTTTATTAAAGTGGTTTATTTATTATTAAAACAATAAGGAGTAACATTTTCGGGTATTCTACTTACTTGCATTCTTTTCAGTTTTCTCCGTTCGGGACAGGCAGAGCTGCGCAATACTCAAATAAAAAAGTACTTAAGTATTACTTAAAATACATTTTCATTTCTTAAGACTTTTGAAATTTCCTACTTAGTACTTGATTATAAGTACTTACACTTAAGACTTAGTTTTGTACCTAAGTACCAAGATTTATACTTAGTATATCTGAGTAAATTAAGTACCTAAATATAAAATAATATCTAGTCTTTCATTTTTTGTAAGTTTTTTTCATAGATGACACAATAACTAAATATCGCATGGTTTACCAGAGCAGAGTATACAGATTGTAAAATGCATTCCGGAAATGACCACAACATATTTTACAGTATGCCGAGAGCAAATGTTTCTTTAACAGCTGAATAATGTCCAACAAAACTACATCTGCAACTATGTCATCACCAAAATATTTTTCAAATTATCTTTGAATTTTTCGAAACTTAAGCTGTTAAATAAATTTTAAAATAAAGTGAAATGTAGCTGGCAGGAAATATTTCACTTTTATTTTTATGAGTTGCTTTTTAGAATCGTTTGGGTTTGGAAGTGTAGCAAATTAATTCTGATAAGTTTTTATACTATATGCCTTTTTACTCTACGTGTCGTGCCTGTGGTTACTATATTACTAACTAATCTCTATAATCTTCATTATATTACAGCAAAAGTACAAAGATTGTAAGAAAGTACCTTAAAAGTTCTCAGTACTTTTTGTAGTATCATTTATACATGCGGTACTTGTACTTACACTGAGATACTCAGGCCTGCGGTACTTGTACTTGCTCAGTTCGCTATGGGACAGGGCTAAGTTTGGTATAAATCTGACAGCTTCTGGTTCAGTTCAATGCCTGTTAGGTTTTGTTGAAAAGAATTCACAATTAATGAACGCGTTCTCGAGTTATCGTGAGGACAGAGCGACGGACATGCAAAAATCAAAATAACTTTTAATATTATGCGTGGGTGTTCAATCCATTTTGCTCTAGCAGCATTATTTCTATGCGTTACAAATGGAATAACCTATATAATTTCATCTAGGATATAAAAACTTACCAATGGTAATCCAAGCTCATTTCTGCCCCAGTTAACTTGTCCTAGCCGGCTTTTTAGGATATCAGCAACCGGTGAAATCAAATTACTTGGGGGAAAAATAGGGTGAGAGCATGTAGGACATGTGTGTCCTCCTGGGGCGGTATTGGCAGGCAAAGCCGACTGCCTGGAATTTAAACAGGACCAATGGAAAACATCTAAAAAAAAAAGAAACCATTATAAGTGTTAAAGCGTAATAAATACTTTAAAACTTACGGTAACAAACGAGCCGAACACAATCCCCATCATCAAGAGATGAGCTACATAACGTACACGACGAGACATAATCACTATCCTTCAACCATTGAAGATATGACTGAACAATGCACTGGGTATTATGAGAAACATAATAATTTAATTAAAACTATTAACTAATTATTGTAGATATCTGTATGTTGGGTGGGATAAGTATGCATTGCTTACCTTTGGATGACTTGTTATCATGCAGTGTTCACAAACGTTAACCCGATGATCGAAGCAAAATTGATTGGTCACTTGCCGTTTTGGACATTTGCACAATCCCATTTTTAAATTCCGTTTAATTTGTTGCTAACATAAATAAAGTTCCTACGGGTATTAAAGTTATCCAAAATTTTACAATTTGACAGCTGACAATTTTGACATATTTGACGGCCACGTATTTTGGTTTGTAATTGGCCAAAGTATAGAATCAAATATTCCCATAACGAACCACGCTCCGCCATTATAGTGACAAATATCGTGAAAATGTATAGTAAAGAAGGCAACAGGAAGTTTTGTTACCTGTAAAATACGTGTGCATGAGCGTGAATTTTTTCAGCGTCCCGTGAAGTAGGTCAGCATCGTCAGCATTATATTGAAGAAAGAGATAAATGTATTTTCAGCTGTCAAACGAAGTTTCCTAATTTGCAACAATTTGAAACTAATTTAAAACTTGTGAAAAGTGAAAGATATTTTATTTAAAAGTAGTGCTAAATAAAGTGAAGAGTGTAAGTAATTATCTGTTGATATTACAGTGATAAATTTTTAAATGATGTTCATGTATTTTCAGAATGAAGTGTTCGGTGAAAAATCGCCACAACAACCCCAAAAATACGTGAAAATGTATAAGAAAGCACGGTACAGAGAACACAATACTCTCTATGCTCTCTCTGTCTTTCCTATAGAAATGTATATACATTAGTCACGAAATTACGTCAAAGTCATCAGCTATAATGTGAACATTTTAATATTAAAATTATAAGGCCTAACCCAGACGACAAATTTTTAGGGAAGGAAGGAATTTCCTTCCCTTGACTTAGACATGCCATTAAAATAATGTTGCCTCGCGTAGTTCCTTATAAGATTACCGAATTAATTGTGTGCGTGTTCAATTAAGTCACAGTTTTTGATATAAACATAACTGTATCACAAATTTGCAACACGTAATGATTATTAAATTATTACATTATCATCTCAAATCGCAAATAAACATCTGTACAGCCGTTCGGTGAGAAATTTCAGGAATTTCGCAATTTCAAAATCGCCGGCTTGCTGTAGTAGTGGTATGCTGCCAGTACTCCCGATCGAAACTTGGTATCACGGACTTTTTCCTACTCCAGAGTACTTCTTACCCGTAAAGTGCCAATATCCTCCCCTGTGTGGGCTATTGCTAGGGTGTATTCCATATACCTTGCCCGGGGATTACGCCAGTCAGTAGAACTGACACTGACAACGTTTGACAATTACACAGGCACGTGTAAGCCATGTAATGTTATCACAAAATAATGTCGAAAATTTGTCACAAAAAAGAGGAAATTTATGTAAAAACGGCAGGTCACACAATAGCTTGACATTTATATTGTTACGCGCAACGAAAAGAGACAAGTGGTGACAACTACCGGAAATGGAGAGTAAACAACTTCAGGTTCAGAGAATAGATGATGGAATCTTCGGGAAGGTTCAGGAATAGAATAGTCAAGACGATTCTGGAATAGAACATGGTATATATATAACAGTTGTCACCGCCAGAAAAAGGGTCTTGTCTCAGACGTTGCAGTGTTAACAAGTGATAGTAATAAAGAAGCGAACGTGTTATAATTGGATTGCGATAGTTGAAAGTACAGTATTAGCGATAATTAAAGTTGAGTTGATTAATTGATGGTTTGTGAATTATATAAGATTAGAGTGAAATAAAGAACTTGTATATTAAATATTTTGTTTTAAATAACGAACCAAAAGCCACGCTCGCAAAAACTGGAATCAGAAGTGAGATAAATACGCGAAATAAAGTGGTGGCAATTGACTTAAAGATTCAAAGTGTGATGAAATTGTGTTAAATTGTGAAAGTTCTAGAAAATAATTTATATTCATCTGTGAATAAGTTACTAAAGTGATGGGGCGCAAAGTGGATGAGCTTCGAATACAGGATTTGAAAGTGGAGTTAGGGAACCGGTCATTACAAACGACAGGTGCAAAGAAAGTTCTAGTCGATCGACTTAGGGCCGGTTTCTTAGTTCAAGTTTAAACTTAAGATGTGGTTTAAACTCAGTTTATCTCTTTAACACACAGTACGTTTACATTAATACTTGAGTAGACAAGCTTTGCTAGAGAAAGGAAAGAATCCTGAGACATTTCTTTTCGAAGAGAACTTGGAAGAAACCGAAGTTGAAGAAGAGCCTGCGATGAAAATGGAACAGTTTTTGAGTACTTTAATGAACAAAATGGAAGCCCGTTTTGATGATCAAAAGAATTCTCTGCAAGCATGTTTAGAAGAACAAAAGAATTCTCTGGAATCCCGTTTAGATGAGCAGAATAAATCTATGGACAACTGTCTGGACGAGCAAAAGGATGCTTTTGAGGAACAAAACAAATCTCTGGAAACCCGTTTGGACGAACAAAAGAGCTCTGGAGAATTGTCTAGAAGGAGGAACAGAAGACTTTCCTGAAAAACTCGTTAGACGAACAAAATTTTAAAATTGAAGGAATTGAGCAGGAATTTCAACAAAAGGTTTCGGAAGTTCAACAAAAAATCACCGAGCAACTTGAAAACATAAAAGCAGATTTGGAGAGGATAAAGCATCGACAACCTCGGCACGAAGGAATTGAAATATCCGATGCAGGTAGAATGAAACCTCCAATATTTGGTGGACAAAATTCGTGGCATATCTTCAAGAGACAATTCGAGGCAGCTTCCGAGGTAAATGGATGGAATAATGAAGAGAAAGCTACAGCTATGGTCTTAGCACCTCGAGGTCCTGCATCAGAGCTCTTACCTGTACAGATTGAAAAGCAACGTGATTACACTACATTAGTACAGGCGATAGAATTACGTTATGGAGATGATCATATGCAGCAAGTATATCGCCTACAGTTACGCAACAGGATTCAAAAGCATGGCGAATCACTACAACAACTGCAGGCTGATGTGGAAAGATTAGCGCATTTTTCATATTCCAGCGTAAGTGGGGATTTCCTTAATGAAGTGGCGACGGAGGCATTTGTGAACGCTATTGTAGATCAAAATTTACAACAAGTGTTAAGGCTATCAGGAAAGAAATCAACAGCAGAAGCACTAGCCTATGCATTAGCGTATGAATCCGCCAGGCAAGCTTCACGGAGTGCAGTACGAGTGAGAGAAATTTCAGTGGAAGAATGTACTTGCAACAGAGTGCAATCATCACAGAGCCTGCCTTCACGTGGTGTCCTTCGATGCTGGACCTTCAAAGAGACTGCAGAAAACGTCGACGATTGGAATCACCAGAAGAAGAGGGGAAAGAAAAGAAGAATGCCAAAGATGTCGAGCCAGGGAACAAGCTATTCGTGGAGAGACTAGATATCAAGCAGCGACTAGTCGCATCACCTCTCCTGTTGAGCAGTCGGAAAACAAGTAAAAACCAACTTTATGGGCCAAAATATATGGCGTGTCACCTCAACATTCATGAAAGGCAAAGAAATGAAAATTACCTATGGATCTGGTTGAATGCCTCAATCCTTACTTAATATTTGGCTGGGGTGCCTCAATATTTTTATATACCAATATCTGGCTGATTGCCTCGATATCTTTAAGACTGAGAACGCCTGGCTAATTTCCGCTGCGTTCTCAAGAATAATACTCAGAGTTTACCAGTCGATGGTCAATTCTTTATTCTTGCTTCCTTTCTTAATGCTACCTTATTTATAATCGTTAATTATTGCTAAGTAAGCAATCTACATTAATTTCCTAATGCTACATACAAACGATAATACCACCTTATCATTATGTATAATAATGAAAGAACGGTGACCTCACGTGAGAAACATGTTCTTTGTTGCTATTGTGAAATTTGGTGCACTGTACATACATAATTTACTTTCTGATCGCGCTGTTATTTGATGCGCTTTTCTTTTACTTCATCCATAACGAGGTATGAATGATTCACACAAAAATGAGTACATACAAATCTGTAGGTATGTATGTAATGTTTTCATTTTTGTTTATTCCTTACAATTATTTACGTGTTCTTTTACCATTTTATTCATATTTTTCCAAGTGTATTTCTGTTTTAATCTAGCAATGCATCTTATGTCGCAGTGTCCACCAATTAGTGAGTTATGGTACTCTTCTATCAATCTGTGCATTTCATCTTTTTCTATTATCTTTATTATCTCTGATTTAGGTGGTATCGTGATATTATTGACGGTTTTGATGCCCATATTTATTGGTAACGTTATATCCTTTATGTTTGATCTTATAGTTAATGCGCATGTTTCGTAATCTATATTACAGTGATACTTAATCAGAAAATCACGCCCTAACACCTCATTTGTAGTTAAGTTGATTTGCTCATCAATTATATGGATTTTATGTGTTATGATGATATCTTCTATTGACAATTCTAATTCTGTAACTCCGTGCGTAGTTATTGCCGTATTAGTAATTCCATTTATTTGACACGATTCATCTATATCTATTCTTTTATTTTCTGCTAGGTTACTTTTCAGTATTGATATATCTGCTCCTGTGTCAATTAAAAATGTTATCGGGTACTTGCTTTCTTTTGTATATATATGTATTTATGTAGTGTGTGTAGTTGTCTCCTTTGTTTTAGATGTATTATCTTCTTAGTGTTTCCCCCGGTTCACTGCTTTCCGGGGACAGCTAAGTTTTCCGATTCTCTGTCCCATTTATTATTGTAACCTTTATTATACCCTAGATGAAATCTATAAGGGTATACTAAGTTTGTCATTCCGTTTGTAACACCTCGAAATAACGATGGTAGAGCAAAATGAATTGGACACCCACGCATAATATTAAAAGTTATTTTGATTTTTGCATGTCCGTCCGTCCGTCTGTACGCACCTTAACTCGAGAACGCGTTCACCTAGAAATCTGAAATTTTGTACATGGACATTAAAAAAAAAAAGTAAAATTAAGTTCGAAAATGAGACAAATCGGGCAACTCCTTCGTGGGGTTTCCATACAAAAATTTCGTTTTCCACGATATATTTGGACACTACCTGAGAACACGTCGACATAGAAAGCTAAAATTTGGTACACTGTGTTTTCATACTAATAGCAAATAAAATTTCAAAAATGGGATAAATCGGGCAACCCCTTCTTGGTGTTGCCATATAATACTTTTGGTTTTTTACATATACTTTGAACACGATCAGTCCTAGACATTTTTAATGTACTAAAAACTTCCTCAGAATAAGAAATCCTATAAAATTGGTTATAATCATTTTTTCTGTCCGACGAGCTGTTCTAGAAATATATGCGAGAAACCAATGCAAAAAATCAAAATTGCTCAAATGGGTGACCATACGAAATTTCATACGTGCATTCATCTAGGGTATGATAAGAATTGGTCTTAGACCTATTCTAGCTTTTTCACTTGTTGTATCTATTATGGTGATCGCTATACCTGCTGTTATTATAGCTGTTTTTATTGTCTCTGCTATTATTTCCATATCTATTCTTGTAATTGTTATTCTCATGTCTATAATGGCTGCTATTGTAGTTCTTGTTATAGTTCCCATTCTTGTTCATGTAATTGTTTTTTTTTATATTTGTTGTTGTTTTATCTGTTAGCACCGTTGAAGTTTTGTTTGTAGTGATACATGTTTGTCTGTGTTGGACTATCAGTGATTTCTGTAGTGGTGGTTACTGCTTCTGATAGTTTGTTTGGCCTTGCTGATATGAGAATGGATTTGTATGGTTCATTAATGCCATTCTTAAATGAACTTAAGCCTAATTGATCATTCATGTTCACGATCAGTGCTCGATTACTATCTCCTTGTACCTTTATTTGAATGTCGTTTAATGATGCTATTAGTGCTTCTATTCTTGAAGCGAAAGCATT
This sequence comes from Dioctria linearis, assembly GCA_963930735.1. Lineage (NCBI taxonomy): Eukaryota > Metazoa > Arthropoda > Insecta > Diptera > Asilidae > Dioctria > Dioctria linearis. The sequence goes on from OZ005741.1 coordinate 296,098,366, forward strand.
CACACTCTGATTGCCTTGCTGTATCATGGCCAAATCATTGTGTATCTTCAGAGGATTTTTATTTATTTTGTATGTCTTCTGTAAATTTGTTTTTAATTCTGATATCTTTGTGGGTCTGCTTTCTGACAAAAGTCTGTTCTTCACTCTATCAGATAGTTATACTGTTGTTATAAATCTCAGCAGTATACTCTCTTGTTCGGTTTTTAGCGATTCTTTATAAATTTCAATTAAACCAAGGAAACTTGACAGTGTCTTAAGATCACCATCAAACTCTGGTATTATTTTCGTTGCGGCTGAAATATCAAATGCTGCCATTTTTTCTTGTGTAATCTCGTCTGAATTTTCTAATGGTTCTTTTTCAATCAAATAAACATTTATCTTGTCTTTTAATGCCTCGAATGTATTTTTAGGTACTTTTAATTTTACTGGATCAGTGATATTTCTTTTATTTTCAGCCATAATTCATTAATTTCCTCATTCTTTAATTCTATGAAATTCGCAGTGTATGTTCTATTTGGATTTTTTTTTAAATTTGCCAAGAGCTCAATGAGTGGATCAATTTCCATCAGTGAAACCTCTACCTCTATACATATATTACCGCTGACCAACGTTGATACCACAACCAAGTAATGTTTTATATTGTAAGGTCTTTGTCAGGATGAATAAATAACACTTCGTATTTATACACTTTATTTAAAAATAACTCTTTGACAATTCTTAATTTTCTTAATCCACGCTTCCACCTAATCACATTAACTTGTCAAAACCAACTCTAACCAAAAAACATCAAACATCTTACATACTTCTCTTCTTCTTCTTCTACATCACATTGGACTGCCATAATGGTAACGTACATATCCTACCAAACGCCATCTATTGTTGGCTTGACATAACTCTTACAGCTCGGCCATCCTGACTTATGATTCGGCCTCGAATCATTACAAAGTTTAATTTTTTACAATGTTTCCATAAGTTAAATTGATCGTATACCATATATTCACAAATGTTTTCATAAGTTGACATACTATTACATAACACAGGCGGTACCTAAATTTGAATAATACATATATAACAGAAGTAATATCTGACGTGATAATCTTCTCATAAGCAACAATTTATAACATAAGTAATTGAATAATACATAACATAAGATTTGCCTGGTATGAATAGCCTTCCCATAAACAATAGTATACATTTAGAATAAGCCATGTATGACATTAGTTTACAAACCAATTAGTTGTTTCATAAGTAATCGTTTTTAAATAAACTTACAAAATTGGCATTTTGCTGTAAGCTGGTAGGCACCTATATCATAATTAATAATTTTACGTTACAAAGTTGCGAATAGTAATATGATATGTATGGCAGCTATAATACATGAATAAAATAATACCAGTCATAACTAATAATTGCAAATAATTTTAAATGTAATTTGCTTCAAACTTCATTTGTTTAATGATTAAGTATTTTTTCTCCTAACTCAAGTCAAATAATGAAAATGCAAAGTATGCTTAAAAATATAAAACTAAACTCATATTCTTATAATAATATTCTTCACAAACCTTCAATCTATCAATTCGTAATCAGTCTATTAATTGAGTTATCTCTAAAGTTGTTGCGATTTAATCTTTTAATAACTTGTAGTTATGACAAGAAATACAAACACATTCACCCTAATAATTATATGGTTTCATACGCGAAACATCAAAAATACCTTCAAATGGCCTCTGAGTGATCTGAAAACCCTCAATGTCTTTTACTATATAACGATCTCTGTCTAAAACTTTAGAAATAACATAAGGACCCTTATAACGTGGAATCAATTTCTTACTAACCAATGGTGTTGTGTCTACATTTGTGATCATAACCAAGTCACCTTGTTTATAAATTTTTGGAAATTTCCTTTTATGATTGAACACTTTTTCATTATATTCTTGCGATTGTTTTATTTTTTCGGATGCCTTTTCTCTCATCTGTTCTAAATCTTCATAATCTCTTTCATAAATAAAATTTTCTAAATATTCTCTGACATTATCATTAATTTCCCCTCGCTGATTTATACCAAAAAGTAATTTACAAGGAGTTTCTTTCGTACTCTTACTGATAGAATTATTTAAGGCAAACTCAGCCTTTTCTAAGACATTATCCCAATAGATTCCGTGTTCGTAGTTAACTAATTTAGACAACATGGGGTGAATAACTCTATTCACTCTCTCTACTTGCCCGTTAGCCTTTGGACAACCACTGGTAACTAAAATATGTTGTATGTTTTGACTTTTTAAGTACAATGAAAACTTTGATGAGGTGAAACACGTACCTCTATCACTTATAAGCTTTACTGGTCGGCTGTAATGAGTAAAATAATGTTTTAGACATTTAATAGTTTCTTCGGTTGTTTGTGCCTTTGTAGCATATAATCTAACGAATTTGCTAAATCCATCTACTACCACTAAAATAAATTTCTTTTTAAGTTTTGTTGGTTCCAATGGTCCATAATAATATATATGAATACACTCAAAGGGCTGCTTACCCTTTGGAATAGAGTGTAAAAACCCTTCCGACTTTCCCGTTGGAACATTATAAGTAATACATTTTGGACATGTTTGAATATATTCTTTAACCTTCACTGTCATTTGTGGAAACCAATATGAACGTCTGATAATCTCCATGGTTTTATCTTTTCCAAGATGACCATAATCATCATGACAACTTTTTATTACCTGACGTTCCATCTTTTCTGGAACATAGAATCTAATTTTATTTTTATCAATTTTTTTGTATATTAGTCCATTCCTAAACTCAAAGAATTTATCCTCACTTTCTTCTAAACCTAACCTTACAGTTTCCAAATTTGGATCAGTACTCTGACAAATTGCTAGATTTTGTTCAAAAGTGTTTTCCTCCAGTACCAAGATAGGGTGTGCTCTACTCAACGCATCTACATGTTGCATTTTACTGCCCTCTCGGTGCTCTATCTCATAATCGTATTCCTGCATCTCCAATACCCACCTGCTGATACGGGGGTTAATGATTTGTTTTTTTAATGTTAGCGCTAATGCATTGCAATCCGTTACTACTTTAAACTTTATTCCCAATAAATAAGTCCTAAACCTACGCAATGAATAAATGATGGCAAGTGTCTCAAGCTCGTAAGAATGGTATTTATTTTCTGGACTGGTTGTTCGTTTGGAGAAAAAGAAGACAGGATGTAGTTTCCCATCCTGCTTGCGCTGTAATAAAACGGCGCCGAAACCGACCGCGCTACCATCACAGTGCAGCTCGATTTCGTCCGTAGGTGCATAAATAGCCAATACTGGTCTTTCTATCAACTTCTGTTTTAAAATTTCAAACGCTGATAAATGCTCTATATTAAATTTAAATTCTACTCCCTTTTTCAGCATATCTTGTAATGATTTTGCTAAATGTACGAAATCACAAATAAATTTCCGGAAGTAACTACACATACCCAAAAATCTTTGTAATTCTCGTAAATTTTTTGGTGGTGGATAATCTGCAATCGCTTTTATATTATCTAAGCTTGGTCGAATTCCTTCATAACTGATAGTATAACCCAAAAAGTTAATATTAGTATAAAAGAATTTACATTTCTCAACATTAATTTCTAATTTATTTTCTGATAAGATTTTCAATACAAGCCGTAAAATCTCTAAATGTTCTTCAATAGTATTGCTAGTTATTAATATATCATCTATATAGATGACGATTTTCTTTGACTCAATTAATTCCTTGAAAATGTCCTCAACATATCTCTGAAAAACACCTGGAGCGTTCTTCAGTCCAAATGGCATTTTCAAATACTCAAATTGCCCAAGCGGAGTTATAAAACTTGTATATTTAATAGATTCCTCATTCATAAATATATGGTGAAATCCTGATTTTAAATCCATTATTGTAAAAAAATGTTTATTAGATAACCTATCAATTAGGTCCTCTATAATTGGAAGCGGATAATTATCGCGTAAAGTGATTGTATTTAATTTTCTAAAATCAATACAAAGTCTATACCCTGAATTATTTTTTTTCTTTACAAGTACAATAGGTGAGCAGTACGGCGACTTGCTCTGCCTTATAATATTTTTTTCTATTAACTCATTTAAAAGTTTTGCTAACTCGTCTCTTTCTATATATGCTAATCTGCGAGGCTTTGATGTTATGTATTCTTGTTTTTTTAATGTAATTTTCATTTCACATCTTTGTTTGGGCTCTGTGCGTTTTTGTATTTTTCTCATATACTTATTAATTTCGAGATTTAATTCATTTTTCAAACTGTAATCGTTTTCTAAACCAAAATTTAAGTTAATGTTATCCGTATTTTCTATATTAATATTTAAAATCTCTTTGCAAAAACTGTTTTCATCTTCAATAATAAATTTTGCTTTTAATTTGTTTAAAATATCCCTGCCTATTAGCATGTCTACTGTCATGGTATCATTGTCAACGATTAAGAATTTAAAATTTTTAATTTTATTAAATATGTTTACATAAAGATATACCTTACCTAATACCTGTAAGGTTGAATTATTAATTCCAGCAAATTTTTTCTTTTCCAAATACTGTTCATAATCTTTTACAAATTTTTCTTTTATTATAGATACAGCGCTTCCTGTATCTAACACAGTCTCTAAATTTTGTTCATAAAAATCATTACAATTATTTTTTAGAAATACACCAACCTTCCTTATAAAACCAGTTGTTTCAGGTTCGACCTCGATTGTGTTGACGGCTGATGTTGATTCTCCTTGATTTTTATTCGGACAGTTCCTTAGTATGTGGTTTTCACTGCCACAACTAAAACAGGTACCTGGTTTACGCTTCGGTCTTCTGCATTCATTTGCAAAATGGCCTCGTAAATTGCAATTGTAGCATTTCTTTTCCTTTTCCTTATCATTTATATGTAATTTTTTAATGTTGTTAACGAATTTGTTACTTTGTCGTATTTTCGTAATCGAAGTGAAAGCTTTCAGCAATTCATTTTTAGTTGTAAACATAGCTATTCTAGCTTGATCTTCCAGGCGTTTATCTCTAAATCCTTCAATAACACTTTCAATTATTTCCTCCTCTTCTAATTGGAGCTCATTTGCCAGACACACTTTTTCATGAAAGTATTCCGTAAAAGCTTCTTCAACTCGCCAAATCCTTTCTTCGTATTTTTTCCGCAGACAATATTTATTTGGTTTACTGTTATACATTTTGTTTAGTTCCTCCAACAACACTAACAAACCAATTGAAATGTGTTCCGCCTTACTGTGGAACCAGCGTGCTGCCTTACCTTTTAGTCTAGAGACAACAATTAGTTTTAATTCCTGGTCAGGCACTTTGTATACTCATTCAACAGTTCCAAGATATACGCTTTCTCGTAATGCGCAGTGACTACATCATCATCATCATCACTTACAACGTCACTCGAGACATGTACATCATTAAAATATTTTGTTTTTTTACTTTTAAAAAATTCATTTAATCGGTCATATAAAACACGTTTTCTCCCTGTTGAGCACAAACCATATTTTTTTAGTTTCTCCTTTATTTCCTTCAATGTGTACGATTCAACTGGGAACAAATCGTTTTCCATGTTGTTTCAATAAATTTAAAAGATCTTAAATTATCTATGTAATCGGTATCACTATCCCACTTCTGATTTAATGTAAGGTCTTTGTCAGGATGAATAAATAACACTTCGTATTTATACACTTTATTTAAAAATAACTCTTTGACAATTCTTAATTTTCTTAATCCACGCTTCCACCTAATCACATTAACTTGTCAAAACCAACTCTAACCAAAAAACATCAAACATCTTACATACTTCTCTTCTTCTTCTTCTACATCACATTGGACTGCCATAATGGTAACGTACATATCCTACCAAACGCCATCTATTGTTGGCTTGACATAACTCTTACAATATAGTCAAAGAGATAGTCTGTTCTATACATTTTTGTCCTAACTAAAAAAATTTTTTTTTACATATTTCTTATAATGACTATTTAATTTAAAATCAATATACTAATTACTATGCCTAGGATTACATACACTACTATCTGATTTTCCATTACTTCTTCTGTGTTGCGATTAACTGGTTGGGACTTTGTATTTCCCATTTCTATTTTTCTTTTTTTTTTTTGCAACCTTTTGAAATTCTTTCAACTCTTCTAATTCTCTTACTGCTTTTGTTCTGAATTGTCCTACTATTGTTTTCACTAGCCGCTTTAGTTCAGCTATACGTTGGCGCTGCTTCGCCAATCTTCCTCCTCGTGGTTTCTTTGCTGGTTTTTCTTCTGGATGCTTGTCTGCTATTACTTGGTTTTTCCTCTGGTACTTTTGTCTGTACTTCTCGACGGAAATTGGCCTGGGTCCAGCTTGTGGGTTTTGCTTAAAATCTTCATTTAATTCTTCGTTGAGTTTCGCGTATAATTTTCAAATTTTTCAAATTCTTCATCTATTTCTGCTATCCATTCCTATCGGCTCTGCGATATCGTTAATTCCATCTCATTTGGGTCGTTTGTGGGCAGGGTCGCAATGTTATGTTTGAGTGAATGCTGGTTGCCAATGGATTGGCGTATTCGCCGATGTCCAATATTCTGCTCATGATTAAGTATGATTAGTATGCCGAGTATTACCTTTTGAACTTGAAACTTGAAACTTGGTTTCTTATTTCTTTTAGGGAGATGTGCATATGATTTATATGCAATTACATGTTTTAATCATGCATGATTACAGATGCATTACAACTCAAGTATTCATGTAAACGTGCCGAATGTGCCTTAATTTCTTAAACTATGAAAGCTCTGTTGTGAATTGTTAAAATATGTTGCGTTCGTTTTTTGTCCTCTATAAAAATCTTTACCAATAACTTGACGTTTGTCAGTGCAATATGATTTATAGTCAATCAGTAAAACATGCTTTTGATTATACTAGCGGTAAAATTTATATGGATAAGTCATATTTTACTCAATATTCATACTAGATTTCACAATATATAAAAGTAAAGGGTTTTAAAAAGTGACAGAGTGCTTGTTCGCGGTATGAGGTCATTCAAAATAGACCTGAAGGTGATAGGTTAAGAAACAGAGTGAGAAAGAACAAAGATTTGAGACCTGTTCTTTCTTTTGTGCACGCTCTCCAGTTTACTGCACTACTGCTACAAAAGAACTCCTCACACAATCAAAAGACTTTATTTATTAAAACTTGATAGCTTCCACTTATAAATTGCAAACATTTTATTTAGGCGCTATGAAATATAACGTAGGCAATGATATACTGAAACGTTAATTAAAAAGATAAAATAATAATTTGAGTAAGTTGCAGAAAGGGAAAAAGGAAAGTGTGGTCATATAAAGAGCCGAAAGCATTTTTTAGTAGAGTAGTAGTGACCCCTTTTGATAAATAGATCTCTATATTCAGCGTTACAATGCAAGATTACACTACACATTCTACAGTGTAGCTTACACTGTTCAATGTATGACTGCACCAGTGTAGGAGCCCCAAAAGAATACACTTAATATAATATTCAAGCTTTATATTATGGTATGTCAGAAATGCTTTAGTCCAACCAATCACTCATATAAGTACATATTTGGGGTGTTACATCACCACAATTTGCACAGTTCTTAATAACAGGACATATTCCACATGGCAGTTGAACTAACCCTGGTGAAGAAATTGGAGATTCGACAGCACGGTAAACATAAGAACCATTTGGTAGCATTATACGTTCCGCTTTTCCATCGTAAACGACAGTTTTTAAAATTGTCTCCAAGTCATCTTCATCTAAATTTACCTACGTAGGTATATATATAATAAAAAACAAATGGATAGACAATTAATGAAATATTATATATGTACATACTTTGCTTATTCCCAGCTCCGATATAAATTTGTGAACGTCTTTTACTGTACATGTTGCCATTTCTTTTAAAGCAAGTGGACCATCTCGTTTTTCTTTTGCTGTATCACGAACCATTTGGAGATATCTTAAGCACTGCTGATTCAAAACATCGACGAATTCAGCTTCGAAATCTTGATCCTGATACCAAGCACCGCCAGTAATCGACCGGTCAGGCTCCAAATTATAGAGCATATAAACCTTTTTCTTGCTAGCCTGTAATTATCAATATTTAATGTATAATCTCAGTGGAACACTTAAAAATTAAGACTTACGTTTACAGACTTTACAGCCTTAATAAGCTTTTTATTTTCTAAATTTTTTAAAATTTTATTCAGTTGAGTCATGTTAAGATTAGATTTTATTCGAATATCTCGAATCCAAATCCCTTTATTTCCACCTTCCTCAACAATACTATATACGATTCTCTCCTCATTATCAGCGCCTTTTGGAGCAGCGGCTTTGCTTTGATCTTTAGCTTTATATATAAGCTTATCACCTTTTTGGAGAAGTTCCAACAAGCCTTGTTGGAGCAGTTTGTTCAAAGCCGTTAACCTTTGTTCAGCTGTTACATTTGGAATTTGTTTAATTAGTTCGTCATTTGAAACACCAGCCGTACTGGACTGAATTGCTGAGAGAAATCGTATTGTAATTTCTTCTTCAGGACTCGTCATTTTTCCGACTAACTGTAAAGTAATAAAGATAATCTTTAATTAATCTTACTTAACGGAAATTAAAAGAAGTATTTTTTAAATTTCAACAAAATAATCAATCATGTGGAATACAGAAAGCTGTCATGGTTTTACGTGAGCACCTGCCGTTATAGCTTAATGTCACGGCACTCCTAATGCCTAATCAACGCCCTCAAGAAGCAGAATATATTATATTCTGTTTCAAGAGTACCAGTTTATGTCAGTGCATGCTTGACATTGGACTTACTGGTCGAAGCGAGACCTACCTAAAATCTCTTCCGGTCTGTGGGTCACGGCACCCGGTTGATTTAGGCGCAACTCCACGCCGAGAGCCAATCCTCTAAGCATACAATAATAAGCGACCACTCCTCAAATTCACGGACGCAGTATGCAATTATACAAAAGAACATACTACTCTGTTTAGAGAAGAATGTTCGCCTAAGTCATACAGACTCAGAAAATCTCACTCTGCCCGCATATGGGCTACCACAACCACTACGATGCTCCCACAAGGGGGCCTTCCCAATGATGAGGCAAATATTGCTACTAATGCAGCACTATTTGGGGCTCTTCATTCCCGTAGTACCAAGTTAGCAATGTCGGCTACCCAAATGGTATGGCTTCGTATAACATAATCGTACGATTATGAGTACTCCCAGTGAATCTTCATGCAGACTCTTAGACGTTACTGGTACCTCCGTTCGGGCTTAATCATATTAGCATTTAAAAAGTGACAGTAGTGGACCACGAGAAGGTTATGATCCGCCCATTAGGCTAGGAGAGGCTTGAGACTACAGCCCGTAGTCTTATAGCATACCAAGGTACAAATACCAATCCAATTGCATACTTCAAGTATACTTCAAGTATACTTCAAGTGTTCATGTAAATGTATCGATAGACTGCTTGATCTTCTATTTCATATGGGTCCACTTTTGTTGAGAGGGGTGCGAAAACTATCTTAATTTCAAGTTTCATTTTCGCTTTAACAGTCATGTTACGAGCTCAACAAATTCCAAACATATTCAAAATTATTATTTTCATTGGAAGCGTATCTTCTATAACATCAAGAATTCCTTAAGCTCGATTTTTAAGAAAATAAAACTAAGCAATTTTTGTCTGCCTATCCCTAAAAGTAGCTATGGGGGACAAAGAAAGTTAACAATTTTATATTGCCATCTAATTCTATTGTATATATTCATATGAAAATCCACTGAACTAAAACCGAACTATGGTGGATTTCGTATAGAACTTATTATTTCAAGTTCAGTGGAGTCCAGTCGTTAAACTGAGGCAACTATAGAAAAGTGATCCCATGATAATGTAAGCGATTTCAGTGGTGTCAGTGGTCTATGTTATACATGTCAGTGGTATGGTAGCTCTATTTTATAATTAAAAGTCTTTCAGTTTAGACAATAACAACAACAGGTGTTATACTATGGAACAAGAAAAGATAAAATAACCAGTGTTACAGGCGAAACTTTGCAAGCTGCAAATCTCGGGCATTTCTTAGAAGAATTTATCAGATTATACGGAGAAGGAACCAATAAGGACAATGGCAAAATGAGGCACAGTCGGCGATAGAATATGTTTGTCAATTTTTAAAAGTTACTTTGAGATAATTTACTTAGAATATAGAGGGAACAGGAACTGTTGATACCTATTGAATTCGTGCTCATGAGCGTTGCTTTTCTTAGAGGTGCTTCAAGTAGGACAGACTATATTGAAGAAAGAGATACCCAATGAAGAATGTATGTTCAGCTTCTTGATTTGTTACATTTGACACACAGTACGTTTACATGAATACTTGAAGTATGCTTGAAGTAATCAAAATATCATGAAAACGCTCATTCAACGCGTAAATTTCAACTTAAGTAATTGGAAAATTAAATTCAAGATAAATTCAAGTCAAGTAATTGGAATTAATTCAATCAATGACCCAACTGAGCTTCAAGTGGATTTCAAGTCAAGTACTCAAGTACCTATTCATGTAAACGTACTGGCAGTTAAGAAACTCCTGAGCTGCTTGACATTGAGATATATCTTGTTGCCCCGCTCTCAATGTTGATTCATATTACACGCACAGTATCGTAACCCCCGGAATATACAAGCCATGAACAAAGTCGAAAAAAGAGACGGGCCGGTCAGCAGGCGACATTCATAGTCTTCTAGCCTTGTCTTACTGCAGGAGTTTTTCATATAAAAGTTGCTTGGATTTTATATCCATAAATTTGTTCTACATTCTACATCCTATTTTTTTAACTATTAGAAAGAAAACATATTGGGCTCCAATTCATTTTAACGTCATTCTGCTGTGGGAGCAACAGTTTTGGGCTTTATGACCTGTTTAAGATGAAATTTTAGTTTTTCCTCTATGACGAGTATATAAAAAGCAGTGAGAGTGAGCTCTTACTGCATGCTATACCCGGCACGTTAAGGCCTTTTAATGTGTCGGTGCCTTCGGCGACTTCATGGCTTGTATTATATTCCGCGGCTTATGGCTGATGATATCGAATGTAGCTGCCTAAAGATTCGGACTCCGGTTGCACATACACACATGCAATTATTACTCAGCTGAGAGTAGTGAGCGTAAAATGGTAAGGTTAGTATGTAATCAAAACTATTTTATTATTTTGTTGAGTAAGGTAGCCTTTGGAAAGATAAGGAATCAAGCTATAAATTACTAGAAGACTATTTTCCTGTATGGATAGTAGTTGACGCTCTATGGCATATATAAATCCAATGTTTAGCACTTTTCCATAAATATCAATATAGAACATTTTAGAAAACGGACTCTGAACGCACACATATAGATTTCTGTTTCATGGCTTGGGAAGTATTCTCGAGGGTTTTGGTATGGCTGTAGCCGGCACGTTAAGGCCTTTTATTGTGTCGGAGCCTTGGGCGACTTCATGGCTGGAACAGAATGTGGTGCTGGCACTTGGAGCTGGCGCCCTCGCATTCTCTGCCGCTTACCTTGTAACTGAGTATGAATGCAAAGCTGCAGCTTAGTTCTGTCAAAACTAATTTGATATTTTATTCCATAATTCTGCTTTTCTTTTTAAATTTTCATACAGGGGATGCAATATATCCCACAGTACATATTTTCTTTTCATTATTTCGATGATTTTTTCTGTATCAAAATTTTCCATTTTGTTTCACTCGGACAAACCGCTTCGAAATCACAAATGTCAATCTTGGCGCGCACCTAAAGTTAAAATTTGGCAAAAGTGCGCTACAGCGCCAGCTACGCATTGTGTCGTTATTATACGAAAATCATGCTGTTATATTTTGACAGTTTGCGCTACAGCGCCAGCTACGAGCGCAGGCACCACATTCTGTTTAACTACAAAATGAACAATGGACCAAACAAACAACAGAAATGAAACAGACACCCATACTTTACACTTTAATTATTGACTTTATTTTATATAACAGAGGTATATATCAAAGTCGAAGTGGACAGTACCCGGCATCTAAAAATAATACTTTTTTCTTTTTTTTCATTCAATATTCATTTTCAGTTCATAAGCCACTCGGCAAAATTTATTAGTGTGCTGTGTTTGTATTCGTTTCGTCATGGCAGTAGTGATACCGTAAAATTTTGAAGGGGGACATTTTTTATAATACAAATTACTATGTAAAATAAACAAATTTTTAGCGACCCCTTATTTTCAGATAATATTTCTTAGTGTTGCCTTTGATAATTTAATGCACTTGTCATAATTCAATTGTAACCAAACAAACCGGCATTGGGAAATGTTAAATTTTTTGTTTATGAGTACTGGAGTCCCGCAAGGATCAATTCTAGATCCGCTCCTTTACTCTCTGTACATCCAAAATTTAATGGAGGCTGTACTGGCCGCGGAATACTACATATATGCTGATGATACCCTGCTCCTGTATAGTGGGAAGGATGGCGTTGACTTAGAGAGGGTAATAAATGAGGACTTAATACGGTACACAAGATGGCTATAAACAAGCTTCATGGTTTTCAAACAGAGAGGCAAGCAAGAGCTGGACATTGGACTACAAGTGGAACGAGAACCCGTTAAAGGAGTCGACTCAATAAAATATCTGGGAATGATAATGGACGATAAACTGACTTGGAAACAACACACAACATATGTGAGGAAAAAAGTTGTACCACTTATAGGAATCATGAGGAGAAGAGACTTTTTTAATCGTCAGACGAAAATCTTAATCTACAATGCATTTATACTACCAATAATTACTTACAATATAATTAACTGGTCACAATGTAGCAATCACCTGTTAAACTGCATGCATAGGGTATTAAACAAAGCAATAAAGTCCATATTTAATTTACATAGACTCACACCAACGCATGAGTTGTATGAATCGACAAATTTTCTGAGCTTAAAACAACTAATTTATGTGGAAAAAGCTAAAATGATATATGTATAAGATAAGAAAAAGGAAGATAAAGTCGAACATAAACCTAATAGAGCATGGTGATACACATAACTACGGCACACGATTACGCCAACATCTGCGTCTATCGTACGCTAGAGCAGACAGAAAACTCAAGAGTCTAAAACACACAGCTGTACCCATATACAATGAATTACCAGAGGAAATAAAAAATACAGAGCAAGTGCACAAGTTCAAGAAATTAATAAAGAAATATGCACATGAGAATGTTGCATAGTATGATGTGTAAACTGATTACTATGTAACAATGATAACTAGTGACTTAAAAGAAAAGAATTGTTGAATAGGAGAAGTGCTCTTCACTAATGCCAGCCCTTGGCTGTCTGTGAAGATGCCCAAATAGTTCATATAAGAAAAAAAACAACAATTAGTCAGACTAGAGAGATGAAGAGAGTGGTGGAAAGGAGGATAGCTCTGTATTTTTATAAATATTTCACTTTTATATTACTTAAAACACTATAATTTATTAGTAAAACTATTAAACTTGCTTGAAAAATGGTTTCTGCAGCACAGCACAGCGCACTTTAACACCATTAACACCATTGTAAGACTACGGAGTCTCGATTATATAAAATCCCGTTCACAAAACTATCAGTGCGTTTACATGAATACTTGAGTACTTGACTTGAAATCCACTTGAAGCTCAAGTAAGGTGGTTGATTGAATTAATTCGAATTACTTGACTTGAATTTTTCTTGAATTTAATTTTCCAATTACCTAAGTTGAAATTTACGCATTGAGTGAACGTTTTCATGATATTTTGTTTACTTCAAGCATACTTCAAGTATTCATGGAAACGTACTGAATATTTCACTTTAATTTTTCACTACTATTAAATAAAAAGCACTTTTAATTAGCTATTTATCACAAAATCTCTAAATCGAACCAAAGTTGTTTTTCATGAAATCCGAAATGTCAGAAATCAAGCAGAATTGTCAAATAGTGCACAGACCTCTTGTCATTTCTTCCCCCGCTCAATGGGTTTGACTGTCATTAGGTCTGTACGTTTACTCGAAAGTTTTTACCCAGGCTTCAAAGTTTTAACACAGCCTCGAAAGTTTTTTACCGATACTTCTGAACTAACCCCGATCTTATTAAAATAGATAAATAAACAAAATAAGTCCAATTTTATTAAAAAAATTATAAATTAATAAAAAAAAATAATCTTGATTTTTGACAGCTGACAAATCTACGTCGATTTACCCAGGCGCCCAGGGGGCCTATTCTTGAATAACGAATGGTTTTAACGTATTCGTTATATAACGAATGGTTGATAACGAATCGTATACACCGTTCGTATTCTTGAACCTCATCGTTATAAAGTCGAAGTGATGAAAAAGTTTTTCAACATAACGAGTGTCGTAAGATTATTTCTATCAAATTACAAAATAAATACAGTCAGCTGTGTCACTTAATTAAAATAATATTTTTGGTTTGCTTAATATTTTTGTAAAAAATATTAAATATAATTCGTATATTATTACGTGACTTCGCTCGAAAATAATCAGGCATTATTTCCAATAATGTATTTTAGATAATTAAATAATTGAAATAAAGAGATGTTTATTATAGTAAATAGTTTTTTTTGTATATTTTATTGCTTAAAGCTTCGTACAATGTTGGGCATTTCGACTTAAATAATAATAGGAACTTCAAATTATATTAAATTAGTGCATTATATAGATAATGACTTGGCTAGCTGTAGCTATACAAATGACAAAGATATTTTTGTCATTGCCTGCGCGATTTCTTCCCTTGCTAGCGTGTCCCTTTCCATTAAATCTAATCTTCTTTCCATTAATTTTAGTTTGTTGCCATAATACTCCCTTTTTACTTTTAGTTTTTCGGCAGCTGTACTACATATTTCCTGAGCCGTCGCAACAGACCGTCTTTTGGGAAATCGTTGGTCTGTAAGTTAAGATATACTTATTACCTTCACTCGTTTCTTCTAAAGGGCCTACAAGGTCCAAATAAATTTACTCGAAAGGTTCGCGAGCGGTGAGCGGTGGGCATTTTATTTTTACGACTAGCTTTATAACGTTGACATTTAATACAGTTTTTTATATATTTATTTATATCCGATAACATACCTTTCCATTTAAATTTTCTGCGGATTTTATAAAATGTTTTCCACATGCCTTGGTGACCACCTAGAAGTGCATCGTGGAAGTTATGTAGGATAGTTTCAATTTCGTTCCTATCTTTCAAGATTCGGATTTTGCCTTTTGTGCTAATTTCTTCCTCATTTGTTGTATCATCAGCTTCTTCGTCTGAACTGAGGGGAGTCTCCTGTATGTGTACTTCCATAGTAGAAGGCACCGTGGTTGTGTGATTCAATGGTATGTCCTGTATACGTTGAGGCTCCTCTGATATTAAAGGCAAGTTAAATGGGCCCTGTTTGACTTGAGATCGTGTAACCACCAAGCAGTTGCTTTTGCTATTTTCCTGAAATTCTGGACAGCGCATCTGCATTTGTATTATATTTGCCGGGCTTATATTCAATATCGAAATCATAGTCTGACAATTTCACATGAAACCGAGCTAGACGCGAAGTGGTATCTTTTACCTTGAATATTCCTTTTAAAGGCTTATGATCCGTATAAACCGTAAATTTTCTTCCCAACAAGTAGCATCGAAAGTTTTTGACCGCCCACACAATGGCCAGGAGTTCTTTTTCTGTTGTACTATAATTTTTTTCTGCCTGGTTCAGGCTTCGACTTGCGTATGCTATGGTGATCTTAGCCTACTTCTCCCTGAGAGAGCACAGCTCCCAAAGCATCATTACTGGCGTCGGTAGAGAAATCAGGGTATAAAAAGAGCGGAGGTGTAACTAAAGCATGTTTTAGTGCACAAAAAGAATTTTGGCATTCCTCGGACCATTTAAATTTTACGTTTTTCCTTAGTAGTTTGTTTATTGGGGTTGCTATTTTGGAAAAATCGCGAATGAACTTCCTGTAATAATTTGCCAATCCCAAGAAAGATTGCATTAACTGTTTTGGGAGTTGGTAAATGTTGGACACTTAAAGTTTTCGCAGGGTCTGGCAAGGCACCTTCCTTACCACGTTTGTGTCCTAAATACACAACTTCACGACGTAAGAGCTGACACTTTTCCGGTTGTAATTTTAGGTTATTTCCCTTAGCCTCTTGTATACTTCCAACAGTTTGACTTTTTCCATAGATGACAATGTCATCTAAATAAACAAAACATTTGAATCTCTGCAAACCCGTCAAGATATGGTTCATTATGCGTTGAAACGTTCCGGTGAGTCCAAAAGGCATCCGTTTAAGCTCATAATGTCCATAATTAGTGGAGAAGGCAGTTTTTTCTCTGGCTCGTTTATCTACTTGTATTTGATGATAACCACTTGCCAAACCAATCTAAAGCTGTGAAGTATCTTGCGTGACCTAACTGATCTAAGATTTCTTCTATTCTCGGTAACGGGAAAGCGTCCTTGACAGTAACTTCATTTAACTTGCGGAAGTCGACGACAAGTATCCATCGTTTGGTACCATACGAGCCAGGCTTTTTTGGTACTACCAGTAATGGGGACTTCCATGGGCTTTTACTAGGAGCTATGATATCATTTTTGAGAATTTCCTGAACTTGTTCGTTTATTATCGCTTTTTAACTCTGTGGTAATCTGTAGTTCTTCTGGTTAATTGGTGCCTGGTTTTCTTTTACCTGTATTTTATGTTTTAGTACTGGAGTGTACGTCAAAAGATCATCTTTCAAATGAAATATATCCTCATAATCTTCACAAATTTCCCATATTCTATCCCTCTCCTCAGGGTTTAATTCTTCATCTAGGCTTATTTCTTCATGTAGTTTTTGCAATCGGTTAATGTCGCGATAAATTCTTTGGCAAGTAATATTCTTCTTTACTACAGTTGCTGTCTCCACTGCGTTTATTTCATTATTTTCATTCACCATTTTACTATATCATAATCTTCCAGTTTCTCAATCTTGGGATTAATATTTTTCAGTATGACCGCCATTTCGTTGATATTTACTATACTTATCACAATGTGTTGGTCCTTTGGATGCACTATACAATTTGAAATGAACACTCCAGGGCTTAGCTCTTCGGCTAAACAAATCAAATCTCCATTATTTGAACTAACTGTCTTGACCAAAACTTCTGATCGAGCAGGAATATGAACTTCTCTCGAAGTCAATTCATTTTCCTTATGACACTGAACATTAGTAAATTGTTTAGGGCTGCTCTCTTGTTGCAAGTCTTTTATTTGATCAGCCAGCATAATGCGGGCAGACTTTTGTTCAGCATGCCTTGGCTTGCCGAGATTGCGGGTTGCTCTCTGAGTCTCCTTCCCACAATCCAACTTTGGACTAGTCTTGGCACTTGAACTTTCTTCTGAATTCGTAGCAGTTTCTTCAAAAGGCACTTCGAATTCTATTTTATTGATTTCCGTGCGAGGAAAAAGTAGTCGTTTTCTAGGATCTTCAACATTGCAATTTTCTTGGAGAAAGTCATTTCCTAACAACCCATCTTCCGGAATGTTGGTACCCGTACTTACTACATTTAATTTACAGGGTAACTCCGATTTTAACACAAAAGTTCCTGTACAAGTCCCTAAAGTATTTTCTTTCCCATGTACTGAATATATTCGAATTTGTTCATTCTTATTTACTTTGGTTCCCGTCTTCAGTACGTTTTCCTTAATAAGAGTTACCTGGGAGCCAGTACCTATTAAAAATTTTGTTTCACGCTTTTTACTACATCTAATGGCAACTTAACTACAGAGTCATGAGGAGTTTGCGATTCAAAATTTCTTACTTCGTTAAGGCTCTTGTTTATGTCTAAGAAAGTTACTGCCGATCGGGGTGGGATCCGATCGGCGCCGTCAAGTTTCCCGAGTTTTCTTGTTTTTCCTCCGATCGTCTTTTCGTAGCGCAATTAAATACTGTATGGCCATTTCGCAGAAATCGCAAGTGACGATTACCTGTCTTACTTCCGAGGGTCGATCACTTACTCGCCTACAGCTTCTTGCATCGTGACCCAAAGTCTTACACCTTTGACAATAGATCGAGTTATCGGAGGCTCTGCAGTCTCAACTCAAATGATTTGGTTGTCCACACTTAAAGCAGGTAATGGGGGCTGAGTTTCGTGGAGTAGCACCATGTGCCTAGGATACTGGAAGCTTTCATATCATGTTCGGGGCGGGTGATTTTGTTTTTGGTATTGATAATTCTGTGGATATATGGGTACACTTGGACGTTCTGAAAAGTGTGAAAAAGGTCTACGGCTATTTAGCCCATTCCTATTTATTTCACTTTGGCCAGGGAGGTTATTTACACCACCAAAAGGGAATTTATTGGAGTTTACACTACCAAAAGAGAAGTTATTGGAGTTTACACCACCAAAAGAGAAGTTATTGGAGCTTACACTACCAAAAGAGAAGTTATTGGAGTTTAAACCACCGTAAATTTGATTTTCCGTGTCTTCCATAAAACACATCTTTTTTATTAAATTTGTAAAGTTTGAACTATCTGACATGCAGGCATATTGCTTGAGTGTCATACTTAAAAGTCCTCCCCTAAAAACTTGTGTGGCCATATTTTGATATTCTTTTATCATTGGTTCTGGATCTGTTTTGCATTTTTGTCTCAAGTTCAGCTCGCATTCTTCTAGACGTTGCTTTACTCGTTGACCAAACTGTCTCACAGTTTCTCCATTGGGTTATCTACAGCTTTGCATGTCATGGGTGAGATCTGCTAAATTTCTACAGGGAAAGTAATAGGCCGTTAAGGTCTCCTGCAATTCCTCCCATGTTTTAAAACTGGTATTTTTGCAAATCTCATAAGGAATTTTACGCAATTTTAGTTTGGGGAGAAAAGATAAGAAAATTGCCTTCTCTTCTTCATCCTAAGAATTGCAATACGCCTGTGAAATATTAAAAAACACATGTAAATCGGATTCTGCTGTTGAAGATGGCTCACCGGAAAATATTGGCACTATTTTGTTTATGGTATCTATTATGGTGGACGTTGGTTCGCAGTGAAAAGTCTTGCTAAGAATGGTGCTGTTATTGGGGTTAGACATTGTTCCAGAAATAGTTGGAATTTGTGTTATTTCGGAAGGTGGAGAAGTTACTTGAAAGTGTTCTAAGTCAATGAAAAGATCTTGATTTTTCTGAACCAACTGCTTAACTAAGGTGGTTCCTTTCGCAATTTTTTCACAGAATCCCTACTCTGGTTGTCCGTTTCTTCGGCGGTTTTAAGCAGTAGATCAGTAGCCGTAGTTGAATGGACTGAATTTATTAAGGTTTCGGCAGAATTCGTAGTGGGAGTAGGAGGTTTCGCTATTCTATGACGTGATCGCAGTACTGTTTCTTCAAGTGGTTCAATATAACCTAGAAGAAAACTTACGTCCCTATTTTTGGGTTTAGGGGCATCTGCGCCTTCTAATCTAAACATGCGCTATACCGATAAAATAAAAGGGTTTTATAATTTCACTCATGAAATTGCATCTAGAAGCTCAAAATTTAGTTAAAAGAACTATTGCATTTTATTCACACACAGTCAACAAAGTAATCTTCAGTAAATGAAACTTCTAATTTTTAGGTAACTATAGAATAAAATTCAGAAACTCTATATTGGGGTAAAAAAAAAATCACTGATTCCGTAACATCACAAAAAATTAATTACAATTACTTACATAAACGAAAATTCTTTTGGTAAAATGAAATTCAGAAAATTTAGCGCATCTTAACACTGTTATAGAATTATATATTATATAATAAAAATAAAAATAAAGAGAAGGTAACTATATAATGTGCTTACTGTATTTTTGTATGCTGTAGGCTGCTTTATTCCTAAACTCACTTCTTTCTTAATCCTTCTATTTTGAAAGGCTGCTGGCGGCTCTATTTCCTGGCAAGTTCACTTCTTCCTCAAACCTTGGTTTGGCTGCGGGCTGCTCTGTTTCTTAACAGTTTTTAAGTCTTCCTCAATCGCTGTATGTTTATAGGCGGTTATTTGCTGGCAAGTTTCGTCTCTTCCTCACTTTTTTTGTATTTTAATTAGATGCTGGATGCTCTAATTCTTGTTTACACTGGTTTTATCTTTTGTAAATCGTAGATAGCCTCGCTCTCGCTTTCAAGTAGGTTTGGATTCGAATATAGCGCCTTTAATACTAGTTAAAGTATAGTAGACGATTATAATTTTAAGTCTATTTCAACGCTATCTAATTATCCGAATCCTACCGGCCGCATCAAATGTGGTGTTTGTTTTTGTACACCGCGAGAAAAAGGGATGTGTGGGCTTTAACTATGATTTACAAAAGCCGAATTAATCACAACCGAGTACGAATTTTTCCAGTGCCCCCTTTTTTTTCTGATAATGTTTTTTGGCGTTGCCTTTGTATAGCTACTGTAACTTAAGGCGCCAATGACAATTCAATTTTAAACAAACAAACCGGCATTGGAAAAGGTTAAATTTTTCTACCACGGCTGTTTATTTTTATAAATATTTCACTCTTATTCTATTTAGAACCATATAATTTATTATTGAAAGAATTAAACTTGCCTGAAAATGATTTCCTAAGAGAATATTTCCGGTTGTTTCTGCAACACAGCACAGCGCACTTCATTCCGATAATTGAGTCTCGATTCTATGAAATCCCGTTCACAAAACAATATTTGAGTATTATATAGCACTTCTGTTAAGTATGTAATCACTTATAGTCACTTTTATATCACAAATTCACTAAATGAAACACGAACTTTCCTTTGATAAAATCGGAAATGTCAGAAATAAATCAGAATTGTCAATCTGAAGAATAAAAAGGCGATACCCCTCTTGTCATTTCCCCTCAATGTCACAAAAAAAAATCCTTATCTCACGTACAGGAATTTTACACAGCATAGCCTATCATCCTTTTCGTTATATGATCTAAGGTCAGTACGTTTACATGAATACTTGAGTACTTGACTTGAAGTTCACATCAAACTCAAGTAGGGTTTTTGGGTGAATTAATTCCAATTACTTGACTGGAAGTTTTCTTGAAATTTACTTGAAATGACATTTTACCTTTGACAACTTTGCATTAGGTTCAATACATAGGTGCGGATTTTTAAACAAATATCTTGAGAAAAGTGGTAAAAATTACTAACTGAATTATCAACAATAATATTCTTCTTGTACCTCTTTGCCGTTTTCATAATTCCCAGACATGAAAAATGTTCAAGTACTGAAGTTGCGTTTACATTAATTTTTTCAAATAAATCGAACAAAATTTTGTGATTTACTTGACTCAAGTATACTTGAAGTCAATGCGCGTTTACATGATATTTTGATTATTTGAAGTATACTTCAAGTATTCATGTAAACGTACTGTGTGTTCTGCAGTGCACTGCATGGAGCCAAAAGAACACAGGTTATGTCATGTTTATTTTATTTTGCTTTAAGCTCTCCGATATTTGATTACATCGTCAATATCTCTAGTATTATTACTATTTCTGCGGCAATGAAACTGTTCATTGCACTTTTGTTAGTTTTCTAAGAAATTTTGTACTCAATCGATAATTTCAATTATCTATTTCCTACTCGATTCGATTCAACTAGCATTGTAATACCGGAGACAGAAATGCAGTTTGCGCCAAACCGCAAGTCTGTCTCTATAAACTCATAAACAGCTCGGTATTCGCCCGGTGTACACTCAGTATGTAGTGCATTGGAACTCAATACTGAAATTGCAAAAAATTTACGCGGTATACGAGTTTATTGCAATATGACCATAGCTATAAATCACAATTATTTAATATACGAACCTTTTAGAACCGAATTTTATACGGCAATTTTGGCTGCATTTTTTTCTGACATTTAATATTTTTCATATAGACAAATAATTTCACAATATTTGGTCGCATTTTGTACATTCGCGATACTTTCTTAAGTCAAATGACAAATTAAATGAAAAATCAAGTGATAAATCAAATGCAATTTCTCTAATTAATTTCTCAGTATCGTAAACCGCAAGTGTGTCTCTGAAATTTTATATTGCAATTGACATAATTGCAATATCAATATTGAAATTACAAGTCTGTCTCCAGTATAACGTAGCTTTCTTTGCGCTACTCTACACGCTACAGCCCCGAGTTCCACTCCCCAATAAGCAAAAATTCCAGATGTGGAACTCTCTCACACGCCTACAGGAAGCCATTTTCAGTTTTACAAATGTGTTCGAGGTATACGAAAAATTTAATTTCGCATTGTTAAAGGCTTTATTTCCAACTCCCTGGGTATCTTGAATCAGTGGCAGCGACTAAGAGCATTCCCGGTGGGAGCAACTGCAGTATTTTCAACCATATATCTTGTTGCCCCGCTCTCGATATTGATTCTACTACACGGCTGTACTGAGCTTTCACTACAGCGGCAATAGATACTAACAAAATCAGAATTTGACTACGCTAAATTTGGCTTATCAGACTTCCTGTACTCTGCATATTGTAACATTAATGAGAATTTTGTTTTGACAGTTCGTGACTTTATTTCCTGTGCGATGCTTGATATTCAATTTTTCTTCTGTATTTTTAATGAAATGCTTCGAAAAGTTCTTTTAATTGTTATTTTAGAATCTACAGCGACTAAAAAAACCAAAGCATCTGTAGAAATAGCAAATCATTTTGGTGGTGAAATTATAAGTGCAGATTCTATTGAGGTGAAAAGTGTTTGGCTCTGTGAAAAATAAATAAGGCTGGAAGAAAATAATTGCTTTTATCATGATTAATAATTTATACTATTCTATTCTATTCAGTTCCGACTAGCAATACAATCAAAGACCTGGTATCGGAAATCCGTGCGCAAATAGTACGGATTTCCAGGTAACTCGTCAAAAATAACAATAACCATACGGACGGAATACTATCTTCAATAAGTCAAAATTCTACAAAAGAATTTGTCCCTTCCTGTGACCAGTCGCACTTTTTTCCTTCTTAATTCCACTCATTTTCATTAAAACAAAATAACAATTCTCTCTATGAATGAATATAATGTAGAAAATTCCTTATCTGAGTTTATGTCCACGTTTAATACTAATTTTGTAGGTCAATACCTCATCAAATACGGGATTAAAGTAGGACTAAATGGCACGGTCTAAACGGGCTCAATGAGTCATTACGACAGGTGAAGTATACTGCAACGTGTAGGCCTTAGTCTTAATAAACGTTTTTCTATTCTATTTTATCTTATTTTACTTTCCGCTTTTTTGAAAGAAGAAGAAGAAGTAAACATGTAAAAATGCAGACTCCTCTTTTAGAAAAAACTGATGATTCGGATTTTAAGGAAATAGCAGAGTCGAGCCATAGTAAGCTGTCCTCGTCATTGTTAAAGGTAACTTTACTTACATTTTGATAAGTATTTTCAGTAATTCTTCCAATCACAAGTTTCTACAACAAACACTACAATTAGATTACCACACAACACTGCCAAAAGTGTCAACTATTTCATGTTGAATAATTATTATTTTATAGGTTGGCTATTCTGACGGGATTGTCGCTGGAAAAGATTCAGTTTTTCAAACAGGTTTTGATAAAGGATATCTTGAAGGACTGCAAATTGCAATTCAGTTATCGGCCTGGAAGTCTTTTGTACAAAATGTAAGCACCAATAATAAGGAAGGACACGAATTTTCGAGAGAACTTCAAGAATTTTTACAGACAACTGATGTTCTAGAAAATTTAAAAGCAGCGCAAAGCGATAGTCAATCAGTCCAAGATATTTTAGAAGTGCAACGTTCACACTTTACCAAAATAACGAGTGAATTAAAAAAGAATTTTCCAATTATTAGTTCGTTTATTAATTTTAAATGAATATAAGAAATTATTAAAAAGTTTTAAAGATAAAGTCCCTCTGGAGTTCCTTCTTTTTTCCTATACAGAACGCTCTCCTTTGACTTCTTGAAGTCTTCATTAGTGACTTTCATTCTGCGCTCACGTAATGCCATCAGACCAGCTTCTGTGCAAATAGCTTTGATGTCAGCTCCTGATAAGTCATCTTTTGCCATTATCAATTCACTAAGATTTACATCCTCTGCCAGAGTCATTCTGGAAGTGTGAATGGTAAAAATTCGACGCTTGGTCTTCTCATCTGGTAGAGGGAATTCTATTTTCCTATCAATTCGGCCAGGTCGAATAAGAGCTGGATCTAAAGTCTCAATACGATTAGTTGCCATAATAACCTAAAATGATTTATTAAAATGACGAAGAACAAATGAAAAGAATTTACTTTAACATCCCCACGAGAATCAAAACCATCTAATTGATTGAGAAGTTCAAGCATAGTTCGCTGGATTTCTCGCTCTCCACCTGAGTTGGAATCGTAACGTTTAGTACCCACGGCATCGATTTCATCAATAAATACTATAGACGGTGCATGTTCTTCAGCAACTCTAAATAACTCTCGAACAAGTTTGGGACCATCCCCTAAATATTTTTGGATCAATTCAGATCCTACAACTCTCAAGAATGTAGCTGAAGTCTGATTGGCTACTGCTTTAGCAAGAAGAGTCTTCCCAGTACCTGGTGCGCCATACAAAATAACACCTTTTGGAGGCTTTATTCCCATTTCTTCATAATATTCTGGGTGAGTAAGAGGCAGCTCTACAGATTCTTTTATTTCTTGGATTTGAGTATCAAGCCCTCCAATATCAGCATATGTTTCCTGTGGTGCTTTTTCTAATTTCATAACAGTCACCATTGGGTCAGTATCATCACTCAAAACTCCAACAACAGCGTGGACTTTATGATTCAAGAGAACTGAGCAACCGGGCTCTAGTTGATCCTTGTCAACAAAAGACAAAATGCTAACATAATGTTCACTTCCTACAGATGTGGATACAATTGCGTGGTTGTCATCTATTATTTCCTCTAGATTTCCTACAGACATCGGAGTTCCGCGCAAATCATCAACCTTAGAACGCTCTTCTTCGTTCTTCTCGTCTTGAGGCTTTAACCTTTCTTGGTTGCGAATGAATTCTTCTTCCATTAACAAGTAGTCTTTAATCCTCTCAAGTTTCAGAAGCTTCAATCTACATCTTGTGTGTGGGGTTACCTGCGGCAACTTCATTGCCGCATCTGGACCTTTAGCACGTCGTTTTTTCTTTCCAACCCGAGTAGGAATCGGTGGCTCATACTTCTTCTTTTTATCCTTGTCATCCTTTTTGTCCCCACTGCCACTTTGGCCGGATTGATTCTGACCCTATAAGTAAAGACACTACATTATATCTTTACTCTATCAATTGTTGCAGTAACTTTTTTAACATTTATTGGAATAATTTTCAATTTTTCACTTACCATTATCTCAGAAAAATTATTTTTGCTTTCACAAAACGCGATGTCAAATTTAATCCAACTCGAACAAAAATGTCCTAGTCATTTAGCTTGAAGTTTGCAGCGCTTACCAAGATGTCAACCATTATTTTAAATACAGGGTGCTTGAAGCATGTAAGCTTCAACCACTGACTTAAAACAATGGACTGAGCGATTTGCTATTTTAAATATCGTGTTTCTATATATCACCGTTAGAGCACCCTTTAAAACTTTTACTACATAAAAAACATGTAAAACTTAACCAATTAGATGAAATTTTACACCCGAAAATCGAATTGAATTAAAAAAATATATTTTCTTGCGTCCAAGTGATATTTTAATAGCTTATAAGGAATTAAACTCATTCCGACTTTAATTTTCAAAAGTTATTTTTAACTGAATCCTGCGTATGGACAAGAGAGACGGAGCATGGTAAACACTATCATTACTTTATTCTTTCTGCCGTGAATGCATGTTCATGCGCGTAGTTCCTTATATGATTACCGAATTAATTGTGTGCGTGTTCAATTAAGTCACAGTTTTTGATATAAACAATAACTGTATCACAAATTCACAAAACAGTTTTTATGGGTGAAAAGTATTCGGGGGTAGGAAAAATTCCATGCTACCAAATTTCGATTGGGCGGGAGTACGGGCAGCATACCAATACAGTAAAGCAAATTAGTTTTCCGACCATTTCGAAATCTCTGACCGGACGGCTGTACAGATGTATGTTTACCTGCGATTTGAGGTGATAATATATAATAATCATTACGTGGTGAATTTGTGATACAGTTACTGTTTATATAAAAAAAACTGTGACATAATTGAACACGCACACAATTATGTCGTTTTCGTTTGAAAACGACATTAATGTCGGTAATCATACATATAAAGCCCGGTACGCTAGAGCCAAGGAATTTTTCTTCCTATACAAAAACTATGTAAAAAAAGTGTCATGGAATGCTCAAGGAATTTTTTTCTTGACCGATTCCTTGAGGTAGTACGCTAGAGAAAAGTAATTCGAACAGAAAAACTCTACTTCCCGATTGACAAAAAGATGTCGCTCTATTACGAAAAATCCATTTATGTCAATATTTCTTGAAGAAATAAGTACTGATGCACTTATTTCTGTAAGGAATTTTGACGGTGGTGGAATAATTGAAAATTTGAACGAAGGAACGGCGATTTTGCAAGAGATGTATCAATTTTAAAATGACAAATGGACGAATAAAAATTGTTTTACGTGTATCTTAATTTTTCATTGGAAATTATCCATTACTTCACTTTCTTTATTATTTCTTTATT
The DNA here is from genome assembly GCA_963930735.1 of Dioctria linearis. Taxonomy (NCBI): domain Eukaryota; kingdom Metazoa; phylum Arthropoda; class Insecta; order Diptera; family Asilidae; genus Dioctria; species Dioctria linearis. The sequence goes on from OZ005741.1 coordinate 296,125,051, forward strand.
GTCAGAAATATCACACAATTGACAAATCCAAATTGTCAAAAATTCCTTGACCTAATGTCAAATTTTCTTGAAGAAATAAGTGGAAAAATTCCTTGGTTCTAGCGTACCGGGCTGAAGGAACTACACGGAACTGGATTATCGTACTGGCACATCGCAGCACAAGGGAGGGAAATTCCTTTCTTCCCTAAAAACTTCTCGGGTGGGAAGGCCCTATCACCATAAAGAAGAAGAAATTTTTGTCCAAATAAAATAAAACTAAAAATAACTAGAAATAAATTTGTTAAATTGTCATAACTGAAAAATGACTGTGAATTTCCGTCAAACATTTAAATTAATAACCAGAGGAACCATAAATTGGTTTCCCGGTCATATGAGCAAAGGACTGCGACAAATGCAACAAAAACTAAAATCAGTAGACTGTATAATTGAAGTGCACGATGCTAGAATACCTCTTTCTGGAAGAAATCCTGAATTTAAATACACCGTCAGTGGAGTTAAACCTCATGTTTTAGTACTAAACAAAAAAGATTTATCGGATAGTACGAGTTTTACAGAAGTAGAAAAGATTATTAGAGAAAAAGAAGGAATTCAGCGAGTGTTATTTACTGATTGTAAAAATCAACAATGTGTAGGAGTGAGAAAGCTTGTTCCTGCAGTCACAGATTTAATAATCAAATCAAATAGATTTAACCGAACTGAGCAGAAGGATTTTTCCGTTATGGTGATAGGAGTTCCAAATGTAGGAAAATCATCAATTCTGAACGCACTTAGAAATAAATATTTAAGGAGGAGGTCAGCTTCGGCTGTTGGAGCAGTAGCTGGAATTACAAGAAGTGTCTTGAATAGAATAAAAATATCGGAAGATCCTTTAATCTACATGATAGATACTCCTGGGATACTTGCTCCGCGAATAAAAGACGATGAAATGGGAATGAAGCTTGCTTTATGTGGTTGTTTCCCAGATCATCTGGTTGGTGAAGATCTCATCGCCGATTATTTATTATATTGGCTTAACAGAAATGAAAGATTTGAGTACGTAGAATTAATGGGACTTGAGAAACCTACCGATGAAATAGTGGAAGTATTGATTGCCGGTGCTACAAAGTTAAACAAGGTAAAAAAAATTAGGAACTATGATGGTAGAGTACAGGATAAGCCAGATTTACTGTCTTCAGCACAATTCATTATAAAATCATTTCGAACTGGATACTTTGGCGAAATTAATTTAGATAGAGAACATTTTAGTTAGCTGTAATAATTTTCTGTGATGTGAAGAAGGTGAAAATAAATTGACTGAAAGTTAAGAAGCTCTAATGTTTTTCCTTTTTTTGGAGGTAATTTAGTCAGATTACCCATAAAAATGGACTAAGGTTGTTTGGGTCAGATCAATGGCGAAATCAAAACAAAATGGAATTGAATTGCTCACATTCGACTTGAAATATTGAAGAAAGCCCCCGTAATATTAAGGATCACTTAGGAAAGAACCGTATAGGCAGAAGTCGCTACTAGTGAGAGATCATGGACAAAATTCATCAATTCCGCTCAATATCCGTCAAGGGTTAAAGGAGGTAGTTAAATGGGACTGAAATAACTGCAACCAAGCAACGCAGCAGAGTAGATGGCATTGTTTGAGATGCCCTGTGAGCAGGTTTTATGCGTAATGAAAAATCAACGAAAGGCGTTCAATCTAAAATCGGAGCTGACAGTCCGTGTACTACAAAAATGGAAAGATAAGCAACTGTATCACCTCAGGAGTAGCGGCATTAGCATGAGGCAATCGTTTGTAGCTTAGTCACCATTATCTGTTTAAAAACGGAGTTTTAGTTTCTGTAATGAATATCAATGCAATTTCGACGGTGCGGGTTACGGTAATACCCAACCTCCTTTATTTGACTCAATAAAAGATCTGGACGGACCTTAGATAAAAAGATGAACCTGTGCTACTTGTTGATTAAAAGAGAACAATGACAAAAAGTGCAAGAAATATTTTAGCCCATCAATCTAGCGCTCCTCTACAATTCTTACATCAGACCAAGAATGGAATACAATTCCAATCAGGGCTGGGGCTGGTCGCGCAGCCTTAGCTTCATTGGATATTGTCTAAAAGAGCCATCAAGCCCATTGGCGATAACTTGTCATATTGACTCACTCGACATCGCCGCAATGTTGGATCATTTAGCTTCTTTATCACTACGTTCATGGTCAATATTCTAAAGAAATATCTAGTTTGATCCCTTGTGGAATGATTCCGGCATGCAATACTCGCACTGCAAACCGCGCACATCTTTTTACCCTTCAAATTACTTTCGGCCGAAGTAAAATTCTGATGCTTTTTTAGCCAGAACTGTGCAACAATCTTTTCTTTCTTCTGGCATACAATTTGCGAAAGTGTAAGGTCATATACGTCAGCACCTCTCCTCACGTTCCCTAATTCCTTTCTTCTATGTTGTGCTTTGCATCATCCCAGTGTATCCCCTGAGCTAGGTTTAATAATAAAACATAAAAAAATAAAAAATACAAACTTAAATTTCTTAATCGACAATTGCTTTCCAAAGTTCATTTTTAACAATTTTATTACTTTGAGATTTGTAACTCCTTTATTCTATCTTCGAATGGCTTTGCACGATCTACAGCTTTTTTATTTAGGGGACATCTTTGTTCGTAAAATGATATTACTACTTGAGGATCTTTTTCATTCACTTCAGTAGCAGGCAGAAGATCTAGTTCCTCACATTTTTTCCACTTAACTAAAAAATTAATTTCGCCAGTGCAGTCTGTTACTCCAACAATTTTTTCAATTTGGAGTTCGCGGTAGTATCCCCTAGGCTTCTCCACTTCATCCAACTTAGTTTTCTTTCCTTTTCTTTTCCTTTTGGTGTGAATCTCTTGCACCCTTTTCTGATGTTCTTTTTCAAATTCTTTAATTAAATCCGGGCAACTTAAATGTTCTTCGGGTTCCCATGTATTATCGTCTCTAAAGAAATAATTTACTTAGAAAAAATCTATATCTCGTTCGCAATGTTAAAGACTTACTCTGAGTACCCTTTCCATTTTAAAAGATATTCCACCTTTCCAGCAGAAGTTACTCGCTTGTCAAGAACTTTTTCTACAAAGTAACCACCTCTCTTTGGTGCCATTCTATAATAAAAACAAACAGAAAAGAAGACAACACCTACAACACAAACTACAGATGCTGGATCAGCAAAACAATCAATCTTTGGGCCTTACCACATGAGAAGTTTTTAGGGAATGAAGGAATTTCCTACGCTTGTACTGAGACGTGCTAGCACAATAATTTTGCCTCGCGTAGTTTCTTATTACCAAAATTAATAGGGCGTGCGGTACGCTAGAGCCAAGGAATTTTTGTTTCTATACAAAAACTATGTAAAAAAGTGTCAAGGAATGCTCAAGGAATTTTTTCCTTGGCCGATTCCTTGAGGCAGTACCACAGATTAGATATATCTAATCTGTGGTAGTACGCTAGAGAAAAGTAATTCGCTCTACTTCCCGATTGACAAAAATATGTCGCTCTTTTACGAAAAATCCATTTATGTCATCTTGAAGAAATAAGTACCTATGCACTTATTTCTGTAAAGAATTTTGACGTTGGTGGAATATATATATACCTTGGAGCACTACTTTCCAATATTGAAAAGTAGGCGGCGTGACTACTGTGTTTATGGATGATATCAGAAACCTGCCTGGCTTGAACGAGATTTATTTGCTTGCGATCTCAATTTAATTAGTTAAATAAATTAAAATTTAAATATGGTCATGAATTGTTGTGTACCCCAGTGCTCTAACAAATTCAATAAAAACAAAATTTCAAACAAATTTCATCAGTTTCCTAAGGACGAAAAACTTAAATCTGAATGGATTTGTAAGTTAAGTTAGGAAAGAAACCGTCCAAGTTATTTCGCGTTAGCAGCACTTGTGAGCACTTTACAAATAGCGATTATAATATAACATGGTTAAAGTAATCAAAGTAATGCAATTTTCATTTCATGAAAGTTAAACATTTTATCGAAGTCGGTTGTATCTTCGAAAAATTTGCTTTTAACAAAGCTACTATATCTTTGCAACAAGAATACTAGTAAAGCAGCAAAAGAAGAGCGGTCTAGACGACTTAAACAGAAAACAATATTAAAAATTCGAAGCAAAGTAAATTGACAAAATTCCTAAATTGTTTGAACAATTTATATTTAAGACTCATTTTCCTTGAAGAGGTACTCAAGAAGCAAGCATTACCCATGGGTTAATGTTCCAGTTCAAATAAAATTGATTTACATAATAATAGTAATATTACCATAAATAATAATAATTAAAATAGCTTCTTATTCAAATATACATATGGTACATGGTATGGTACATCTAGGAATTGCTTGCAGCTTGGAGCAGGTATAATAACATGACTTCCGAACAATTTATGTTTTTCTCAACGTTATCTACAATTTTATATTTTGATGTTATTTATGTATGTACTATATACCTTTTCGTCAATTTCTGTTTGTTACCAGCGGTTTTTACATCATGGGAACGGAGCTTTTCTTTAAGTTACTCCATATTTTCTTCATTATATTTAATTTTTGAAATAATAATTGCTGTCTATAAACCCGATGGTGCTCCCAAGAATCCAGTTGACAGTTTTACAAGTGCGTGTTCAATTAAGTCACAGTTTTTGATATAAACAATAACTCTATCACAAATTCACAATACGAAAACGATGTTATTTTACATTTTTTAAGAACAAGTATAAGTTGCATTAAAGCTTATATGTATGCAGTTGTGCCAGATTTAAAAGAAAAGTTCGTCTCACGAACATTTACCAACGCACGAACTGTCAAACTAAAATGTAGCACTGCGCAAGAAATTTGTCCTACTTTTTGAGGACGACATTATCACGTAGAAGCATTTGCTATGCCCTAATGTCGTAACATATATTTCGCGGGTAAATTTTGTGTGAAAATTTCGCGGATAAATTTTGTATGGAAATTTAGCGGTGAAATTTAGTTGTTAACCAAATCGCTGTTTTATCAGCTAAAAGTTTGTTTAGTTTTGACAAGTAGAAGGCAGTAATTTCCACAACATTTTTCAGCATCAGATTTAACCGATTTAACAGATTTCCACGCTAAAATTTTGACGTTTGAAGTTGAATGAAATTAGAATACAAGAGTAGCAGTGTATTTTAATTTTTTTTTTCTGAGAAAAAAATTCCGTGTTCATTTAATTCTTTTGAAAAGAAATTAAAACAGTAAGTGTAAATATAATTTTCCTTACTATTTCCAGTTTGGGTAATTGCAATAGCAATCTAAAAGAACACGAAAGATGCTTGGGTTTCTTAAAGTAAAATAAATTAAAAATTAAATTATTGAACGGAATATCTGTAACTTATAGTTATAGTGAACGTTGCACATTCTTCGCTTACGTTTTTGTTGTTATTAGCAGAAAACAAAAGCAAAATCATGGGAATGAAGCTATACCGATGTGTGTAATGAGTTCATTGTAATTTTAATTTTAAATACACATCTGAAGCCTTTTTTTAAAAACTCATGTGAAGAGTTGTCTTAAGTGCGGTATGCTAGAGCCAAGGAATTCGGTCAAGGAACTTTTCCACTTATTTCTTAAAGTAAAATTGACATTAAGTCATTTATTCAATGAGTTTTACATGTTTTTTATGTAGTAAATAACATTTTAAAGGGTGCTCTAGCGGTGATACAGAGAAACACAATATTTGTGCCACATCGCCACATGAATAGCAAATCGCTCAGTCCATTGCTACAAAAGTGCCTTCAGTCAGTGCTTTTGAGTGCTTTGAAACTTTATTGGTAAGTCTTTGGTAACACCAACCTTCACTGGGAATATTTGAAAACTTGTGGAAGAGTGGCAACGCTGCTCTCGTTTTGTGTTTTTGACATTTGATGTCGCGAAGTCGCTGATTCGTCGTGTTTTCATTTTCATTAGTGAAGTGAGAAGAAAATAAAAACATTTTTGTGAAATTGTGGGTCATTGTTATATTTACAACTGTGAAATTTGTAAAACGTTATCAGTGATAAGGCAAGAATGTTAACAAATTGTGTTTCAATGATTAACAGCACGTAAGTTATTAGATACCAATAGCCGTTCATAATTTTTTCCAGCTATGTTGACTATTTACAATAGAGAAGTTTATTTAAGTTCATTCTTATTTGTGTGCATAGCAGCGATTCCTTAGATAAAAATTCATTCGAAGAACTGTTCCACTTTATTTTTATTATTATTATTTTTTTTATATAAAAACAACGTTATAAGCTTTGTCACCTACGACGATGCGAATGTCTGATGAAAAAGTAATGTGGGCGTGCTTAAAAAATGGTAAATTTACTTCGAAAGTGTTTTTATATATTTGGAGGAGCAATCATTTAAGCCAAGACTACTCGCTATTGACTAAGAATTGCGTAAATGCCAAGGCGTTTTTTCATATATTAATATTATGAATGCCTTTCTCCACATTAGAGACAATTTTGTTTTTGAATTTTTCATTTTTATTGTTATTTGTGTAATTTTTGAATTTCACTTTCATTCACTAAAAATATTTGATTGTAAAATAAATTAAGAAGTCGAACTTAAATAAAATCCTTAGAGGACATTACCTCTTTCAACTAATTTTAATTTATACTTTCGCTAAAATTTCCTCAAATTTGCTCAGGCCTAGAATTACATAAAGGTTTTCGCTGACCTTAAAGCACAAGTTTTTTCTGCAGTACCTAATACGTCTATACCAACCATATTTCAGAAGAAACATTTTATTTTTGTAGGATTTCCAATATGCTTGGTTTTTGCATAAGCCTTAATTATCATAATCATTATGTAAAATCTCATAAGGATACCGTTAAGTGTTAAATTATGCCGTAATTTATTCTTCTGAATCCCAAACGGGCAACATATACATATTAGAATATAAACAACCGAAATATGTGCATCATACTGCCCGGTTTTTATCTCATCCGACATATTATGTTCTATTTATATGTTTATTTAGAAAAACTTAAAACTATAAAGATATATCGTACATTAGTACATAGTATTTCAAAGTTGTTGGGTTCCAATGGGTAGATGCAATATCCATCTGCTCATTTTAAGGTATCATCTCGCGAAATCGCAGAAAGCCTGATATGGCTATAATTGACTGCAGGTCCCTATATTATTCAAATTATAATAAACCAAAATAAATTTTCCTTTATGAGGGAATGTTTGGAATTAGTTCTGGATGCGAGGTATTTAAAAAAAGTTTAAGGTGTTCATCGCAGATTATGTAAATAAATTTAAATCCTTTTCAGAACGTCATACTGTGTTAAAAATTAATAAAATGAAAACAGAAGCACATATAGAACGTAAGGAAATCGTTGGAAGTTTATTAATATTCTGCTTTATTTATTTAAAATGCACTCGATTATAACTGCCTACTGAAAAATCTTTATTTATAGAGGTAAATTTCCATAGTTTTGAATTTTGTTTTCATGCACGCCTTTTACTATTACTTTTAAGATGGAGATATTTTACAATTTCTCGTTACAAACTAAGTTTTTTATATTAAAAGTGAATTAAAATTATTAAAAATACTTTTTTTTTCAATTTGCACGAACATTTTGACTCCAGACTACAGATTCAAGATTACAACGTAGATGGAACTAACTGATGAATGTTTTTAATTTGTTAATAAATTTGAGGTTGAGTACTTCTTTGCTATTTGCCTGTTGTATGTGAATTTGAATTATACTAACGAAAAAAGCCATAAGTAAATAACAAAATAATAATTTTCATTGACTATGTTTATTAAAATTTAAAAGGGAAATTATTATTGTTCAAACCTGCAAAAAACACACCCTCTCGAACTTAGTTTTGGAGAAAATAACTATAATTTGATGCGCGTAAAAGATAATTTTTCCCAAAAAATGTTTTTAATAGGCATTAACTATAACAAAGTCTATACCCATATATTTTATAGCTACGCGACTCAATAGAGCTGACGGGCAATTCTGAATTTGTCTGTCAATTTTACTGACAAAAACCGATTTGCGTTCGATCAATTGACTAGTCAGTTCCAAGAATGGACTGAGCTATCCGATCTAATTCCTATAGTCAAAAATGGTTCAAATCTATTTGACTCTTTAAAGCTCAATATGTACACTGAACTGTAACCAATTTTGGAAATAGTACGGCTGTATTAATTGGAATGTATCGGAATTGACATAAAAATGCAGACAAATATATTGTTTATATGCGTCTATCTCTTACAAGATCAATAATATTTGACATTAAATCTGCAGAGGAGCACATTTTTCAGTAATATTAATGCATCATTTTCATCGTTAAGTTAAGTCAGTTGACTAATTTTTCTGTTAATTTTGTCGTTCTAATAACTAATTTGAATTTCTATGAAAGAAAAAGTAGGTTATAAAAAAAAATATTTTTAAATATTGATTTTCAGCAACATTATCGTAAAATACCTCTATCGTAGTCACTTTAAGAAGATAAATAAATGTAATTTTTGCCGCACGTGTCCCTAAGAGCCAATCCAGACGAGAACTTTTTAGGGAAGGAAGGAATTTGGCTTAGACGTGCAATAACAATGTTCCTTCGCGTAGTTCCTTATATGATTACCGACATTAATTGTGTGCGTGTTCAACTAAGTTACAGTTTTTGATATAAGATAAGATAAGATAATTATTTATTAGTACAAATAATACTTTTATAAACATAGTTCCTAAGTTACATACCAATTCCTTAAACAGCTCTATCCTTTACAAATTGCACAAATTTTCTCTTAAAAATCTTAAAATTACTTTCTCTTTTTATTTCTAATGGTAAATCGTTAAATTTTTTAAATCCTTTATATATTAGTGAATTTTGAGTCCTATTTCTATTAAATAAGCCTAATCGAATATTTACATCGGCTCCTCTCAAGTTATACGGCTGAACATCTGATACCATCCTAATTCTCTCCTGTAGATATATTGGTTGACATCCCTTTCTAATTTTAAAAATGAAAAGAAGTACATTAAGATGTATTCTTTGGCTGCAACTGATCCATTTTAAGGTTTCTAGCATCATTCTTATTGGCGTGAATCTATTACACCTCAGTATTATGCGCATAGCTCTATTTTGAAGCTTTTGAATTCGCTCTAACTTTGTCTTTGTGCACAGAAATAGTGTTGAAGAGCAGTACTCAAAATGAGGTTTTATTAAAACATTATATATGTTAATTGCACTCAATGTCGATAAATTGCTTCGAATTCTTCTAAATAGGCGACTTTTTTTTCCAATTTTTTTTACAAATATAATCAATGTGTCCATTAAAGCTTAATTTATTGTCAATAATAATCCCCAGATACTTAATTTCACTCACGCACTCAATTTTTTCACCATCAATTTCTAAGTCGTCATTATAAGTACTATTTATGGCCATAAATTGAGTTTTTTTTAACATTTAATTTCAGTCTATTCTTTCTTAGCAATTCACTTAATTTATTTAAATCCATTCTTAAATCGTTACTGATTCTTTCTACATCTTTACCAGTTACAAACACCAACGCATCATCAGCAAAAAGTCTAATTTTTGAATGCCTCAATGCACTCTTAATGTCGTCTATATATACCAGTTTTATTTCAACTGCTTCGGAAAGCATGCCATTAACTCTTGTTCTCTGTCTTCTTTGCTCTAAATAGTTCCGAAACCGACTGTACTCCTTGCCCTGTATACCATATTTTTGAAGCTTTGATAGAAGAATTTGTCTGTCTATTCTATAGTCTCGAACGCTCTCTTAAAATCTAAGAATACTGCTAGAATAGCGTTACCTTCCTCCATTTCTTCTTTCCATTCCGTCATTACCCAATTTAATGCTGTCTCGCAATTGTGTTGCTTTCTAAACCCTGATTGTTCCTTAGCTATAAGACCATTTTCCTCTAGGTATTTTTCTAGTTGGATTTGTACTCCTTTTTCCAAAATCTTCTCACATAGTTTTATTAACTGGTCTGAATTCTTCACATTTCTTCGTATTTTTTACCTTATGAATTGGTATTACTACTGATTGCTTCCAAGCATCCCAGTTCCGACCAATGCTCTATTACCATTTTAGCACTTAAATTGTTATAGTCTCTCTTTTGGTTTATTGCACTACAAATATTTTTTATTTCTTCACCATTTAATATTTTAAAATGAAATTGTTTATGTCACTATTTATGAAATACTTATTGAATACTTTCTATGAAATACTTATTGAATGTAAACAATAACTCTATTACAAATTCACAACACGTAATGATTATTAAATTATTATATTATCACCTCAAATCGAAAATAATCATCTGTGCAGCCGTCCGATGAGAAATTTCAGAAAATTCGCAATATCAAAATGGCCGGGTTGCTGTAGTATTGGTATGCTGCCCGTACTCCCGATCGAAACTTGGCATTTCGGCATTTTTCCTCCCCCCGAATACTTCTCGCCCGTAAAAAGTGCCAATATCCTCCCCTGTGTGGGCTATGGATAATGTGTTAATTTTAAATGAAAAGTTTGGCTGTGTCAAATATTTGGCTTTGTAAGTGTAGTATTAATTGAACAAAATTTGAGATGTGCGAGGGAGAAAAGATTATAGGAATATGGAAATGGAAAAAGATGGAGATATTTTTCAATTAGTCAAATGATTAACTTAACGATGAAAATGAGGCATCAGTGTCATTTCTACTGACTCATGTAATTCCCGGGTTATACATATTTATCTGTTGTAATAGATATATCTATTTCTATATTATGACTTCTGCAGTGGTTTTATATGGTTTCTTGTTTTCTAATTGTCATTATCTCTAGGTGTGGCAGCTTGGCCTTCCAACCTGAACAGGATCCTGTACAGATATCGTTTCTTTAAAATATTTTTGAATAGGGCGAGGAATTATTGAAGTAAAAAGGGGACACAGGCTTTTGGCGAATACCCGTTAAAGGATGAATTTTTAGCGTGGCGCTGTTCACTTAATTCGAATTCGCAATTTTATATAGATTGTTGCTATTCGCATGCACCAAAAATTGTCACATTAGCAACGATAAAAACAAATTTCCTAAATTGTTTTTAACAAGGGATCACTTTTCTATAGTCTTCTCTTTTTGGTTTTAATATTTTATTCCGCTGAGCTTCAAATAATAAGTTCTAAACGAAATCCACTATAATCCGGTTTCAGTCAGTGGATTTTTCAAATGAATATATATAGAATAGCTATTTTCATATTTTTAGTGTTGTGCTTGTGAATTAACTAAAGATGTTAAAAATTGTGTGAATAAAAAGAGTAACATCTGAAATATCCTGCACATCATTACTTAATTTTACATTACAAATTTCATTCAAAACAAACATTTTCTTCAGGTGTCATGAAGCTTGTCTACGTTTGCAGCTGGATACGTTGCATTTTGTTCCACCCTTTATATTTTTCATAAATTTGAGTATAGGCTTTGCATCTTATTTTTCTTCATCCTTTTCTGAATTTTAAGCTTTAGATGTAAACGTTGATGCTGTAATTATTTCCAGAATTTCATGCAGCATTGGAGCAGTACTAATACGGTTGCTCATGTTCAAAGAATCCATGGCTAAATTCAGAGTTGTCGACACCACGCGTAAACTATTGTGTAATTTAACATCTTCTGAACAAGAACCCCTAGTGAGGAAAGCATTACCAAAGTTAATCCAGCATGATTGAAACAAGTTTTAATTGTTGTGGTTGTTACACATCGCCAGGCAGTAGATATAAGTAGTCCAAAATTATCGTTCCATTAGTAGTATATACCTTATAGTGAATTCTTTTCTGCGATTCGATGTAATCACCGCCAACGAATCTATCATTTCCCGGCCCTTTTCTTCCCACCACACCAGTAGGGAACGATAAAGGGCTCGAGAATTGTAGTGTTAACACAGAAAAGAATTCACTATTAGACAGTGGCGGGGGGGGGGGGGGGTATGGGGAGGGCGCAACTTTAATCTAAAAACGGTATAAGCTGGAAACAGATTCATCGTTCGAAGACACTCGCTACCACTCGCAAATGTCAAATGCACAAAATTTATCATTCAAAAGATACCTGTCGAACACATAAGTGAGTGGCTACCACTTGGAACGAAGAAAGTTGCTCAACGTTAACCTTTTGCCACTCGCAAAAGTCAAACGAGGCGATAAATTATTTATTTTGTTTATTGTAAATAATGGAAGTGTAAAACTTCCAAATCATCCATTTTAGTTAGTAAAAATAGGGAAATACATTTTGTTCAAATTGACCACGTACTTCGTACTTAACCTCTACTAAGAAGTTTGATTTTTTTCTTATATTATTAAGATAAGTTCAGTGGATACCTTATGATGCAAAGCACAGCATGACAGGAAGGTGATAGGGAAACGAATTGGGAAATGTGGGAAGAGTGGTGGAGGTGCTGATGTATGTCACCGTTAAACTTTCGTAAATTGTATGCCGGCGGAAAGAAAGAAGATGGTAGAGTGTTCAATATTCGAACATTTCGGGATAAAAAAAGCATCACGGAATTTTACTGTACTGTCGAAAGTGGTTTGAAGGGTGATTTGCGCGGTTTTCAGCTCGAGTAATGCGTGTAGGAATCATTCTACAAGGGATCAGAGTAGATATTTCATCGGAACATTAATGCATGTAGCGATAAAGGAGTGAAAGGCATCCATTATTGCGGCGGTGATCGATTGAGGCGATATTACAAGTCATTGTCATATCGCCAGTAAGCTTGAAGGCTCTTTTTTGGACAATATCGAATGAAGGTAAGACTGTACGACCAGCCCCGGCCCAGATATGGAAATTGTATTAAATTGTAGGTCTTGTGTAGGACTATAGAGGAACACTAAATTCGATGGGTTGAAATATTTCTTACACCTTTTATAGGGTGAAATTCTGGTGAAACCCCATCTAGTACAACCGGTATTATGCTATCAATCTATAATAGAAGGAGGGGAGAGACCAAGTGCTTTAAGTTTAACTAAAAGGGCTGGAAGCCAGACTCTATTAAAGACCGATTTACAGCTGCTCCGTGCGGTCTTGTAGACTTGTTTCAGTTCTGGACATGGATGCAGTTGATAGGCGCGAAAAGCAGACTCTTTCGCTTTTATTACTTGGTTAAACTTATCGTTAAACCAAGAGCGATTTTCCTGTTGTTGAGACCTGCTGTAAGAATAAGGAATGTATTCATGCATGCCAAGACTAAGTATGTCACTAAGTTGTAATGTCCATTCATCAACATCCCTCGAAAAAAAACAGACCGACCAATCTATTTCTCTAAAATACTGATTGAGAATCTTCCAATCAGCATTTAGATTTTTTTTTATTTAACGTTTTAGCTAAATATTCTACTATTGCATTTTACGAAATTATAAATTTTTTTTTCCAAAATAAATGTCTTGATTTAAATGTAATAACTCAATACAACAATATACAATGATTTGTTTGCCGTTGTGTAGTTTCGTTGAATTTCTCCAATTACGAGTTGTAATTGTTTCTTTAAATATTGAACCGCCGATAATATTCTGACGACCCACCCGTCTTTACATCGAAGACTCATCAACGAAACTTTGGCAGCTGTTTTCAATTAAAACAAATCTCCCATCGCTTTTACCCGAATAAGCTCTGCTTCAAATTGAACGTTTCCAGAAATTTTTATGTTTTTTTACAAAAAATGCAGCAGAAAAATTCAGAATATCTACTGTAACTTATTTTGGTCTTCGGGGGGGGGGGGGGGGGGGGGGGGTAGAATAAAATAAATTTCTCAATTTATTTCTTTAAAAATCAAGTTTAGGGAATATTTGATGCTATACGAGATAAGCTTTCAATAAAATTAATAATTTCGAATGTATTTGGAATTGTTTGAACTTTTAATATGACTATTAAAGCGAAAATGAAACTTAAAATTAAGATAATTGTCACACCTCTGCCAACAAAAGTTGTCCCATATAAAATACAAAATGAGGTAGGCTATGTTATACATGTCACATTTTTCTTTCCATTTTTATTGTTTTTGTTTTTAATAAGTACTTAGTTAGGTATTCCTTTTTGGAATATATAGGTAAGTTAAGAATATTTCGTGGAATTGAAAACTGAGCGGAGCATATGGGTAGGCTAGCAGCTCTATCTCCAAGACGAGGCCGAACACCTCCCTAATTTTTGGTATGCAGATAGATAAGGCTTAGAGCTTCAAAGTGTATATAAATACTATTAAAAAAAAAATTGTCGCTTGTGGTTTGCTGTATTTTTTTATGAAAAATATAAAGTGTTTAGCTTCATTTCACATGAATAACAAAAATCGGTCGCTCCATTCTCGCGATACACTTTTTTCAAAATGACGTTTCATAGTAAAATCACGAAATTGCTAACCGGCTGTGAGTGAGGCGTGGTAGTGGGAAAAAAAATGTGAGATATTTTCGTGTTCCATACAAACGAAAGTTTCTTCGAATTTGCAAATGGTCGAGTCCAAAATCAGCCCAAAGTGATTATTTTGGTGTGGAATGGCTGCATGTGCAGATGCCTACCCCTCATTTACGTAAATGTATATTTTCTTAACAAATACTTCATTCAATAATTTAATTTGGACTTCATTCATAAAATACACAGCCTCAAACATTTCAACCACTCTCAAAACACCAAGGAAATTAATATTCATAAAATAACGTGCTAACCATTGAAAGCTAGCTACACTACACAGCACGAACAAAAACCAAAAAGTAATTTTGTGTCATCACATTTAGTATAAATATGGAATTTCTTCATTTCGGTACAACTAGAGCCATCTATTGTGTTGTGAACTCACTGCGTTCATTATGTACTTCTGTACACAATGGTTATACCCAATTCGAAAGCTATTTTAACTAAGGTAGGTTTTATTTTGAATTATCAAAACTAAAATTCGCAAGCCTTTGGAGAAGCTGTAAGCCATTTTGGTGGTCAAAGTCATAAGCTTCCCACAAAATCGCTTGTAGTTCTATACACTAGTAGCATTTTTGATGTCAATTACTAACACACCATGAGTGTTATACCTTTTTCCCAGTGCATTACTGAGGCCATCAAACATTTTAATTCCCTCCCTTTTGATCACCAAATCATGAAGCATGATTTAGAGAAAGAAAACATTTTGTACTGCAAATTGCTTAAATTTAATTTTTTTTATAAAATCTGTGACAAAAATTATTTATGTATGGACTTGTGTGCTGTTATTATTCTGATCTTAATTCAATAAAATTGTAGGAATTTTTACTACTACATGTTCTTCTTTTGTAACATTGTTGAAAGTAAATTTCATATACTTACATAGCGCTCCCCGAGGATATTTCTTTTTCTTACGTGGTACTTAACATGTTAAGGCGCTATGTACTCGGGAACTGATTTAACAATTACAGGAATTTAGTATAAGTGCATATCAATAGTACACACATAAGTACTAAAAGTTTAATGGGGTATTGCTTTTCAATGCAAAGTTCTGAAGTGGAAATAAAAATCGTATTGTGCATCTTTAAGAACGCTTCTATAATATATATTATGCTTACATGAAATGCTACCAAAATGCCTATTATAATCTTACGAAACATAAAAATTGTTCACATTATTCAGATTGATTCACGTAGAAATTGCTACAAAATGGAAATTATATTTCGAAGTCAATAGAATGATAAATATCACCGCATAACCTAAAATGGTTATCAAATTTGTGTTCTCAAACGCTCCCCTTCATTAATTTGAAGTCCTCGCTGCTGAATGAATAGTGAGTGAAGACTATCAAATCCTTAATTTTTGTAGATGTTAGCAGGGCGCATGTCGGCATATATTACTGATTTGCTTCGTGGGCTTGGGCTCTCTTGCTTTGAAGGATATTTGAGAGAGAGAGAAAAAATAAAAGGTGAAATTTTTCTAAGGGACGCTATACTATGCACTTCTATTTACTAATTTCTTCCATATAAAAATCGATTCAAATATGTAGAATGAGTATGCTTGTATAGTCGAAATGTGCTTCAAATAATTCTGAGATAAAAGCAGTGGCGTAACAAAGTTTTTATATCTTTTGTAAAATATTTTAATAGAAAATTTTGAGGCATTTATACAATGTAATCCAAAAATAATTTTTTTTTTGTGGAAACATATTAATTTGCTTTCGACAGGTTTTCTTCTCTTTCTAATATTTTACTGAAAAACTATCAATTTAAAGTTTTAATGGATAACTATGCGCCGTATGACTTACAATTTCAAGCGGAATATAATTTCATTCGATAGATTTTTCTGATTATACATTTTATAGGACATAAATATTTTTCGAAAATGAAAGAGATAATAGTCACGTTTTTATCAAAATATAAGTAATGTGTAAGTTAAATAACACCAGTCTGAATTTTATTAATCAACTTAATTGAAGTCACCCAGACCATTTCGGCTTCCGTGTTTCTCTTTTAACACTCCTTTATTTTCTCGATGTACATACATATTGCATTATCATTTCT
The DNA here is from genome assembly GCA_963930735.1 of Dioctria linearis. Classification (NCBI taxonomy): domain Eukaryota; kingdom Metazoa; phylum Arthropoda; class Insecta; order Diptera; family Asilidae; genus Dioctria; species Dioctria linearis. Next base: position 296,141,561 of record OZ005741.1, read on the forward strand.
GTTTCTTAAGACATTAAAATTACCTATTATTGCCTGGTCTAATCGGAACAAGTCTAGAATTTAGCTCATGATCTTCCTCTTTGAATGATGATAATGGAAATATGTCTGTATATTGTTGACTCGTAGTCCTTCTTTAGTAAATTGAACTAGAAAACGTTCCAGAGAAAATCCCTTCCTATGTTGCCTGAAATGTCTGTTTCTGACTTCTACAACTTCATCGGAAAATTGTCCGTAATATTAAAAGTTATTTTGATTTTTATGTCCGTCTGTCGTCCATTCGTCCGTCCTCACGATAACTCGAGAGTACATTTACTTCGTAAAACTGAAATTTTGTACAGGGTCTTTTTAAAAAAAAATTGTAGATTTAAGTTCGAAAATGGGACAAATTAGGCTAATCTCTCGAGGGTTGCAATACAAAAATTTCGTTTTCACTATATATTTTTATATTGTCTGAGAACGGGTTAGAGAGCTGAAATTTTTTTCTTGGCATGTATGTATATAGTAAATATAATTTCAACAATCGACTGAATCAGGCAACCTTTTCTTGGTGTGTTAATCAAAAACTTTTGGTTTTTAGGTTTATTATACCCTAGATGAAATCTATAGGGTATACTAAGTTTGTCATTCCGTTTGTAACGCACAGAAATAATGATGGTAGAGCAAAATGGATTGGACACCCCCGCATAAAATTAAAAGTTATTTTGATTTTTGCATGTCCGTCTGTCCGTCCGTCCGTCTGTCCGTCCGTCTGTCTGTCCGTGCGCACGATAACTCGAGAACGCGTTTACTTAGAAAGCTGAAATTTTGTACACGGACATTAAAAAAAAAAGTAAAATTAAGTTCGAAAATGAGACAAATCGGGCAACTCCTTCGTGGGGTTGCCATACAAAAATTTCGTTTTCCACTATATATTTGGACACTACCTGAGAACAGGTCGACATAAAGAGCTGAAATTTCGTACATTGTGTTTTCATAGTAATAGCAAATAAAATTTCAAAAATGGACTAAATCGGGCAACTCATTCTTGGTGTTGCCATATAATTTTTTTGGTTTTTTACATATACTTTGAAAACGATCAGTCCTAGACATTTTTATTGTACTAAAAACTTCTTCAGAATAAGAAATCCTATAAAATTGGTTATAATCATTTTCTCTGTCCGACGAGCCGTTCTAGAAATATATGCGAGAAAGCAATGCAAAAAATCAAAATTGCTCAAATGGGTGACCATAGGAAATTTCATACGGGCATTAATCTAGGGTATCATAAGAATTGGTTTTACACCAATTCTAGCTTTTTCACTTGTTTGTATATAGGTTGACAACGAGCTACAGTGAAGAAGTCATCTAGGGTGTAATAGTTTTGATCTTAGACCAGTTATAACTTTTCTCTTGTATGTATTCAAATTGTTTTCTATGATAACCTGAAAGGAATTTTTAAATGATTTTATATTACTCAAGAGCGTTCCTTGTTTACGTTATTTATTTTTGAGTCATTCTCAAGATCAACAGAAAATATCCTTGATTAGTTGCTATCACTTGTATTTTCCTATCCTTGTTTAGTTTGATTTATTTGCTTTTTAAATTTTTTCCTGTGCTTCTTTTAGTTTCTTCTGTAATTTGCTTTTCTCATTTCCCTTAGCTTGCCAGGTTTTGCATAAAAAGTTGCATAAAAAATTGTTGCATTTTGGTTACATTAGCAGTGCTGTAATTTTCATATGATTAAAAAGTGAACTGATCAATCTGCCAGACCAAAATAGCAATAGACCATAAGTAAGACTCCTAGTAAATGCGAATTGGATAATCTTATCGAGAAAGAGTTGGCAACGGATTTATTTTAGTTTATGTACTTATTGGCTTTAAAGGTATAAACATATTTTTCGAAAGTTGTGCGTTGAATTTTTATGCAATTACTAGTGAACAAGAGATTTTAAAAAATCGTATTTTTCAATCAACTCTACTGCTTTCAGAAAAGTAGAATACAAGTACCGAGGTACTGTAAGTTTGTTGGTTTAAAGCCGAAAATCAAAATTTCATGAAGAAATTTTGAAATTTCGAGTATACTGTGTGTTTCGATCAGCAGCACAGAATCTCATCAGGACAGCAATGAAACCCTGCACTGGCTGCTGGCTACACTACAGTGAGCATTGATGGTAGATCATATAAAGATTTTTTAAAATCTCTCTATGAACTATTTTAAGGAAAAGGGGTTTTTCTTCACAATTAAATAAAAGGGGATTTCCTTAACTGATATATATTATTTCTTTAAGGTTGCAGCATTGCAGATTTGGCTGTCGATCATTTTTATAGTTATAAGGAGTGAGACGAACAGTTTTACTGGACTGGGGAGATTTCTACACATTTAATTAATTCTTCCGTAGTTAAAACTAAAGACGACATTTTTTTCTATGGGCTTATCGTATTTAGTTGTCTTTAATATTACAAAAAGAAGGACAGGAATAATCTGCTGCATAGTTTATCTACTATTATCGTAGGAGTTTGTTCCACCAGGTCTAGCAAGATATCGTATTTGAGTTCAACAAACCTTTCAGGACCATTCATTTGTCACGCTGTGGCTCCCAGCTCGGCACTCCATATACTGCAACAATATTTCTCACACGGCAATTCAATATTTATAACATTTTGCACTATTCTCATGCTATTCTTAAAAATTTGTACAATGAAATGGTTTCACGTTTTTAATTTTTCAATTGCGATGAATGGTGCCAAGTTTCTTGATGTGTCCCGGATATCTTCTAACCACGATGATTGCTGATATTACTGGTGAAGGACGGAAATTGTTCGCCAAAGATAACAAATATTTCTCTTTTTCTGAGTGACAGATATACTTGAAGTATACAACATGGATTTGTGTTTGCTGGTTGCTGATGAGGGGTTGGGGTTGGGCATTTATGGTTCTTTTCAAGTTGTTTACCCGAGAGATCTAAAGAATAATTCTCGATTCGGATTATGTTTGCAATTTCATGGAAATAAGTGCTGGGTAAGTAAGTTGTGTCAGGTCACCTATACAGTCAGATGACGAACTAGTTGGTAGCAGTGTAGTGTTTTGGGGACTATTTCTTCTTGAGATTAAGAGGCTTTGATAGCTTTGATGTTGGTATGAAGATTTGGCCTTTGGAAATATCAGCTTTGATTGACATTGAGACCGAGTTCAATGTATGAACGGGAGCTATGGGTAATGTGAGTTAGGAAAGCCGGCAATACATGATCACGAGTTAGAAAATGAGTCAGTTTTTCTAAACATAATCTACATCATTGAAACAACCCACTGTCTGCTCCTTTTTATACCCTAGATGAAATCTATAGGGCATACTAAGTTTGCCATTCCGTTTGTAACGCACAGAAATAATGATGGTAGAGCAAAACGGATTGGACACCCCCGCATAAAATTAAAAGTTATTTTGATTTTTGGATGTCCGTCCGTCCGTCCGTGCGCACGATAACTCGAGAAGGCGTTCACTTAGAAAGCTGAAATTTTGTACACGGACATTAAAAAAAAAGTAAAATTAAGTTCGAAAATGAGACAAATCGGGCAACTCCTTCGTGGGGTTGCCATACAAAAATTTCGTTTTCCACGATATATTTGGACACTACCTGAGAACACGTCGACATAGAAAGCTGAAATTTGGTACATTGGGTTTTAATACTAATAGCAAAAAAAATTGAAAAAAATGAACTAAATCGGGCAACCCCTTCTTGGTGTTGCCATATAAATTTTTTGGTTTTTTACATATACTTTGAAAACGATCAGTCCAAGACATTTTTATTGTACTAAAAACTTCTTCAGAATAAGAAATCCTATAAAATTGGTTATAATCATTTTTTCTGTCCGACGAGCCGTTCTAGAAATATATGCGAGAAACCAATGCAAAAAATCAAAATTGCTCAAATGGGTGACCATACGAACTTTCATACATGCATTCATTTAGGGTATCATAAGAATTGCTCTTAGACCAATTCTAGCTTTTTCACTTGTTATTTACGACAATTGAGGTGTGAACAATTTCCGGAATAGTTTGCCTACGGTTGACTCGAAACTCGCTTAGATTCTTGAGGTTTGCTGTTTTTGATTATTCACGTGGGAGTTGTTGACATAGTTACAGGAATTTGATTGAAATATGTGAAAGATTACTGCTAAATTTGATGTTATTCGACCCAAAAAGCTTTTTACGCTTGATTGCTGCGATGCTGTCTTGTGAGTAGTATTCGGAAAAGATTTAAGTGGTCGAAAATGTACATAATTCTGGTGGTGACAGTAGTCCTTTACACGGACCAATGAATTCCTCAATAGTTGTGTCTATCTGTGATGAAATAGTTGCATCGCTTAGGTTACAATTGTCCTTTAAATATTGACTGAAAGTACTCAGCAAACGCGTTATATATTTTTTGAGAAATGTACAATGAGCTCGCCTCTCATTTTGGGTAATTTATGTTTTCTGTTCCAGAATGGGCTTATGTACTGGAAGCATAGTTTTAGATCGGATTGAATGGGAGGAAGTCTTTTCCTGAACTGTTAATCACCACACATTTCCACCTGTTCCTCTGCTATTGTTACAAACATATGATTGGGGAAAAGTATTGCTCTGCAGCCTGCAGTTGTGGTAATTTAAGGTGCGGCAGATAATACGATTTAGTTTTGTCTGAAATGTCTACCTGTATTTTTAAACGTTTTGGATTTTTGTTACCAGATTTTTTGGTTTTTATTTTTGTTTTCCACTATAGTGGAGAAAAAATGTGACTTTTTCTTCAATGAAATCGTTCCCAATTAATGTTTTTGAGAGTGTAGAAAACCTGAGGATCAGATGCATATACATATGCATTACATTATTGAAATTTGAGAATTGAGATAAGATGTTGACGTATTGTGATACTTAAATAAATAACTGTTTTTCAATGATGTCGTTATAATGGGAACAAAAAAAGATAAATTGAATTTAATGCCTGTTTTTAGGAGCATAGCTTTAGATATATTATCTTCACACTTCTACTGCATTATTTATGGAAAAACCAATAACTACAGAATATTTGCGATGACTGTCGTTTTTGTGGTTTACTTGTTATCTACAATTGGTGAAATACTCGTATAGGTCTATAAATTGCGGTAAATATATTAAATAATAGTCAATTTCAAGAGTTTATTGTTAAAACGTTAAAAAAAAACAATGTAGACGCCACTGTAAAGCAACATCCCATTCCCATCCCAATTGAGTTGGGGGTGAATCACTCTCAACCTACCATATACCATACCAACACTTCCATACCAAGTCCAATAAAAGCTTTTCTTACTAAATAAGTATACTTTGCAGCAGTATAAAATAGAGAAAATATTCTCTCATCTCTGGCTTAACATGAAACTCACAGGCGATGTACTCGTACTCATTACATAGCGAAAACAAAACCAATATCGCGAATTTTTTATCAGAACTTCTTAAACATAAAATTCCCTTTCTTGGCAGCTCTCACTTTCGGCAGTCGTTCCCTTGTCCCATTGTGCACGCGATATGTGATGTGAATTCGGATTGATTACCTCTATACGGTCGGATACGGAATAAAATACAGTTTGTACTTGCTTACGTTTTGTGAAACAATCGGGGGATTATTATTACTCGTTGCGCATACCCCCAGTCTGATTACTTTTCTGTCAATGGAAGCCATGACTCACTTTATAAGGTTAATTACAAAAACATAATGTGAACGAATTAAGGCAATGAATTTCTTAAACACTCTGTTTTCATTTGAATTCAGTGAAGTTTTTTTTTGACAGAAATACGCATTTATAATACGTAATTTATAGGTACATGGTGCAGTGATTGTTACAAGATAGATACTTATGTATATGTTCTATATGCGGCGTTCAATTCAGAATTGTGGAGTGCAGTGAACAGTTTAGAACTTAATGGAAATTGCTATCACCTCTCCAATATTGCAGTTTTCGGGGTAAACCATTTTTTTTTAAAGAAGATAATGGTAAGAAAAATATATTCGTTCATATTTTGTCTTGTTTGAAGGAACAAGTACATCTTTGCGTGACGTAAGTTGGGGAAAAATCGATTTCAGTGCCCTTTTTTTTCATTAAACCTGGGTGTTGCTTATTCTATTTGCAAAAGTGACAAATAACATTAGGCTAGATGCTATTCTAAGACCATAAGAATAGTTTTATAAGCTGAAGTGCATGATGAGGATCATTGGTTAGGTACATTATGTATGTGTAGTGCGACCTACTTCCTAAGGACAATTCTCTGTTTTGCTTTGAACAGAGGATAAATTTATTTTGCAATTCATTGATCCAATGAGGCTGTTCACCGTTGTTATCATTTTGTCATTTGATAATTACTGTTCTCAAAAAAAAATTTCTTCAATGTTGAACTTCTTATTTATCCTTTAAGATTTTTAAAGGATTTTCTGAAATCAACATTGAGTCTTCGAAAAAATTTAGATTAGTAAAAGGCAGTATGTATAGAAAAACAATGGCAATAAGTTATATAATTTTAAATATTTGGTTGGTGTGTATCCTTCCTGCCACATAATTTCTTTTAGCTTGGAACATTAAAAAAAAAAAAACTAAACTTTCTCTATCCATTTTTTAGCCTTGAAGGCAGTTGGGAAGAGATAAATTAGCTTAATCGATACCGAATAAATATCCTTATTTTCTAATAAAATAAAATTATATTATTTCAAATGATGTTTAGTTATAAAAATGAATATTTCTCCTAATTCATTTATTTATTTATTAATCTGCTAACGAAATAAATATGTAACACTGAATGTAGTCCACAGTATTCCTACTTGGACGAACATATGTATATTTTTAAGTGAAGTTGTTAATCTTTCAACGACGACCTCGCAAAATTGCGGATTACTTCAATGCTGTTATACTCAGGTCAAAATAAATGATTCGATACTTATTGTACCTCTGTTTATGAAAATATAATTGAGTTCAATGTTAAAAACCATACATTGCTACAATATTGAGACTATAATTTTCTATAGTTGATATAAAAGTTTTTATTTCAAAAGTCGGACTTACATGATACTTGCGTAAATTGTTTTTTTAATTATCTAAATAAAAACTGACCTTTACCACCAGCGCAGCCTTAATCATGCTTCATACCGGACGCTTTAATCATGCTTCAGTCTTGATTCAAACAAAGTGCCACATAAATTTCTACACTAGCTCTCCTTGCATTCACACCGGTAAAACAAAATGATTTAATCAGTTCCTCTGAAAAATCATAAAAGCATGATTAAAGTATCTGGTGTGAATTCAGCCTAAGTCTGCCTCATTTAACGTAATTTATCATGTTCGAAACTTCGAAGATTTTAATGTATATTTGTTAACTGTTCACGCCTCGTCTATAAATAAAGGGTGTTCCGTACTAAGCAGGTATGTATGTATATTTGGTTAGGTCTGATCACTGACTTATAACAATGGACTTTATTGCCATTATCCTATGGGAAAGAATGGCACAAGTTTTATAGTTTTCTCTTTCGCGCTATGGCAGAGTTGGAGCTACCGACATCTTTAGATGTTTTTATGTTGACCGCAAATGCAATCACCGCAGGAAGAATAAGGTAAAGATAGTGTTCACCATGCTCCGTCTCTCTTGGCCATTCGCAGGATTCAGGTAAAAATAACCTTTTGAAAATTCAAGTCGGAATGAGTTTAATTTCTTAGAAGAATGCTTATAAGCGATTCAAATATCACTTGGAACACAAGATTTCGATTTTCGGCTGTAAAATTTCATCTGATTGGTTGAGTTTTACATATTTTTTTATGTAGTAAATGTTTTAAAGGTGCTCAAACCCTAATATTCAGAAACACAAAATGTATGCCACATTAAATAGCAATTCGCTCAGTTCATTATTATAAGTCAGTGGGCCTGATGCGACCTTACCGAGGCCGCGGTATTAATCATATTTTAAAGAAATTCCTCTTTTATCATCTTTCACTGATCTGGCATTATTGTCTCATTTCATACGTACAGAGTCAAGCGGTAATTGTAAATGTCATGCTCTGTCTGAATGGATTATAATAATGCTTATTGCGAGATTAATACATTTTTGTTTTTATCCCTTTTCAACAGCCACTTATAGATGTGTGGTGCTTAGGTACTTTTGTGTAGGAACATGCTTTATCCAATAGTGTCACGAGCACACTCATACACAGTTACCTTAATGTATTTCCATCATGTAAATATGTACATCCGAGTCGGTTGAAAGGCTAAGAATTTGACTCTATTTTTCGCTGGAATGCTGTTAACTCCCGCCCATCATTAAATTTCACTGTATCGAAAACTGGTGGACTGGTAAGACCAGTAATATTATACCCTAGGTGAAAATAAAAGTAAAATAAAGTGAAAAACCAAAGTTTTATATGGCAACACCAAGAAAAGGTTGCCCGATTTAGTCCACTTTTGAAATTTTATTTACTGCTATGAAAACACAATGTATACCAAATTTCAGCTCTCTACGTCCACGCGTTCTCATGCAGTGCCCAAATATATAGTGAAAAACGAAATTTTTGTATTGAAACCATACTGAGGAGTTGCCCGATTGGTCCCATTTTTGAACTTAAATTTACTTTTTTGTTTTTTTAAATACCTCGTGCAAAATTTCAGCTCTCTAAATGAACGCTTTTCTCGAGTTAGCGTGGGAACGGACAGGCGGAGATGCAAAAATCAAAATAACTTTTAATATTATGCGGCGGTGGTGTCCAATCCATTTTGCTCTACCAGCATTATTTCATCATTTTCAACATTTTCAACATTTAAGAACAGCGTTATTGATGTACATAGCTCGAGGAGCTCGTCAGGTTGGTTTTTTCGGACAGCGACAAGTATCATCTTAACTCCAACTTGACCGATATTTCATGTGAGAATGTATGAGTAAGAGCTGGTAGATATAAGGAAAGATTAACTTAACAAACTTCTAGTGAATATTATAGAGGCATGTCGGATTTGACATTTTTGAGAAAAATATTGCAGAATTTCTCAACGGTACGGACACCACACTCGGACTCATTTGATTAAACCGTAAAGAAAATATCACTGATACCACCAGGCTTATTCATAGCCTAGCATTTCCTAATTCTGTTGAAGATCCAAACTAATCATCGATACCAGAAAAATTATTAAGAAAAGTTATGGAGTAAATTCCTAAGAAAAGAATTAATTTTAGCTTCCCAGCTATAGAGCCTCTACATAGGCTCTACATCTAATTTTGTTTCAGGCATTTTTTTTAATTTCTCTTCCAGTTTTCCCACTTTCCTTTATCTCCTACATATTTCCTTATGGGAAATAAGTCCATTTTTATTTTCTCTGCTTTATCTGGATTACTATTCATGTTTCGTTCAGCTGCTTCTTGTGTTACTAATATATCTCTCCCTGCAGACTTTTTTACATCTTTATTCTCTTCAAGATATTGTTGATGTTGTTCATCATTAATCTCAGTCAACATTTTATTAATTAGGTTCTTTCTTTGACTAGTCCTGCTGTTTATAGCAAAGTTTACATAACTGTAAGTTGGTTTCATAAGACCTCTTCCTTTACTTGTTGGTATATTTCTAAGCGTTCTCCATTCATTTGCAGACAACAATATTCAGTTACATAAATAAAATTCATACGAAAAATATGATTAAAAAAAAAGGCTTGACTATAATGCTACATAATTCTCTGCCTGTGGACTCAAACCACTTTATAAATGTCAATGTTTTTAGTTTTTCTTCGATAATTCGACTTACGGATAAGCGTGAAATGTGATTCAATTCTGCTTGAAGCCGGGGCAATATCTGTGCTATTAGTATAAAAGAGATGGCAAAGCATAAGTAGCAAGGAATTAAATTGAATAATATCATTGCAAGATTATTTTTTTCATTTGCGCCTAAATTATGTAAATATTTCAAATATATCAACCATTAACTAGACAAAGTAAAATATATTGACCAAAAGCAAATTTTTCATTGCGTTAATCGAGAATATAAGTAGTTATTCGTTTACCGTGCAAAACCAAAAACTGTATTGCAAGTACCGTGTTATTCAAGGGTTGCTTTTACTTTACTCTTTTATCGTTAATAAATGATGAAATGAGAAGTGAATATCCTTAAATATTTAAAGAGCTGGAAATCGCATGTAACTCTTTCCCACAACGTAAATTGGTAATTGCACACACTATCGCCATAATGTTGCCTGCCTTCTTATGTTTCTTCCGAATAATCGTCTAAATGTTTGATGAGCTGCTCGAAAGCTTCAGTTTATTCCAGTTGTTGTTATTCGTAAAGTGGAGTGGCCCATACATGTTGTAGATATGCAGTTTAGTTGACATTTAATATGTGTGCCAACAGCTGCAAAACAATTCAGCCAGACACTACTCTTGCCAAGTTATTTAATTAAGTTAGTAAAAGAGTAAAACATGATTGTTGATAATTTACATTTATTTCCTGTGGTAGTGGGCAGTGGAGAGTTGCATAATTTTTCAATGAATATTCTTGCGTAAGAAGAAAAAATGTTTAATCTTATTTGTTTATGTAGATATTCATGACAGATTTTGTTTTACCGTAGATATGTATTTTTTAAATCTATAAAACCATATATTTTGCTTGTAAGCTTCTCTAAAATCTTTCTTTTTACTTTATAGGCAAAGGAAATCGAAATTTTGTTTCGTTAACTTACCAATACAGAAGAAGACTGAAGGATTTGTAATTATAGTATAATTTGTTATATAAATATTATTTATTATTACTTTGTGTACATATGTAAGGGAGATTGGGGAAAAGTGGGGTACTTAAATTTAATCAGTATGTACACTCCGCGACAAAATGATGTCCTACCCATAAATTTTACCTGTTTATTGAAAAGGAGCAGGTACAGACGTAATTTTTTTGACTGTTGTAAAGACAATCTTTAAAAAATGCTAGTACCTTTACACATATATGATTGTTATACCCTAGATGAAATCTAAAGGGTATACTAAGTGTGTCTTTCCGTCCGTAACACCTCGAAATAATGATGGTAGAGGAAAATGGATTAGACACCCGCGCATAATATTCTTGCGAGCGTGGCCTTTGGTTCGTTATTTAAAACACAAAATTAAATAATTAATATATAAGTTCTTTATTACACTTAAATCATATAAAGTTCACAAACATTTATTTAAGCAACTCAACTCTAATTATCGCTAACACTGTACTTTCAATTATCGCAATCTAATTACACACTATCGCTTCTTTATTGCTTTCGCTTCTTAACACTGCAACGTCTAAGACAAGACTCTTCTCTGGCGATGACAACTGTTATATTTATACCCTAGAAACACTCCGGATTATTCTGGAGTGTTCTATTCCAAAACCTTCTTGACTATTCTATTTGTTCTATTCCTGAACTTTCATAATCGATTCTCCGAACCTGAAGTCATTTACTCTCCGAACCTGAAGTTGTTTATTGCCAGTAGATGTCACCAGTTGTCTCTTTCTATTGCACGTAACAATATTAAAAGTTATTTTGATCACTTAGAAAGCTGAAATTTTGTACACGGACTTAAAAAAAAAAGTAAAATTAATTTCGAAAATGAGACAAATCGGGCAACTCCTTCGTGGGGTTGCCATACAAAAATTTCGTTTTCCACTATATATTTGAACACTGCCTGAGAACGCGGCAACATGGAGAGCTGAAATTTGGCACATAGTGTTTCCATAGCAGTAAATAAAATTTCAAAAATGGACTAAATCGGGCAACCCCTTCTTGGTGTTGCCATATAAAAATTTGGGCTTTTTACGTATACTTAGAATACGAAATCCTATAAAATTGATTATAATCATTTTTTCTGTGCGAACAACCGTTCTAGAAATATATGCGAAAAACTACTTTAAAAATCAAACTTTGTGCCATACGAAATTTCATACGACCATTAACCTAGGGTATCATAAGAATTGATCTTAGACCAATTCTAGCTTTTTTACTTGTTTTTATATTAAAGTTGAACCAATTACGTACAATAATTTAATTTATAATGTTTGATATTAAAAGAGTACAATTTCTTATTAAAAAAAAATGTTTCCTTTCTTGGAAATGGGTATACATTACCTCGATGACTACTTAGGTATTCATGAAAGTAGTGTGTATAGTACTTTTCTCATGATTGGAACACTACCGAACCGAATTTCATGCAAAATTATATGGGATCACTGCTCATCATCGTAAACAAAATGTAAAATCAAATCGGTGTAGTCATTGCGCAGAAGTGGATGTTTGTACCATGAATTAAAAAAAATTTATACATATCAGACATGTGTAAAACCTTCCGTTTGCTTGAGTCGAATTCGCGATCTTCTTAACAACCGATTGTTAGCGATATTAATGCAGCAACGATTGTTTTGGCTAACGCGACTGACATGTATAACATGGTTCGATGATAGTGCTGAAATTGCTAAGCACGGGATCAGTTTTCTTTAATTTTTTTAATTTTAATACACTAACAGTAGCCACCCCACCACTGAAATTTCAACATTTTGCAAGAAAATATATTTTTTCCCTCTTCGAACTCGAACTTTAGAATTTCCTTTTGAAAGAAGATTTAAATTATTTCCAAAGAGCATACGACATCTAGAGACCTCTGTTCACTATTATCCAAACTACTCTGGATGAATGAAGCCTGTGCATTATGTATGCGTGAATAAAATACATAAGTAGTAGAATCTACATATGCGTATCAAAATTAGAATGCACACTCCATAACACAAAACAAGTGCATATAGCTGAAGCACGGTCCGACTTCTTGACGTTCATTTTATTTTTAGATTTGGGTTTGCCATTATTTATTATTAAAACTGAAAACTTAACGTTTCAAATAAGCGCCTTCTTGGTGGTTTTTCTGAAATTTTTATTCCTATAATTATATGTACTTGATGGCCCTGCACATGGAAATTTATTTGTCCACCATAAATAACGAGTCATTTTCGTTGTACTTCACATATGGTTGGCATATACTTAAATGCATCGAATGAGTCACTCTGCTAAATTAAATCGAAACCGAAATAATTTTCATTCGATTTAAGATTTTTACGATAATGAAGTTGAATCTGAATGAATTTATTTGGCTGTAAAAGCAAAGGTTACAAAAAGATCAAAGTTTAATTGGGAAAATTTCAAATAATTTATGGGTTCCCGTTTGGTACTTGTTCATGAACTAAACTTGCATGCATAGCTAAGAGTAAATTTGCCGCAAGGGTTATTGAAGAACAGGAACAGCAATCAAGGGAAAAGTAGAAAAATTTCATTTTCATAGCAATGAAAGAAATCAAGAATGAAGTTAAACTTAATACAAACATTTTATAGTATGCGTGTTTGTCGTTTTTTAAATAAGTACGGAATTTTTTAAGTTTGCAACACAAATTTTCAATTAGATATTTACATCTCTTTGAAATTAAGAGTCACCATTTTGTAGTAATTTCTTTCTAGGTCTGATTATCTATAAAGATTTAGAAATATTTTTCCTAAATGAAAAATAGATTTTCCATTTGCGAGTTGTATCGGAATGTAGGCAACACAAATGTTCGAAAATGTCGCAATTGAATCAAGTTTTTTTGTAATCATAAAAACATATTGGAAAGAACACAAGTAAAGCTTGCAGTGAAAGTAGAGGAAATCGAAATCAAATGATTTCGAAAACTTGAAATATGCCGTACTTATTGTCCTTTTTAGGTATAGAAATAGTATATGTGAAAAAGCACTTTCGTATTTATGAGTTGCCTTAAACATAGTTTAAATATGATTCCTTCTGTGGTAGTACCTAAAAGCTAAAATCTGTTCCAGTGTATATTGAACGGGTTATTTTATTAACTAAACCAAATACAAATTTTTCGTGGAAGTTAAATCCGAAAAATGGTTAAAATTAGACCAAAACAAAAGCATAAGTTCAAAAAATTTAAAAAAATGGCATAGGATCATCAGGTATTTCAATAAGTGTCCAGTACAAGTGAACTAGCAAAGCAAAATAAAAGGAAAAAGAGTCCCATACGGGACTCGGATGCGTAACTTGTAAAATCGGTCATAGATCGAGAATAGAAGAATTTTTAAGAACTTTTATTTTTAATGAATCTAAATTGAATTTATTAGTACAAGAGAAAAAAAACAACTGGCTCGTCCGGGTTTCGAAGTCGAGACCTTCCACTAAAAAAAATAAAATTGCAAAAATTCACAATTTATTACTGCGTTTTCATCGTTACTGGCTAATGCCAGCTGAAAGTAAGTGTATTTTAATAAGCTAGATAAAATTAAGAAATACAAGACGGAAAAGCGTCTGTCTCGTTAGCTCAGAGGTAAGAGCAGTCGACTGGAAAGCGGAAGGTTACGGCTTCAAAACCAGGACGAGGCGTTTGTTTTTTTCTCTTGTATTTATGATTTAATTTAGAATCGTAAAAAATAAAAGTTCTTACATATATAATACCGACGAAACCGCTATGTTTGACGGTTTTCCCGAATTAGACAAACCCTTGTTAATTTAACTGACACGACAGCCACAGGCCGTTAAGTGGGTAAAGAAAACCTTCTAGCATGCACTAATGTGACAGGGTCTCGTAAAGTAAAGTCAGTTCTTATTTGGAAAGCCAGAAACTGGAGGGCTTTGTACAATACATGTATCAATAAATTAAAAAAAACCTAATTTGTGCCACAAAGGTTAGGTATTTATCGATAAGATTAGGGAAAGCTCCACCTTGGAAAACGTAGATTAGGTTTTCCTCCCTCAAATGTAGGGAATTTTGGTTTTTTCCCCCTAAAATGTAGGGAATTTTCAAAATTTTTTTATTTTGTTCCCTAAAATGTACGGAATTTACAATTTTGTTTTTTTCCCCTAAAATTCAGGGATTATTCCCTAAAATGTAGAGAATAGGTGATACCCCCTTTAAAAAACATAAGAATGAGCTGAATACCTCATTTCTTTGGGCCCATACTACTAAGTAAGTATACTACTTAATAGTATGGAAGTTATGTTGGTGCTGGGCACACTCAAGCAAAATATTGAAAAGCAATATACGACTTGTTTTCAAAAAACAGTGTGTGAATTATATAAGCGAAAATATATTTCAATAAAAAATGTAGCAAATACCTAATTTATTGAATGTTCTTAACATTTCGGGAAGGCTTTCTGGCTCCAAATACCTAAATTCATTGAATGTTCCATTGATTTGGAGAAATTAAACTGATTTTCCCTTTATATCAGAAAAAATTACATTTATTTTTAAGGAAAAACGTGTCTTAAATTTAGGGAATAGTGCTGTTATTTTTTACAGTGTGGATGAACAGAGAACTCATTGAAGTCTAGTTACCTAACTCTGTTGTCCCTGAGGTAATTCCGTTTTAATTACATTTTATGTTTCTTCTTTTAGTGAAAGCCGTCTTAATTTTATTTAAAACTATTTTTGGTGTATAATAATTTCCCAAGAAGAACTAACTTACTTCTACATAATGCCCAGTAGTCCAGTCATTATAGCGAAAAAAATGACATATACATATAAGTGAACGGAGTAAGCTGATTTTTGGATATTAAGTAGGGGGCTTAGAAAAGCTTAACTTGAAATTGTCGACCAAGATTTCCTATGAGCTTTCTCCGTCATCTTGAAAAAAGGGGTAAATTTAGTTTTTTTTTTGTGATAACTCGGCTCTCCGTCATTTTTCACCTATCGTTGAACGTTGTTAAGATATCGGACGAGACAGTAAAAAATTAAGAGACTGTAACTTGTTTTTTGCTGTTTTCTTCTTTCTCGTGATACATGTCGAAAAAATGTCCGCTATCAAACTTGTAGCCCATGTTAATAGTTACCTAAAATGTCATCTTTTTTAAGACAAAAATTACGACTTTTAGCTCGCCACAATGTGAGGTGGTCAGAAAGTAAAAAATTAAGAGACCGGAGAGGAAATTATTAAAGTACCTACAATATAAATAAATAAAACAATAAAATTATGAATCACACGCATGAAATTTATTAGTAAATAATTGTTTTTGTGTTTTAGAAGATGGAAATGTATGGAGGTCCGTTTTTAATATCTATACTTTTCTTCGTTTCGACAGTCCTTGTTTACAGTCTTCCTGCTCACACAAACAAAGATGACTTTATACAAATGCTTCGCCGTTATTTTGTAAAAGTCGAAATCAAAGTTGAACAGGCTTTTGAGGATGCAGATAATCTTATCGTAACCACGGCAATTGAAGAAGCATCGACTTATGACTCTGTTGAAATCTTCGGCGAAGACATCGATCTTTTGGTTTTAATCAGTGGATTCGCACAGGACAAAACAAACGTATATACTTCCAGCAACCAGCGAATGGAAATATACCCGCAAAACTCTACTCTCCGACTAGTTTGAAGCATGATAAATCCGTTCGCGACAACATACTTTTCCTTCATGCTTTTGGGGGTTGCGATACCACATCTTTTTTTTTTTCAATATTGGCAAATCAGAATTCATCAACACTCTTGAAAAGCATCCGGAGCTACGGTCATTGGCGGAATTATCCAAACAAGAAAAAGTCGATTCGGAGATTCTAACTTCCACAGGAAACAATTCCTCATAGCCCTATATGGCGGCAATAAGCAAGTAAAATTTTCAAATGTTTTACGATTCCACCGCTTCGCTAAATCAGTGACTAAAAATAAATTGAACCACCTCTCACTACTCCCACCAACGGAAAACGCAGTATGCCAGCATATATTCCGTACGTATCTGCAGGTGCAAACATGGCTCGGGTTTTACAAAGATCCTCAGGAATGGGGTTGGCGACCAACAAATCATGAACTTAAACCAGTTCTCAGCCTGAGACAACTTACATCTAGATGTGCAAAACCTCACAAAAATGCGGTTCAACAAAAACGAGCTAATGGCCCTCTAATAGAAAGCTCTGCACATTCTCTCTCTCTCTCTTGTTGTATTATGCCACATAAATTCTTCGCGCTGATAGCTTTCTTTGGTTGAATAAAATGATAAAGAGCTTTCAAAAAGTGTTCCTGGTTTAGTTTTACACTTCTAGTTGTAAGTTGTCTCAGTCTCAGCACTGATGAACCCACGCCACCTGAGCTTTTAAAGCTCATATCGTACAAGTGCAGGGGAACATGTGAAGCTGCCTGTGGGTGCAGAAAAGCAGGGATTCCTTGTTCCATTATTTGCCTCAATTGCAGTGGGCAAACATGCAACAACGTCGCCAAAGTCGACATCCTACTTAACGAGGATGATTCGACCATTGAAGAATCATCTCATGTGGTTGAAGAATCTCCACAATTCGATCGTCGAAATGAGGAAGAGTATAGATATTAAAAACGGACCTCCATTCATTTCCATCTTCTACAACACAAAAACAATTATTTACTATTTCTCTTAATTTTTTACTTTCTCATCCGATATCCCAACAACGATCAACGCTAGGTGAAAAGTTCATACCACCTAAATTGTACAGTGTAAAAAAAGCAACAAAAAAGTATATAATCACAATTTTTGCATGATGACTGAGAGCCGAGCTATCGCAAGAAAACCAAATTTACCCCTTTTTTCAAGATGGTGGAGAAAGGTCATCGCAAATCTTGGTCGATAATTACAAGTTAAGAGCTTGGTATCCATTTTGTGGGTCACTTCAATCAAATGTTGAGCAGACTTCAAAAAGTATATAAATAAAAAACTCTGTTTCATTTTTGGTTAATGCATGGGATAAGGTTGATGGAATATTTGTATATGTTCTGAAGAGTGGGCACTTGAAGATGATTTGCCTTTTGGTCGAAAGTCGCGATAGAATTATTGCAGGGTATAAATTGCGAGTGATAATGCGACATCTTCTGGAACAAATTTCCCTGTTGAAACTCGATAGGTATGAGATATTGAAATTTGATTGTGAAATAAATTCTGATTGTTATGAGGAAGTATCGGATGATGAAAGCAACAATGCAGAAAATCTCTCGGAAAACTGCCATACCTAATCTTAAACACCTGCTATTAAAATTAAAAACCTTAATTTGTTCAATGGGCTGACGAAAAGAACGTATAAGGTTCACTATATTTCAACAAAAACTAAAAGAGTTAGTGGTAATGAAGTACAAAGCATTGAGCTATAGTAATTGTATTTGTATTGTATTTATTGGAGCTTGTCAATTAAACGTGGTAAACGTTGTCGGTCAGATGACCGCCTCTGTTCCCTACAAAAATTCGGAATCTTTAAAGAGTGGATTTTTGCCTAATATTTCTTAAGATTTCCGGGTTATTGTTATTGATTTCTTCACAATTATTTTCTTTGAGTTATTCAACTATTGGTGGTTTGTTAGCATGAATCTTTCTCTTCTAAAAACCGCAGTGAAATAATCGGGTGTTATTAAGTATGGCGATCTGGGTGACTAATCGCTGTCACCATACTATTTGATATCAAATGACCGGAAAACGTGATTTTCCCAAGTAGAATTATTTCACGCGCTGTATGAGACGCCCGTCACTCTGCTGGAACCACATAATTTCCTGTCATAATTCGTGAGACAAAATTTTGCAATATTTCACTAAATATTTGTGAATTTCCATCGGTACGTTAAAAAAAGGTAACCAATGACGCTTCCAACATAAACCACATTTTACCTGGATGTAATTGTCGCTGATAGATTCAATAATGAGATTCAGTACCCCAGTAAAGACTATTCTATTTCTTGACCATACCACTGAAAACGAAATAACCCTCGTCAAAAAGTAAACAGAATAACCGTGTCTGAAATTTCTGGTTGTTGTGAATTTGGAAAAAAAAAGTAAAAGTGGTGCTATATATGTGAAGAAACTTACAGTTAGCAACCAAACTTGAATACGTTACACAATGATAAATAATGTCATCTTCTACCTGAGTTTTGTGAGAAATCTTGAATGGCAGAAGTCAAACAAAGGTAAATTTGTTAAAAAGTCCTTACCAAGAGCCTCATAAAAAGCGGTGGCAATACTTAAAAGCACTGTTCTACAGTTATGCTTTGGCTGAAACCAGGATTGTCATTTTGATAAGACGATTATTACAGGGACCGTATCAGTTATGACTTTTTACGAAAAAAGCCTACTTTACTTGTTATTCCTGACCGATAATAACTTGAAGCTAAAAAAAAACTAAGCTGGAAAGGCTTATTATTTTTTCTGGTAAAAATAAAAAGCCAGGCTCGCTTTTTATATTTTTACCGGATAAAAGTATCAAGCTGTTTCCGCGCAGCTGTATATGTCCCCGCAATTATAAAAAATCGTAAATAGGAGATCGGATTAATTAAAACACTAAAATTATTTAGAAGGTATAATTGCACGCCGGCCGGTTAGAACAGAAGTGAGTTACACAGTAGCAAGTAAATTTCTCAGCCAAATCAGAAAATTGGTTAACTGTTACTCTTTTGTTACAAAATTGATTGTGCAAAGAACTGATGGAATGCAAGTTAGATAACAATTTACAAGTGTGTATAATGAGAATTACTAGTATGAATGTAATTTAGTAAGTATGTTTGTAAATTTTATTTATTTTGACTAGTTAATGTTGATTGCAGATCAATACTGCTTGCATGTATGTATGTATGTATAGCTTAGAGTTGCATTCTAACACAAGTCGTTGCGCTTGCTTTTCTTACTTCAAAACTATTACCGGCCAGGAATAACAGTAAATTAAGCTTTTTTCGTAAAAATTCATAACTAGTTCGGTCCCAGAAAATAGGAACCCAGCTTGGCTTTTTATACTTCCGGCTTCAAAAGCTGTTACTCAAGCTGGCTTTTTATTTTTGCCAGAAAAAATAATAAGCCTTTCCAGCTTAGTTTTTTTAGCTTTTTATACCCTAGATGAAATCTAAGGGGTATACTAAGTTTGTCATTCCGTTTGTAACACCTCGAAATAATGATGGTAGAGCAAAATGGATTGGACACCCATTCATAATATTAAAAGTTATTTTGATTTTTGCATGTCCGTCTGTCCGTCCGTCCGTCCGTCCGTCCGTCCGTGCGCACGATAACTCGAGAACGCGTATACTTAGAGAGCTGAAATTTTGTACATGGACTTTGAAAAAAAAAGTAAAATTAAGTTCGAAAATGAGACAAATCGGGCAACTCCTTCGTAGGGTTGCCATATAACAATTTCGTTTTCCGCTATATATTTGGACACTGCCTGAGAACACGTCGACGTAGAGAGCTGAAATTTCACACATAATGTTTTTACTACATTAGCAATTAAAATGTCTGAAATGGACTAAATCGGGCAACTCCTTCTTGGTGTTGCCATATAAAAATTTAGGTTTTTTACGTATACTTTGAAAACGATAAGTCCACGACATTTTTATTGTACTAAAAACCTCTGCAGAATATGAAATCCTGTAAAATTGATTATAATCATTTTTTCTGTGCGACAAACCGTTCTAGAAATATATGCGAAAAACAACTTCAAAATCAAACTTGAATAGATCGGTGACCATACGAAATTTAATACGGGCATTCATCTAGGGTATCATAAGAATTGGTCTTAGACCAATTCTAGCTTTTTTACTTGTTTTTAAAAAAAATGTTAAGTTTTCAAAAGTTTTACAGGAATCGAATTGGATTTCACGAGACATCTTTTGGTATATTCCACGAAATTCCACGATCATAATTTATCCCAGCTTTTTTTATTTAAAATTTTCAAAACACCAGTTATTTTCGGTTCTTGGTTATTATGATCCTTTCAGAAAATTCGGGGTTATCATCGACTTAGTTTATCACTTCGCTAATACACTCTGTGTTTATGGTCATTTGAATTTTGCGTGAGAACCACTTGTATTTAGTTAAAATGTTGTATGTAAAACAGTGCATGAAATAACAAATTGCTGCTGAGTACAATGACGAACAGAGATGTTTTGTTCTTGTCTAATACCGCCCCACACGTTTTGAATAAATTCGGCCGAACCTCCGATTTGAAGAGGGATATAATTTGATCTATCTGCAACAGCACCATATTGGCGAGAATTCTCGATCAAATGTTTAATTGCATTTTAATGCGGTACAAGATTCCGTCTCAACTTTTCGCGGAATCTTTTACGACACAACATTAGCGAACAGTGATTTGCTATCATCCCTTGCATAATACCTACGGTTATCGGAGAGACCTCTCTTTTTTCGTAATTGGCCCTCGTCTTTGGCAGGTGATGAGGAAACAAGCCGAACTTAGGAGATCATTTGATCATTTGTGATCGTCGTTGGATCGAAAACTTATTTTTTTTTTTTAATTTTGTCGTACATTTTGGTGAAGTTTATAGAGAATAGGTCATTGTACCCACGGTACTACGACGTTCAAAGTTAAAAAAAAATTGATAAAATTATTAGTTTGTTTGCTACTAAGTACACTTAAGTACAGATTCAAAATGTATGCTTTAATATATTTTTATTTTACTCTTTCAGGCAATGCTTCCTTATAAGAACCTCAATTGAGGTATTAAGCTTTGAGAGTGCGTTATCGTTGCTGGACTGAAATGCATAAATGCATTGAATCCATATTATAAAGGTAAGTGATATAATTATTTTGTTTAAGATCATTATATAACAATCAGACAAATTTCTATAAAGACCAAAAGTAGTAATCGTAGCAAGTAAAACCACTATGAAATAAATTTAATGCATTTCAGCTTTCGAATCCAATAAAAATTTCCCTTCTTCTTAACCCATCTTACCCCATTATTTATTGCGCTCGCAAGATTGTATGTAACTGCATCCCTTATATATAATCTAATTCTTTACTGGAACCCTACAAAGATCGCCCCTGTAAATTGAGATAAAGCACAGAAACGTCTACCGCCGCCCCCATTAAAGCCATATCTTATTATCTATTTATTTCTGAAATAGTTATCTCGCGTATACTTAAAATGATTCACATGTGTGTATAAATGTTCTCAATGTATAAGAAGCCGATTTGAAAAAGATATCCTCTAAGAAGTCTCCACTGCCTTTTGGCTTTGTTGCGAAGTTCTATTCTAGCCTAGTCGCACAGTGTTTTGGGAAACACTTGCCGGGAATGAAGTGTGGTCCGTGAACATTATTTTTTCGCCTTTTTAACGCAACTTGATGTTTTATTCGAAAATGGCGTTTGACTCCATGCAGGAGAGTGTGAGATAAATTTGTCTTTGGGTTCTTAAAAAATAAAACATGGTGTGATGTGTCTTAACTAGAGTTCATTTTTCATTTGGTGATCCATGTTTTTACTTAATTAAGTTAAAAAAAAACGCCATTGCTATTAATAACTGGTGATTGTGAATACGTCTTGTGAATTAATGAAATATGTAAATATTATGAAGTATAGTAAACGAGATTCGTGCAAGAAAATTAATATTAGAAAATTCAATTTTTATTTTGTAACTAGGACATTAACAAGCGCCAACGTTGATCTAAAATTCTGTTTTGATGATGAATGAATATTTTGATGCCGTCGGGCGGGTGTTGATCTCAAATATTATTAATCGACCGAAATTAAAATGAATATCCACGAGAGTAATAACATTTTTAAATATGCCGATCTGCTTCAAAATATGCATAGGTAACAATTATGCAAGATGTTTCGTAATAAATGAAAAATATTTTGGGGTGGTGGTATTACGGGTCGAGATGTATAAAAATATTTATTGGAGTTGCGGTGCAAAATGTATCGTTTGGTTGTTAGGGGGAGGGTGGGGGTGTTATAAATTTGGTACTTATTTTTTCTTTTACGCCCTGTAATACTTTTACTACACACTCAATAAAGTTAGTTTTAGCGCGAAATAATAGCGCTAACCGTCCAACAAATACTTAGCCAGCTCTCTTCTGCGTTGTACTAGGTATCTCGGATTAGCGGCCAGGTCCACCATGTCTCAAGAAGGAGTAAAAGGAAAAGAATACTGGATAATATAGGTGGGAGTCAACTAGCTCGGCAATAACAGTATATTGATAGTCAGAATTTAGGAGGATTTTTTAAAATTTATAATAATACATATTTATTTAGTACTTATAGGTATAATTAATATATACAAAAAATCTATCTTTGTGTCCTATGTTTTAATGTTGGGAATAGCAGATCTATTCAGTGACCAGGTTATGCCAATGGCAGAACTTTAACTGCTACTTGCCCAATGAGTTTACAGATAAATCAGAAGCCCCGAAAATTAATAAAAACAAGTAAAAAAGCTAGAATTGGTCTAAGACCAATTATAATGATACCCCAGATAAATGCCCAAATTGGACCAAAAATCACAAGCCAATTTGCAAAAGCCACAAGAACGAAAAAAAACGATATCACCGGGAAATTTCTATTGCTGAAGACCATCCAGCACTTGTTCAAAGATGCCCGCTCTGAACCATAACTTTAGCAAACCCCAAAAGGAAAACCGTTCTGGTCTGGGCTTCTCACATTTACAAACAAATCACCAAAATATGTCATGATGCCGACAATTAAGTGAATCTTTCTTCCACACCATCCATGTTACTGTTTTTGAGAATAATATTTTGTTTAATTCTCAAAGTCATTGAGAGAAATTCCAAGAAACGACTATACATTTTTTGTCAACAAATTGTGAAATATATTTTTTGTAAGCACAATTTGGAGAATATGATTTTTTTTATAACGACGTTTGCAAAGTTTACTTTTTGAGAATTGAGATTCAGTGCAGCAGGAGTTTGTTAAATATTTCTTGCCAACTGCGGCCTGTTTAAATTTATACCGAGTTCAATGAATTATTATTACAAACACTGTGCGTCTACCAGGGCTGTAAACAAATCATGATAAGCTCATCAATTATCTCTACATATGTACTCAGATAAACACGATGATGAAATTTGCCTTGTGCATATTACAATATTAGATGAGCACGTCGATGAGTATATAATAGAGCTGAAAATTGGATCCGGATTTGTTAATATCCGGATATCCGGATACTCTGATCTGCAAACTATCCGATTCCTGAAATCCGGATCCAGACTAAGCAAAAGAGGTTCAAAATTTCATTCAAATTGCATTGCTGAAATATAAATTTCCATTTTCCCACCGAATATCTCGGATCCGGATTATCCGGATACCCGATTTGAGGAATCGGATCCTAATTACTCCGGATAATCCGGATAATCCGGATAGCAAAGCAAATTATCCGAATACTTTCAGCTTTAGTATATGTGATGAATGTCAGGATGAGCTAATAAGCATATCTATGAGTATCACGATGAGCTTATAAACGAATTTATCAATGAGGAGGGTCGACGTAATGACTTCATAAATGAGAATCAGGATCGGTTTATTACTGAATTTACGATTGATTTGAAATATTTTTCCGAACTGAAACTCTGGTTTCACATCAATCTCATCTATTGTTCAGTTTATGTTTTCGAAGATAAATGCAACAATCTCGGGCATCTTCATGATTGTGCAGGATCCTGCGAAAGAGTTGGATCAGCTCCCCTGTAGCAGTAGTTGCAAGGAAGCTGAGGTGCAAGGATTTGGGCATAAAGTCTTGTTCAGTATATTGACCACAGTCTTCCCCCGGAAGGACAACGTAAAAAAAATTTAAATTAACTAAATAAAACATTTATTTAAAATATTCAATAAATCACAAAAATAAATTCAAGTTTTCCTAGTAGAATGCCATCACCTTGTCATTCCAAGGAAATTTTTTTTATTTATTTATGGTATTTGTAAATGGGGATTACTCTTTGAGTTCACCGAAGAAAAGTCCCTTCTGAATATCGTGGAGGTAGTAAGGGCTTTTGTGTGGCTCATGTAAGCGGTAATGAGTCTTTTCCTCAATTCTCAACCTATTGCATAGGAGCAGAGAATATATATGTATATATTTTTTATTGCCTATTCATGACGTGGGACGAAATTTCGTCTAACCTGGTAGTGCTTCTGTGTTATAAGCGATTTTTTTTTCATGTGAAACCGCTACAATGTCCTTATTATCCTCCACACAGTTCTTATACTATCAGAAGTATTCGCAATACCGTCAATTTGACGAACGGTGAGAGTTGAATTGGAAGCCTGTTTTAAGATCTTGTGTTTCTTCCTCTTGGCAGTTTCTATTTTTTTGGGTTTTCTCGTCGTTTTCAATATCTTTAAAAAATTTATTGATGGCGTAGTATTATAGTATAGTTGTGTTATAGTATCCTTCTTTTATCAACGCCCAAATATTTTCTTTCCATTTTTCATCTTATAAAATTCGAATAGTTTCACTAGCTAAAACGAAAAAACGTCTATACTTCACGAGAACACAATTAGCACAATTAAACCTTCAACGAACTCAAACAGTGTTGTCCTCATTTGCAAGAGCTTTTTCAGGAAAACATTTCTTTACAGTATCCTAGCTGAAATAATTACCTTGAATAGCTATTAATTAAGAAATTTGTGGAGAAAACAAAGTTATGATCCAATTAGTTAGCCGGCACTGTATATTTGGATGAAAATCTAACGAAATAAGGTTCAGTGATTTAAATTATGATTTTGATACATAAAAAAAGCTCGTGGAGAGTGAATTTAAAATTTTTGAAATAAAGTTTTATATTAGGAAATTTTTGGGATATATGTGTCTCGCGGGGACTGTTATTAGGTGATATATGTATATAAATAAAAATGAGCATAAAATACATATATTTTTCTTTTATATTATTCAGCCAAGCTCAAGGGATACCTTATGATCCAAAGCACAGAATGGCAGAAAGGACGAGAGTATGGTGGAGGTGCTGATGTATTCCGTGGACATATATTATTTGGAATTAAGTCAATTGAATGACAGTATACACGGTCCTAAGTCTGAATGAGCTGGATATAAAAAGGGAATCCATCTTTAGTTAGTTAGAATTATAGATGAATCTTAGCTTCCAAATCGTACCGATAAGATTCTGGCGGAATAATTTATTGCCCCCATGTGGAATCTACGATATTATGGTCTTGGTAAAGAAAATATTCAGAAAATATTATTTATGTACTTTCTATACATTCAGCATTTTTTGCTTCATTTAATTTCATTTAAAATATTTGATATACAAATTATGGCTGTCTACAAAGAAACCTAGCTTTGGTCTAGAAACGGCACCTACAACTAGCACCATCGACCGGTAACTAGTTGCATTTTAGAGATTTAAGTTAACACTATCTGCCTGTAAAATTTCCTTGGAATTGGTACATGACATGATCGTAATTCGTATTGTTGCGTAACGCGTAATAGCTGGCTGATATCAGTTGTCACGAAAACGCAATGGAGGAGCGCGTAAACATTAAGTTCTATGTTAAACTAAATAAAACGCTCAGCGAAACGTATAATTTGGTGAAACAAGTACTTGAAGATGATTGTCCATCCCATTCACAGGCTTATAACTGGTTTTGTATTCAAGAACGGTCGAGAATTAATTGCTTTTGATTTTAAAAGTGGTAATCCAAATACATCAACTACGGACGATAGCATTCCCAAAGTGTGCAAAAAACTGACCAAGGAGGGACCCGAATGTGATTTGTAGAATATTGGCAGGGGAGCTAGCAGTGCCCCAGGACTCCGACTCAAACGACATCATCAAGACGGCTAGTCGCAATCCAAATTTCGTCAAAAACACTGTTACTTGTGCTGAGACGTGTTGTTAGCAGTATTGATGCGTTGACGAAATGCCATATTTCCTTGTGAATGTTGCCAAGCCAAGCCCATAGAAAAAAAAAATGTTTTTAGATGTCGCTCGATAAGGCAATGCTTATGTATCTATTTTTACGACTACAAGGACATCGTCAACAAAAAATTCACCTCAAATGGCCAGAATGTCGCCGAACAATACTATTTGAGCATTTTACGGAAATTGGTTGACAATGCTCCCTCACAAAGGTGCACTGCCGATCGTCAATTTTATGGTCCAAAAAAGCATTGTAATTTTTGTCATTCGCCGTATTCGCTCGATCTGGCTCACTGTCCCCAAACTTAAAATTCCAACGAAAGGCAGTTATTACCAGGACATTCCACTCATTGAAGCCACGGCACCCGCAGTACTCAAGGCATTCCCAAAGCAAGAGCTGCAAAAATCTTTCGAAATGCTTATCACCCGTCCTGAGCGTTGTATTGTATTGCTGAAGAAGGTGCTTACTTCGAATGAATAGAAAAGTATTATCCAAATAATTCTGGCACCTTTTTCTTCTAGAGCAAAAGTTCGGGTTTCTTGCAGACAGCCTATGTATGAAATGTAATTTATACTCCTGTGATCAAATTGTGAAACTCCCACGTAATAAGGAGCTTCGTTGCACAAAATATATTCGTGCTTGCACTAAATTTTCCGCAAATGATGTTGTCAAGACCAAAATTAAGTATAGTCATAATTTTAAACTTTCCATTGTACAAAATTTATTATGAGAAACTTCATATTATTATTGTCTCATTGTTAAAAAAGTATTAAGACCGAAAGAAGTTAATATCATAAAAAAGAAAGCAAAAAATTTTTTATAAGACAATACAAAGCACGCGCAATTATTTTTAGGCTATTCGAATGATCTCATTCATATTGTATATAAGTACATATTATGTATATATGTACATATGTATATGCGAAATGCGTATGCGCTCTCTGAAGAGTTATATCTGACTTGCATTCCACAGCGATGGATGGCTGTGAGATATTCAAGCTTAATTGTTTCATCCTGTTGTTTTTATATTTTTCGTTCCATAAAAATTTTTGTCACTTAATTTCGAGGTCATAAAAACCACATCCCCCAGACCCCTGAAGATATTAAAGTGTTGAAATCTTTGGCGGCGTTTTTACGACAAAAAAGAGAAATTTTTCTTAGGGTGCTTTTATGATTTTTAAGGTGACAAATATGTGGCTCTGAACTATTAATTAAGACAAGACTGTGGCTAGATAAGTGAAAATTATTGTGGGAGAAGATTATAATTATTCCCATGGTTGGCTATATGAAGTTAATTAGTGTTTGAAACTATGAGTAAATTGTATTCTCATTTTTGTCGTCGTTGATGTTGTTTTAGTGACATATATGCCTATTCAAATAAAACACAGTCGTTTTAAGAGAATAGCTTTTAGTCCACAAAAAATATTTATCTTTTTGGTTTTGTTTGTTCACCTTAATTTATGATTGCCTGCTATTATAATGAATGTTAAGAATTTTTATTGTTAGTTATTTTGTGCTTCATATACAAAAGACTTTATAGTTTTGACTTATTCATTCTCTGTGGCTGTTAGGGATTATTACTCTGCAACAAAAAGATGGAGTCATGTTCAATGAATCAAAATATGGATTTTAATTCGAGGGAGAGTGATTTTCCTTGATGATATGAATTTTTCGATTATCAGAATTTAATTCACTATTTTGGCTTCAAAGTTAACTAGAATTTTTTTTCTACAAAAAGGATTAAATCTCAAATAAGAACTGTCCTAGAAAGTAGCGCACAAAACTTTACTATATCAATACGCATGTGTAAAAATTTTAATTTTGTGTTTTTGTTTATTATATTATTAGTAATATTGAAAAAAAAAAATTTAAAAAGAGTTCTATCCGAGAGAACAATCCAACTTATTTTATAATTGGAGCTATCAGCTTTTGCACAGTAGATTCACTCACTTTCTTATACCTAATTTCCATAAACTAGAAAAATGTTGCAAGGTTGTAGCACTTTTGCCTTGTTTTCTCAATATATTTTTAACCGAAGCCCATGTAGCGCTCAATAGGCCGAAGTTGGTGGGAAGTTGGAGGGATTTATTGCCTTTTCTACAAAATTCATTTATTCTCTCGGTATCAGCTCAAATTTTTTCCAGCATAGTGACAAGTTGCTAAGTTCGGCAAAAAATACCTGTAGTGTAGACTTCTTATATGATCTTACAAAACGGTAATAATCCTTTTTCATGCACTGGTTTATGTATACGTCAGTGTTATTAGAGCCCTCCACGAAAAGGGGCCGACTGGCATTGACCACACTGGCAAATGAACTTTGCGGCCAAATTTTTCTATAAAAAATGATTTGTCAGCATCAGAAACATTGTCTTTATCTCTTGCATTATAAAATTGATATCCAGCAAGAGTACTAAAATCATATTTAATTTAAAGTATGATTCATCGTCCATTACAATACAGCTTTCGCTTAACTAATACAATTTACCATACCTACAACTTTCTGGAACGTGTAATGGCAGAGTTTTTTTTATCTTTTGCACATTTCTGTTTTTTATCGGTTTTGATGTTATTTATTTTTTTAATTTGTTAGACATTTAATTTAGAAGTGTTAATTTTTTTTTGCAATATCACGCACTGACACTTATGTTTCTCTCAATAAACTTCACTATCTTTTTTCTAAAATCTTTTCACTTGCACCTTTCGGCCTACCACTTTTTTTTCTGCTATTGTCTGACTATAACGAAATCAATCTAATGTGCTTTTTACAACCCATCGGTTGCGTTTAGCCTTTTAGCAATCCTTCAATACGATTGTTGTTTATTTTCTTGCCAAATGCATAAAATTTCGTTTCGTCCGTATTGGGGCTTAAGATTTCTAGTACTTCTTCCACTTTACACCCTGTAACTTTCTTGATATACACCCTATCAAGATGGGATTCATTTCAGATAATAGCAAACCGTCTCAGCTTTCTAATGTGAATGCGCAATCACTGTCACTTTCCGTTGGAATTTGTAGGACGTCAAAGCAGCAAAATTTGAAAAAATCCTACTTTTTTCAAATTTTAACGATTTTCCTGGCAAAATGCATGATAACTATACAATTTTTTTACAAGTTTTGGAAACCCCGGAGTGTTATCCTTAATTTGACTATGCACATGTAGCTGCCTAAATGCAACCATTTTTTAGATATTCCTGTTTCTCTGATTAATAATTTCATTAATTTTGCTAATTTTGCGTGGAATTGCATAATAGTAGGCGCGATTACCATCGTCAGTTGCAATGAGTAGTGTAAGGCGGGCAGGCAAGGACGAATATATGTTAGCAAGCAAATGCCAGTGTAGGGCACATGCAAGGATTAATAGCCCAAACTTACATATGTCAAAAGGCCCAGGAATGGTGTTTCGAAGACAGGAAAAGTCTATTAAAAGAGGACTTACAAAGGCTGCGACCATGTTCGCAAGCACATATGTAAGAACAAGTGTAGGGGACAGACAAACGATTCTATCATTTCATGAACCACCAAGGCCCAAAAAGGGGGATGGGATTGATTTTTGTTTTTCATTTACACGCATAAAGGAGCGTGTACCGAACAGAGTAGAGTGGAGTGACCGAATTGCATGGTCTCTCCTTTTTTTCATGTTTGCATTTTAATATAAGTATTTACTTCATGCTTCTTACTAGAATAGATTTCAGAGAATGGCGTTAGATTTTAACAATTCCTAATCTCTCGTCCGTTGTTGGAATATTTCGAAAGCTTTCAATATTTGTTTCTAACAGATGTCGTACTGATATTTGCAAATGTGCGTGGTGAATCTTATATAAAAATTCACACATGTGAAAATGATTGAAACCACCCAGTATTATAATTCTTATGAAAACCCCTCATACTCTTTAGCTTTTCCTCTTCAAATTTTGAAATGGGTGTCACACCGGGAACGGCGCAGTATTTTTCAATTGTCGCTGCGCAATTTCTCTTGCAAGATTTCTTTTTCATTCGAAATAAGTCCGCACAATTCGTTAAATGGGTCTTTTGGCATTCTAAAGTATTCGTAATCGAACCTAATCTTTTTTCTCTGTTTTTCTTTAACCAGAGCTACTAATAACAGAACTTCTGTCATCGGAACTACACAGTAAAAAATTTAGGGATTTTAGTGAATATTCCCTACATTTTAGGGAAAAATACCCAAGATTTGTGGCAACAATTGTGCACATTTTTTACAGTGCAGAGTACATTTGGATAAAATCCGCCGCTCCCGGTGTGAACACTCTATTTTGCCGCGTGCCACCGCACCGCTCCAGGTGTGACCAGGGCTTTAACGTCATGAAGTGTTTAGTGTACTTAGTTCTAAGATGACTACATAAAAAAAATTTAAAAAATTCAATTTGTAATCTCCACTTCACTGGTGATGATGAGCTATCTAGTTCATTTGTATTAAGTGCATTGTTATGGTAATATGATATTAGTGTGCTCAATTTCAATTGCCTAAGAAGGTAGCAGCTGACAACGAGAGAGCGCTACAATAAAGTTAGTCACTTATGTACATTAACGATATTT
This sequence comes from Dioctria linearis, assembly GCA_963930735.1. Lineage (NCBI taxonomy): Eukaryota > Metazoa > Arthropoda > Insecta > Diptera > Asilidae > Dioctria > Dioctria linearis. Next base: position 296,172,737 of record OZ005741.1, read on the forward strand.
AAGAAAGTATCAAATTGATTCAAATATGTATGTTGAAATGCATTTTCAGTTCACATTTCATACAGTGAAAAAAAATCGTCACATTCATTATAACCGACGACATACTAAATTTATGTGTCATTTGCTACAGTGATGATTCAGAGCCATGTTATACATACATTATGATAAAATTTATTCATACATACTTATTCTTTAAAGACCCAGATAACATTCCGTGTTATCAGCTTCACTTATCTTGATGCAGTTGTGAGAGAATTTCCTGCGAGAATTTATTTGTATATGTGTACTAGAAACCTTCATTGTCAGTTATCAGCCACGGTCGAGAAAAATTCAAGAATGTAATTTTTTTTAATAAACATAATATTTCTTGGTTAAAAATGTTTTTAGGCAAAGTAATATTATCAGCAGTTCTCTCCACTTTTGTCTTTTTTATCGCCCTTCTTCATTTGCTGATTATTGTTTCTTATACACTTCAGTTCCTTTTTGTGAGCAACAGGTAAAACAAATACAAATTCAGTTACCAGCAAGTTTTTTTTTTTTAAATTATTTATGAGGTGTTTTGCAGTAGATAGCCAATCGGACACTGGGTAATAGGTTTTGATGAGAAAAAAACAAAAATATATTTTTGTTTAAGAATCTACCACCCCGCAGGAATTTCCAGGGGTTTTATTTCGAAACACCATGTATTTTTAAACACATACTGCTAAGGATACCCATATAGATTTATCATTTAATGTGGAATTTTTAGCTCCTTCCAACCATTTTAGAACAATTTCCATATACTTTTCATTCTGAATTTACGGGACTTTTAATAATTACAGATATCGGAATTTTAACAACTAGCTTTTTTTTAATGTAATCATGATTTAAAAAAAACACACATACGTTATAAACAGAACAGTATGCAATCAATTGAAACCCTCTGTGTATACTGTTCTTGTAAGGGAGCTGATACGAAGGAAAAAAATTGAATAATAAAAATAATAATAAATAAGTAAAAAAGCTAGAATTTATGGTATGGTCACCTATATAGGTATGTGTCCAAGTTTGATTTTTGAAATGGTTTTCGCATATATTTCTAAAACAGTTTGTCGGACAGTAAAAATGGTTGTAACCAATTTCATATGGTCTTATATTCTGACGAACTTTTCAGTACAATAAAAATTTCAATTTTTATATGGCAGCACCAAGAAAGGGCTGCCCGGCTTAGTTCATTTTTGAAATTGTATTTACTATTTCTATGATAATGATCAAATATATAATGAAAAACAAAGTTTTTGTATGGCAACCCCACGAAGGAGTTACCCAATTTATCCCATTTTTTTTAAAAAAAGGCTGTGTGCAAAATTTCAGCTCTTTAAGTGAACGTTGTCTTGAGTTATCGTGAGGACGGACGGACGGACATGCAAATATAGAAATAACTTTTAATTTTATGCGTGGGTGTACAATCCATTTTGCTCTACCATCATTATGATTTCATCATCTAGACCCTAGGGTATAAAAAAAAGCTATATTATATTCGTCGAAGAATTGCAACACTAAAGTATGTCTGAAACATAACACATAACGAAGTTAGATATAGTGTAAATTTATTAACCAATTATGTTTACTAAAAAATTCTGAAGAAAATAGAAATGCTATACCCAAATGGACTTTCACTAATTTCAAAATAAACGGCTCATATATTGATGTTTTAAAACAATTTATACTAAAAATATATACATATATACCTATAATTCACAGCTACAACAAAGTAAGATTTTTAATTTTTTCAACTTGCCGCCTTCCGAGATTTGCGATTGCAGCAATGATGTAGGCTCGGCTTGTCGAAAATCAGGCATGATGTTGATTTGATTATGACTCCCCGATTCAATTGCCCACAAACAGGTAAAACCAAACAATACAATTCGCCTAATTTGCTCGTATGTTTGTGAGAGGTTAAAGTTATTTTAAGATCATTCAGCCAATTTAGGGCATTACGCACTTCGTAGTAACCTCCCGACCTCTTTTTATAATATACATAAAGGACTTATAGTATATTTCACTATTCACAGTTTTGCATAAGGTTCGAAAACAATTCCAGCATTTGAGATATTTAGTATGAGATTTCTAATTTTAGTACGCCAAGGATATTGCGAGTTCGGCGTAACAGAGGGTCTATATTGGGTTCATTGCTATTAAGCCTATTCATCAATGATCTACCTCAAGTAGTATGTATCAATATATTTGAGCAGACCGATTGCACTTATTGAAGACTGCTTTGCACGCATAAACGATGATTTAGACAGACTTGTGGGCTAAGAGTGATTGGTTGATACTGAGTCGAAGTAAGTCTCAGTGTATTGCTTTTTACAACAACACCTTTGATAGAAATAGTATTCCACCTGTCGTTTTGAATGGTAAAGTTACAAATCTTGGAGTTATTTTAAGCCAAGACAAGAAGTGCTGTGACAATGTTAATGCATTGATTAGAAAAGTCTATATCGGCCTTCGGAGACTTTGGCTCTATGCAGGTATCTTAATATCTACTACTCGTCTTAAGCTTGTAAAGATACTACTCATGCCATGCAATAATTTACATACTGTAGTACTGGATTCCTTTTGTGCCCGCAGAGTGGAGGTTGCCTTTAATGATTGCGTTCGCTTTATATTTGGAACTCGGAGGTGTGATCATCTCTTCCCTTTTTGGACAATATTGCTTCGTTGTCCTCTGACTTCCAACACTGTGATCGCGTTCAAGAGGCTTATTAGTTTAGAAATAATATAAGTATACTTGATGATAATAGCTCCGTTTTATTCAATTATTTAATCTTCCTATCAGCTGAAATTAATGCATTATAACAACCATTCTGTACGTATTGATAATTTGTTATTTTTTATTTTTCTGTTCTGAATTTGAATTGTTTAAAATCTTCTTTTTCTCTAGAATAATGTATTTAGCTCCGTACTATCTATTGTTCTATTAAAAAGATGTTTAACCTTGTGTACTATTTGAATAATTTTTTTATGTTTATGTTTAAGGATACGTCGTCTTTCCGTTTGACTGGAATACGCGTAGATTTTCGCTGGACACTTATTTTGTTGTGTTGGTGGTGTTGTATTTGAGCTGCACTTTCAGAGTAAATTGCTTTACTCTGTAGTATGTATATGCATATCAGGTTTATCTATAATTCACGTGACAAATTAACTATATTTATCACCACTTATACATTTTTATACCTTAGATGAAATCTATAGGGTATACTAAGTTTGCCATTCCGTTTGTAACGCACAGAAATAATGATGGTAGAGCAAAATGGATTGGACACCCACGCATAATATTAAAAGTTATGTCCGTCCGTCCGTCTGTGCGCACGGTAACTCGAGAACGCGTTTACTTAGAAAGCTGAAATTTTGTACACGGACTTTAAAAAAAAAAGTAAAATTAAGTTCGAAAATGAGACAAATCGGGCAACTCCTTCGTGGGGTTGCCATAAAAAAAATTCGTTTTCCACGATATATTTGGACACTACCTGAGAACACGTCGACATAGAAAGTTGAAATTTGGTACATTGTGTTTTCATACTAATAGGAAATAAAATTTCAAAAACGAACTAAATCGGGCAACCCCTTCTTGGTGTTGCGATATAAAAATTTTGGTTTTTTTACATATACTTTGAAAACGATCAGTCCTAGACATTTTTATTGTACTAAAAACTTCTTCAGAATAAGAAATCCTATAAAATTGGTTATAATCATTTTTTCTGTCCGACGAGCCGTTCTAGAAATATGTATATGCGAGAAACCAATGCAAAAAATCGAAATTGCTCAAATGGGTGACCATACGAAATTTCATACGTGCATTCATCTAGGGTATCATAAGAATTGGTCTTAGGCCAATTCTAGCTTTTTCACTTGTTACTAACTACAATAACTTTGTTCGACAAGCCCAAAAATGCAAGAACCTCAACTGCCCAGATTTCATAACTTGGAGTTGCTGAGCCCGATTCTGATCTCAGTTTTTTTTTATATGTCACAACTTTTTGTTTATATCATATCTACTAGGCCATCCCATACGAGTATTCTTGATGCAGTATGCATATCGGTTTAACCAGAGAGTAGGCGCCTCCAGACGGAGATTCTTGCTGCAGGTTTTCATTCATTTAGGAATAGGGGACCCCTCTAAATAAGGAATATTTTGTTACGGTTGTATTAGTGTGGCACAACAAATGAATACTATTAACGACTGTGAACAGGTACAGGGTGACCTTCACAAATTTTATGATTGGTGCAAAAAATAATGATTTGGTACTCAATATATTATTATATATACATATATATATTATATTATGAGTTCTCGGATTCCTCCATTCGCCGTGTGGGTTCTGTTTGTGACTTGGGTGTCAAAAATGATCACAGATTGAATTTTGTATCCCATATAAACTATATGGTATCAAAGAGTAGTTCTATGTTGGGTTTTATAAAACGTTGATCCCGAAAGCTTTCGAATCCTACCATAACATTGCGTTTGTACACTTGCTTTGTGAAACCATTTCTTGAATACGCTAGGCAGGTCTGGTCTCCATTCTACGTTACACACACAGACCATATTGAGTCTGTTCAGCGAAACTTCCTACGATTTGCTCTCAAGCATCTACCCTGCAATAATTCATTAATTCTTCCACCCTATGACGATCGCTTGAAGCTTTTAAATATGAACTCGCTTGAGAAACGTCGAATTGTTGCCGATGTAACTTTTGTGCATCAACTCTTAACAGCACATATTGATTCTCCGTTGTTACTGGACAAAATTTCTTTTCGTGACAGTAGATACAATTTGGGAAGGTTACCTCTGTTGCATGTTAACTCCTCGAAGTCTAACTTTAGCATGCACGAAAATATTAATCGCATGTTCATTACTGTTAATAATACGAGTGAGCATTTTGTTGTTGACGTTTATAAGCATGTTTTAAAAAATTAAAGGTCTATATAATATTTAAGTTTTTGTTCTATTTAATTTTCTTTTAAGTTTTTGTTTTTTTTTTTCTATCTCGCATTGCATGTATTATCATCAGGTGTTTGGTTTATGCTTAGTTTAACATACTAATACTAACACCGGCTAAGTGATGAAAAGCATGTATTGTTGACCGTGTCACTACTGCGAGCTTGTGTTAAGCTGGTTCTGATAGTCAAAAATAGCCAAAATAGTTAAAAAATAGTATAGCGAGTTCGGACTTCTTGTTGTCTTGAGTTTTAAATTCGATAACTTGAGACCGCTTTTACATAGGGAGCTTAAATTCTGCCCACGGCCTTTTTAAAAAAAATTGTAGATATAAGTTCGAGGGTTCGGGTTGCCATACAAAAATTTCGTTTTTCTCTATTTATTTGGACACTGTCTGAGATAGAGAGCTGAAATTTCGTACATGGCGTTTTCATAAAACTGGTACATAAATAAAATTTGAAAAATGAAAAAAAACTGGCAATCCCTTCTTGGTGTTGCCATATGGAACTTTTGGTTTTCACTTTATTTAACTTTTATTTTCATCTAGGGTATAATATTATTGGTCTTAGATCAATTATAACTGTTTCGTTCGTTGTTCCTAAATATTATTATTTTTCACTTTCGTTACCTCTTTGTAGCACAATGGTATTCTGCTTCTGGGTCGTCTCGAAATATGTTCCAGCAGTAATCTGCCAACATACTCTTACAATTATTTTGATGTCTTGATTAAATCGCTCGCCATGCTCGTCATTCACAGTTCCCAAGTTTTCCGGGAAAAATTCCAGCTGATCGTGCAAAAAATGAATCTTCAGGAACATTTTTTCTCACAGGGCTTTAAATGCGTTATTCAATTTGTTTTTTAATCCCATTTACATAAGAAACATGGATGATTAGTATGACCTAATTGATATCTGCGAAATAAGCAGATCATTTTTAAATCACTAGAAATTTGCCACTCATGCTGAGATTATTGCAGGCATTCCACTTCGATACTATGGGAATGGAAAGCCTTATATTGCCCTTGTAAAAAAGTACTGCCTTCAAACTTGTTTTGGATGAATCTAGAACAATCGGCACTCCTTAAGTATGTATTCAATGTCAATAGCTGTCATTTTATCTTTTTTATTGACGAAGTAAGTAAATTTATTGTCCTTTTCAGTGAATTATGATTTTAAATCTGTATGTCTGGTTCTTTATTATGTGATATTTACTTCTGGCTCTAGAAGATTGCATGATCATAAGCAAGAACCTAGCATCTCCGCTTTTGAAATTGGAAGTTTCAGATTGCGAATTAATCGCAATCAGCGACCTAAAATTATACAGATAATTTCATTCTTGCATTCATTTCTTAAATTTTGTTGAACAGTGTAATTTATTCTTTGTTTTCATTAATTTGTTTAGCGTTCTTTTGTCTTCGGCATGTTGAAAGACAATTCTGAATGAAGGTATATAGTGGTTATAAAAAAAAATGCATTGTCGTGAATAAATTTAGATAATTGTGAACATTCACTGGAATATTATTATTGCTAATAGAATTTCGCTTTGTTTTTTAATTAGATTATCAGTGTTGTCAGATTTTAGTTGTATAAAAAGTAGCATTATGAACATTTGGAGAAAAAAATAGTTTTTCTAGCTTATCAGTTAATCTTAAGACTAATTCATTACAAACCCATTGGTTGCAAGAAATTTTTCTATTTTCTTTTTATAAAAAAAAAAAAAAAAAAAAAAAAATAAAAAAATAGAAAAATCATTCGAAAAAAAAAATTTTAGCAGAATAATGGATCGGTATCTTTCTTCTAAACAATTATAGTGTAATCTTCGTCGGAACAGGTATACGGCAATGCTGAACAGCTTTGCAGTATTGCTCCAAATACCTTAAGTAAAATTTCATAGCCTGGGTAACTACGATTATTCGTAAATAGTTTATCATGGCGATTTCAGATTTCATTGTGTTTCAGCTGTTGAACTTCTCAGGGTTTAACTCGCCGATTAAGTCTGACATTGTTGTTCAAAATAATAGTATTCCTCTGAAATTTTTTAAAGAGATAGCTTCAAATAATTCTACATAGCATAGACATTTATTTTTAACTTTTTCTGTGTATATTATCAAACTCAGTATGTTTAGAAAAATTCTGTTATCATTAGCCAAAAATTAACTTCCTTTTCTATCTGATGTCTTTATTCCGACTAGTCTCGTGTATTTATTTATTTATACAAGGCTCTGAAAAGACTTGTATAAGTGTCTAAATAAAACATGATCAATCAGCATAAATAGCTCTTCAAATTCCTTTTATAACACTTTTTCGATTTCAATCTGGTTTAATTTTTCTAATGAATTATGTTATTAACATTTTTATTACTTACTAACTCAAGTTTTACAAAATTCAGATAAGCTTTCATCCAACGTGTTGTTTGTAATCAATTTAATTCACACAAACTCATCACAAGTAACACAGACCAAGACCAGTATAAATCTGCCACAGGCATTAGCAAAACATTTTGTAAATATTTATCTTAGCAAAATGCTATTTTGGTTCCTTAAAGGTAAAGTTGATTACATTTTCCTGTTTAGTGAGTACAGAGTTATTCAATGCGTCGTCAGATGCTTTCTTTCCGGGTAAATTCAAAGTTTCAAACGGACGCGGAAAATTTCGCAACGAGTAGTTTTCCAATAATAATTGCTTGATCTAACACATCATTTCTCTTGAAGGCGCAAGCCGTGGATATATGATTTTTTTTTGCTAATACCTAACACTACATACCTGAATATATGTCATTCCTTTTTGTCCACATCACTGGACTGGCTTCTTCTTTGCCACTTATATGTATGTAGTAAATAATCACTCCGTGTTTTATTTTTGCTGCACTAAGCACAGTACCTCTGCAGAATGTCTGACTCGCGAGGAAATTTCATACGAATTTGAATTGAGTCACGTTTCGTAAGTCTGATAAGAAGGCTCAGCAAACGAGAGTCAAATAGACAGAGGCTATTTTCAATTACCATCAATTGGCACTAATTCAAAGTACGGCAGTGTGTGTTTGTGAAATGTTCATTTAATAAAATGTTTTATTTGACCGATCGCGCGCCAGAAGGAGCAAAAGCTTGTGGAGTTCTTTCTACATATATGTAGACTAGGCTGATTTATTCATATATACATTGAGGGATATGTTATGTGAGTGATTTTATTGAGGCCCCGGCGAACACATATCTTTGTATATTTAACTTCATGTACGCAGCATCCTCATGCTCGCGAGATCTAAACGAGATCATACACATAGTCAAAATCTTGCAGTGAATTAAACATGTCGTACTAGTTCCGTTTAGTGACTTGAATATTCATTATGAGAATTTCTGGATTTTATTGTGGAGGTTTTTGTTTCGGAGACATACTGAAAATATGTAAATGAGGAGTTATAAAAAATTTGTGCATTTCTAGTGTCCACATCTTAATAAAAAGTTTTACTACTTGAGGGTGGAATTTTCTTCTTGAAAAGAGTGCCTTCGTAATGAATAATATATTCTATTTTTAGTTTAATTTTTCCTTTGCGTGGGCTTAGTTTTATATAAGTGTTTAAAGTATTTTAAAAATCAATGTTACTTTGTCGTTGATGTAAAAGTGTTATGTGAGGTATCGATTTAAAACTTGTCTAGAAATATATATATATAAAAAAAGGGGGTTGAAGGTGATGTAGTTGAGTGCAAGATTTTGGCAGGCGCCAAAATTTTTTACCCCCTCTGTGTACTTTATATTCAATGATATTCGTACTCTGAACTTAGGTTTCGATCTTAATGATTTTATTTTTAGTTAGTCATCCCAACGATTTGTTTATTACTATGTTTTAGATGTAAAACAAAATAATTATCTAACAGTAGTTTTTTGTGTACCTACTATATGAATAGTAATAAAATAAAATAAAATAGTTATTAAATGAAATATTATGCTAAAATGAATCTTTAAGAAATAGTGGAAGTGAAAGAAAAACTTAAAATAAGTTTTTGTGCCGGTTTAATTAAACTAAACTAAAATAACAGTTTTTTTTTTATAATAATTATAATAATTTAAATTATATAGTGATTGTGTTTATGCACATAAATAACAAACATATGGTTCTATATATAATCTAATGTTGTTACTATTACTCGTTTGTCTAATGAAAATTGTGGATATGTCAGCTATAAATCGACCCCGTCGTTGTTGCGGTGGATCGAAAGAAAATCGCGTACAAAATTGCCAACAACTAACAACTCAAGAATATCAACAGTTAAAATTTCTTCAACAACAACAGCAACTACTAATGTTGCAACGTCAATTGCAGCGTCAACATTTAGATGAATTGAAAAAGTTACAAGGTCAAAATCCGGATCATATTCAATTATTAAATCAGAAGAAAAATGGATATAAAATTGGTGAAAAAGGTATTCTTTTTTTGTTAATGTTATTGGATTATTGTCACTAATAAGAGCATTTCTGGCTAACAAATGTAAAAAATTAGAAATTTATATTTATGATTCAGTTGAATATTAATAATTCAGCATATTCACAGTGTCAGAAGGGGGGGGGGGGATGTTGGGTAAAGGAATAAAGAAAAAAAAATTCAGAGGAGGCGTAACTCGACAGTAAGACTAGGCCGATCAAACAAAAGTAGTATTAGCTGCGTTTTTTCATATTGATCCGGTTCATTGGAAATTTCAAGTTGATTTGGTTCTAAAAAATGTCTGTAGGTAGCTATGATTTTACATATGAGGGAAATTATCAAATTGCCATGATTTCAATCTTCACAAAACGTCAAAATAGAACTTGAGTAAAATTTGGTTCAAATTTTGAAGTTTTTACCCAACAAAAGCATAGCAATGTGATGATTTGTTATGAATTTAGAAAACCATAACCGTTTTGACACCGACGTCAATCGATAATCTCCTTTGATCCGGATCAGATCACGGAGATAAAAAAAAACGCAGCTAATATGTCGTATTTTGTTGCTAACCGAATCTTTTCTGTACATTTTTAATTAAATTATTATTGTCAAAGCTGATCTCGCCCAGAATCGAATCTAGAATTTTTTGTGCAACTGCGTCTTTAACAGCTCAGCTACATATTTGAAAATTTCAAGACGTCAGTGTAGACTAAAAATTAAAAAAAAAAAACTGAACAATATCAAATAATAAAGAATAATAATACAAAATGCGAATTTAAAATAATTTAAAATTAAGAGGTAATGCTGTTGTTACAATAAATCTCCAGCCTTGTTTGAACCTTCAGCGAAACGGATAATCTCATATAAATTCGATCAAATAAAATCTGCTGCGAAAGTATTTCTGTTTATTTCAATTACATTTCAATTTCATTTCAAATGAAAAACGCAATTTTCAGAATTGGTCTAAAGATGGTTCTACTAAGACTCAAGTTTTTGCATTTCGCCTAAAAATATGTAGATAACTAAGAATTCACATCAGAACATAAAATTGCATTCTTACAAGAAGAAATGTGTATCAAATGCATAGATGAAGCATTGAAAGTTTAATAAAAAATCATTTCACTTGTTCCGTAATTAATTAAGAGAACACAGTTAGCACGGATGGAATTGTGATAAACAGAGACGTCGTTTGGAACTTTATAATAAGCCAAAGAGAAATAAACAATAATTTTTGGCTTTTTAGCTTTGAGTAGAATTTAAATTTTTTCAAAAGTTACGAATATGTCGATGTAAACAGAGGGTTCTTATTAACTTCTTATTATTGGAAAAAATTGCTAAAAGGTGATCAAAAATAATTAAAATCTTAGGCCACGACAAGGCCAATTATTCACCCTCAAGATCCATGAGCAATGTTCATAGGTCCCAACCAGACGCTCTTATAAACAATGAAATTGGCTTGGAACTCCCTCCCTACCGGCTTCATGCAATCCATCCAGGAGGAGTGAGCCAAGAAATCTAATAACGTTTTCCGGAGAGCACCGGACAGTGACAAAGAAATTGAGTCACAGTTTCGGATTCCTCTCCGCATCCTCTACATATAGGATTATCAACAAGTCCTAACCTATGTAGGTGACCCCTGAGAGAACAGGGTTCAGTAAGAATGGACACCAGAATTCTCAGGGTAGGCTTGTTCAGTCCTAGCAGCTTTTTTTTAAACATGGGTTAGGCTTACCCCACAGGTCGCAATTCTAGAGACCAGGTGTCCCGGTGCGATCCCAATTGTGGAGGATAGTTCCTTCGAGACCGCACCAAGACGCGCAATCTTGTTCGCTTTTTCGTTTACACCAACATCACTGTGATCAGGCGTCCAAAGAACGAGTACCTAGTTACACTGAGAGAGGGAATTCAGAATGGTTTTACACTCTAGTACTAAGTTGGAGGTGGTGAAGGGTTTTGACAAGGCCTTGGCTGTCCGAGCGGATGCAAATCTCCTTATTCTCAGTGTCTGAGCCAAGGAGGTTCCTAGGACAAAAGCGGCATATTTTTTAATCGAATAACACAACGGGCATATTTTCATAATGAATGCAGTAGTAGATTTCCAAGGAAAATGATTCCGAATAATTTACAAAACCTTCATTAATCGAAATAGCTTGGTCAGATTTTTTTCATTATTCATTTTTAATGCTATTTTGTGCATAATTTCAAGTCAACGTTGTCGAAGTGAGTTATATTATATATACAAAATTCCACGCCAGGATTATATGAGATACGAAAATCAAATTTTATCTTATTTTACCCTTGTCGCTACTACACACAGTGACTTAATTTGAATAAAACTTTTATGAACGCTATATGAAGTGGTACAGACTTTTACCAGTGGAAAGTAAGACCTAAATGCACTATTCCATGGTTTTTATGGCTGATCCATTTTATTGTTCCTATTTTATCAAAGGTAACGCTTTTATCAGAGCTCGATTCAGTGCATTTGCAATGCAATCTGTGAACAAGTAAAACCTTTTTACTTGTGCACTTCCCTTTCGTATTTTGAAGTGTATATAATAGTAAATGCATTCCATTTGTATTTCTTGCTGTTTTTATATTGCGTTTCATGCACTTTGTTTGTAAGAATCCTTTACATACATTCGATGAAGTTGAAAATAAAAAACAGAAGTTGTTCTATTTGTAAAATAATTTGAAATTTTCATGGAATATTTAGAAAAAATCTGTTACTTGTTTTAAATTAAATACTAGCTCTCTAATTTTAGGATAGTATAAACGTTGAGTGGATTACAATATCACTACTGTTGATGTTATCTGTAATTAAAATTGCCATGATATGTGTGTGTACAAAAAATATTGTCCTAAAATTTATAGAATTTCTTTAGTTAATATACAGTTGCAAAGTTATAGACGTACCATGGAATAGTGCGATAGCCTATCTCTTTAGCAGCAAGAAAGAGAGAAATATGTAAATGCAATACACATCTGCCTTTTTGTTGTCGCTGACACCAAGAAAAGATTTGCCGTTACAACGGTACTTGTGGAGTAATTCGATAAAAAGTTGTGGGAATGAGCAAAATGCGTGTTGCATTATTATAGACGCACTTAACTTTATTTTATTTAACAATAATGATATTGCAAAAAAATAAAAATAATTTTTATTAACAATTAGTAGCTCAATCTCTGTTCACCACAATGTTCAGAAGGCTTTTTGGCATTGGTTCCACAAAGGATCTACACATTTTGGAGTCAAAGGTTTGCCAAGCATCTTCAACTCTTCAACGGTATCTTTAAGCTCACTGATGGTGTTAAATTCCTTGGCATCTTTATAAACTGTTGGAACACCCCCCCCCCCCATAGGGTTTGCATCAGTAGAACAGGTCGAACAGCTGAGAAGGTTGATATTTTACCCCAAGAACTATCTTTTGTGGAGTTTCTTATGTGGATCGTAGCGTTATCCTGTTGATAAGTTAAAAGATCAGCAAGATAGTGCGCAAGACACGGAAGGAGTTTTTGTCTGAGGAATTTCTGGTACTCCAGGCTATTCATACGATAAGAAGAAAAGCCCAATTCTACGGTTCCTGATCTTTAAAGGAGTCCCATACAATCAATAATATGTCTCAAAATGTCTCCAATATCCGCGCAGACTATCAGGGTCATTAAGGCTAAATTTTTCGTCATATGAATAAATTATCTAAAGGTGAAATGACGGTCCAGATGATCGAGCTGAAATTTGGTACATGATGTTTTTATAGAAGTAGTAAATATCATTTTATAAATGGACTAAATGGGACAACCCCTTGGTGTTGCCATACAAAACTTTGCTTCATCACTATGTATTTGAAAACTGCCTGAGAACGCGTCGATGTGGAGAGCTCAAATTTTGTACAATGCGTTTTCATAAAAATTACAAATACGAGTTCAAAATTGGAGCAAATTCGAGCAACCCCTTCTTGGTGTTGAAACTTCAATTTTAGTGGCATATATAGTATGTTTTGTAAAATATCAACATATACGAAATGATCTATAATACCATCAATTCGATGAATTGGCTCAATTCCTTGTCCTGAAGCAGCTCAGACGACGTTATTACCTCAGCAAATTCGGTTGTTGTGATGTAGTGCTTAGGGTTAAATATATTTATCGTTTTGGTCGTCGTACATGTCTTATTCCGTCAGAGTATTTATCCGCTAGATGATAAAATTGTGAGGTATACTAAGTTTGTCACTCTGTTTGTAGCGCATGGAAATAATGCTCGTAGAGCGTAATGAATTGAACAGATTATACATAAGCAAAAGAGATAGGCTATGAGGAAGAAAAACTTTTAGTATTTTGTACACCCTTTAACTTTCTTAATACTCACCCTATGAAGGTGGATTGATCTCAGATGATAGAAGCATTTTTCTTCATGTAGTAGCACCCAATCATTTTAGTCATGGAAGTAGTAAACTGCGACCTTATCCAGTATTGAAGAAATTTAATAGAGGATAATATTACCATTATATCGTAAAATTATTAAATTTATAATTTTATAATTTTTTTTTTTATAACTTTAAATTTTTGAAAATTTTCTCCTAGTGCCCCATTTGTTCTGTGATAATATTTCTTGCCGTTCTCTTTGTATGGCTGACATAATTTGGTCAAGTAAAAAAACAATGACAATGACCAATTGTGAACAAACAAACCAGCATTATTTTATTTAAAACAATTAAACTTGCCTGAAAAATGAAATGTTCGAACTGACTCCTTAACGGCTACAGATAGCACATAAAGTGAATACGAGTAGATCAAATTACAGAGGGGAGATATATTAATGATCTTTTTTGTAGAAAAAAAAATGGAAGTCAAAGTAGCTTTAGTTTAGACCACCATAAATTCTGAAGGGAGAGGGGTACGGTTGGACTGAGTAGTTGTTGGAAGTGCAATGCAGTTCTCTCTTAATTGTGACCGTACGCCCTGTACTTTTTAAGATACAGGGTGTTTTTTGAAAAACTAACTTTTTTCGTAATCACCGTGTAACTCCGGAACGGTTGATATATTACCCCCCCCCCCCCCCCCGCGTTACAATTTTCTGTTTGATTAGGACTATCATTCAATTTCAAAAATGGGCTAAATTGGCCCCCTCTTGATGTTGCTATTTAAAAATTGAGGTTGTGAAAATGATCAGTCCTAGACATTTTTATTGTACTGAAATATTCTTCAGAATATGAAATCCTATGAAATTGGTCATAATCATTTTCACTGTCGGCCGAACCGTTCTAGAAATATATTTGCGAAAAACCACAAAAGTCAAAGTTGCAGCACAGGGTGACCATACGAAATTAAATACGGGCATAAGGAAACATAAAGATAAATAATTTTTATTTAGTTTTCCTATAAACATCAGATGATGTTTAATATTTCGCAAAGGGGTGCTTTATTTTTGACCAATACTGTAACAGTTAATTCAACCCTTATTTTGATTTTTTAACATTATTCTTGATATTTGTAAGGTTTTTTACCTATACCTGTGACACTTTCATATAAAAAAAAAATAATTAAAAATGTATAAAAAAATGTATAAACTTTTTATTAATTATTGAACATAATATTTTTATGTTTGTATTACTCAATATTTACCTTTTCAGAGATGTGTTAGTATTCTCGAAAGAGATCAAGAGATCCATGATGCCGACAGCTTCAACCATATTTTCGGTAGCCATTACAAAGCTCTAGTCACTTAATGTTTTCTAAAATTTGCATACACATAAATGAGAGCTTTGTTTTTGTTGTAAATAATTTTTTATCTCATTGGAAAACACTTCCGTGAACAATATTAAAATTTATTTTTTGCCAACAGATACAGATACAGATATGCATATATATGTACATATGTACATTGTTTAAGAGGAAAAAGAATAAAATAACTTTTTTTTAGTCTGCAATCAAGCCATGAATGAAATGTAGGTGTAATGCAGCTCATATAAATATACGTAAAATGGGCCAGACACGCTTTTATTAGACAAGGCGTTTTTGTATTATGTGCATAATTCTGGTCAGGGTCACGCCATGGTAAATTTTAATATTTGCGATGTGGGTATGCATATGACTTTATCGATTTTTTAAATCAATTTACATAGACGATTAAACCGATTTAGTTGAGGTGGAAAAACAACGCAGCTTCTTCGATATAAACGAAATAGAGAGGCAATAAGAGCCATCAATACACTGTTTTTTTGTGTACGCCAAATTTGCTTG
Source organism: Dioctria linearis (assembly GCA_963930735.1). Classification (NCBI taxonomy): domain Eukaryota; kingdom Metazoa; phylum Arthropoda; class Insecta; order Diptera; family Asilidae; genus Dioctria; species Dioctria linearis. The sequence goes on from OZ005741.1 coordinate 296,188,371, forward strand.
CTTAATTGGCCAATTTCGAAGTGGATCACAGTGAGCTTAGAGCTCGAAACGAATTTACACGAAAAACTTAGGAAAATTTATTAAAATTCCACATGGGACAATCATATACAAAAAAGTCATGACATTTTACAAAATGAATTTAGATTTAATTCCATTGAAGTGTGTTATTTTGCATTTGCAAATCTTTAAGTGAAATCTGTGTAGAGAACACTACAAAAGTTTTACAAGTGTTTGTTCACTCTTTTTTTATGCTTGCAGTTTTGTATTATTTTTAGGGTTCCGTACTCAAGGGTAAAACCGGGAACCCTATTACTAAGCCTTCGATGTCCATCTGTCTGTCTGTCATGGGGCTGTATCTCATGAAGCGTAATAGATATACAGTTGAAATTTTCAAAGATTAAAATTAAATTAAATTAAAGGAGGCCCCCATACAAGCAATGCGATTTTGCGTCTTATTTTCATTTAATTTATTATCATATGTAAATGACGGCATTATTATTTTTTCAAATGACAACTGGAAACGTCGTTGAAAAGAAAGAAAAAATGTATAATATCCCATACTAGCTACGGGACTAATAACGTAAAGTATGTTAAGACTTTTTGTCACGACCGTCAATTCCATCAGGCTCTAACGTTAATGCGTGCATGAAGTGACGTGACAGTAACGTGACTTTTTTGTTTCTTCGGCTAGCAACTTTAGGCTGACGAAATTATCATCGCGTCTTCATGTTTATATGAATGTCCATGCACTGGTAACATTTTTGTAGCTACTTGACTGCCATTATCTTGGGAGACGTTTAGAGCTAGGAAAACTCTTACTCATCTTTTTTTTTTAAATGTCTGTTGTCTGTTGTCAAAGTAAATGACGTTAAATACAAGAAATGTACTAATTCAGAATAAATTTAAACTATGAAAGATTTACAATTATTTATATAGATGCGTGAACAGCAACATTGACCAGAAAGTTGCGTAACGAAAAGTCTCTAGTACGCGTTAGGCCTAACATGAATTAACAGTAGAACATTTTTCGAAATTGAGTTTGGCTACTGAAAGTGTTCAATGAAAATATGCCGGAAATTTAAAAAAATACTGGGACCATATACACAGTCGCTATACGTTACTTAGTATGAACATTTGTTTTCATGAATGTATAGAAGTTCGAATAAATCGCACGGTCTACTTTCAGTACCCATACTCTCACAGCTAAACTAGCTTGTAATAGGCAGGGTTGTAAATGAGCGGACTCATTTATCATATCAACTCATCGCTCAACTCAGGATTTGAGTCCGCTCAACAGTTGAGCGGTGGTTCATCGCTCGAAATTTGAGCGGACTCACTGGTTGAGCGGACTCATTGCTTGAATGAACTTGAGCGGACTCACTGCCTGAGCGGACTCATCATTTGAGTCGAGCGGACTCAAATCGTATTTTAAATAACATAAAGAGAATCTGATTTAATTAAAATTGGAACTGAAATTTCAATAAAAGAAGAAAAGCTTATAAAAAAGTCATTCATTATATTATATTTTATTAATTTAGCTTTTGCTAATTTTCTTAGCCAACATTTCTTCTTCCTCCTTCCTTCCTTATTTAAAATATGATTTGAGTCCGCTCAACTCAAATGATGAGTCCGTTCAGGGAGTGAGTCCGCTCAAGTCCATTCAGGCAATGAGTCCGCTCAAGACTGAGTCCGCTCACGATTGAGTCCGCTCAACCAGTGAGTCCGCTCAAATTTCGAGCGATGAACCACCGCTCAACTGTAGAGCGGACTCAGTGATTGAGCGGACTCACTGCTTGAGTTGAGCGATGAGTTGAGTCAAAATGTGAGTCCTTTACATCCCTGGTAATAGGTTGACTTACTGGTTGAAGAATTAGTCATCGGTTGGTCTCCTACCGCAGGGGCTAGGGGGCTCCATGGACCGCAGGGCCCGGGCCCAGCGGGCCAATGCGTAAAGATGACACTGGTCATACCATAACCATACTTGTTACAAGATTAAATTTTCCTCTTGGTTTATTTACAAGCATGAACCACACACGCATTCACAATGCTTACCTTGACGATTGCATATTTTCGCCTCACTTTCTGGCCGTATTCATTGATGCTAAAAAAAAACTTTTTTTTTTAAATGTCAACCCACTGAAAGCACAACACATGCCTTGCGCTTACGCTTCAAATCTGTAATGTCACGAATAGTTCGCTGTCACTGAGAGATGTTTTGCCGCGCTCGCATATTGGTGGCGCTAGTGGTCAGAACTAAATAGATCGTAGTTGGCCGACGTCACTGACATATATAAGAATGGACTGAGCCATCCTATCTAATTCCTATAGTTAAAAATGGCACAAATTTTTGCTAAAATCTATTTGTCTCTTTCAAGCTCAAAATGTACACTGAACTGTATCCAATTTTGGAAACAGTACGGCTGTATTAATTGGAATGCATTGGAATTGACATAAAAATTCAGACAAATATATTGTTTTTATACGTCTATCTCTTACAAGCTCAAGGAAACTTGACAACAAATCTGCAGAGGAGCACATTTTTCAGTAATATTACAAATGAGTTTTTGGGTTAATTAAAACAAGTTTAACTTTCTAAATAATTTTAATTTAATGCAATACTATTTTATAACATCTTTAGTGTTTCCAATCGACAAATAATAATAAATTATGAATCGGTGTGCAATTGTACGAAATAAAGGGTTTTCACAGCCTGTTCAATATTTGTGCCATTTTTGAAGCAAGAACGCGCAGTCCATTCTTATTATATGTCAGTGGCCGACGTAGACGACAGACCAACCCTGACGAAATTCTCCTACTATTCATTATAAGAATTATTTCATAAAAGCTCTTTCTATTTTTGTTAATCTTACTGTATACTTAAAAAATCAAAATCAAAATTCTGAACTGAATTTAACAAATTTAATACATTCACACGACACTGTAAGTTCATACAGCCCATTTGTGAAAAAATGGGGGCAGGAGATGTCTATAAATCAAAATTAATTTGGTTTGAGGCAGCTAATTTTTTTTGCGAAACTTAAGATTGTCAAGACAAAGACAACAATCAAGCAGGCAAGCTCCGAGATTATCTATACAGGCACAGAATGATATGTAAGAAGGAGGATACGTAGAAATCCACAATTAAGGGTTGAATGAGAACAAGCGGCCAACAAAGACACACTTTTGGAATACTGTTATGTACCTTACCTATACCTTGAAAATATTGAGGTTCGAATCTTGCAGGTGAATATATTTATTTCTTCCGATTCCCACATGTATTTCGTTTATCAATGAACATCTGTGGACGTAATATATATGTATTTAACAGCTCTCGATATGTATTTCTTCTACCCATGACCCATTCTTAGCAAATCATTTAAATTTCACATTCCCATCTATTCCACCTATTCTTCTTCTGTACAGGCACTCGTGGTATGACCCCTTTATACTTCAAAAATATATAAGAAAAAACATCGATAGAATTCCTGTAAAGACCCGAATTTTTCTTTTACAATTACAGACTTTATACTTTTTTATACATTTAATTGCCATTGACATGATAACTAATCAATGTGAGCCTTATCTTAATGATATTTTCATATCGCATTTATAACTGCAAATGAAGAGCACTTATTAGATTAGTATCTCTTGGCACCCATTTACAAAAGAAAAACTAATAGATCTCACACATGTGTACATGTATGTAAATATGCGTAGAATTAAATTATTTCAAATAGCGTAAGGCATAGTAACAAAATTTTATGCAGTGTCTAAAAATAAGCACTCATCACGCCTGCGTTCTAAGCGGCTACATAGAATAATATGTTGACCATATGTTGAAACAATCAAAACTTGTGGTGGAATATTAACGCAGCGAAAGCATTTCCGGAAACCGTTTATTCACATACACACATACATAATATGCATGAGGAGAACAGAAGGGCAGATAATTCGTCCAAAATAAGTTATTGAACTCTCGACGTAATGCTGAAGTTGAGTTCGGTTTTAGTGCCTTTTTCCTAATTGTTTCTTACAATAACAAGAGCTCTGACATTGATAGCCGGCATACATATTGGGGATAGGAAAAATAAAAATCTAAAAATCTTTAGGCAACCATAAGATAATGATTTGTGGAGGCTCACTTAATCAACTTCTCCGAAGAAGAAAAATATCCAAATGGGTTATTATAGTGCCTGTTCAGTGAATTTGGATGACAAGTGATGAAGAACACATGGCCCTGCCCTAAATACTTATTTTTCATCCATTAATAAAAGTTGAAACTGAAAGTGTCTGAACATGAAGCGAATGATGTACATACATGCTTAGTGATGCATGGATTTTTTGTCTTCCTCTTCTTAGAGTCATGCTTTGTGATCAGAATAAATTTACATTTCATTGGGCATGGGATGAATATGGTCTTCTTTCTGGTCTTATAAAATATTAAGCTTAAGAGCAGAATCGTGTCACACTATGATATGAGAATGATCACAAGCTAAGTTGAGTGAATACAAATACATATACATTCAAAGAAATTATATAAAAAAATTTTGGTAGGGTTATAAACTGTAATCTTGGGCATAAAAGTTGTATTGAGGAGCACTTCAATAAGTGTATCATGTTTCCGTATTCGTAATCTTATACCCATGACTGACTGGGCTGCTTAATGCTGTATCTGTAAGTAAGCTATTTAACATAAATATGACAAACTACTATAAGTCCATTTGTCATTTGTGTGGTCAAGCTTGAGTTTGTGTGTAAAGTTATTGGGCATAACAAGTAATCAAAGTAAAAAACGTATGAAGTAGTATGATAGAAATAAACTAACATTTATTTTAATGACAATAATAATTATAAAAAGTTTATTTCATTAATAATTGTCCATAATGTTCTAGTATTCGCAAATTACTATTCCGTATGACGTAGGAAAGTGAAATCAAACAATAATACAGGGTGTTCCAAGTCAAGGTTACTTCCACATAATCGCTATAGGCACAGCTCCCTTTACAACCCGCCTTTTGCATAAATCTGTAGACCATCAATGACTATATTTTACCTAGATGAAATCTTATAGGATATACTAAGTTTGTCATTCCGTTTGTAACGCACAGGAATAATGATGGTAGAGAAAAATGGATTGGACACCCACGCATAATATTAAAAGTTATTTTGATTTTTGCATGTCCGTCTTTGCGCACGATAATTCGAGAACGCGTATACTTAGAAAGCTGAAATTTTGTACACGGACTTTTTCCTTTGAAAATGGAGGTCGCCACCAAGCGCGTCAAACTTGCTCCGAAACGACTACCTGAAGCCTGAAACACAATTGGAGCTTTTCAGCCAGCTTTATCGCCAGCTTTCTTCTAAAGCTGACTGAAAAAGCCGCATTGAATGAACACAACTGACCTTTTTGACATTTGCAACTTTAACTTGTTTATCGGAAAACTTTTATTTTTGTCCTTCATTTTTCTTATTTTTTCCAATAAAAAACTATTCTCAAAACTTTAAACGCATTTTTCTGGAAACACGGTTTTTCAAAATGGCATGAGGCATAACTCGAACAATTCTCATATTTTCGACTTGAAATTTTGGCCAGATGTGAACATTAACATTATCTAGAGAATGACGTACGGGATTTTCAATAACTTTATTTGTTGATTTTTTATTAACAAAAAACATGCCGTTTTTTTCCGTCAAAAATCAAACTTTTTTCAAACGCGCGCCAAATCAACAAAAATTAATATTTTTAAAAATCTGTACGGCATTCTCTAGCTATAAGCCTCTAGATAGATTAATGTTTGTTTTTTGTTTTGGTCTAGATTCAAATGTGCACCAGTGGTGCTGCGTGCCGCGGAGCCCTGCAAGCAAAAACATGTACCGGGAAGATGGCTGTGGAGCCGCCATTTTGTTTTTTTTTCTCTGTCAAGAAATTTATCAATAAAGTTCAATGTATGCCCGATAATACCCTTAAAAGGTTTTTTCAAACACCTTTAATTTCGCGAGAAAAAAATTCGTGAAAAAATCTGTTACAGTGGCGGTACCCCTTAATTTAGGGTCTGCAGACACTCAGATATGTTCGTTGTAAAATTTACTGACTTGAAGCATCCCACTACACTAAGTGAGGATTTCCGCTAATAATTGAAAATTGTGAATTCTCAGCATATCTAAGTGACATAAATGACTTTTTTATTAGGTAATTAAGTAAAATTAAGTTCGCAAATGAGACAAATCGGGCAACTCCTTAGTGGGGTTGCCATACAAAAATTTAGGTTTTTTACGTATACTTTGAAAACGATCAGTCCAAGAAATTTTTGTTGCACTAAAAACTTCTTCAGAATACGAAATCCTATAAAATTGATTATAATCATTTTTTCTGTGCGGCAAACCGTTCTAGAAATATATGCGAAAAACCACTTCAAAAATCAAACTTACGGAACTTTATACGGGCATTCATCGTAGGGTATGATAAGAATTGGTCTTAGACCGATCAGTCCTAGATGATTTTGTTATATTGAAGAAGTTCGTCAGAATAAAAAAATCCTTTGAAATTGGCTATAATCATTTTTACTGTGTGTCTGACGAACCGTTCTAGAAATAGATGCGAAAAAACACTTTAACAATCAAACTTTCACAGAGGGCATCGTGAGAATTGGTCTTGGAGAGGGTCCGTACTCGTCATCACCGATTTTGTCCAAATTCACAGTATAAGTAGGGCTTGACTAGAAATGAAAGTGACGCAAGTGGGAGCTCCATATGATGGGGGTTTTGTAGTCTTATCCCTTGGAAAATGCTCAAATTTGCAAATTTTCGCGAGAGTTGTCGTGGTTAAATGGCAACAGAATTAAATTTATTCGGGTAAAATCCCAACCACAGAGGAGGTATGTAAATTGCCGATTTTGTAAGTGGCGTTCCCGTGCGTGCCGGTAGATGACGTGGGTATGCAACATTTTTATATATTTAATTTTTTTTAAACAGGTAAATTACATCCGATCTTCCTGAAATTTTGTACAAATAATCTCTTAATAAAAGCGCATCCATAAAAAAAACAAAAAATTAGATTAATCGATAAGTTGTAGAATTTTCCCTCAACTTATCGATTATTCCAATTTTCAGAAGGGGTGGGAAAATATGCTCAAAAAATCAGAAAAAAAATCACACAAAAAACTAGCAAGGGGAATTTTAAAAATTTACTCCCCACCTCCTCAGAACACCCAAATTCGGGAAATGAGAAATTTTTTCCCATTGGTATATAGAATGAATGACCTTTTGACATTGAATTTATCATCCGATTTTGATAAGTTTTTGTACGAATATTCTACATAGATGGTGGAATATAAAATAAATACCCATACCCCTGGAAAAATTTATTTTTTTAATAATACTATATGATGGTGGATTACTACTCTGTAACCTGCTGCCGTATGAATCTCGTAATAGTTTCAAAATATCAAAAAATCATAAAAAACTCAATGAACTTAGCAGAAAGAATTTTTAAAATTGGTTCAAATTTGGCCGAGAGATAAAGGGTGGTAGCTTTACAGTATATTCAGCTAATTAATACAAGTCGAAAGTAATTTGGCAAAACTTTTTTTTATATGAAAGATAACAGATTATAGATAATTGTAACGAAAAGAAAGTGGCTTAAATGTTGCGAATTTACCCGCAAGATGGTCATTATCAAAGTTTTCCGAAAATTGTTAATTTCAACCCCGGGTTCATCTACATTATGCATTATTTCGGTTTCCCTTTGACCGTCTGGAGTTTCCACTTGCGTCACTTTCATTTCTAGTCAAGTCCAACATTACTGAGAATTTGGATGAAATCGGTGATGAGACCAATTCTAGCAGTTTTCCTTGCTTTTTATAATATTTTATGAATCATCCTATAAATACTGACTGTATATCATATGAGAAAGATTCAAATTTGTTAGACAGATGGTCTGCTTTCCAATGGTCTATAGCTTCTCTCCTCAGTTTCATAGTTATGTATCAATAAAGTAAAATTTCGGAATTTTAACTTAGCTTTTGGTTTAACTATGTTTTTCTGTCTTCTTAAAAAAAAAAGCATTTACTTAACACGCATTTTCATATCGAATTCAAGAAGCTCACAATCTTCAGTCTGAATTGACCTCTCACATATACATCTGTGAATTTCTCATACACGGTTATATAGCAAGCGTAGTTAGTCAAAATGATCATCTATACGTATTTCTCTTAAAACATTTTCCGAGGTTTCAATTCAAATTTATCTCTTGTGTGCTATTTTCTTCTGTATGCTAGCTTTTCAAGCTATTTTCGCTGAATATGTGAAGAAATGCAAAAAGGGCTGTATTTTGGGTAAAAAAGTTTAATATGCAATTTTAAAATGAGGCCTTTTCAAATTCGATTATGAGAAAAAAACTTCCACTTGCGGTAATTTAAGCTGAACAGATCACATCTTCTCTGTTGCCAAAGAAGCATCGTCATGTCTTGGATTTCTGAAAAGGTGTAAGAAATATTTCAGCCTATGGAATCTAGTGCTCCTCTACAATTCCTACATAAGACCTAGAATGGAATACACTTCCCATATCAAAGCCGGGGCTTGTCGCACACCCTTTGGATGTTATCCAAAAGAGAGCATTCAAGTTCATTGGTGATGTGGCAATAATTTGTCGTCATATCGACTCACTCGCACATCCTTTTAACCTTCAAATTTCAACCGTATAGTATTCCGTGGTGATTTTGTATCCCGAACTGTGCGAATGTGGAACAGTCTACCATCTGCTGTCTTTCTTCCGGCATACAAACTGCGAAAGTCTAAGAGTAACATACATCAGCACCTCCGCCACTCTTCTCACGTTCCCTCAATCCTTTCCCTGTCTCCTTCCTGCCATACCGTGCTTTGCATTGTAGGGTATCCCATGAGCTTGACTTTATAAAAATTAAACAGAAAAAAAGCAAGATACCGGAATACCAAAACCGCTTGGACTTATCTCCCAGCCGCTATACATTTTTTTGTTTCTCTCGCCTAGACCTTTTACACTATAAATTCTTGCTCTTGGCCTTTCTCGATTTTGTATACCAAGGTCCCATTTACTAAATCTAAAGCTATTTACTCACTCGCATTTCTCAAATAGTGACGTTAGCACATCTGCTTCAGTAAGTAGGTCTAATTAACTGCTCTTTTAATTGGATGGGTGGATTGAAAAGAGTTAGGGTCCACCAAGGGTCCCTAGAACATACGCCAGAACAACGCCCATTGTTCAGCTATGAGCAATCGATCATAGATCCTAACTGGGCGCTCTTACAAAGCTAAATATTGGCCCCAGCCCTCCTTGCCGGCTTCGTGCAGCTCGTCCTAAAGGTGTGAGCCAGGAAATTTGTAACGCTTTCCTGAGAGCCGGACAGTGACAAGGAAAATGAGTCACCATTTCGGATTCTTCTCCGCAACCCCTGCATATAGGATCATCAACAAGTCTCATCTGTAAAGGTGACCTCACTCTGAGAAAAGAGTGCTCAATGAGAATTGACCCTAGAGTTCGACTGTGTTGGCGGTCAGCCCAAACGGCAATAATAGTGGAGAGGTGTGATAACCCGATTATGGAGGAAGATTTGTCAGGGACTGCACCAAGACAAGCAAGCTCATCCGAACTTTCGTTCCCGCTGATATTGCTGTGCCTTGCCACCCACAGAACGAGTATCCTGATATTCCGGGAGAGGAAATTTAGGTTGATTTTACACTCTAGTACTAGTTTGGAGGTTGTAAGCGGTTTAGATAAAGCCTTGAAATGTACTTGGCTGTCTGGGCAGATGACAAGCTCTTTTTTCGCAGTGTCTAAGTTAAGGAGATACCTCCCTCTTCAAAGATGGCTTTGACTTCTGTCTGGAAAGTCCTAACATAGCTTTCAAGGTGTATGGCAATTCCCATGTGAAGCCCCTCGCAAAAAACGCTCTCGCCGGTGTTGTCGGGTTTGTCAATGGCTGAGGCACAGAATGTGATTCACATTCTGCCCTGGATGGAATTCTAGCTCGTTTAATTCTTATCTAGATAAACTCAGGTAGGTACCTGTTCATTAAATAGTCTACTTGCAACAAATTGATAGAAAAACTGAAAATGTCGCAAAAATAGCGGCCATGATTTTTTGTTATAAAACTTAAATTTTATAAATTTTGCAAAATTTCTGTACAAAAAGGGAGGAAAAGTAATTTTTAAACATGAAAACTTTTATTTTTGCGAGTTTCATTTAAAAAGTAGGTATCACTGTTGAGGAATTACCAAAAAATATCTGCATTCAATCCCCAGCAGACGCGATTATAACTTATCACAAATTCAAAGTTCTCCCACACAAAAAAAATAGTTGAACTCTGTCACTATTCTTCCCCTTAAATCCCTTTATATGTTTGTACACCGGGGTTTATATTAGACATACCTTGCTTTCTGTATATATCCGTACATCGTACGTTGTCCATGACCACATCGTCGTTAATACTTTCAATACTAATTACTAAATGCGAGACAATAAACCCACCTTCTCATATCTAATGTCATGTAATATACGTTACTCTTGGCCTTGGGTAACACCTGCTTATAACGGCAATATTTTATGCGTGCATATTGATAAAAGAATAGAAATGAATAAAATCAATGTGTTTTTAAATTTGGTTACTTAAAACCGTTAATTACTAACATTATAAATTCATCACATTAAAAATTGTCGTCTCTACATTCTTTTCTTTTTTTTAATTACAGAAATCAAACCACAACGTGGGATGACAGAATATCTAACAAACGAAAATAAAAAACCACGTTTGCCTCAACTCAATCACAATTCTTCTCATCACCATTCCCATAATCAGAAGCGACCGCTTACGAGTCCAATAAGTGCTTACAATACTTATGGCTTTCCAAATTATAATTGCCAGTCATACAGCAACTACAGTAGAAGCTCTTTCAATCGTATCTTCGACGATGAACTAAGTGAAGAAAATCTAAAGAAGAATGTTCAAATTGTCTTGAACAATTTGGACCGCTATAGCAATGCACTAAAAAGTATCATATTGAATGAACAGTCCGGAATAAGCTACAATAACAACAACAATAACAGCGGGACAATGGCCAACGTAATGTCAAGTCCTGAATCGGATTACAATAGCAATGCTCCTCATCATCCTTTTGGCGTATTGAATTGTTCCGTGGCTTCATCACATGACTTTACACATGACAATTCCGATTACCAGTGGTTTTTAGATTATGGCTATCGGGATGGTGTATGTCATCAAAGTGTACTATCATCATTATCAGCTTCATACAATGGGATTGGTGAGCTTTCATATTATGAAGATCTTGCAAAGAATATCGATGCCAATCTGGCAGAAGTTGATATGGAAAGCTTCCGGGCAGAAGATATTCATTCACTTTTGACTCATATACCATCATTAGAGAAGCGCAGAAATGACCAGAATGATATTGATAGCTCAATATGTAAATCAGAACTTCTTTTTTCACCTGTCAAGGAGTCTCACATTAGTATAGATTCATTAGATTTAGAATCCTTCCCAGAAGACGGTGATATAATACTAACTTGTAAGGCAAATAAAGACAATTATACTATAGCATTTGAAGGAAGCACACTTTATTCTGATGAAAGCTTTTATGGTAATTTTTAAATTGTTGTTATTGCTAACATAAGTTAATATACTTTTTACAATTTACAGCGGAACCAGCTGACTTGAATTTTAAAAACCGACAGAATTTTTTGAATATTGATGACATTGTAAAGCAAAAATCATTAGAAGTCTCGATGTGTAGATCTGATCATGCTTTCACTACATGGAGTAAGCTTAAAAAGAACAGTACATCACAGCTGCAAAGGTAAGAGCTTGTCTCATTTATACATATGTATGTATATGATTCCCTTACAGACAAAAGGGCCTGGTTCTTTCATTTCCTTAAATGAATCTTGTATTGATATATTTTCGCATCGAATTTATCTCACGATATGGTATTATGTTTAGTATAGTCAGACGTCTCATAGACTTTGAATAATCATAGTCAAGTAAGAAACAGCTTACCAGTGAGTTTCTTTTTCTTTTGGAAAGATTAATGCACTCAAAAAACAGATGTTGAATAATTTTCCACCTTTGTTCATACAATCTCTGTAGATTACTTTCAGCGTGGTCCATGTTTTCCAAAGAGGCTGTGAGCAATGATCACGGCAATTACATTGCAAACATCTGTAAAACTCGTTGAAACATACTTGTTAACTTAGCTTATTTGAGATGATATCTACAGATCGTTAACATCTCCCATCCACAGTTGTTCGCCAGTCTATAAGCCTGTATGTATGTCTAAAGTTCACATAATTGATTTGTTGTAAATCCTTCCGCCCAATCTAGGTTCATAACTAAATCTTTCCTAGCAAAGTCAGCCGCTGCTTTGTTTGCTGGTAGTTTTCTTGACCAAGTACCCAACAGAGGAACCAATGAAAACACTGTAACTCCATAAACTATTACCACATCACTAGACTAAGTAGGATTTCATTGTGTTTAAATTCAATACAAATTTCTATATCCTCGTCACATGTTATTTTTGGAACTATCATTAGCAGCACTGCTATTTATAACTAGAATATCCAGTTGAAAGGCGCAATAATAGTCCGGTAAGCGGTATGGTCCTTGTATATTATTAAGACAGGGTAACTATAGTCCCGCTCTCACTACTCCATCCATTTTGATTCATCTTTAAAAACACATATATCCAGCTCTGTACCTATGCGATTGACTCTACTTTGAAACTGTGGAGGAACACTGTAATCTGTGCCTCCCGTGTATGCAGTGCTATACATCTCTAATATACTGCTTTGACACTGCTGGTCTGCAGTTGCACAACAGCTTAATTTATATTTCTGCGCATGGAGTTTCGCATAGCTGTACCGTATACCGCCGTGATCCCAAGTAAGCGAATCTTTAGATGAACCGCTTTTTCTAGGCATTCTACCACATAAACTTTACGTATATGAGGATAGATCTTACGGTGCATCCAGTGTACGATACAGTTCATTCACCTTTTCCTGGCATAAAAAACAATGGACGCCCTTTTTACGCATTCATCTCTGCTCATGCTCCGATCCAGTATAGAGTTAGGAAGTTCAATTCCACATGCTCGTTGAACGTTACCTAATTCGACGAATCAATCCAATTAAATATACATATATATGGAATTCAGTTCTCAGATTCTTTTGACAATCGTAAATACCCTCTGTTTTGATATATTCGACCATCCCCTCAATATCAAAAAATGCTAATTTATTTTTAAGTGATTTTTCAATGTCTACGGTATCTTTGAACCGATTTGTATATCCATGCTACATATAAATACCCGAGAGATGTTTCCAAAAGCCTTTCAAGTAAATAAATGTTAAGCTGATAGGATTGAATTCTTCAGCAGTACATTCCCCCTTCTCCTGTCTCCCATGTGGAGTTCAGATTCAGAGTATTTATATACTCATTCCTCAGAATATCTGCCGAGGAAAGTGAGTATCTATAAGGAGCTCATTGCTAGTCTTAATCCAAGAACCGTCCTTTCTTGTGTAGAAAATGGGTACGCCAGGATTCTGCCATATAATGGAGCATTTGTGGTCCGCGACACTTGCCATGTACTTGGCCCAGTCATTTAGTTTATCGCACTTTTTGGCTTGTTATATAGTGTCGACTTATTCTACCTAGTCTTCATTCTACTAGGAAGGGTAAGACTCGCTGTAATGCCTACGCACAGGGAAAAAAATTAAGAGTGAATTATATTATTGTTATAATTATTTGTGATCTTAAAAATATTTAGATGGCTCGCGTGGAGAGTCACCGACGGTAATCGCAGGAGGAATCTTTATTGGAAACCTTCCAATTGGGTCCTGAGCCCTTTCTATCCTTGTAAACGTAATTTCTGACCGACGTTCTTTTCCGTTAAAAGAAGAGAGAGGCTATAATTAAAATACCTCTAAAGGCTGTAATTAAAATTCTTCTAATGGGAAGAATGATGCTCCCTGGTTTTAGCTTCTTTATCTTCTTAAAGGATTTTGGGTGCTAAGCATATAGTAAGCAGTATTGCTTGCGATGGCAGGACAGATCTGGTACAGTTTATTATTAATCTGAGAAGGAGGAGGTAAAAAGTAAAGTACGGGTATTCTCGCCTATTGATTGACAATGCGTTATGGTAATTATCTGGAATGAAAGAAGTGCAGACATTAGAATACATTGTCCGTCCGATTTCGTGCACAACAATTAATCATCAAACAATCAAAAGTTCACTACAGAAATGTATAAATGCTAATACCCGTCTTGGACTATGCTCTGCACTGTAAAAAAAATGTCTTCCGTCAATTGTCCTGGAAACTGTATTGATTACGGTTTTTTTTTTTACTTTTCAGATATCCTTCAGGCAATAACAATACATCTGTAAATATTCTTACTCATCATGCACCACACTGTATAGTCCGTAAAAGTTCTAGCCTTCCAAATCTGCGTATGAAAAAGGAAGCTACCCGACAGCTCAATGTATCTCAAGCAGTCAGCAATTCAACGGTAAGTAAACTTTAGACACTATATAATATTCCTAAACAATTTACTATCATTTCAGGTGGAATCTTGTAAGTCTCGAAATCTTCTTCCTATGTGCCAGATGCCAATATCAACTTCAGGTAGCGAAAGTCCTGCTCATAACTCAAATGCGCAAAGTACTGATTCATCCTCAAAACAGAACCAACCAGCTTTCAATCTTGTAAAATTATTTATAAAACAAAAGAGCGGTTCCAGTGAGACCTGTATGGACGTGTCTTCAGGATGTTGGCCAAGTGATACAAGCTCATCGCTAGAGCAACGTGTTCGAAAAAAGAGCATGAATGATTCTGGAAAGGGATCGGCCTTAAGTCGTCATGAAGAAGAGATAGATACAGTAGATTCTAGCTATCAGTTAGATAGTTTAGATATTTGCGATGAGAATAATGTGGAACGTGAGAGTAATTCAACAAATGGTACACCACGAAAAATTCGTAGCGATTTGTACAGAGAAGTTTTCGAAACCAATACAAATCGCAATCTTTCTAAGGAAAATAATTTGAATATTAAAAACCAACGCCTCAAGGATATTCACATGCAAAATTTAAGCGTTCAAAATAATAACAACAATACATCTGATCGAGAAAGCAACACAAAGAGTCTATCCGATGCTAGTCGCACTTCTGAGAATATAACGCAGGTATTCTGCAACAATAATTCTAATAATCGAATTCGAATCCCAGTAGATTCAATGACGAGATCAATTCAGACCTCACTTATGCTTAAAGATAGACTCCGTTTTGTGCCACCTTCATTTTTAGCTAAATTAAATAAGTTGGGAGAAAAGAAAAGTGCTCCAGTCTACGTAATATACCCGAATTATGCTCTTCCTGATTTAGGTTTTGTTAAGAATAATATTTCCGATGTCATACTTTCGCCATTTAATTATAAGAACATTTCGAATGCAAAAAAACGACCTACATCTCTAGTTAGTCAAGAAGAAGAAGAGGCGCTGAAAAATGTTGATTACAAGCATATCAAGGACTGGAAATCCTTAGTTACGCTATTGCCGATTGAATATCGAAAACGTTTAAAGCACATTCCAGAGGCCGATGTGGAAATAGATCCTGAATGCTCCCAGCGGCCATTGTTTTGCATGACTCCACCTTTACGTAGAAATGCGAAATCTAATGTTTGCGATTGTGCTGCTTACTTCCAGACTTGTACGTCAAGCTCTGGTTCTAGTCAACCTCCAAGTTCCGGTTACCGGGGCTCATCTACGCTACTAACAGAATCTGAACTTGAAAATGCTACTGTTTTAGGTCATGTTAATCAAAATGTTGATGCCATGAGGAATATGTATGTATATCAGTATGAAAATAATCGTATAGACAACGAAGTTGTGGATAGACCACCGCCCAGTGGAAGAACACCGCGTAGCATTCTACGTAAAAACTTACGTTCAGCCCGCACAAAGCGAAATAGTATGTTTGAGGATGAGAACTCAGCTTCATCGAATGTTAAAAATCTCGAAAAACGTAGAAGTCTGCAAGAACCGTATTATGTGGCTGATGATCGAGATATAATTGAATATTATTTAACTGAACTCGAAGACAATAGAACCCGGCAGTATTATGACAGAAAAGATCCTAATTTGAACCAGACAGACGTGAATTTTATGGCTGAGATCACTTTTAATAGCAAGAAGATTCGCAAGAGGGAGGATGATATGGATGCTCGTGCTCGAGCAGAAAACTTTCTCTCCAATGTTCCTAGGTCTGAGCTTAAATATTACGCTGAGATCGCAAATATTTTGGAATCTGCTGAGAACAATTTTGTTCAGTATGATCCTGCTAAGCTAAAAAATGAGGTTAGCAGAGCTTTAAGCCAGAAAAAAGTATCATTTAATCAGCATGCAGCAGGTGCGAATATAAACTACTTGAATGCAGGCCACTCACAAAAGTTTTCAACACCTCCAAACTCCCCAAATATATCAATGGCTGCTTTACGTATAAATAATACAATTAATCATAATCAGAGACTGAGCGAGAAGAAGGAAATGTCGGCTGCCGAAAAAGAAAGGCTAGAGAAGGTCTCGAGTAATCGATTTAAGCGGTTACAAATCCAGTGGGAACTTTTGAGCAAAGACTCCAGTGTTATGTTGAAGGATTTGGCTAGAGAAAAAGAGACTAAAAGTGGTGGTTCTACACCGACATCTTCTGGTGCACAAAGATCTAGAATTCCTAGGCCTGTTAGCTATCCAGCTTCTAAGTAAGTTAAATTTTTTTATACATTTTTTGTTGTTGTTGCTTTTAACTTCATAAGGCTTTGGAGGCTTTGAAGTAAATGAAGTACGATTTTGCAACCATTTTGAACATTGTGATCTAAAATTCACAAATTTGATTTTTAACTTCGTCATTGATTTCTGGTGGGAGTAGAATTGATTAACTTTTTGGACTTAGTCCTTAAGTTAAAAAGATCATCGACTTATGAGTGCCTCAGCCCATGATGATGGACCCATCGCGCCAGTCAGAGCTTTCGAGCTAGTTCTCTTTTAGGCAGTCGCAATTTATCACAAACCGGGAATCCGCTTCCCGAAAGCCCCATCGGTTGTGTAATGGGGTTTGGGTCGAACTGCATCAACACATATTAATGATCGAGGCGCTATCTAACAGAAGAGTTGTCACATAAAAGTTGCCCATTAAAAGGATGTTGTAAAGCGCGAGTAATATTTTAGCTATCTTAATCTTTTTATGCCACTCGTATTATTTCTCGCAACATATATTTAGCAGCCTACTTAATCCAGTCACCTTGTAAACCACTGTGAAGTGTATATTAGAGTGAAGTGTGATGCTTTTCCTGAATTTACTCTCCCCTAGAGGACTTTTTAACTTCTTGGCACTCCTGCGATAGTTCTCTACATCATCAGACTGAACACTTGCTTCTTTAGATTTTTTTACCTTCAATACAAGTTGCATTGATCGAATGATTTGGTGAGAACCGGAAATAGACAAAACAATAAAGCGGTCTCTCTAGCACCTTTCCTTTACTTCACACCAGACAAATTTTGTCCTGTTTTATTATACGTTTATCTGATTCTTCCATCCTCACAAAAGCGCTACCTTAGTTCTCTTCCTTTTCTACGACCCAGTCCTATTATTTCTTGGTTTATCGTCGTCTAGAGTCCGGGCGGCTTCTACTGGCTCTTTCTTCCCAGTCGGACCATTGGTCTACTAATAGAGGCAGATAGAGGGTAGGTCCATAATCAAGAATCTGTAAGCGGAGTTATTCCTAACCCCAGAGTTATAACTTACTTCCATAGATGGCACTCATCGGCCGTGCAATCTTCCAAAAGAAGCTTTCCCAGAGATCATCATCAATCTCCTTTAATTCCTCGAGGGAAGGGTGGCAACAGTAACTCCCCACTGAGCCCGTTCTAATCGATATCCTTCAGCTCACTTCAGAACGTAACGTAGAACACAAAAAAACGCTATTTGTATTGAAAATAAATTAGATATTTTTCCGAAAATATAGTTTTCAATGAATGTAAGTCATGAGGCTCCGGTAAATTTTGATGTTTTGAAAGCGCCTCAATCTCGAGCAGTTACATATGATGAAATAAGTTTGAAAGATGTCACTAAATATTATATACCTTGCATGAAACATCTCTCTTTATGTTGTTATTTACAGTTTGCTTACTTTTAATTTATTATTTTTTTTGTTATTTATTTATTTTATTAAATGTTTTATTTTAATTCACATTTATAACTGTGTGTATAGGAAAAATGTAAAGAAAAATGTTTCTTCTGATACCAGGACAACTTCGGATGGAAAAAATATCCGTTCACCTAGTCGAATTGTACCGCCAAAAAAGTACAATGTCCCGTCAATCATCCCTTCGGCAGCAGTAACACACTCGCCAACCACAAGACCCAGAACACCTAGCAAACTTAGTAATACTCCGAAGAAAAGGGTGCCATCACCAAAGTATGCTAAAAAATATATGGTTCAATCAGTAAAAATTATTTACATAAAATATTTATTTCAGAGGAACAACCACAGCAACAGCCACAACAACTCGTAACCGATAAAAAATTTGAAAGAAGTCATACTAGTATTTTTTGGATACGCTAAACATGGAATTATGTATGTAGCCTTTAAGGAGACCCTCGTAGTGGCAGCAGCAGCAGCGGTTGGTTGACTATAACTTCATGTGATTTAACTTTAAATTAATCAGTCTCGACTTCATGCATTATATTGTTGTAATCATCATACACACATACATAATATCACAGTCAGAATGTGCATATATATAAACATAAAGAACGTGCTGTCGACATCGATACTTATTAAGAACACTTTTGCTGCGCGCATTCAATCTCCAAAAAATGAAAATCAAATTTAAAATTTATTAACAGCAAGCGATAGCTGCTTTATTTAGTCATTGGATTCTTCTTTTAATTTTGTTGTTAACAATTTAATTGAATTTTATTCAGAATTTTATATTCTAAGCTTTATTTAACTAAACTTATCTAAAATATGTAAAAAAAAAAAAAACACTAAACCAAAATAAGCAGAAATGTATAAACTAGGTTAAGCTGAAGAATGGATAAGAAGAACGTTTTTAATGTATACTATAAATACGGTGATTTATTAATTTTATTTGGAGACAAATTTTCATTTGTTAATAAACATATTAAATTTATGTAAAACTGTGTTTTTTTATATTCTACGGGTCATGTCATGTCAAAATAATTTAAATATTTATAAAAGGAAGAGCTTTCGGCTCTTTAAAAATCCGACCAGTAGAAAGGACTTAAAAAAATAGATACCAGGCATTAAATTTACAAACAACAGTTAGAACGTCGAAAACAACAACGACATTTTCGTTTATATGTATATCGGCTATTTCTTATGCGGTTTGCTTAAATTTTTTAAAAATAAACTTAAGAAAATCCCAAACTCTGTAATGCATTCGAGTCCTTGCATGCTTTGTTTTTTATTAAAAAACAATTGAAAACTTAAGAAAAGCGTGTCAATAAAAGCCAAAACCCAGTTACGGCATCAGCATTGAAGATTGCAGCTGTCAAAATCAAAAAGTATTCATGGCAATTAGACTAATACCGGCATCAGCATCAATGCCGACGATGCCTGGGTGAATTGATATTTGATATTCAATCCGAAGTGACGACTTGACGATTTTTCGCATCTTAGATCGGCCAAAACTAGTTAAACGGCTTCACTGTTCAGCTCAGCTTATTGCCGAATTCGTAGATTTTTTAGAGTTGTGGTACGAACCCCGGCGAGGGGCGGGTGGTTCCAATACGGAATATTGCATATACAATTAAAGGTCCCTGAGTACTGTTCATTATACTTTTTTTTCAATTCAGTAAACTTGATAGCGAGCTTTCTCCCGCCGAAAAACGCCTTTTGCCCTTAGGCCCCAGTTTCTGTAACTATTTTGCATATATTTCTTATGTTCACATCATTAATACTCTGTTGGAAACATTTCACTCATGAGAAGTCATTTTCCGCGACACACCAATTCTTCACAATCACAAGAGGAAAAAAGTCCACTTTTTCACCCAAAAACCTGCCATTTTCCATCGTCAAAAGCGCTCAATTACTTCTTTTTCGATTATCTCCTCCACTCAGTAAGGGTTTTAGACTGGGGAGGGGGGGTCCGCGCGATGCGCAATCTTGGATTAACCACCATAGTTCCTATGGGGAGAAGAGGAAAACGGGGCTAGACTAGCAGTCGTTTGAAAGGCCATGAAGCTCTGCAGCACACAATGAGCTCCATCAGTGGCCGTATACTCTGCACTTTTTAAAATACAGGGTATTTTTTGAAGGACTACCGAATGTTCTTAATAACCCTGTAACTCTCCCCTTGCCATACAATTTTTTGTCTGTCCTATGGACCACAATGGACGAAACACTGTATAAATGGTACTATATGTATACATTTTTTTGGAAGAATGTCACGTTTCCGTAAACTGTAACTCGTTACACATCATACTTACAAAAAATGTAGGGAATTTAGTCTCCTTCAAATTTATATTTTTACATTTTTGTCGTAGGATCAACCGTTGAGGAATTATTTTGAAAATACCAATTCTTGGCACCTTTAATCCAAAATGGCGGAGCCCCCCCCACCCCCACCCCGCGCATTGGTCTAATTTTCATCGGGACCCGGAAATGAATAACATAATATAAAAATCACAACTACCCCACCTTTTGTAGGGTAAAGGCCCTTTTTAGTCCCTATTGACGGGACTAAAATCAATTATTGGAATTAATGACTTAATTATAAAATTCTATACGGTCTCTTCAACCTTTTTTCGGGTCACCTCAAATTTTCTTGACACACCAAAATCAACTTTTTAGTACAGAAATTAACAAGGAGGGCTGAGTGTGAAGGTATTCTCAACCCCTATTTGTTCTAAAAATAATTGCTTTCACCAAATCCAGTTTCGATTGTAATTACCGGTGATTTCTGTAACATACTACTGATAAAATGACATCACATTCAACGCCATTTTGCGGGTATATTTTGCAACAGTTAAGCCACTTTCTTTTCATTAAAACTATCTATAATCTATTATATTTCTTCTAAAAAAAACTGAGGTCATTATTCCAATTAGTTTAGAGCATTATTCAAAATAAGATTGCGGGGTTCGCTAAATTATTTTCTAATAAAGCTGTAAGCAACTGAAAGGCCACCACACTTGATCTCGGCCAAACTCCAACCGAAATTCTTTTTGTTAAATTCATTGAAATGAGACTATTACGAGATTTGTACGACAGCGCGTTACAGAGGTGTAACCCATCACCATATATTAATATAGAAAAAAAATTTAAAAACCAGTTTTTCGTGGGGTGAAATTCTTTTCACTTTACTTAAGTATTCTTCAAAACTTCACAACTTATCGAACCTCATTGACAAAGTGTTTTCTTCTTTTCGATACCGTCATTAGGTTATATGATTGCTGCGAAGTCGGGGTCCAATGCCAAATCCAAAGCTAAAGCCGATCCCGTTATTTAGTACAGACCAATCGTCAAAAATAGGCTAGAAAATTGCGAAGTAGTTGAAACTTGGCATAGACGTTTAAAATATATATATATCAAGAAATCAATTAGTCCTTAACCACAAGGGGTATGCTGAAGTTGCCATGTTTAAAAAACGTGGGGAGGTTTCACTTAAGGGTTTCACGTGTATAATAGAAAGTGACAATTGAATCATTACAAAATTGTCCAAAAATAAAAATCACTCATCATATTGTAATCATTATACGTAAATATTAGTTTTTGACATATTTTTTTTTTTACAATTTTATATGTTTTATTAATCATATTGCTTCACTAGCTGCACGGTTGAAAATTTGAGTTTATTTTTAAAACCTACAGAAAGTTTTCAGCAATTTTAAGACATTCGTTGAATAAAAACTAGAAAACGTAAAAGTTTTCAAGTTTTTATATCAGTTTCGTCTTAATTTATACCTTTTTAAATGTCTTAACTTCTCTGTGAACCTGAAAGTTTAAAATTAGGTAAAATTTTTACTTATTTTTCAATTCACACCGAAAGGGTTCTTTTTTAAGTATTTTCTGGTCCGAAATGCAAACAGTCGTGTTTATATCAAGCAAATCTTTCCTCAACTTAAAACTCATAAAAGTCTCAATTTTTTCTAAAATCAGAAAGTCTTAAAGAGTTCGAAATATTTTATACAAAATAATTAAGACCAATGAAGTTTTATTTTTATACCTTTTTCAAAATATAAATAATAAAAACTAACGGGATTGTTGAGATAATGAAACCGAAAAGGTTTTAATATTTATAACTAGTGCGCCTTTTGTAAGTGAGTCAGTTATTCCGTAGGATGAAGTTAATTTCTTATTTAGTGATTGCAGGTGATCTTTAGTTTTCATGTAAGTAAAAAGTATTTTTATTATATTTGTTTATTGTTAGCACTCCAACGGAGATAACAATATCATTATCAGAAAGAAGTAATGAAGAAATGAGAAATGAAATACATTTCTTACAAAATGCAGTCGTTTTTGCACAAAGTATTGAAATTAAAGAGAATTTTAGAAAAACCGTCAAATATCGTAAAAACATTCAGAAGGAGTTTTAAATTATCCATTTTACTATTATGATCCGCCAATGGTAAGTAGCTGTTTAAATTTAAATCAAACTATTGTGAAAAGATATTTCGCACATATAGGTACCATATGAATTAATAAACAAAGTTTCTTATATTTATCTTACTTTCTAGATATTATTTGATGTTGAGCTAGTGTATCCAGGGGTCGGAGGATTCTGTAACTCGGAGAGTTTGGGAGATGAGAATTTGCGTTTTCCCCGATGAAAACTCCCTAACTTTCCATTCGAGATTCTCTAGCATATTTGGGGAGTTAAAGAAAACGTGAGAAGTATCGAAATATTGAAGGACGGTTAACTCTGCGTGGGAGGGTCGTAGAGCATTGGGGTTTTTTCCTACGGATTTAGGGTCTAGAGTACAAAAATATATGTGAACAATTTCTGAGGGGGGAGCTTGGGGGGGGGGGGGGGGGTCGTGCCAACCCCCAATGGGGTTGTCCAAAATACGTCATGTTTGGTATGAAATTAAAGAGGGAGAGGCGGGTAATCGAGTGGTGTAGTTTTCTTTTATCATTTTAACTTCATAACTGATTTTTTACCGCCGAAAGACAGATTTTTCGCACTTGGGTCATATACACCCCAGTTCCTATATTTTGCATATTGGTACCAAAAAACGGCGATTTTTCATCTTAAGAAGGACTGATTCACTTCTTTTGCAGTTATCTCCGAAACTATTTACCGGACTCAATAATTAATACATATCTAATTAGGGGACAAAATGTAGATGCGATTTCATCCTACATGCAAGCTTTAACGTACATATTTAAAAAAATTTATAGCATCTCTTCTGTACTGGAAGACGACCAAATTGACCATTTTCGCGTGAATTACAATTTATAGCGCGTACCTTGAACCACCAAAATCCTTATTTCTCTGCAAGTATTGCAAGGATTTCCATAATTTGTTTTTGTAAACATAGCCAGGGTATGCAGTGAATCCATAACTCAATCTGAAAATCCTAGGTACATTGGTACCTTCACAAAGGACAATAAAAGCAGACAACACTGTCAGTTGAGAAATCTTTTTCTTACTTCTCCACAACTAACACAGCCGAGAGTTTTGCCGAGTGGAATAGAGAGTTTGGCAAATCGCAATACAAATTCCACGAGTTACAGAATTCCGAGTGGAGAGTTAAGTGGCAAAATAACTCTCATCTCCACTACTCCACAACTCTCCGAATTAGTGAACCCGGTCCCAAATAGCGGTGACAAATTGATTTTAAATTGGGGAAGATATGATAACGTTTTTTAAAATTTTAGATTCCAAAATTTTTTTGTAGGATTGCGGAGGTATAATAAGAATGTTATAACAATTAATTTAATTGACTATAACTCTATTTCTTTTCAATGTTTTAGAATGGCATAATTCCACGAAATTAGTTAATTAGTTATAGCTCTACTGAAATTATTATCTCCAGCTTCTACGGGAAGTTAATCTAAATCTCGAGAATCATTTTCTCAAGCGAAGCTCAAATTAATTAAATTTGGAAATTTAAAGAATATTAAAACGTTATTTTTATGAATAACTTTAAATATTACAATATATCTAGATTAACGCTCCCAAAGAAGACAATAAAAATATCCAAGGGCAGCCCGTTATATTTGTAATTGGACCAAACGCATCAGCAATTCTATATTGTTTAATTTATGTTGATAAACACCAAATAATTTTAATATTATTAAAACAATGCACTTGTTTTTTAAATTATTTTTTGTATTTAATCTTAAATATGAAGTGAACTTGACAAGATAGTTTTTTTTTTACAACAGTTCATATACGAAATTGAACTACCTCAGTAACCACGCGCATAATTGAAATTCAAAACCAATTTTCGAAATATTTTAATAATAGGTACAAGTCAAAAAAACATTTTTTGCGTATCGAAAATGCACTTGTCTAATCAAATTTCAAAACCGAAAAAATTCCTAACATGTATACATATATACATGAATTTAAACATTAAACACATAAATAATAAAATCACAAAAACTTTCATTTTATTTCGAAACTCCCATGTAATATTTCAAGAGGAATCCTACCATAATGATAACAATTAAAACGAATTTTCTCCAAAATTGATTGATTGAAAACAAATTTTCTCTAAAATTTAAACTCGACTGCCTCAAATTCCGAAAATTTTTAGTTTAAATTTAAAACCATATAATTTATTTAAATTGACACTTGCCGGTTTAAACCTAAGACAGTTAACAGTTTCAATTTCAGACTATGTGGAAATATCAATATAAAACTGACTCGTCTTAATAATTTTAAGGCTTTGTGTAAGTTTTAATGTCAAACTTTTTCGAAATGGAATTATATACAAACCCAAAAGTCTAAATTTAAGCCTGGAATTTTTAACAGTGTGTGAGTGTATTCTGTAAAATGAAAAAAAAATACATATTAACTGCATAAGTGAGGATTTTTAAGTATATTGAAATATTATATTATATTGAATGCATTCTTGTTATATCTAGAGAAAATCGGAGTGTGTAGCATCCGCCTCTTCTGGGTCGTTAAGATTTTCGCACATTTGCTCCGTGTATCCATTGAAACATTGCACTCCCTGACAATATCCGCAAATTTGCGAGCATCTTAACTCTGCTTTTTTGCGCCCGACACCTCGAGGAACTATCAACCGTAGAGTTGCAGGAGATAAGTTGAAGTAGGTACTTACCGATTCTGGCGCAAGGAGTGATTTTCTTCCATCCCCACTGTTCTGCGGATTTTTGTTATTGCCAAGTCATGTATGAATTCGGTAGAATACTCTGACGAATGGTGAGTAGCTGCTTTTCAAATAAAAAAATGGAAAAAAAATTTAAATAATTTAAAAAAATAAAAATCATTGGTGAATTTAAGAGAGAATCCTGTTCTAAGAACGGGCAACTTTAATTAGTTATATATAATCGCCAGGATGATTATCTGCTATGAATATAGTTGGGGCGCCGCATCATATGATGCAGTGAAGTTTGACTTAAATTTTCAACTCAAAACTTTGTGGCGAAACTTAAAGACAGTCGCCGTCTATGGAAAAATTAAGAATGGATGTGATTTTTCCCCTGATGAGCTTAATACCTTTATCACAGAATCTAAAAGTTTCTGAGAGACGCCAAGTTGGCGGACATGGCGTAGTAGATGAAAATCGATTCGATATTGTGTCCAATGTTGAGGGAAATCGTTTTTCTTTCTGTGCGATTGATCTTTTCGAACTAACTATTTCAATGCTTTCGATAAAGTCTAATGCTACTGGCCTAGACAATATATCCCCTAAATTTATTAAGTTATTATTTCCCTTAATTGCACGTTATATCCTTCATATAGTAAATACATCTTGATGTCGACCTCCTTCCCCAGAGAATGGAGAAGTGCCACGGTCATTCCAATATCCAAAAATCTTCCCCTGAATCTCCTGCTGATTTCAGACCTATAAGCATTCCATGTTTTCGGTCCAAATTGTTGGAGAAACTTATGTATATATAAGCAACTAGTTTGCTACTTGGGAAAGAAATGAATTATTCTCGTGCTGGCAGTCAGGCTTTCGTAAATTTCATGGATGTGAATCGGCAGTGTTAAAAGTACCTTCTGACATAAGAATTGCTCTTGATCACAACTATTTTAGTGCAATGGTACTACTTGATTTTTCGAAAGCCTTCGACAGTGTCGATCATAGCCTCCAGTTGCTTAAACTCCGCACATTCTTTAACTTTCACAGAACTGCATTAGGCTTGATAAAATCCTTTCTTTATGAGCGAACACAGCAAGTAAATGTGAAGGGTATGCTTCTCCAATCTGGCCCGTGTTTCACGTGGAGTTCCACAGGGATCGGTGCTCGGACCACTACTATTTAGCATGTTCATTAATGATTTACCAGAAAGTTTTAAAGATGTAAAAATGCACTTATATGCGGATGATGTCCAGATATATCTGAGCAGACCAATGGGGTTTCTTGAGAGATTGCATGGTCCGCATTAACGAAGATGTTGATAGGTTTAGCTTTTGGTTTTCCACTCAATCTCAATAAACCAATAAATCACAGTGTATCTATTACTATAGTAGTCATTTGAACACAACAGATATACCACCTGTGAATCTAAATGGCTATACTATACCCTTTTTAAACAAAGTCACTAATCTTCTAATAATTTTGAATAGCGAAATGAAATGCTGTGACAATGTAAACGCTATGATGAGGAAAACTTACAATGGTCTTCGCAGGTTGTGGCTTTCAGCTAACATTCTACCTACTGGCACTCGCTTAAGGTTAGTGAGGATACTAACAATTCCACTCTCCACCTTTGGCAGTTTGATATTTCCAAGGCTAGATAGGGGATGTGCTCGTAGGGTTGAGGTAGCATTTAATGATTGTATACGATTTGTTTTTGGACTACGCAGATTTGACCATGTCTCCCCATACCGAATGCAGTTACTTGGCTACTCTTTGGTATATCTCAGGTAAGTCGAGCAATTTCAGAGAATTTTTCAAATGACAAAATCTCGGCGAAATCGAAACATCATTATTCCTGGCTTCCGAAAATTAGTCATGGAAATTTCTTACCCTGTTCAAATTGCTCGTTTATGGAACACTCTCCCTTTAAGTATACAGGTTGCTCGCACGGTCAACGCGTTTACACGACTTATAAGAGCACGTTTCCAGTCTTGTTAAATGTAATGGATGTTATTCTGTCTTCGCAGTAATTTATCATTAAGCGTAATATATTATTTCACTTTAATATTACTTTCTTTTTTCTTAAATATATTGTTATTTCTTTATTTCTTGTCTACCTTAGTTAAGCTTTGTTAGCAAACATATTTACTTTTCGCAAGCAATTCACTTTCTCTGAAGCGATTTACTCTTGCTGACGAAATAAAAATACATAATCCATCATGACTTTCAATCAATATAATACAAAACAACTAAGGGAAAATTCACTTGTAAAATATGTTCACCAAGAGCTAAAATGGTGCTGGTATTTTTCTAAGCTATAAAGTGAAGTGGAAAGTAAAGAGATAAAAGAGCGATCTTTATTAAAATCGAAGGAGACAAATATACTCAAGGAAAAAAGGTTCAGAGTTGAAAAAAAGAAGAGAACGAGCAGAGGACAAGCTGGAATGGGAGCTGTTACAACTTGCTGCGAAATTAAATTGAAAAACCGACTGGTTTAAAAGTTCTACTAGTAACAAATATAATTTTCTTAGATCTTCAGATCTTTAAACCCTTTAAACTGAAATGCTTAACAAATTAACAGAAATAAGATAAAATGTACTATCTTAAATACATGAAACAGTTTGTCAGTAATAGGAAGATGAACCTAATGAAATGCCCAGAATTTAAGGCCATTAAAATCTTAGACCTTTTTCAATTATGTGTCCACTTGCAGACCCTACGTGGCTTGGGTGAATGGATGGATGGATTGAAGAGAAGTTGAGTCCCCCGGAGGGGGGCATAGAATGTAGGCCACGACAAGGCCCTATGTTCACCCTCCGGACCCATGAGCAGTATTCATAGGTCCCAACCAGACGCTCTCATAAACAATAAAATTGGCTCTTAACCCTCGCTACCGGCTTCATGCAATTCATGCAGGAGGTGTGAGCCAAGGAATATGTAACGTTTTCTGGAGAGAGCCGGACAGTTCCTTTGTTGTTCTACCCGAAGGGTAGTCTAGCCAAAGACAACTGTGTTGGCAATTGGCCCAAGTCACAATTGTAGAGGCAAGGTGTCCCGGTGCGATCCCAATTGTGGAGGATGATGCCTCCGAGGCCACACCAAGAAACGCAACCTCGTCCGCTCTTTCGTCTCCGCCAACATCACTGTGACCAAGCATCCAAGGAACCAGTATCCTGTTACACAGAGAGGGAATTCAGGGTGGCTTGATCTTGAACATTTAAAAACAGAAAAAGGAAAAATATAAACTCAAAGAATCATATTCTCAAAAATATATTGCAAAAAATACTTATCTGAATTTAGAAGCTTAATATATTCTATTTAATGTTCCTTCAGATTTTAATTGGACATAAAAACAAAATTAACTTTTATTTTTTTATATATTCAAGTAAAAAAAAATGCAAGCAAAGTAGACAATCTTGCACGAACACGAACCAGGGCGATTCAGTCACAAGAAAAACACGAACTTAACAAACGACAGTACATAAAACATTAAATAAAAGACACAAAACGTTCTCGAAACGAGTCTGAAACACTGGATATTACATAAAATTATAAAAAAAATACGAACGTTAGATTAGGTTTGAGCGGTGGCTATTGTTTAATTTAAGAGATGCGCTTAAACCAGTCACAAAAGTTAATGAACCTGAAGAGGTCACCCAAGTCCTTGTCTGTTATTTCTCCCAATTCACGAAATAAGTGGCCACTGGACGTATTTCTTCCACCCTTGCCAAGTTTAGGGTGTTCACACAGCAGATGTTGAACGCTCTCAACTTCTTTCTCGTCCATAATATCTTCTACAGAAATCATTGTTTGGAGCTAGTAGGCGTTCCGCATCTTTGCCAAAGAGCCAGTGTCATAAATGTCTTGAAATCTGCATATGGTTAATTCTCCCTATCTTCGATTAGCCCCCTTACAGGCCCGTACATTTATAGCTGGCCAGAGCATCAGCTGCCTCATTTCCTGGTATATCACTATGCCTAAACGTCCAGCAGAGAATAGATCTATATTATGTACTTGGCACTAAGTTTCCCGAGCTCACTACGACAACGATGGACTAGACGCGATGTATAATGGAGCTCGAATTTTGATTGCAGCTTGGATGACTTTATTTTAAAAATGACCATATCCAATTCGATTCTCAAAGGTCGAAATAAGCTATCCACCTTCAAGATTGAAAGAAACAATTAAAAAGGGAACATGAAAATGGGGAAAACAGTACTACATATGTATTATATGGAAAGAGAAAACTTTATTAAAACTAGTGAAAGCTACGATACCCGGCTTAGATGAATGGCCGTATGTAATTTCGTATGGAGTGATCAGTATTTATAGGATGACTCATAAAATAACAAGAAAAAAACTAGAATTGGTCTAAGACTAATTCTCACGATGCCCTAGACTGCCCGTGTGTAATTTCGTATGGTCACTCCTCTGTGCAAGTTTGATTCTAGAACGGTTCATCGGAAAGTAAAAATTATTAAACTAATTTCATATTCTGAATAACTTTTCAGTACAATAAATACGTGTAGGATTGATCGTTTTCACAGTATACGTAAAAACCTCACTTTTTGTATGGCAACACCAGGAAATGGCTGTCCAAATATATAGTGAAAACTGAAAATTTTGTATGACAAATCTACGAAGGAGTTAGGTACCTGATTTGTCCCATTTTCGAATTTAAATCTAGAATTTTTTTAAAAAGGCCGTGTGCAAAATTTCAACTGTTTAAGTGAACGCGCTGTCAAGTTATCGTGAGGACGGACGGACAAAAGGATATGCAAAAATCAAAATAACTTTTAATATTATGAGTTGGTGTTCAAACCTCCTGCATCCTAAACTACTACTCATACAGAAAAATTATTAACCAAATGACTACGATTCCGATTTCCGAGTGTGCCGTGGTCCGATGAATTCGAATCAATCTATCTACAGACTCGGAGTACGGCCGGACATACACTATTGCAACTATTACTGAGCTGAGAGCAATTGAGCGTAAAATGGTTAAGTTGCTTTTTAATCGAAACTATTTTATTAATTTGTTAAGTAAGATATAATGTAGCCCTTGGGAAAGTAAGGAGCCAAGCTTAAGATTACTGGAAGACTATTTTCCTGTGTGGATAGTAGCTTAGGCTTTATTGCGTATATAAATTTAGTCGCTTTTCCATAAGAGTCAATATAAAACATTTTAGAGAATCGGACTAGCACGTACACATATAGACTGCTGTTTCACGGCTTGGGAAGTATTTCTCGAGAGTTTTGCCTGAACACAACGCACGGGATCATCATCGGTGATCAGAATTGATTTTATTAATATTCTGATGAAGGCAGTTCAGAGTTTTTTTGACATTTGCCTGCGTTGAAGAGCTCTGATGGCCGTCACATTGTGTTTAAGGCTTTAGATGCGAGGTGATAACGAAATATATTTCAATATCCAGTAAACGCCTACCGCCCACCATGAAAGCTTGAATCGCCCACTAGTGGGCGATAGGTAGCGGGTTGAATACTCCTGCTAGGGTATAAAAACTACTCAAATTTTTAAATTGTTTTTCTTCGAAGAGTTTTTTTTTATCAAATAGAGTCTTGAACTCTTTTATCTATTTAGGTAATGAGCTACCGATTGAAAAATATTGTAAATAAAAATATGTTTTTCATGATTACAAACTAATCTATCAAATTTTCATCATAAACAAAAAAAAAAAAACAAGAGGCTCCCAAATGATAAGTACCCCGGCAAAATATTTACATACGTATCTATAATATTATATAGTATATGTACATATGTATACATTTGTAGATATAGAGAAAGTAAAACGATATCAGACTAAATGACTTCGGCGTACTGAAGAGTCAATTTATCTTTATCATTAAATTCTTCCCGAAGCTTTTGTTTTCTTTCTTTGTGCGATCGCAAAGTAGAAGTCGAATGATAAAATATCGCAACTCATGAGTCTTTCTCTTGCAATTAGTAGTGCTCTTATCGTTGTAGCGCTGGAAGTCTCCTCTAAAGAAAATTTTAAATTGCTTTTAATTGACGAAGTAATGCTTTCACAAGTGTTGAATTTATCTTTCATTAAGAATAAATAAACAAGTGTATATAAATAAAATGCGTTTAGAATTAGTTTTTGCAATTGTCGGAATATTTTTTTTCGATTACGCACTATTGGCATCAGTTCGAGATGTGGAATTAAAAAATGGATGGATTTTAACAAATCAAAATGGATGTAAGTTGTTTTATATTATTAATTTTATATGTGGGGATTTTCTAGCAGTAGTTTTTATGTAAAAGATGATGATGATGATCCTTCAAATCCAATAATCTTATTTCCTAATATTTAATAAAGTTTAAATCACCGGCAAATGCAACCACACTCGATGGTCCCCAAAATCGTAAAAGATCGAGAGTCTAACAGAAAATGAATGCCTTCAATTTTTACCATTCTCGAATCTCATGGGACGGGGACCACCGTAGTTAATTGCTCTATACAGAATTCGTCTATTATGATTGCGATGCAAGTACACTTCCTTAATTTTATCGCTTATCACAACGGTGGCCAAACGGCGGTTCGCGAGCCTCATGCGGCTCTTTTGAGTTTTATTGCGGCTCAATTAAAAAAATTTCATAAATACTTTCTACTAGGTTTTGAGCATGTAAAATCTCATAAATAATAAAAATAAATATTAATTCGATTTAATTTTATTTTAAATAGAAATTTAAGTTTATTTTTATTATTTATTTATGTTTTAACGGTTTTAACCGTTTTAACGATGTTTATAGCGAACGTTATGACGGGTCGAATATATGCGTGTGTGTGTGTGACTGATAAATGTATTCGTTTGATTTGATGCGTATGTTTTTATAGGCTCTTCGGCCTAAAAAGAACAAACACACGCACTGTCGGGTATCGTCGGGTATTGCTTACAGTAACACCTGTGACCAGGGATAGAAAATATTATTTTTTACAAAAAGTTCAAGTTCTCCGAAAAGGTTTAAGATATTATTAATTACGATTGAGAAGATAAGTGAATATTTGATCGAGACATATCGAAAGAATTCTAAATAATATTTAAACAATTAAAAATATATTGATCTTGAATTTGATGTTGAACAACGCACGCCAATGATGACCTTGCACTGATCACGCTACTTCGCTTCCGAATATAATTTCCGAGGGAAACCGATGTTAGCGCGCGTTGCTTTGTTTTGTTCTTTTATGGCCGGACAGACTATACCCGTATAAGAGATAAGTAGAGACAGAGAGACAAAATTTCTGTAAAATAAAATTCCCCGAATCCAGCATGAGATTCCTCACTTAATCTATTTCGAGCAAACCAATGTAAACAGAAGAACGTGCTGTTCAAATATCATGGGATTACACCAATAAACATTAGAATTCCTGCGAAAAACATTGGGACAATTCCCTTAATATTTCAAAAAAACCACAATTAGCAATTCTTATTCGCCTCGTTTTAGAAAATTCAGTAACGAAAGAGGAGTTGTTAGATTTAATTGCTTTGAAAGATACGACTCGTGGAATCGATATAAAAGCTGTTGATATTGCACTCCAACAGAAAAATGTTCCAAAAACTAAAGTAGTCAGTGTTGCGACTGATGGGGCAGCAGCAATGGTTGGACAGAACGGATTAATTGGCCTTTTAAAAAATGATGCAATCATTGTATTCTGCATCGCGAACATCTTGTTGCTAAATATTTTAATTTTGAAAATGTATTTACTCCTGTTATAAAAATTGTAAAAATTTTGAGGACAAATGCAAAAAATCATCGTCATTTCCGTAATTTCATTAATGATATTGACGAACCATGCGCAGATTTATCTCTGTATTGTATTGTAAGATGATTATCCACATATAACGTTTTAAACAAATTTGGTAACCTATTTGATCCCACAATTAAAAGATAACGAATGGATCCACGACTTAATGTTTTTCACCGATAAATTTAAAAATGCAAGGAAAAAATAAAAATATTGCAGAAATAAGCCAAATTATTTACAGTTTCAAAACCAAATTACAACTATTTCGAAAAGATACAAGCGAGAAAACGTTTAATCATTTTCCGCGTTTACAAAAAAACTGCATTAGAATACAATCTTCTTCCTAAAGCTATAAAAAAATATGATACAAAATTAGGCAACATTTTGAGGAACAATTTGCAGATTTAGATGCATTAAAACCATCTATCGCATTTTTAATAAATCCATTTGAAATTGATATAATTTCGAATGGTTTTCCTATTTCTAAAACATTACTACATGAAACAACGGAAAGAGAAATGGAATTAATAGAAATGCGAGAAGATGTAGGACTGAAAATGTATCATAAATCTGCAACTTCAGTTAATTAATTTTGGAATGCCGTACCATCAGAAAAATACAACCACTTAAAAAATGTTGCATATCGATTATTGTCAATTTTCGGAACAACATACAGTGTTGAATCACTGTATTCAATAATGAAATATATTAAATCTAAATATCGGTCCCAATTAACAAACGAACATTTATAGCAACTAATAAGAAGTGCAATTACCAATTATGAGCCTAATATTAAAAAAATGGTTTCTGACTTTCAAATACATAAACTTGGTACAAGCAAAAAATAATTCTATGTAAGTGAATATAATTATGTATTACATATGTACATAGGTATTTATATTTATATATTTTTTTGTAAGAAAAAATGTTAGAATTAAATAATAAATAAATTAATAAATATGACTCTTGAATTTTTAAAAAAAATTGTTCCGTATAATGAGAGGGAAGCAGGAGGTACAATTTACTGGATGCCCGTTTTCTACGTTTTTTTGAAGGGGCGAATTTTTTTCCGATTTGGCTCTTAAAAATTTTCGATTTTTCAATACGGCTCTAAGTATCACCAAGTGTGGCCACCCCTGATCATTTAGTGCTTGTGTTTAGTGCTTGCGTTCGCATATTTAAACGTTGTAGCGCATCTCTCATACGCTAAATTATATTTGATCCCAACAGGCGCCTTATTTGCTCCTGGCAGAAAACAGAAAACTCCTTTAAGCTCAACCCTGTCAAAGTGAACTAAAGAATGGTTCAGTGTGGGAAAACTCCTGGACATTGTTTACGGAAATAGTAACTTTCCCTGTGCATTTCGCTGTTATACGTTAAACTACTATACGTGCTTTGACTCTCTTATATCCCAGAAAAACTATTAGGTTTTGTAAATTAACGCATGATCATCAATTTTTTATTTATTTATTTTTTTAATTACCGCTGTACTTAAAAGTCTGAAACGCTAACCCAGGGTTGCCACCATTGAATGAATTTATAGTGGTAGATTTAATGTTAACTAAGTCGTAGATTTCGTGATTGAGTGGAAGATTTAAAAGAAAATTTATACATGTATGTATTTATATACATCTCATCTAAGTAAATATGTAAGTAGGGCAAGAGGGATATGATTTGATAATAAAAATTCGATATAATCTTTATCGTAATTGAACGAAAAAAATATTCTTTTATACAGTTCTTATATTATGGAAAATAAAAACAAAATAACTAGCATTCTTGCACAAAATAGAAAATTCAAAAATAATGGAAAAATACCCGTTTTGCCCGAAGGGGGTAGGTATAACGGGTATCCCTGGCGGGCAAAAGGGACATTAATCCGAATTTAATAATTTTGGGGCAATATAGTCACCTTAATCAAAACAAAAGTCTCAAAAATATTATCCAGTTACAACAGATCTTCCATTACGTGACGAGATCAATCCAGGTGGTGGACTCAATCTGCATAGTGTGGTCTGTTCTGGTTGTATGGTACCTAAATCTGATCTTGTTTTGCGGCCATTTCAAGAGGTCTCGTATTGGGCGTCGTAATCAATCCTGGCCCTGCCTCATTTGGTTGTACAGTCAATAAAAAAGGCGATGCAGCTTCATGTTCCACAAGTTCAACTGTTTCCGCAGAATTTGGTGCTGATGAGGCATACACAGCGGATGTCGCAAAAAGTTTCTCAGGTATAACATTCCTCTCCACTCACAGCGTTATGTGACGTTGCTACTTTTTGACAAGCTTGAGAACTAACGGAGCAATTTTATATTGTGAGGTTATCATTACTGGATTCTGTTTTTGGAACTTGTTTATTTTAGCCTCAAAGACAACTTTGAATGGTGCGTATACAGTGATGTCCAAAATAGTGTGTGGAGGAACCGACAAAAACGTTGTTTTTTCAGCATACACCACACATGATTAACAAAAACATCCTTTCATTTATTCGCCCACTATCAGATAACATAACAGAACATAACATTTATTAGAGGCGATAGTATACAAGATTACAATCTTTTATTATACCTAAAAATAATTGGACTAAAACGTGGAGGAAGTATTTAAAAGATTATCAAAAGCTATAAACAATTCAGAAGTAACTTATGATAATAATAATAAATAAATATTGCGCTTAAAATGACAAATTAAAAACTGAGTAACAAAAACAATTTATAATGAATTACAAAAACAGATCTGATACTAGAATTAGAATCTTACTAACAAATGCCATAGAAAGATTTGAGAGCATTCCAAGAGCGCGCAGTCTGGACAAGATAAGAGCCCTCCATGACAAGCCTAGTAAAACGAGGAAAAATAATGTTCTTGTATCTATGTGAATTAGTGAAATTAATCAGTTCTCTAAGGTAGTATGGTTCATTATTTTTTTGCAGGTTAAAAAAGAACACTAACGTTCTTGAGCGGGCACCCCACCAGCTGATCGCGGTAAGGTGAGACATGGTCATATCTGCGAAGTCCGAAGATGAAACGTAAGCAATCGTTGAACGCGACCTCCATTTTACGGGTACAAACACTATCAAGTCGAGGGAAAATTAAACTTCCGCATGTGAAGTACGGCAGAATTAGTGTCTTAACCAGATCAGATGTGGAAGCTCCACAGCCGGGAAGAGCGCCATCCATTAAGCATAGCTGAAATCTTTTCCGCTTGAATATGAAAAATGGTGGCGGTGCAAGCCAGCCAGAAGCGCTGCAGGCACGCCAGCCAGAAGCGTTGCAGCAAAAAATTATTGTTCTCAATGTTCCTTTCTCCAAGCTGCTCACCATACAGACTTGTTTCTTACCATACACAGAGAGTACCTTTGGTGGCTTTGTAGATGAGCTTCTGACTCCCACTTCATCCATATTATATATCATATGTACAGGAATGTGGTTCTCTTCGATGATAGCCTTAAATAAATCATAAAAACACATTACAGCTAGTTTATTAAATTCCTTTAATCTAGCTATTGACGTCGGTTCTGGGCTTCACTGAACAATATCGGAATGACGTTTAACAATTGTTTGCCAGCGATGGTATTTTTAAATGGAGCCTCTTTACTTTAACGTTTTGCAAATTCTCCTGCTAACTCTAAGAATTCAGTATTAAAAAGTCCATAGAAAAGAGGATCTAATTCTTTTAAAAGCTGCACAAGTTGAATGTCGGCGCTTAAAACGACCGAGATTTTTCTTTGCACACCCGACTTGACATGGAGTTGAAGAGTACTAAAAGGAATACCATAGCATTCATAAGCCTTTTTAATCGAAGTTTTCCATATGTTCCTCAGACCAAGAAGCCCTTTTGGTCTTTCTCTTGCAAGTGTACACCATCTACAACAAGTAAAATAATTGACGGGAGTTAAAATATCTTGGCATTTTAAAATAAACTGGAGAGCGCAGGCAAAACGGGTATATCAAATGGTATCCACTTTGCTCTACACCCACCCAATTAAAAAAAACCTATACAAATATTTAAGATGCCAAATTATTTCGCAAAAAATATCCAAACAATTAAGTAATTCATGATATTCACCTTGGTTTTTTCTTTATTGGGATCGGGAACAAGAATAACTTACTTTCAGAAACGCAAATTCATCTATCGGTGGCTGGCGGCTAACTAATTCCGTGCGTAGGATGTGGACATGTGCGTTCCGCCAAATATCCGTTTTGCCCACCCTATCCTTCTTGCCCTACCCTCCCTTAATAATTGCATTATTTAGCAAAAAAAAATTTTTTTAAATAATAATTTCTAGGGTTACGTACCTCAAAAATAAAAAAACGGAACCCTTGTAAGATCGTTCTTGTGTACGCCCGTCTGTCTGTCACAGACGTAATTTTCGAAAACAGTCTGCCAACTGACATAAATAACATGGAGCCCTGACACCATTGAAATTGTTTACATTAATGGGATCACTTATAGTTTTCTCTTTCGGTTTAACTACTTTCTTCAGCTGAACTTCAAATAATATTTCCTATACAAAATCTACCATAGTCTAGTTTCAGTCAGTGGATTTTACAAATAATATTTGTAATCTTTCCCAAAACCTACTTTTAGGGATGGGCAAACAAATATTGCTTAATTTTATTTCCTTAAAAATCAAATATCAGGAATATTTGATGTAATACGAGACTAGCTTCTAATAAAAAAAATATGTGGAATGTATTTAGAATATGTTGAACTTGTAATATGAATATTAAAGCGAAAAAGGAATTTGGTTAATTGTGACACCCTGCCAACAAAATCGGTCCCACGAGAAAAAAACTAAGCAATCCATGCAATATGTTAGCAGAATGTTAGGTCTTTGGGACGCGCACATATCTCGACTCGACAGTGAAAGTTATAAAATATTTTCTTTTTCAATTTGCTATGGGGGTGAGTGTGAGTGCGGCCCCCTCAAATTTTTATCAACATTTTTGGTTACTTTGTTATAAAAATATAGCCCAAATTGTGCGTAAAACACCATTCGCCCCCTGATCTTATTGATCGAACTATTACTAATAACTTCAAAATCTTTAAAAATAACAATAACAAAAAATTTAACTTAAAATTCATTTAACTTTCATTTAATTCGTTCTCGATACAACCTAAATAACCTAAATAAATATATTGTGAGTTTAATTATTATTATTTAAAACTAGAAAAATATTTAATAAGGTTTCGGGAGGGTTGAAGAATATCGCATACATAATACTTTACACGGCTTAAACATTTAAGCTATTTCGTTTTCTACTCTTTACATCACCTTAAAAAAATACACGTTCAGAAGCAGCAGTACTATGCTGCCAAGAAGCTAAGATTCACATAAAATCCGCCAATTCTTTAGATGCTTTTATGCTTGCAAATCGTCCATTTATTTGCCTATATTTTTCCAAAATTTAACCACCTTTCCATCATTATATAGAACTCACTTCTCTTTGAAAAAACTTACCAACGATCTCCATTGTGAATTTAATACATCATAAATTTTATAACAGGGTGGTAGAGTGGTAGATTTAAAATATTATATTGGCTTCAAATAGTGATAGATTTATGGCTATAGTGTCATAAAGTGGCCATCCTGCGCTAAGCAATATGTAAATAATATGTATAAAATGCAGCAGCAGTCATTCATATTGGCAACAATGCGCCCAATAATGCGTAATTCCAACAAGTACACAGGATCTCTCTGCCATACCGGAAACAAGCTCCTCTATGTCTATACATACATATATCTGTATACAACGATCGCCTACAATGTTGAGCTAAGCTTTAGTATAATCCCGAAAGCTAGATGGCACCTATTTAAAGCGGTATAGAAACTACGGAACGAAAAAAGATACAAGTACATATATGGTGGAAAAGTCACATTGGGCAAGGCAAGTATAAAACAAGTAAAAAAGCTAGAATTGGTCTAAGATGGAATGGCCGTAGAAAATTTCGTATGATCACCGATCTATGCAAGTTTGATTTTTGATTTTGATTTTAGAACGGTTTGTCGAACAGAAAAAATGATTATAACCAGTTTTATAGGATTTCGTATTCTGAAGAAGCATTTAGTACAATAAAAATGTCTTGGACTGATCGTTTCACAGTATACGTTAAAATCCTATTTTTTTATATGGCAACACCAAGAAGGAGTTGACCGATTTAGTCCATTTTTGAAATTTTATTTGCAAGTACAAAGAAAACACCATGTACCAAATTTTAGCTCTCAGGCAGTGTCCAAATATATAGTGGAAAACGAAAGTTTTGTATGGCAACCCCACGAAGGAGTTGCCCGATTTGTCTCATTTTCGAACTTAATTTTACTTTTTTTTTTAAAGTCCGTGTACAAAATTCCAGCTCTCTAAGTATACGCGTTCTCGAGTTATCGTGCGCACAGACAGACGGACGGACATGCAAAAATCAAAATAACTTTTAATATTGTGCGTGGGTGTCCAATCCATTTTGATCTACCATCATTATTTCGAGGTGTTACAAACGGAATGACAAACTTAGTATACCCCTATATATTTCATCTAGGGTATAAAATGTTTAAGATGAAGGCTAGTGAAAAGAAGAAATAAAAGAAAAATTTCAGCGAGTGTAGTAGTTATTAGATTGGCACATATGTTTAATGGGATGCTGTAAGGTAAAGTAAGAGGAAAAATTTGAAAGAACACCTCACGGTCACGAGTCCCGGTCATACCATTGCATTAAATGGAGACTTTAGAAATACAAACACTAATAGTCATACTTCGACCGTAACCTCACGATGCTATTCCGCTAGATATATTGGTCTAGCGCAAACCACTGGCTGAGTCCCCGTTCTATTATTGAAGTTATATCATAATTAATCATAATTTAAGCATGCCTCTTTTTTTCTTTCAGCTATAAGACGTGAAGTAAGTCTACCATCTGGGGTTTATAGTGCCTTTAATATTACCAACCCAGAACAGGTGCTAGAATCTTATAACGATGTTAACATGCGATGGATTGCCTACGACAACTGGACCTATGCCTTGGAATTCGAACGTAATTAAAAACTATTCACTTCTAAAGCAAACCTGCTAACAATTCCATTATATAACAGGTCCGAATGATTACAATGTAGTTCAATTCATCAAATTGACTTTTCATGGTATCGATACTATTTCCAAAATAGTATTGAATAATAAAACTTTAGCCGAAACAAACAACATGTTCGTACGATATTCTTATAACATCAAGCATTTATTGGAGGAGAAGAATTTCTTGCAAGTTCACATAAAGTCTCCCATTTATGCTGCTAAAAATCTCGCCGACAATAACACCTATACCCCACCGAATTGTCCTCCTGCACGTTACAATGGAGAATGCCATATGAATTTCTTACGAAAAATGCAAGCCAGTTTTTCATGGGATTGGGGACTTGCTGCCCCTTCAATGGGAATTTGGTAAAATGTTTCCAACGTTCAAAGTTCATTGACATAATTTTATTTAAAACTTTTTTAGGAAGCCTGTAGTGTTGGAAATTCATGATATAGCTATAATCCGAGATGTTGATGTAGCACTGTCGAGAGCCAATGGCACCTGGACAATGTTTATTCGAGTTTTTTTGGAAACTGGATTAGACGTGGACTTTTATGGAGAATTGACTTTCTATGCAGTGTAAGTCGCGTATATACATACATATATAACGTTTGATATTTACATGAATTTTCCTTTTTAGTGAGCTTTTTGATGGTGGTGAAAAAATCACACTGAAAGATAAACCACTCTCGAAGAAGAATCCTGTAATTGAATTTTCGTGGTCCATAGATGAGGTAGGAAATTTATCAAAGTTTTGCAAATTTAATATGACATCTTAGATCTTACATCCTATTCATTAGTTACGTCAGTACTTTAAGTATATTTATTCATGTGAAAATAGTACGCAACATCTATAAAGTTTTGTAGTGCGCAATACATGTACATTATGTTATACCTACCTATGTTAGATTAGGTTAGAGGGACGATATACTACCTGAATAGTTGAAACCTACCTGAAAGTTGGTGGCTGGGAAACTAGAATTAGCCAAAAATTTGATGAACTTTACTAATGCTCCTATAACTTGGTCTGCTATTTGCCCCAATTCACGCAGGTAGTAATTACCTAGTGAGTATTTTTTTATTTGGCAAGACTTGAACATTCCCACGATAAGATGTTAAATGCTTTTCACCTCCTCTTTGACCATACAACTTCTATAGAAGTTATTCAACAGAGCCCGTATGCGTACCGCCGTAATATTGTGCACGTCTATACTCCTCCTGTAATTAATATAGAATAATTTCAGGGGTCTACTTGTGGATTCTTCCACCCAACATGATTCCATAGCTGAACTTTTTGTATAGAAAGCTCATCTGGCGTTTCATATCTGACTCAGTGATGATTTGTGGGCTCCACAAGAAGGGAAGCAATTCATTTTCTGTATAAAGCCCTGGTCTCACCGGGAGCGGCAGATTTTATCCAAATTTACTCTAGTTCTTATGAAGAAATTCTATTATTAGTAGCTCTGGTTGAAGAAAAACAGAGAAAAGTGATGAGGTTCAATTACAAATACTTAAGAATGCAAAAAAGCCTCATTTAACGAATTGTGCGGACTTATTTTGAATGAAAAGGAATTTTGCCACCAGCGGCAAAATTGTGTTTTTGAGTAATCTCAAAAATCGCCGCACGGTAACTGTTTTGCCGTGCCGCCCCACGCCGCTCCCGGTGTGACTTTTAGACTGAATTTTGCAAGAGCAAAATATTTTTTAGCTCCACTAAGACGCTCCAGATATGGAGCTAAACTTTAGTTTAAAGCCTTAAAATTTAAATTTAAATATACATGTATAATATATGGGACATAATTTCTTGCGCCGCTTATTGTCTACTAGGTTTCCTTATAGCTGTATTCTTTTGTGTACCTTGTTCTAGAACTCCTACACATATACTGGGGAGAACAAATTGTTCTGTCGATTGAAGTGAACTATTTGTACTGTTCGCTTCATTTAAATCTTTCTATGAAAATGTATGAGGCGTTCTTTTGTGTATCGTTTGTTCTGCCTTGTCCTGCGGACACAAAAGAACACAGATTATGTCTTTATTTTAATTGACTTTCTAAAGCGCTATATTATTTGGAGCCTAGAATTTATTGGGGCATTTTAAAAACACCAGGCGAAGCATTTACTTGAAATCAAATGGAATTTCGCTCCAGAAGGAGTTTAAAATATAACGTTCCGGAAGAAGCTTTATTTTTAGAGCCACATATCGAAGTAGCAGCGATATTTCAAACCCTAATCCTGGCAAATTTACCCACAATCACAAGAATTCAATTCAACATCCTCTTTCATCAAGAAACGTACGTAACACATCATTATGACTAAAATATGCACATGCAATACATACATATACACTACATCCTGGCAATCATTTTCTATAATATCCAATCCTACCGACTAACCGTTAGACATAGACTCTAACGCATTCTTATAAATAATCATGCATATTCCTACTTATCCGCCAGATTAAAACATTTCCAAAACTAAAGAGAAACGTAGACCGACACCCGCAAAACCCATTATGAAAACGCAACGTTTTGTTCATCGTTCCATTGAAATGTATATGTACATACGCAAACCCTTGAGTACATTATGACTTTGTTGTCGCAAAATGCAGCCAAAATTTTACCATAATCTGCGCTGTGACTGTGCCACTGTAAGTTTGAGACGAAGGTGGATCGTGGATCCATACATAAAACCCAATTACACATTTGTTATTTGGACTTTTTTATAACTAGAATCTTAACTTGATAGGCTGTTTATTTTAGATCCATCTATGAAAACACATGTTACCGATTCTATGGCAAAGCGATTGACCTCCACTATTCTCTACCAGGAATATTAGTAGAAAAAATGACAATAATCTTTAGGTATTTATTGCCTAAATCCTCACTCTACGTATCCTACTACACTACTACATATCTAGGCAACGTGTCGCGTGCAAAACCCTGGAAGGCTCGTCGGTAACACTTTTGTCGCTCGATAACCCAAGGAAATGTACTAGCCAGAGCTTTCAGGAAACCAAAATTTATCAATTTGTAGATCAGAGTGTTGTGCCAGACATAGTGGAATGCTGATTTTGCATGAAGGAGAAATTCGAGAATTTGAGAATCAAATCTTGTTGTCTTCCGATTTCAAGACTACTTAATATTTACCGAAAAAAAACTCGGCTCCCCCGAGTTAACCCGTTTCACTTTGAAACATGACGTTCATGAAACTCATTCAAGGCCCGGCAAATAGTAGTTTTCACTTCAAAAATAAAGAAACATAAATCGTACGTGTCTAGTTTTATATCTCAAACATGATGCCCAAGCTTTCAACAGAGACCATATCTTGTAATAAGTTTTTGTACTTTTTTTGTCAAATTGTCAAGACTCGACATTATACACAGATGGCAAATTAATTATTATTTTTTTTTTTTAGAATAACGTAGAATTATGGTGGCCTAATGGTTATGGTCAACAAAAACTTTATCACCTTCACTTTACATGGAATGGCTGGTTATCGCCTACAGGTCCAGATCCCAGAAAACTATCAATGTCATATAAATCAATAAGAATTGGATTTCGGACTTTAGAACTGGTGCAGGAGCCGATTTGTAATATTAGAAAATTTAAAGATTTAAAGCTGTTTTTACATTTTATCATTTTATTTAAATTTTTTTTTAACATTCAGATAATGGAGATAGCTTCTTCTTTCGCATCAATGGTGTACCAATGTTTATGAAAGGAACAAACTATATTCCATCGCATATATTACCAGAAAAATCACACGATCAAAACCGAAGTAAATAACAAAATTTAAATCTAATCCTAATATTTATATACTTAATATACTTCTTTATATTATTTAAGTAAAACATCTCCTGGAATCAGTCAAAGATGCAAACATGAACATGATAAGAGTTTGGGGAGGAGGAATCTACGAATCGGATTATTTCTATGATATGGCAGATTATTTAGGAATCCTGATTTGGCAGGATATGATGTTTGCGTGTGCCATGTATCCTACATCTCCCGAATTTATTAAGTAAGTATAGTATAAAGTTCGGTGTATCTTTTTATTAAATAGACAAATAATATAACTGGATGAAAAATGTAAATTCTAAAATATTTAAATCATTTAGTTTATATTACTCAGTTCCTGTAGTCTATCGTTGAATATATGTAAAACCTCAATAGAAGTCACTCTATTTAGGGCGTTCACCTTTCCATATGCTGCATTTCATTAGCAGTCCAGTTATGTTCGTCCTTCTCAATTTTATAACAGATGGATAGGAAAATTTTAGTTAAAATGAAGCACTACTAATAGTCACCAATAGTCATAGTATTTTATTTTGTGATGCGCATACTGCTGTTTAGTACCAACCCAAACATTACTCAAAGAATATTTCTCTGTATGAACAATAATTTAGGTAGTAAGTCGATAAAAGTCAAAATCGTTTGGTCATTTTCCAAAAAAAAAACAATAAGCAACAACGGTAGAAAGTTAACCCTATTAGCACGGATACATGATACATTTTCTATTTCATAAATTCTTATATAAAACCCACTAATGAGGTCTTACGTAGGTAAAATTCGAATGAGGCACCTATTGACACAGTTT
The DNA here is from genome assembly GCA_963930735.1 of Dioctria linearis. Lineage (NCBI taxonomy): Eukaryota > Metazoa > Arthropoda > Insecta > Diptera > Asilidae > Dioctria > Dioctria linearis. Next base: position 296,233,148 of record OZ005741.1, read on the forward strand.
TAGACAAAATTTTCTATCTTCTTTGTTATTCTATAGCAGCCGCACAGCTTCTTGAAATATAAATCGTTTTTTTATTTTGTTCTATTTATAATTAGAACTGGATCAAATAAGCATTTTTCACTTTTGTAGCCCCCATGTACGACTTCATGATTAGACTCTCTCTAAACATATAAAAAAATATTTTATTAAGAATGTTATATTTTTATAGGCACGCATTCAATCTTGCAACATTTCGAATTTACATTATAACTCTGATTATAGATAGGCTTCATTTCTATAGTACATAATCGTCTTTTAATTTAGTTTTTCAATTTATTATACCTCTTAACACATTTAACTTTTCTCAGATCTGTTCGTGAGGAAACTATACAAAATGCCAAACGAATTGCGTATCATCCAAGTATCGCTATTTGGGCTGCAAATAATGAGAATGAAGTGGCTCTAGCACAAAACTGGTTTGCTTATTTCAATGCTATGCTGTGTGTTTAAAAAATGATTATAATCAAATATCTAATATCTATTTAGGTATAACACATCAAGAGAATATGATCGTTTTGCAAAGGAATACCTCGAACTATATGTGGGTAATATATATCATGAATTGTCTATAATTTCGCATTCTTCCCGACCCATACCATTAATGTCATCTCCTTCGAATGGACGAAAAAGTCAGGAAGAAAAATATCTGTCCAAAAATCCACAAAATCCGAATTACGGAGATAGTAAGATATTTTATTTTTGTGTTTTTCATTTTTAATCCGTAAAAACATATTTTTTCGTTTATTTTGTAGTTCACTTTTACGAATATTTAAAAGACGGTTGGAATCCGAATATTTATCATATACCCCGATTTTCCTCAGAATACGGATTTCAAAGCCTTCCTTCCATGAGTGCTTGGAAAAGGACAATAGGGGCTAATGACAGCTTAGAACAATTAATTAATCACAGACAGCACTTTCCACTTGGAAGTGTCCCTATAATTGGCCTTATTCTGCGACACTTACCACTGCCCCCTAAAGATAGCGCAAACTATATTGAAGCATTAATTTATTTCAGTCAAATTACTCAGGCAATGGCTACAAAGGTGGAAACTGAAGTTTATCGCAGCCAGAGAAATACAGTTCAAAATACTATGGGGGCTCTTTACTGGCAACTTAATGATGTCTGGATAAGTCCATCATGGTCATCTATTGATTTCTACGGAAACTACAAGGTAGAGTGGGTCGATTTGAATCCTAAAAAAAAATATCTATCTACTACTTAAATTTCTAGCTCCTCCACTTTTGGGCAAAAGAGTTTATGGCTCCGATTAGTATAATTGCTCACCTCGATTCCAGCTCTTCTGACAAACGCATCAATATATACATCGCTCGAGATACAATTGAAGATGAGACTCTTGAATTGACAATCAATTTAAAAATTTACATGTGGTCGCATCTCTTTCCTAAGAAAGAATTTCACTGGCCGCCAGTGACAATAGTATGATCTTATGTGTGATATCACAATAATGTATATAAATTATTTCTTTTTTACAGAAACCTAATACAGTTAAATTAGTTAAATTGATCAAAATAGCTGATATCCTGGAGAGTCCATTAACTCCTAGCAACTGTTTCTTTGAATTTTCATTGATGAAAGGGCGCGATAATCTCGCAAAAACTTATTTCTTTCCAGATTATATAAAAAAAGCGGAAGGCATTAAAGATCCCGCGATTGAGGTATTTATTAAGTATTGTACTGAGTAGACCCGCAAAAGGTAACGAATTTTTCATGATTCTAGGTTGAGATTTCTTCAGCATTCTGTCAGATTCCAATAAATAGTGTCAGTATAGCTTTGAAAGTTCAAGCACCAGCAGTCTTTGTGTATATTGAAATAATCCATGAAAATATTACGACTTACAAATTATCGCGGAATGGATTTATGCAAATTGAGCCTATACAAACTGTACACTTGGAATTTAATAAGGACTCTTGTGAAACATTAGAGCCCAAACATGTTAAAATATTAACCGTTAACCAGTTCATGGTGTAATTTTTTGTGAACAATAAATTTTCAATATATACAAGGAACATATTTTTATAAGTAGATCCCAAAATGATGGAGGGCTTAATTTTATTATTATAATAATGATCAGCATTATATCATTTAAGTTGAGGTGAAATCATTTTCATTTTTTGGAAGTTTTTGTACTCTGACTCTATTGAGGACGTTATTAACTAATCTAATTATCAGAGAGATTTTTCAGACAGAAGTCCTCTACTTAAACCAGGTCTATTTTCATAGTCAGCAGACTTTGTTTTTAGTTAGTAGCTAGCCCTTGATAATAATAATCTTCAGATCTCGCATGATACGTAGCGTTGACTTTTGCCGCTTTGTTGAGTGATTCTGGACCGTACTCGATCCCTAATATTGCTGATATATCCTGGTCCGTACTCAATCTCACAGGATATGATCTTAATTTAGACGATAGCGTTAATTCACGCCGCTATTGTCTAAGGAACCTGGTCCGTCCTCGTTCTTGTAAAAAATCTGTGCAATTTGTACAATAACGTTGAATTATACCGTTATTGTGAATAAATGGTGGATCAATCGTTAAAGTCCGTTCGACTTTTGATCCAAGACCGAAAGTAGTAGTTTGAATGCGTAGTATAGGCCAACCCACTGAGTATCGTTATACTCAAACCCTATACTTTCTCTTGCAGGTCAGATATCCCTCTAGTGCGATCAGACGATAGTGTGACGGATAAATATCATATATAAACAATAAAGAAAAAAAAACATGTGGAAGGAAAAATAAAATAAATCGAGTTTAAGACGATTAAATATTGTGTTTTTATTAACTACTTTATTATATAGAAGAAAGGCTGCGTTTTGCACATATTAGTTACGCAATACGACCAACGGAGACCTTCTGCCTAGGCAAACTGAGCAGTTGCCTTGGGGGTATCACTATCAACCTTGTTGGGTGCCCCGCCAGGGTATAGTAGTTTTTGCACCCTGTACGATGTTCGGAAAATCAGAGTCGCTATATAATGATGAAGAATGCAACTACAACGACTGAAGAAAATCCAGGTCAAAGAATAAAGAAACATAAAAACTCAGATGATTGCGGGTCAGTATGTGCGACGCTGTTAGCGACGAAGAACACTGCCAGTATAGTTGACAAAAGTCTTGTTCTTCAAACGGAAAAAGAGATAAAATACTGGCATGAGGTTTTGAGGCATATTGCAGCTGTTGTAAGATCACTGTCTGCACGTGAATTGCCTGTTAGATGTTCACATGAGAGATTTGGATCAAGGAACGGCGGGTACTATATCATGACTTGGGAGCTTGTGGCTGAGCTCGATCCTTTTCCCGATATGCATATAAAACGTCTAGGAAACAAAAGATGCGGCACAACATCATATCTCTCGTCCAAGATATGGAATGCAATTATCGACAACATGGCAGAAAAAGTCATAAACACGATCGTGACCGAGATAAAACATGTCAAGTATTTTTCCATTTCTGTCGACTCAACTCCTGACATCTGCCATGTAGATCATTCATCGTACGATATTTATCTACAGAGTGATGTCCTGTCGAATGGAATAGCTTATGAGATTCATACCAAATTGTGGACATAAGGAAAGTAAATCCTCTGGCTGCTTTCATCCCCTGTTCAGCACACTCGCTAAATCTTATCGAATCATGTGCTGTTGAATGTTGTGAAGCTGCTATATATTTCTTCGGTACTTTGCAAGCATATTGTACATTTTGTTCTCGGTCTTAACACACAGATAGGAAGTTTTGTTATCGAAACTAAAGCCAAATACAATAGTTGTGAAGAGCGATTCTCAGACAAGATGGTCTGCACGGGGTAACGCCTGCTGAAGTCCTTGTGGCACCTTGAATGAGAACGTGGCAAGTCTCATATAATCGCCAGTAACGCAAGTCAAAAACCATCTACTGTTACGCCCGCCAAATACCTTAGCGAGCGGGGGCACACTTCTTGTTAATCACTGGTTGCTATTGATGAAGGAAACGAGAAAACCTGACACTTCTTGTGAATAACTGGTTGACTAATTAAATAAGAACACTTCCTCTATGTAAACCCGTTAATTTAAAATATATTTATTGGTATTATTTCAATTGGACTTTACAAGAAATTACGACCAATTAATTACACTGCTCAAAAGTGTATAAGCAAAATGTGGTTTGTGGTTTGAATTGTAAAAATTGGTTTTTGTCCCATTATAATTATATAATACCTGTTTTTACCGTTATTCCAGAATTTTGTTATTGTTGTATGCGCAATAGATGTATCTACTAAAAACAAAAAACAGAACCAAAATCAAACCAAATTCCAGGAATTGGCAACCGAAAAACCACATTTTGCTTATACACTTTTGAGCAGTGTACATAGGACTTTACAAGAAATTACAATTGAAATTCCAACGTGTTACTCATTGGGCGGATTGAAGTGTACTCCAAATGTGTAGATTCAACCCCAAGCCTCTGAACAGCACTCTACGTTAATGTAATCTGTTTACTTAACAGAAATTTGTGGGAACGTTGTCCATTAGAAAACGATTGAGATGACGAGGGTTATTTCATGAATATGTATGTGCCAGAAATGTGATCACATATCACATGGCTGTTAACGTGCTGCACGAGGTCTTGGGTTTGCGTCATAAAACTACGCCTTCCGAGGCTTTGGTCGTCGTAAATCACTTAACTCTCTGAAAATGTGTTTTCTGACCATGGTGTGGAATGAAATCTTGGAAAAATTCAATAAACTTAACATATGTTTGCAATTGAACTTCATACGATCGTCGAACTTTATCAGTCGTTGGTAATATACCTAAACGATATAAGGATATGAGGATATGAGTCGAAATCTGTAGAAACAAGCGGTGAACAACTACGCATGCAATATGAAGACGAAACATAATGATCCACTAGAAAGGAGATCAGGCTCAATCACTGACTTATAACAATTTACTGAGCGATTTCCTAATACATGTGGTAAAAATATTATGTTTCTGTATATCAGGGTTTGAGTACCCTTTAAAACGTTTACGACACGAAAAACTTGTAAAACTCAACCAATTAGATGAAATTTTACACCCGAAAATCGAATTAAATTAAAAATAATCTTTCTTGTGTTCAAAATATATTTTAATCGCTAATAAGCACTCTTATAATAGATGTTTTCTTTTGTGTACCTTGTTCTAGAACTCCAATATACTGGAGAGAAATAATTGTTCTGTCGATTGAAGCGAACTATTTGTACTGTTCGCTTCATTTATAAAATCTATAAAAATGTATGTATTTGTATATCTTTTGTTCTGCCCTGTTCTGCGGACAAAAAAGAACACAGCTAATATAAGAAATTAAACTCATTCCGACTTTAATTTTCAAAAGGTTATTTTTACTTGAATCCTGCGTCAAAGTTTTCCTAATAATAAGTTAAGAAGCTGTAGAGCAAAATGGGCAAATTTCTGGTGTTTTTTAGAATGAAACAAGCAATTTCATATACTTTCGTCTTTTGCATGAATGGGGAAAAAGAACTTGTCTATGCACTATTGTAGTGCAACTGAGACAACGATTTAAAAACAAAAATTGAGAGAACGTAGGATTACCCGAACGACAAAATCTTACTAAATCCCTCAAAATCCTTTCGACCTATTCATAATAATGTACTTCGGGCCACACTACCTCTCATTTTTAAGAAAAAGATAAATTTCGCTTTGGCCCAGATGCTGAACGGAGATGTAAAATTCCTCTCAAATGAAATTCTCATTTTTCCCGAAAATATCAGAGAATCCAGCATGAGTTCTCCCACTTAATCTCTTCATAGCAAAACGAATGTAAACAGAAACACGTGCTGTTCAAATATCATAGGATTACAGCAACAACATGTGTCCATTTATACCTTTTACAACAACAACATGCGTCCTAACATTATCAATATTTCATGAAAACCGGTTTTCACAAAAGCGCGGGAGCATTTTATGAGAGTAAAACGTGAAAACTCCGCCCCTTCTCATTTATTTACGAAATTGAAACATTTGCCATTCTGTTTCGGTGCATGCAACTTGCGCTTTCACATTTTTTATCTTTATTCATAAAATTTTTAAAGAGAGTTCTATTTTTTTCGATTTTTTTCTTTCTTTCTTCCTTTTCTTGCCGTGTGCATTTTAAATGTAAAACACTCGGATATCTCACCAGCTTCTTAACTTATTATTAGGTAAACTTTGCCTGCGTATTGGCAAGAGAGCCGGAGCATTATAAACACTATCTTTACCCTATTCTTCCTGCAGTGATTGCATTTGCAGTCAACTTAAAAACATCGAATTATGGTGCCGGCTCCAACTCTGCCATAGCGCGAAGGAACAAACTATAAAACTTGTGAAATTCTTTCCTATAGTAAAATGAAATACGCTCAGTTCATTGTTATAAGTAAGTGGGCTCAATTAAGGCTCTGTGTTGTACATAGAGTCACTGTAGGTAGACTATAGTGAGGTAATCCGTTCCTTTCCAGAGAAGAAAGTTCGTCACATGACAATCTAAACGTATGCTTACACGCAACGAACTTTCTTTGCATATGATTTCGTAATTATTTGTGGTATTTCTTAGTTCTTATGAAAAACTGACTGCGCCCTAAACTACTATTATATATATATACAGAAAAATTGTCTTCTGATAATCTTAAGCTTACTTTCTTATCTTCCCAACGGTAATCAAATTTTTATATCTTTTCTAACAAAATTATTTAATAAATTTATCTAAACTAAATGACTACGATTGCCCAAACAAAAACTCTCAGCGGAGTAACAATTACATATATGAATTTGCCGTGGTCCGATGAATTCAAATCAGTCTGCTTATCCCAGCGGGAATTGGAAGTATCACAGGATGCAAGCGGAAGCTCTGTCATTTGGAGGAAGCAATAGAAAACCTTTTCTTCCGCTTCCTCCAAGCTTCCATTGGAAGGTCTGATAATTTTTTCCGCTGAATTCCCTTCTACCAAGCTTCAATGTGACTAAGCCCCTGTTCAGCCCTAAGAGCATTGCTGCGATAAATTTTTGTATCGCACGAAACGTAGAAAGACTAAGCATGTTCAGCGACAATAACATTACCTCAGCCAATCAGAGCTCTGCCGCATGCGATAAATCGCGCTCATGAACAAGCCCTGACATGCAAGAGCAATTGAGAAAAAGTACTTTGCTTCTACAAGGCTTCCATTGGAAGGCCTGACAATTTTCCTGCTGGAATAGAAAAAAGGCTGTGTTTTGCACATTAGTAACGCAATACGACTCCAAGCAAAACCTTCGAGAAATACTTCATCATTTGATCATTCCAGTTTATGTCTATGCTAGTCGAGAATGGATACATTAAGATTAAATAATATCAACAATTTTTCTTTTGACAGTTGTAACGTCCACTTCTTGCTAGCTCTGAGCTGCTCTTTCAAAAATGTTAGAACAGAAAGTCTTGCTAGCCTAGAATAGTCTAGTTCACTTTAGAACAGGCTCATGAAACGCAGTTCACATTAGAGCATTTTAGTACCTACTATAAATTAATGAAACACGTTTTCTGTTCTTCTCTGAGCAGTTCATTACATACATACATACGTATATGTATGTCCAGAAATTAAAATTTACCACAGATGGAAAGGAAATAATGTAACTGAAAGAAAAATTTTAATTAACTTTATTATCAGAGCAATAACGACTAAATAAATTGCATTTTCAATAACAGCGAAAGTCATTTGGAGCACCGAGTCACCTTATACTGAATTTGTTTAAATGAGGTGCACCCAAAACTTTGCACATGATCAGGCAGCTACAACTGATGGACTCACGCGAATATAATCACTTGTGGTTTGATATGATGAGCTTTCGGTTTTAAGTTACCCCATTTATAGTGACATACAAAGAACAGAAAGAGAAGAAATGGTTGACACGATAATCATGCATATGATGTGATATCAAAAGAAAGTGAATATTATGACCGTTAAGCCGCTAAGCACAGGGTGTTCAATAGTTGATTGGTTTGATTAGTGCAGTCTAATTTTCATACACCTGGCCTGAACTCAAGCTGCAGATACATGTTGCTATTGGAGAAACAAGCGTAATTTAATTCTCGAATAAATATCTAGTGTTCATTTTGTAGTGGCGCATTCTGCATCGAAACTCATTTTAAGTGGCTGAAACATTAATCCACGTACACAGTAACCAATTTGCTACTTTCTCGCTTAATGGACAATCACTCTTGATTTTCGCTGTGCACAGTTTGAATAATATCAGAAAGTAATATTTATTACCCCAGGTATATACTATTGAATTTCTCGGTAGTAAAAATCAGTGATAAAAAGAGCTTTGCCCAGATTAGTTGAGATAAAATCCATCCGAAATGAACATTTTTGCAAATTCAGTTAAAAATTTGTATTTACTCGTGATTTTAATTTGTGTGATAAGTGCAAAATCATATGATAATGGATTAATATTTTATAATATCACAACAAGGGAAAAATTGCTGCCTCCAGCAGTTACAACCGTTTTATTTAAATCCTCCCTCCAGTTGCCGTCTATTGGACAGCCCTGTTCTTGTGAAGACTCAAAATGTGAATGCTGTGCTGGGATTAAAATAGATCGTTTTAATTTTGACCAAAAAAGTTAGTATTTTTGTTAGATACTCGTTTAGGGCAACTTTTACTTTAATTTTGTGTTTTTTTTTCAACAGTGTGCGCAAATCTGGCCTATGATTTTACAAACTTAGAAGTAAAAATGAAAGTATTCCTTAATGATCGCAACATTGTTATGTACAGCATGTCAGCTAATAGCCCTCCACCATTTTGTATTCCTGTACCTCTTCCTATTCCCGTATCCTTATGCATGAAATTGCACAGTATTAAAATTTTGGAGAATAAAATTCATATGTGCATGGATTGGGTGGTGCAAATTTTGAACAATAATGTGTACTCCTTACATTTCAGATGCTTTAATGTAGGTACTAGTGGTATTGATGTTTTACCCGAAGAAGAGCCACCAAACTTAATTCAAGATGTAGATAGTGATATATATGACGAAGTTAATTTAGATAGATCTCTTTTGTTAAATTAATAAATATTTATATTAAAACATTAATCTTCTATTTCATACGGGTAAATTTTTGTTGGGAGAGGTGTGAAAACTATCTTAATTTAAAGTTTAATTTTCGTTTTAACAGTGATGTTACAAGCTCAACAAATTTCAAATATATTCAAAATTATTATTTGTATTGGAAGCTTATCTCCTATAACATCACATACTCCTTAAACTCGATTTTTAAGGAAAGAAAATTAAGCAATTTTTATTTGCCTATCCCAGAGAAATGATTACAAATGTTATATTGCCATCTATTTCTATTCTTTATATTCATTCGGAAAATCCACTGAACTGAAACTGAACTATGGTGGATTTCGTATAAAACTTATTATTTCAATTTCAGTGAAATCTAGTCATTAAACAAAAAAGAGACAACTATAGAAAAGTGATCCCATGATAATGTAAGCGATTTCAGTGGTGTCAGCTCTCTATGTTATACATGTCAGTGGTTATACCATACCAGTTACAAAATAAGCAGCTCGATTGTTTCACCGTTGCCGCTCTGCGCATATCAGATACTAGATGCTCAGAAAGTGATTTTTAGAAAATTTCAGTTGACGAAGGCTTACTCTAGTATTAGGTAGCGTAAAAGTCTGAAAACATTCTATATAGCGATTTTAATCGCATATTCCGTTGAATACATAAATATGCCTTATATGCCTTAGTGTACGTCGTGGGCGCAACAATGATGCGACCAACCCGATGGGGGGGGGGGGTTACTGTAAACAAATACCAGCTTCAGGAACTTTCTTCCTCCGAACGATGACGTGGCGGCTAGATACCAATTGGTGTAGTAAATGTTCGACACTCGAATTTCGGTCCAACACCGCATTCAAACGTATATGCCTATTTAGCATATGTGATAACACAACGTGGGCGAGTAAATGCACCCCAACCAGTCAGTCCCCACGCCACAATTTGTCAGTCTGTCCTGTTCTGTCTCTGGACCTGAGGCTGAGAATTGTTATTTAACCTTAACTGAAACCGTGTAAGGGCGTTTTTGCCGTTCAATCTGCCGTCACTAAGAAAAATTTGATTTATAGCAGGCCGTGTTGCCAATTCTAGCTGCGTCTATTAATAATACTTCTAGAACAGACGTTTGAGCTGTTGTAATCTGAAGCTAAGGTAATAAAGCTACTATTGCTAAGTCTTTAAAGACCGATGCTGTTCCAATGTTTTCTCTGATGAGCAGGTGGCGGACCACTTTCCTGATGATAGGCTGTTCTAATCGCCCCGATGACGTTGGGAAAAATCTGATAATTTTAGCTTTCACTTTTTTTTTACTTCTTCACTCTGTGAAGATTTGACAAGACAGATGTCGATTGTCTTCTTCTTCTTCTTTTTCATCAGCCTGTCAGAGCTCGTTCGTCGAGTTTGGGGTGGGTTCAGCTGTCGGTTTCCACAGGCCGGCACACATGTTGCAGGTATCTCTTCGTGTAGCATATTGCTATATGCAATAAGCTACGACCATAACAGTTAACATGCAACAGAGAGGTGACCTTATCAGATTGTGCCCACTATCACGGAAAGAGATTTTATTATATAACAGGGGAGAATTAATATTCGCGTTTAAAAGTTGATACACAAAAGTTACATCGGCGACCATGCGACGTTTTTCAAGGGAGTGCATATTCAAAAGCTTCAAGCGGTCCTCATAAGGTGAAAGAATCAATGTATTATTCCAGGGTAGGTGCCTCAGAGCGAAGCGCAGTAAGTTCCGCTGAACAGACTCAATGCGATCGAAGTGAGTACCGTAAAATGGAGACCAGACCTGGCTAGCGTATTCAAGGAGGGGTCTCACAAGGCAAGTGTACAAACGCAGAGAACTCTTGAGACCAACGTTTGATAAAGCCGAGCATAGAACTACTCTTTGATACCATGTAGCTTGTGTGGGAGATAAAATTCAATCTGTGGTCAAATTTGACACCCAAGTCACAAACAGCACCCTCGGCGGCATATCGTGGAATCCGAGAACACATAATCAAAGGTATTGGTTTCTGATTATTGTGGAAAGTCATAACAGCACATTTGTCGATCGATATTGAGAGCCAAATTATTGTTTTTGTACCAAACGGAAAATTTGTGAAGGTCACCGTTCACAATCGCTAAAAGATTTAATCTGAGCGAAAAGTTTAATGTCGTTAGCATAAATCAAGACTTTGCTGTGTCTCATAACAGATACAATGTCGTCAATAAATAATAAAATTTGACGAAGAAAATCCATTGTCAAAAAATGGAGCAAATATATTGCAAATTTCAGACGAATCATTACTAGTAGAATCTTTGTACCTCATGGTATTGGGGTAGTTGTCAGTTTTTTTTCTTTTATATTAATAAACTTAAAAAATATACGTGGGTCACGAAATAATTTCGCGCGCATGCTTTTAATATACTCATCATAAAGTGTAGAGGAAAGTTCTTTGAACTCCTTATAGGATGTGAGGAAATTGTTGTGACTTATAAAGTCTTTGTCCCTCATATAACTTTTCCACAATTTATTCTTTTTATACCCTAGATGAAATCTATAGGGGTATACTAAGTTTGTCATTCCGTTTGTAACACCTCGAAATAATGATGGTAGAGCAAAATGAATTGGACACCCACGCATAATATTAAAACTTATTTTGATTTTTGCATGTCCGTGCGTCCGTCCGTCCGTCTGTCTGTCTGCCTTTGCGCACGATAACTCGAGAACGCGTTCACCTAGAAAGGTAACATTTTGTATACGGACATTAAAAAAAAAAGTAAAATTAAGTTCGAAAATGAGACAAATCGGGCAACTCCTTCGTGGGGTTGCCATACAAAAATTTCGTTTTCCACGATATATTTGGACACTACCTGAGAACACGTCGACATAGAAAGCTGAAATTTGGTGCACTGTGTTTTCATACTAATAGCAAATAAAATTTCAAAAATGGGCTAAATCGGGCAACCCCTTGGTGTTACCATATAATAATTTTGTTTTTTACATATACTTTGAAAACGATCAGTCCTAGACATTTTTATTGTACTAAAAACTTCTTCAGAATACAAAATCCTGTAAAATTGGTTATAATCATTTTTTCTGTCCGACGAGCCGTTCTAGAAGTATATGAGAGACCAATGCAAAAAATCAAAATTGCTCAAATGGGTGACCATACCAATTTCATACGTGCATTCATCTAGGGTATCATAAGAATTGGTCTTAGACCAATTCTAGCTTTTTCACTTGTTATTTTTAAAATGTTTAAGTTCTTTATTGAACCATGGCGGAGATGTTTTAGAGGACCGCTGTCGCTCGCGAGGAACGTCTTCTTCATTAAGTACCCATTGTATATTGGGTAAGTTAAAATCACCAATAAGTAGTAGTTCGTCAAGAGGTTGCATCTTGCCGTGAATAAAATTAGATGTTGAAGTGCGTATGTCGTAAATATTTTGACCTTTGTCATCAACACTGTTTATGGTTCACTATATCACCCACAGTTAGAAATCAACTAGAAACCTTTGAGAGAATGATATTCAGACATTGCATTAACAAATTTTAGGGACCTAACAGCCACAAATGGTACCCTAATACTCTACTGTATAAGAAAGCTAAAATACCCCTTTATCGATACACCTCAGTAGTATCGCCGCCAATGTTTTATCATCTTGGTTTTATTTGTGACAGCTATGTTCAAAATAAATAACCTCTCTTGATACAACAGTGAAGCTTGTAGGAATGGCTTTTTTCGAAAGCCTTTGGGAGTGTTAACCACCGCTATACAAACTAACTTCATTTTTAGTACCCGAGGCATTCAAATATCATGCATAGGCAGCTTTTTGCATCGGGGATGTCATAGAGTTTGCATGGAGCAGTCTTATTATTTTACAATCCATGTAGTGCACTCACTTTAAAACTTTATTTAGAAAATATAATGTTTTTTACTTTTAGAAAAATTCAATAAATTTACTTCTGTTTGTGTTGAAATTTATTATTACAAATAATCACAAAAGCACTTAAAATAAAAGCAGAAATGTTATATAAACTTTAGCATCTTTGTTTATTAACAACTTCTTTTTTGCTCCCTTTGTAGCTATGTTACTTGCACTAACGACTGATACAATTTTTGCACAGCCGTATGAACAATTTGTCGTAATGAATCATCCTCGGGACAGGTAACGCTCTACAAGAAAAACATTATTAAAATACAATATACATGCACGTATAAAACGGGATTAAAATAGCAAATTTAAGAAAGCTTACTATTGTAATAAGATTAACTTCAGCTTTTTTACCGCTAACAGTGACTGGAAGTATATCACCCTTAAACATCTTTGGAACGGAATGTTCACCGAATGTATCTTGAAACGTCTCAATAAGACACTCTTTAAAATGCGTTCGATCAGGCTTGATTCCGGATGCTGTACCTTTAATACTTGTGCCACCCATTTCAGTTTGCATTATGCATGCCAAGACTGAATCAGCAAACATATCATTAACAGGTGTCGCTTGCCATTCCATAACAATTATTTTTCCTTCCACAGATAAATCTATACAATTAAAAGCTCTTATCTTTTTGTCCGACTCTAATACTTCGACTGTACCGGGACCACCAACACGATCTAGTAAAAGTTTTAATGTAGACATTGATCCTGACCACGAAATGCTCTGCCGCTGTGACACCACAGACATGCTCATGTCCGTATATTCTGAAAAAATAACAAATAAAACATCTTTATTTTACAATTCAATTCAAGTGATTATCATCATGCCGGAATGAGCTAGCATGCCCTCCGGAAGGAAATGGTGATTATATGTTGCAGCATAAATCAGACTGCGATTATCCAGACCAGTCAGAGCAAGTGATCTATCCTATGGATTATATACGGCGGCCCACGATCTACACCCTTCCACAACTTAATATCAATTGAGGATTCTCCGAAGATCTCACTAAAATGGCGAGTGGCTGTTTGGTTTTAGAGAAAATTAGTAAGAGGGAGATAAATCTTTGCCTGAATGGGTGGGCTGGGCTGTATGTGCAGATCATTTTATCGCAATCAGTTAGAAGAACCAGATCACGAAGTGAGTGATTTGTTGCATTATAGAACGCAAGAATAAAATTTAATATGTTCAGATGGACAAAGAAGAGATGAAGAATTTACTGATATGGCCTTGAAGTTGCATATTATTATTGAAGTTCCCGTCTACTGTGATGTTTTTATAACGTTACGTAGTATACGGAAGATATTTTCTATGGTGAAACTTTCAGAAACGTCATTGGTTGTTGAAGAAGTGATCTTCAATTTTGTTTCTTACATTGTGCAAGCATACAGTTCCGAGAGCTTCGCAAGAATTTTGAATTTGATTCTTAGCATGTCCAAGACAAAGAATCATTATGACTATCACGATTACACAAGGCAGCGCCAATAAAATACAAAGCGAAAAGCTATATAGCCCAGTAATAGAAATGAAGTCACAAAACGAAACATACAAAAAATACAAGACAAAAACAAATATTCAAACTTACTCGACAAATCAGAGGCCGCCAACAGATGATATTTGAAATCTCGTTTAACCAAAACTCCAGAAAGTTTGTTGCATGGTTCTGGGCGTGTTGCAGCTAAGTTGCCCATTACTTTGGCTGTTTTTTCACCTCTAAAGTATAATTCAACAGCATGTGTATTTCTAGGATTGTGGAAAGTTATATTTATATTTGGATCAGTTTCATACTCGCGTTGAAGTGCTGATTTGAGCCTACTCATTTCATTTTGTTCTCCATGTACCAAAACCTGCAAATAGAAATAATGCATTTTTTGGGGAAAAAATATTTAAATTGAATAAGTGATCTTACAACATGTGATGGCTTTAAAAGACGAATAAATTCACTAGTTTGCTGATAATCGGTGTGTGCTGAAAAAGATATGTAATCTACTGACATATTAAGTGGTAGTTTCTGACCAGAAAGAGTGGTTATCTCTTCTGGTTCTGAAAGAATTGTCTTCGCTAGTGTTCCCTCAACACAATAACCAGCTATTATAACTCCATTCTTCGGATCTGTACACCAATTCTCAAAAAGTTCTCGTGATAGACCACTTTGCATCATTCCTGGAGATGCCATTACAACACACGGTCCAATATCTTCAAAATGATCTATGCCCTAAAATATAAATAGGAAATAACCCGAAAGCTCTAAAAAGTAATACTTCAGCATTTATTATTGATCATACCTTAAGGTTTGAAATATGTCGGAATACAAAGGGATTATTAACAGCAATTTGTCGTCTTATTTTGTCATTCATTGCGTTTATATAAGTTTGGTATACCGCCATGCATTTTTTTGCAAGAGATGATGCATAGTATATAGGAATATCTTGCAATTCAGGATTCTGACTCCAATATTCATCCAAAATTAGAAGCAACTCCTGAGCACGTCCTAGCGCGAAAACAGGTATGAGACAACGCCCGCCTTGTTGTACAATTTTCTGGACCAAAGATGTAAATCTATTTTCTCGGTCTTCACGCTTTTCATGAATATGAGTTCCATAAGTCGATTCCGTTATCAAAACATCTGGTTTCATTGTTGGAATTTCTGCTGCCATTAAGTGCCGGTCCTCTTGACGTGAAAAATCCCCTGTATAAAGAATTTTAACACCAGCAATTTCAATCATAAACATAGCTGCGCCTAGCACATGACCAGCATTGTATGCCCAAAACCGTACACCCATTACATCGCGCTCTTCGTGAAAATTGATAGTCTCAATTTTCTCCATGCTAGCTTCCAAATCAGCTTCCGTGTAAAGCATTTGTTCCGTTGAAATGTTACTTATTTTTATATAATCTGAGAGCATCCATCTGTAAATTGCTTTTGTAGCATGAGTCATGAAACAGCGACCCCGGAAACTTGTTTTTTGTAAAAACCATGGCAGGGCACCGCAATGATCTAAATGAAAACTAGTATATGACGTAAAAGTTTAGCTATGTTTGTAAAAATATTGCATTGTTGTACATACTGTGAAATGAAAAGTAGATCAACCTCATCTGCTTCTATTAAATCAACATAGGGAAGGGCGTCCATGCCAGACAGGCCTGGATGAATTCCACAATCGAGCTGGAAAAAATATTGATATCTTTATGTGAAGTTCTATTATTAATAAATTTTTGTTTGGCAGTAAATTTTCCATAATCAATTTTCAGTAATTTTGGTATTATCTCAAAATTTGTGGTTGGCTAGTAAAATGTTTTCATTGCAAAGAAAATTGTTTTAATTTACATTAAGTCAGTTTTCAGTTAAGAGGATGAGCGATGCGTCGCCGATGCGGTCAGAGCACTGTCGTCTAAACCGCTGTTCACGAGCGCGATATTTTGGTGACGTCATGCTCTTTCTATAGGTTTTTATCGCGCGATACGTTCACAAGGTTGACAGAGGCTACAACTTAATTTGTTTAGTTTTATAGTGGCAAGGAGATATTAATGTGAAATTTACATATATATGTATATATATATATTTACATATTATAATAAATTTTGCGATTACAAAGGTAAACAAACGTAAATGTTGAGGTTAAGGTGAAAATCGCACCAAACTATGAACATTGCTACGATAAATTTGTGTATCGCACGAAACGTAGAAAGAGTAAGCATGTTCAGCGACAACTACATTGCTGCAGCCAATCAGAGCTCTGTCGCATGCGATAAATCGCGCTCGTGAACAAGCCAATGATTAAATCTGAAAATTGATTGTTTACTTGATTATAAGTTTTTAAATATTCTGAACGATTAATTCCCTAGTTTTTGGTTGAACTCTGACTGTTTCCCGAACTTTTCAGCATTTTTTTTGTTAATTGTCATTTAATTTTAAGTTTTGTTATCTATTTTTAAATGAAAATAAAGATATTAATCCCTGTTCACGAGCGCGATACGATACGTGCGATATTTTGGTGTCGTCCTGTTCTTCCTATAGATCTATCTCTCTTTGCGACTGGTTTGACAGCGGCTACAAATTTATTTGTTTTGGTTTTGTGGTGGCAAGAAGATATTATTGTGAAATTTATATATATTTATATTTTTATATTGATATATTTACATATTACAGTAAATTTCGACATTACTGCGGAACTGTAATACCCGAGTACAAATGTAAACAGACATAAATGTTGAGGTTAAGGTGAAGGTTAAGGAGCGCGATTTATCGCATGCGACAGAGCTCTGATTGGCTGCAGCAATGTGGTTGTCGCTGAACATGCTTACTCTTTCTACGTTTCGTGCGATATAAAAATTTATCGCAGTAATGCTCTTAGTTTGGTGCGATTTTCACCTTAACCTCAACATTTATGTTTGTTTACATTTGTACTCGGGTACTACAGTTCCGCAGTAATGTCGATATTTACTGTAATATGTAAATATATCAATATAAAAATATAAATATATATAAATTTCACAATAATATCTTCTTGCCACCACAAAACCAAAACAAATTAAGTTGTTCAAGGATCGCGCGATAAAAACCAGTCGCAAAGAGAGATAGATCTATAGAAAGAACAGTACGACACCAAAATATCGCACGTATCGTATCGCGCTCATGAACAGGGGCTAACTGGGATAAATTTTTTTAAGACTAAGCACAGCGACAACCACATTGCATGCGATAAATCGCGCTCGTGAACAAGCCATTATACTTATTAGCGGTCCAACTCGTTTTCATTACAGTTAGATTATTTTTCATGTTACTATTTCCCATTTGATAACATTCTTTACACCCTTTCCACAAAGTATTCTTCTTATACCTCTCAGACCTGATAGTCATTTTCCCAGTATTTTCACTTACGTTGTCAATGCTAGGCCAAAATTTCCCACTCAAATTCGCTAAACCTCTGAGGCTGGTTTAGACATTGTAGTTTTTCCGTTGCGTGATCGCCCATTCTCTTTTATGCAAGGAAGGAAAAACTTGCTGTGCGTTAACACGGTATAGGTTTTGCACGGCGCGCACGAAAATAAGAGCACTCCTTTAATCGCTGATTTTGTCGTACAGGACATTCTTCTCTGGGTGGCGTTCACGTTAACTGAAAATTATTTGAACTCTTAATATTTTTATTGAATATCTTGCGCATTTTGAAAGGTAGGTGTATTAGCATATAATAATAGATTCCAAAACTCAAATTATGAATATATCATTTCTACTTTAGACATTAATAAGTTCTAGTTGAAGAAGATATGGTAATGGCACAGATAAACCCAGATGTCCAGACGTTATGGGGATCAGTGACGTTCAGTCAACAACTGAAATATAAAGCACATTGTTTCGAAAAAGAGCTTTGAAGCTTTTGCGAGAGATTCTATTTGAGAAACATGTCTCTTTGAGATTATTCCGGGGGCAACGCTTACGATACAGCGCCTCAATGGTTACATGTTTCTCCCTGCAACACTGTACCGTACGACCGCTGTTTAAACTTGATTGTTTTTGAACTCTCTCTCAGCCCTCCGTTTTTGCTTTCAATTTTATCTTTACATCTCTCTCGAAAAATGAGAGTTTGGTAGATGGCTTGTGAGAGAAAAGCTTTAAGCACATGTTTGTCGGTTAGTAGTTGTCGGTTAGCCGCAATAATTGGTGTCAGTTGTAAGTACGGCGGATGGTTATCTGTATTTTTCTTATTTGTGGTAATGGGTTTGAGTTTAAGAGAAAAAGGAAGTTTTGGGTGCAACTGTGGAAAAAGCGAAGAAATAGCAGTGGTTCATTAAAATTTTTAACTCGAGAATTACGAACAGAGAACCACTTTTCTTAGATGCTGCAATTAATCTCATTTCTTTCGCATTTTATTCACGCAATACGTATATGTTGCACAGTAATTGCGCTATTACTTTTTTGTATAGCTCACTCTAAAATACTTTAAGAGATCATTCCCTCTTGTCTCTTTTTATATAGTCTTTATGTTTTGTATTGCACAAGTTCTCAAACCCTCGATTAATAAAACAGTTTTTCAACTAATTAGCGGTTCCACCTCATGTTATTGTTTTCCTACGCAAAACTTTAACAGGATTTTTACTTAATAGTAGTATGAAATAAGTGTAAAATATTCTTTTGTGAACGATATTTTATGTATTCGAGATATGCTTTCATAGCTAAAATGAACTAAATAAATTGATAGATTTAATTTTAGTATTAGCACTTAATTCATCTTCATTAAATGTTAGCATATATAATGCTATTTACCCTTCAATTCGCTATTCACAACTAACTATTGTTATACTTTTTAAGTTCTAGTCATACTCAGCTGTATATTCAAATCAATATTCCTTGTCCTAATACTCAACTATTGTTTTACTGTTTAAGTTCTAGCTATATTCAACTGTGTAATTATCTTAATATACCTTGTCTTAATACTCTGTTCGCTATACCCAACGCTTTTTTGCGTGGCGTTGACAATTTGCAATTTTTACCATAAAAACTGGGGAGTGTACATGTGAGGTATTGCAGTAGGTCTGTTCACGTACTTCTCGGGTGTTTTCGTTCTTGAGCTTTTTTGTGTGAAAATGTGCAGGAGAGGAAGCTATCAAATTTGGAAAGTACATGAACTTTTGTGTTCTTGGGCGGAAAGCGAAAGTTACAAGGTATTAATAAAGTTTCAGCTATTCAGCTAGTTTAGTACGATTACATGCCGGGTTCGAACCAAGTTAATCTTCTCTTACAATCCAACATGATTTTACACTTTGGTGAGAACGATTAAAATATCGGAGCGAGAAAAAATCCACAATTGAATTGTATTTGAATATGATGCGGTATACCTAATTCAAAGTCAAAGTTAATTAAAAGTACTAACAGGACTATGCCTTATTATTAATCTTTATAATATGGGGCTTAACTCTAGACTTACTATCTTTTTATACTGAAGCAGACCCTAGTTGTAGTCACGCATTTGATTTGCGGCGGTTAATTTTTAAATTTACTCTAACCAAAGTTGAATGTTTTACTAGAATTTTACAAATAGCCGGGCTCGAGCCGAAACTCGAACGCAACACATATATATTAGAAGCTTATTTTAAACAAACTACATTTAATTAAAAAAATGAACAAAAATTACGTTACCATAATCTTTTTTCCTTTAAACTCCAGCATAATGCAAGATCTGCCCACCTCTTGTCCGGCGCCGCTAAAATTTAGGTTATACTTTTATATATTAAATATAAATATATTTACACTTACAGGGGCCTGATAGATAGTAAATCACTCTCTTCCGCTGGGATTGCATTATCTGATTTTCGTTTTGTCCCCA
This sequence comes from Dioctria linearis, assembly GCA_963930735.1. NCBI lineage: Eukaryota > Metazoa > Arthropoda > Insecta > Diptera > Asilidae > Dioctria > Dioctria linearis. The sequence continues at coordinate 296,253,512 of OZ005741.1, forward strand.
TAATATAATCAGTATTTAATTAGTTAGTATTGAACGTGAATAAGTAACCGGAGAATTATTCTTTTTTGTTGACAAGACAAGAAAGAACAAACTAGTGACATTTGACATTCAATTGATTATCGTTCTTCTTCTATTTAATGAAAGGAAACTGATTAGGCCATGCTGTTACTGTTATTGTTATTGATGTTCGAATAGGTGTCTGGGCTAACATTGGCCTCATACAACTCCGGATAAATCATAATTAATTAATGACTAAGTGTAGTTCAACTGTGAAATCTAAAGATTGTTATGACTATATAAGCTGTTAATTTAATTTAATTTAATTTAAACTAATTGAATCCTGTTTAAGTTGATATATTGTTTCTTTTGCTATAAATAATGTAAACTAATTGATAAGCTTTAAGCCCGGTACGCTAGAGCCAAGGAATTTTTGTTCCTATACAAAAACTATGTAAAAAAAGTGTCATGGAATGCTCAAGTAATTTTTTTCTTGACCGATTCCTTGAGGTAGTACGCTAGAGAAAAGTAATTCGAACAGAAAAACTCTACTTCCCGATTGACAAAAAGATGTCGCTCTTTTACGAAAAATCCATTTATGTCAATATTTCTTGAAGAAATAAGTACCGATGCACTTATTTCTGGAAGGAATTTTGACGGTGGTGGAATAATTGAAAAATTGAACGAAGGAACGGCGATTTTGCAAGAGGTGTATCAATTTTAAAATGACAAATGGACGAATAAAAATTGTTTTACGAGTATCTTCATTTTTCATTGGAAATTATCCATTTCTTCACTTTCTTTATTATTTCTTTATTGTCAGAATGCCCTCCGAATGCTGGCTCCGAATATTTTAATTATAAAGGACATCACAGCATAATTCTATTAGCTGCTTGTGACATAAACTTATGCTTCACAGCAATTGACATTGGGGCATACGGAAGCCAAAGCGATGGAGGAGTTTTCTCAAATAGTGTTTTCGGGAAGCAAATCTTAAATGAGACACTGCCACTCCCAAAGGACAAGAATTTGCCAGACTCAAATATAATGTTTCCGCATTATTTCGTCGCAGATAGTGCTTTTCCTCTGAAGAGGAATTTAATGCGCCCTTTTCCCGGAAGAGGATTGCGGGCTGACGAAGAGTATTTTAATACTAGGCTTTCAAAGGCTCGAAGGCTTATTGAAAACTCTTTCGGTGTCTTAACCAGCAGATGGCGCATATTGTTTACTACTATAAATTGTTATCCTGATAACGTCGACAAAATAGTGAAAGGAGTGGTTTTGCTGCACAATTTCTGCAAAATGAATGACAACGCTTACTGCCCCACGAATTATATTGATCATTTAGAGAATGGAATCATAGTAGAGGGTCTTTGGCGGCAAGAAAATCAACAACTACGACCTTTCAAACAAAATACTGGACTGAATGCTTCTAGAAATGCTTTTAGGTTAAGAGATGTTTTAAAAAATTATTTAATTAGAAATTAAAACACGAAATACTGAAATAAAAAATAAATATATTTTCCAAATTCAGTCTTTTTTACTTCACAGCTTCGATCACATCTTTCTTTGCTTGTAAAATGAACACATGTATATATTATTTTATTACTAACTGAAAAACTAAAAAAAGCACCTCCACCAGAATAAATAAATCACTAAATTACATTTTTTTTTACTTCACAGCTTCTATCACATCTTTCTTTGCTTTTAAAATGAACACATGTATATATTATTTTATTACTAACTGAAAAACTAAAAAAAGCCCCTCCACCAGAATAAATAAATCAATAAATTACATTTTTTTTTCCGAAAAATAATGTTTACGACATTTCACACAAAATTGCGCTTTTAGCAATTATTGTTATTGCGCTGAGCTTCGCCTATAACCCGCATTGTGTTAGTAAGAAGCTCTTGCTGGAGTCCCATCCACTGCACTTTACTTAAGTTGGCCTCTTCAATTTGAAGAGAGAGAGAATTAAAAAATAAATTGATGGAGCTTCTTGGTTTCATTATATCCTTCACTGTTGCCACGAGCTCTGAAAATTCACTTCCCGCTTTTTCAAGGATATTTTTTTGAGCGGCAGCTTTTCCTTTCTTTGGGCCTGATTTTGTTGGCGTATAAGATGGTAAATAGCTCAATGAAGCCGATGAATCGTCGATATCATGATATGATGGTTGTGCTATATCATCAGGTAAACATTCTTCTATGATGTCGTCAAAAAAATTCTCAGGTTCCGCTACCACAATTTCTGGGATTGCTTGGGATACATTCCTTTCAGCCGTGTGTGTTCTATTAAAAAAAGTTTTTTTTTTAAAATTGACATAAATTGAAAAATATATTTATTAGCTTACTTTCTTGGCTCCAGGCTAGAATCTAAAAATTTTAGGTGGTCATAAAATCGCCAAACGGTGTCATAAGTAGCTTCACTCCCTGATGCCGTTTTTTTTTTTTTAATTTTTTTCCATCCTGTATTTATCGCGCAGACTCCTCCACCTCTTTTGGGCCCTTTCAGCTAAAATAAACAATTTTGTACACATAAGCAACGCTACGAAGGAATGCAGATAAACAACGCTTACCAGTAATATTTAGTGACTCGCTGATTTTCTTCCAAACTTTTTCCTTTACGTGGACATTTCTGTATGCCTTACTTTTAATGTTCCACAATATTTCCTGATCCCTAACTAACTCGATTAATTTTTCCTCCATAATTTCACAGCCGAACCAAAACACAAACAAACCAGAAGTGCCGGCTAATTTGGCAGATGTAATTGAACTGAAGTTGGTTGCAGGAGACACCAACTTTGAACTTTGAGCAAAGTTTATTTGCAGTCGAAGTCGAAGTCGAGGTCGAAGTTGCAATTGTATCTTGCCACATGCATTAACCATTTGGGCAAAGTCGAAGTCGACTGCGAAGTCGCAATTGTATTTCACGCTTTAAGCAGGGGTTAAAAAAATAAATGCACTTTGACTTTTAAATTGCGAAATTTCTGATATGAAATTGAAAATTAAAAATAACTTCGTTCCTAAAGCCTAGTATGGAGTTCGGACAAAGTAAAATTTAACGCTGTCTCCAAATTTTTCATATTCATAACAACTCTGTCAAAACTGACACATGAATAGGATGCTACTATAATGTGACTATACTTTCTCTTTCAACATTTTTGCTTAACACACTAGTCAATTTTTAATACAGGAGGGTGATTCTGATCTTTTATCGTACTTTAATGTCAAAATATACGCCTAAATGAAATGAACTTTTCTACTGATTTTTGCGTGTTTTTATCCAGCTTAGCAAGCCTTGCATGACATAGAATGAACTGAAAATGACACTTCACATAACAAATTCAATATAATGTTTCGAATTTAAGCACTTGTAATGCTCTAATTAGGTGTAGAATTTCCATTTACGTGTAAAATTTTTGTCACAACCTCTGGGAGCAGTTGACTAATTTGTCGATATTAGTCGTGCTTTTTGACGTTTGTTCATCGAAAATTCATTATAGTTCATTTTGTGGTAGATAATAGTGGACACAAAATGAACTGTGTTGAAAAAAAAGTAGAGTCAAAATTCACGACTAAATAGTACGACAAAAGATCACCCTCCAGAGTCTTAGCTATTACGGTCAATGCACTTGGAATAATTGAAATAATAATTGCATTTTTGTGTACTTGAAAACGTTTTTTTTCAATTTTTTTCACATTACATATTTATTTTTATTCAATTCAATTATAGATATTCTTGTTTGCATTCTTTGTATTCAATGATTTCATTGAATTGCGCATGACCCTTTCTTTCTTCCTTGTCATTTGTTACCGCAACGTATACTAGGGTTAACATGTCCATTTTCAATTTAGAAAATATGTGATCCAGCTTGATATTTTTAATTTCCGCACTGAGATATTTGCAGAACAGCTCTTCTGTTCCAGCCCCCAGTCGTCCCTGCGCGACGTTCAATGTAGAAGATGCTCTTTCTTCCAATTCACTTTGCTTCCGTTTTTGTTTCTGAAATTATAACATAGATTAGTATACGTATTAATATTTATAGAATCGAGTATAATGTCATATAGGTATCCTTATTAAATGGAGTAAAATGATCTCAGACCTAATGCTCACTGGGCTAAAAATCACATACGAAACTATACCGTTTTTATCGTTGCAGTTTACAAATAAAAAAGATTCACTCTCGGAATGGGAAGCAATCGCAAACATTTTGAAGTAAAATGGCAGTTCCCACATTGTCTCAGAACTTTGGATGGCAAGCATATTGCATTTAGAGCAGCGAAAAACGATGTTTCCAAGTACTACTCAACTAGCGCACAGTCATTATAGAGATGTACACAGAAATGATACCCAATCACAACAAAAGGCAAGAAACGCACCAGGCAATAACCCCTTCAGCAAAATTCAGGGAGAATAACGATGCTTTTGCTGAATATGGGTAAGGAAACGTGGCAAGAAACTTATTCAAATGAACTCACCTTAGTTGTAACAATCTCTTCAGAGCTATTATCATTTGAAGAATTTTGGCCGGTTGAACTTCTCAATGTATTCTAAAAAAATATATTAGCTTATGTTTAAATAAAAACGAATGTTTATACCAAATTTATATTTGAAGTCCCGGCATCTCCCTCCATTGATGCATCCAAGAATTTCAGGTCCTCGTAGCACCACAACTTTGGATTATAAACTTCTTCGACACCAGCGCCGTCCTTACTCAACCCTATAGCCCTTTTTTCTCGAGAATATTGCCAACGCAGCATCCTTATTTTAGCTTTTACATCTTGTATTGTTGTATCCTTCCAGATTCTGTCTAAATGTTTGCAAATTGCTTGATAACTTTTTTCTCTTTCGATGTTGTTGGTGTAGTTCGGGTTCAGATTGTCATACAGGCAACTATTTTGCTTCAACAGTGATATTAATGTTATTGTTTGCTTTTTCGTCCACTTACTTTTACTGACATACATAATAATTACACAAATGAACAGGTATGTGAAGAAATCAATTAACCAGACCCAGCGCGTTATGAATTGAATCTTTTCCTATTTGTTCTTCTTCTTCGTTTGGTTTCAGCATTGGACTGAAGGCAGCATTAAGCCCATTTAAAGCCTGAAATACAATGCATGCGACACGAAATTGTCGACGGCAAAATGGCGTCGTCGTTTGTCGCAGACGTAATACAATGCATGCGACATTATACGTCGTCTTTTCAAGATAGTTGAGTTGAGTTTTGCGATGTCTACGATTTTTTTTTTTACATTTTTTAAGAACAAGTATAAGTTACATTAGAGCTTATATGCAGGTATGCCAGTTTTATAAGAAAAGTACGTGAAATGTACCAACACACGAACTGTCAAACTCTAATGTCGCACTCAACGACAATTTTAGAAATTTGCTCTACTTTTTTACGACTACATATATTTGAAAATTATCTTGGCGTCGACAAATGCGTGTATTTCAGCCTTCAGAATCGGCGCAGCATGCAACATGATGCAGCTGCAAAGATTTTTGCCGGCCAATGTAATGCTAACTTTTTTTATAATTCACAATTATTTACAAACATAACACCTTAATACCGAGTGTTTATATTGTACATAACTTTAATTTAGTCGTTTTTCTTTAAAAAAAAAAATAGATCCGGAGGAAATATGAGATAAATAAGATTTGAAATTTATTTTTTGCCTCAGTATGTTGGCAGAGCTGTTGCATCATGCATCAAATTTTAAAATTTTCCAAACTCTTGCATCATGATGCATGCTGTGCCGATTGCGAATTGCGCCATATGATCCCATGATACAAAGAAACAAGGTATAGCCGAGTTTTTTGTCAATTGGCTGCTTACGTCATAGGATGACAAGTCATTCAGTCGTGCGATCTGTCATTGTCTCAAGTTGTGATTATTTATTTGAGAAAGCTAAAATTTCATATTATTTCACAACAGTTTGTGATATATATAATAAAATTAAAAAGTGTGAATATAGAGTACCTAATTGCTTAAGGGAGCACTGCTGATATGATAATTTATTGTAATGTAATCTCAAAAATCTGTCAACAATCCGACAACTTCCTATAGCGAGTTCTCCAAAACTGCTCTGCACTCCATCGTATTTTGTTTCTGGCTTTAAGCGGCCCACACACGATACAACTGTTGGTCCAACTGTTGTACCAATCTGTGTTGGCATGCAACCGTTGTATGGTGTGTCGGCCAATTGTACGAAGCATCTAACGATCGCAAGCTAGGTTGGATGGTTGGATGTGCATGCAGGTAAACAGCTGTTGTATATGCGACCGTTGTATAGTGTATGTGCTTGTTGTTCATCCGTTGATCCGATTTCATTATCTGTGAAGTTTTTTATTGTAATTGCATTGTAAAAAACAAACCAAAATGGTGTCTATTAAATATAAGGACTTCTGGGAAGAGTTTATATTGATATATTATTAATTTTCAAAAAACATAATCACAGCTGAAAAACAAATGCACATTTTCTTTTCTTTTTGACAAACGATGACATTATTTCGTAATTCAGTATGAAAATATACACAAGACTGACAGCGGAAGAAATCGGTCCAACAGTTGTATCGTGTGTGGGCCGCTTTACATTAACAACGCCGACGCTGGCCTGAAACAGAATTGGAGCTTTTCAGCCAGCTTACAATGTAAGTCCCAACCCAGACGTGAACTTTTTCTGGAAGGAAGGAATTACCTTCCCTTGGCCTAGACATACCATAAAAATAAGTTGCTTCGCGCAGTTCCTTATAAGATTACCGTAATTAATTATGTGCGTCTTCAATTAAGTCACAGTTTTGATATAAACAATAACTGTATCACAAATTCACAACACGTAATGATTATTAAATTATTATATTATCACCTCAAATAGCAAATAAACATCTGTGCAGCCGTCCGATGAGAAATTTCGCAATTTCAAAATGTCCGACTTGCTGTAGTACTGAATTTTAGTATTTTAATTACAAAAACAAAACCTCAAAATTTCTCCCATAAGAGGGAACTATTAAGTATGATACGGATGTAAATGAACGAACAGTAGCTAGTTGCACAATGGTTGGGAGAAGCATTAGTTTTATGTAAGTACACATCACAGCAGCACCAGTCTGCAAATGTATTGTTCCATTACCAAACAGCTGTTTGATTGCAAAGTGGTGTTCGTCCATGGACAGTATAACAGGCAAAATGGCTGTAATAATGTTTGTGACAGTTTGATAGTTCTACCAAGCCGAATGGCATGGGAAGTGGAACAAATTGTTTTTAGCTTTTTTTTTTCTTGCAGAAATAGTTTTGATTGTCATTGCTGTAAGTTCTGTTTCTTCCATTCCACTTAAGATTTACATAGGAATCATTCGTAACCTCCGCAAGATACAAGCCATGAACAAAGTCGAAAAAAGAGAGCAGCGGGCCGGTCAGCAGGTGACATCCACAGTCTTCTTGCCTTGTCTTTCTGCGGGAGTTTTTCATATAAAAGTTGCTTGTATTTTGTTCAAACGCTATAATTTCCGTAAATTTGCTCTACATGCTATATTTTTTTAACTATTAAGCTCGGTATTGTGTTCTTTTAGCGGATAAATATTTCGCAGCAATCGAACAGGGACCTTTTTACGGCTAAAATTTTTCATTGTTTTGAACTATAGGTGGCAGCTTTTGACAATCAGCTGTCGTGCATTTGTGATATTATTTCGTGTTCTTTTAGATTATTATTGCAATTACCCAATCTAGAAATAGTAAGGAAAATTATATTTATTCTTACTAGTTTAATATCTTCTCAAAAGACGGAATTTTTTGTCAGAAAAAATTCCAATTTCATTCAACTTCAAACGTCAAAATATTAGCGTAGGAAAAAGGTATTGAGCGGATAAATCTGATGTTAAATATATGTTTGTGGAAGTTACTGCCATCTACTTATCAAAACCGAACAAACTTTTAGCTGATAAAACACAATATCACTTTCTTCAGCGATTTGGCTAAGATGAAATTTTAGTTTTCGCTCCATGACGAGTATACAAAAAGCATGCTGTATCCGGCACGGTAAGGCCTTTTAATGTGTCGGTGCCTTCGGCGACTTCATGGCTTGTATTATATTCCGGGGGCTACGAATCTTTGCATTAGAAATTAACTAGTGTTTTAGTTAAAACTGTTGAAAGAGAAAGTATAGTCTCTTTATAGAAGCATTCTACTCGCTTGACAGTTTTGACAGAGCTGGGCTACTGTATGAATATACTGTGGTATTGGTATGCTGCCCGTACTCCCGATCGAAACTTGGTAGCACGGACTTTTTCCTCCCCCGAATACTTCTCACCCGTAGAAAGTGACAATTACCATGTTTACATGCAGGGTTGAACCCTGGTTCAACTCGGGTTCAACTCCATGTATACGCGGCTCGAGTTGAAATTGGATCGAGTCGACTCCTCGACCCGACCACGCTTGGCTGGCGTAGTCGTGTCGAAATTGTGTCCCATAAACGCGGATTGAGTAGTCGAGTTGGCAGCTTACAGTTGGTATTTATTTTATTCATTCTTTACTCGAAAGTTTTGGTATGTTGTGTATTTATTGTGAGTTTATTTTGTTTATTTAAACAAAATTTATAACTTTTATATCTTCATCACAAAAAATACCACAAATAATATTATGTTTAACTGTCACTTCAACTATAGTTGGACCCATTCTCAACTCAATATCTCAACCCTGGGTGCTCAAAAACACGAGTCGAAAACTCAACTCAACTCAATCTCGACTCGATCTTTTAATTCTGCATGTAAACATGTGTTATGGTCGTAGCGTATTGCATATAGCAATATGCTATACGTACTGCAGCGTGTATGTCGGCTGTCCATAGCGGAAAGTGTGAACGCACCCCAACCGAGAGCAATGCTTCCTCGAGCTGAGAGTTGCATGCTGAACGGAAAGGGAAGAAGAAGAGTTTTTTTTCCGGTGATTTTTTGACTCCGGACTGTGGAGTGTGGCTGATCAAGCAACAAAGATCTAGTTTTCTTTTGAACAAAATCTAAAAAAATCGGTCCGAGTTGGATAAATAAGACACGAAGTTAATTCGCAGTGCAAAACAGCAAAAATTTTAGCTAAGGAGACGTGGATAGGTTAGTAGGAGAATTTTTACCAGAGCAATATTTGTCAAAACACTTGAGATAATCACAAAAGACCAAGAATACTGTATAGTATCCTCTAATTCTCTGACAAAAAGGGAAAGTAGTGAAGGTCACCTTTGAGAATTAAAGATAACTTTACGCATCACACCTCGAACTCTTACGTTTTTGAACCGTCTGCGGTATACGCTGAAAAGACGGAACCACATTATAAAGGATAATTGGAAAAGGGGAAGAATTATAAGACCCCAACGCCTTCTGATCCTTGAGTGCTGTTGTGTGACACCTACCCAACTTGGATGGATTTGTCAAGGAAATTTCTTACAGGAGAGAAATCTTCTGCCCCACGCTCAACAAGATCGACAAAACAGCAGGTTAGAGGGAAGTAAATTTTAGTCAAATAGTCAATGCTGAGAACATTTTGATCCGTGAATTTAATAGTCACTTTAACATTTTGATCCGTGAACTTAATATTTAATTTTAAGATTTTGATTCATGCATTTAATAATTATCTTAAGATTCTGTCGCGAAGTTAATACTTACTTTGAGGTTATTGATTTGATTCATGCATTTAATAATTACCTTAAGGTTCTGTCGCGAAGTTAATACTTACTTTGAGGTTATTGATTCGTAAATTTAATACCTACATTCAAGTTATTGAAAGGTAAATTCTTTTGAATATTTCCTTACTGTTGGCATCTTCAGACTGAACGCAACCAATGTTGCCAGCTCAGACTGAACGCAACCAATTCAAGACGTGGACACTGACAGGGTTTGAGTCCAACTTCACATATTGTACGCGCGTCTTGTCGGCTTCACAGAAAGATATAATTTTAGTAATTTATGTAACCTTTTGTAATTAAATCATTAAGTCAGTAGTCGGTCTTTTAATTACGAAGTGGGTAACAAAAGTGGCGACGAGGATGGGATAAATATAAAAAATATATTTAATTGGAACAAGTTCGAGAATTTTCATGCTCACTGCAAAATGGCGGAGATGGAAAAATTGCTTCAGTTGATCGAACAACAACAGAAATTGTTGGAGATTCAACAACAAATGTTCCAAACACTTCAAACAAGTAATTCTGATACTGCGACTTTGGGAAAAGGAACCGAATTTACAATGGATTCCTTAGCAAATAATATTACCGAATTTTTCTACGATCCAGATAATGGAGTAACGTTTCACGCATGGTTTTCCCGCTTTGAAGATTTATTCAAGGAGGATGGTGCTAAACTAGACGATAAGGCTAAAGTTAGACTTCTCATGCGAAAGTTAAATCCACTGGTGCACGAGAAATATGTAAATTATATACTTCCAAAGCACAGTAGAGACCTTCAGTTCGACATAGACAATTGCAACGCTAACAAAAATATTTGGAATTCAGGAATCGCAGTTGAACATTCGATATCGATGCTTACAAACGTCAAAAGCAGGTTCGGATGATTATATTTCATTTGCGGCTAAAGTCAACAAAAATTGCGAAGACTTTAATTTGGCAAAACTAAGTTCAGATCAGTTCAAGTGTTTAGTTTTTGTTATTGGGCTGCAATCTTCAAAAGATGCGGACGTTAGAGCTAGACTTTTATCAAAGCTTGAAACTGAAACTGATGGGCCACTGACACTTGATAAATTGGTATCAGAAGCGCAACGGATCATCAATCTAAAGCACGACACAGCTTTGATTGGTCAAACTCCAAACAAGCCAAATGTTAACGCTATTTATCAAAAACAAAACAAGCGGTTCTCCAATAATAAAAAGCGTCAATCAATCACTCAATTAGCGCGGTCAGCTTCATCAACCTCTGCTGACACTCCACGAACAACGTGTTGGGCATGCGGAGGCATTCATTTCATACGTTATTGCTCATACTCAAATCATAAATGTAATCAATGCAGTCGAGTTGGTCATAAGGACGGATATTGTGCTTGTTTTTTACGGAAAACTGCAACTACTTCAGATCAATCACAGAAGTTTGCCATATCTAGAAAACAATACTCTTCTAATCATAACAAGAAGTCTATAGTCAACAATTTAGCTGTATTTGCCAATGTCAACAAAGTTCAATATCAAAATAGGCGGCGGTATACAGTAGTTCAAGTCAACAATATTCCTGGTAGAAATGACATTGTTAATGCTTCGCTTCGATTGCAAATTGACACAGCATCAGATATAACTCTTATCAGACAACCCGTGTGGGAGGAGTTAGGGCGTCCTGTCACTACAGTGGATACCAAATTGCAAGCAAAAAGTGCATCGCACCATGGAATCAACATAATCGCACAGTTCCAATGCGATATTCAATTAAATGGGAAAGTTCATTCAGGTCAAATTTTTGTAACTAATGTTATTAGCCTTAATGTTCTAGGCATTGACTTGTGTGATGCTTTCAATCTGTGGGAAAAACCTCTGAGCTCAATCTGTTACCAAATCAAATCAATGGACAGAGAAACAGAAATTGCAACCATCAAGCGTCAATTTTCTGAGCTTTTCCTAGAGGTACCAGGAACTTGTACAAACGTCATTGTACATCTACACCTCAAAGACAACGCAAAGCCAGTGTTTCGACGGAAACGACCTGTAGCATATTCAGCGCAGATTTTAATTGAAAACGAGCTTCAGCGTCTGCAAGATATGGGTATAATATCACCAGTTGAATATTCAGACTGGGCAGCACCTATTGTTGCTGCGAAAAAACCAAACGGGGATATCAGGATTTGTGGGGATTACTCTACAGGGTTAAACGACGCATTACAACCACATCAGTATCCATTGCCTGTTCCAGCAGACATATTTGCTACATTGTCAAACAGCAAATTTTTCTCTCACATCGACTTATCCGACGCTTATCTTCAGATACCGGTCGATGAACAAACTAGAAAGCTATTAACTATCAGCACCCATAAGGGATTATTTTCATTCAATCGACTAGCACCAGGAGTTAAAGCTGCACCAGGGGCATTTCAACAGATTATGGATACAATGCTAGCTGGGTTGGATGGTGTTGCAGCTTACCTTGATGATATTTTGATAACAGGGGTGGACATGGAATCTCACATGCGAAATCTGGAAAAAGTTCTACAACGGCTACTTGACCACGGTTTCCGTGTAAAATTATCAAAATGTAAATTTCTATCACAGCAAATAAAGTATCTTGGTCATATTATTGACGTAGAGGGGCTACGACCTGATCCGGATAACATCATCAAAATCAGGGAACTTCCTGAATCAGAAAATATCACACAGCTGAGATCATTTCTTGGCGCAGTAAACCATTATGGCAAATTCATATCACAAATGCGAAAACTTAGAGCACCATTAGATGAGCTTCTAAGGAAAAACGTAAAATTCAAATGGACATCTCAGTGTCAACACGCATTTGACAAATTTAAGGAGATTCTTTCATCAAACTTACTGTTGACTCATTTTGATCCAGCGTTACCAATCAAAGTAGCAGCAGTAGCCTGCACTCGCCTGGAAGAAACTATTGAAGAAGATCTATATTCAGCAATCAGAGCATTGCCAGTCACATTTCGCATGATTCAACGAGAAACACAACGAAATAGAGTTCTTCGCACTGTCTTAAATTTCATTGTACAAGGCTGGCCTGCATCAATATCAAAGGAACATCCATTGCATTCACAATTGATTTCATATTTCAATCGAAGGGAATCTTTATCAGCGGTTCAAGGATGTGTCATGTTTAGCAATCGCATCGTTGTACCTGAAATCTTCAGAAAAAGGGTTCTTCGACAACTGCATCGGGGACATCCGGGTATAAGAGCGCATGAAAGCTGTAGCAAGGAGTCATACTTACTGGGAAAATATTGACGATGACATTTATAAATATGTCAAAGAATGTCAAAACTGTGCTAGTGTAGCAAAGTCACCTGTAAGAACAACACTTTATTCATGGCCTATAGCAAATTCACCAATGGAAAGATTACACATGGACATTGCCGGACCTTGTGGAGGGAAATTTTATTTGGTAATAATTGACGCCTACTCAAAATGGCCCGAAATTTTCCAAATGGACAGAATTACATCGACTGACGTCATTGAAAAACTTCAAACTGTTTTCTCTCGATATGGGAATTGTCAACAACTTGTAACGGATAATGGCACACAATTTGTTAGTGCACAATTCTGCAAATTCATGGTATCTCGAGGGATAGAACATCTTAAAACAGCGCCGTATCACCCACAGTCGAACGGCCAAGCTGAACGATTCGTGGATACACTCAAACGTGCTCTGAGGAAACTTCAGCAGGAAGGAACGAGTATAGATAACTTGGAGACATTTCTTCAAACATACCGATCGACACCTACTAGGAACTTACCAAAGTCTGTAACACCTGCAGAGATGTTTATTGGCAGAAAAATTGCAACAACCTTAAGCCTCGACAAACAATTTCACCTAAAACAAATGTAAAGCAGAATAATCAGTTCAATCGCCGTCATGGAGCTAAATACCGTGAGTATAAACCTGGAGACTTGGTTTATGCTAAACTTTTTAAAAAAAACAAATATCACTGGAAACCTGGCGAAATCATCGAAAGAGTTGGAAATGTTAACTACAACGTCCTAGTCCAATCAGATGAGGACAAATTTAGACTAATTGGATCACATACCAACCAGCTTCGGGATCGAAAACAAGGCGACGCTGTCGTTGCTAACAGCGATATATCTTTTGAAACGTTGCTTGATGCATTCAGCATTTCACGAAGCGATTCAAATAGTGAAGAGCTTAACTCTATGCCTTCAATACAATCAGAGCACGAGTTAGAAGGAGAGCACTCATCACTGTCATCAACGTTATCAGATCCTGTACGCACTAAAGCTGGAAGAGTAGTCAGGCTGCCAGCCTACCTTCGAGATTATTCAACCTAAAAGGGGAGGTGTTGGCATCTTCAGACTGAACGCAACCAATGTTGGCAGCTCAGACTGAACGCAACCAATTCAAGACGTGGACGCTGACAGGGTTTGAGTCCAACTTCACATATTGTACGCGCGTCTTGTCGGCTTCACAGAAAGATATAATTATAGTAATTTATGTAACCTTTTGTAATTAAATCATTAAGTCAGTAGTCGGTCTTTTAATTACGAAGTGGGTAACACTTACACATACGTATACAAGAAGGAAAAGGTCTCTAAATACATTTTTATAGCTATGACCTGGTACGAAAACTGGGTTCATTTTCAAGTGTTCTTTTGAAACCATACGATCAAGTTATAGTGGTTATCATGAATATAGTTGTGAGGACGCCGTAGTGACATAAGGTCGTGAGCTCATGAACCCCTGCGGAGTCTTAAGTAAGTTTTTCCTTGAACTATTGTTAAGCATTTTCTAAAAATATAACGTAAAAAAAAAGAGGTGAGATAGAAGTGAATGTAAAAGCGGCATACTTAAGAAAGAAAACATAAAGCAGCAGTACCGATTTAGAGATTCCATTTGACTTCTTTATTGTCCTATTCTAGCTTTTCGGGTCTTTATCACTATTATTATTCTCTTTAAAGATACGTTGCCATATTTAAGAGGAAGTCTTATTTGTATCATGTAGGAATCGAGAAGAAAACATAAGGGCAACTTCACTTGCCTCACGTAATTAAAATCTTTTGTTTTTTTCGCGAAGAGAATGTCACCTTAAAGTGAGTTAATTAATTTTGGGATAATCGTGGTATCATTTTGAATTGTTTAAGTGAGATTTTTTTTTAAAATGTATGTCGAGAGAAGAACGCAATTTCGATCTCGGTAACTAATGACAATCGAAATAAAATTGTTGCTGTTTGTTGACGGAAAAGAAATAAAGTTTCAAATTATAACGTAATGTGGCGGTAAAGTTTTAATTTTTCCTTCTCATCCTGGAGCCCTCTCCTCTAGCATAAGGGTCGTCTAGGTCCGCTTTACTCTCTTCCACAGGTCAACAAAAGGGACTTTGCAAATAGTGCCGCCCAAAGTCGATGGGAGGATGGGGCTTGGCAGGAAGGCATGCCATCTGCGCCTTCAACAGGAATTAGGTAAGTGACGTAAAGGTCCCTTCAGGACGGAGTGTGTGCTGGCTCGTTTTGAAAGAAGGCACGAAATTTTTTTTTTGTTGATGGATGATGACAAGCGGCAGGTATTTTGAGAACTCCCCCACACTTTCCGCCACCCTTAGCCGAGGTGCTAGCGTGCCGCCCTGTGATATCGCTGTCATCGAGTGATCTGTCAGCTCAAGCTGGCAGTTTGGACTTAACGTCCTAACCAATCACTCTTTCTTCATACTTCCATAACACATGGTAAATATCCTACCCTGTGTTTGCTATGCCTAAATCAATATAGATGAACACAATGGGGCATTCAAATACTTGTAAAACTGACAACTGGATTCTTGGCAGCACCATCGGGTTTATGGACAGCCCGCTCTTTATAGCTGTCAAATAGGTGTAATATTTACTTTATATTGCAATTATTATTTCAAAAATTAAATATAATGAAGAAAATATGGAGTAACTTAAAGAAAAGCTCCGTTTCCATGATGTAAAAACCAGGAAATTGTCGAAAAGGTATACTATATACATACATAAATAACATCCAAATATAAATTTGTGATAACGTTGGGAAAAACATAAATTGTCTCGGAAGTCATGTTATTATACCTGCTCCTAGATGTACCATACAGGCCCATTATATGTATATTTGAATAAGAGCTAAATCAGCTATTTTAATTATTATTATGTAAATCAATTTTATTTGAACTGGAACATTCACCATTATGGGTACTGTTTGCTTCTTGAGTACAGCTCTTCAAGGAAAATGAGTCTTAAATATAAATTTTACAAACAATTTAGGAATTTGTCAACTTACCTTGCTTCGTATTTTTAATACTGTTTTCTGTTTAAGTCGTCTAGACAGCTCTTCTTTTAATGCTTTACTAGTATTCTTGTTGCAAAGAAATTGTAGCTTTGTTAATAGGAAGTTTTTCGAAGGTACAACTGATAAAATGAAAATTACATTACCTTTGATTACTTTAACCACGTTATATTATAGTCGCTCTGTGTAAAGTGCTCCCAAGTGCTGCTAACGCGACATAACTTGGACGGTTTCTTTCCTAACTTACCAACTTACAAATCCATTCAGATTTAAGTTTTTCGTCCTTAGGAAACTGATGAAATCTGTTTGAAATTTTGTTTTTATTGAATTTGTTAAAGCACTGGATACACAACAATTCACGACCATATTTAAATTTTGATTTAGCTAATTAAATTGGGATCGCAAGCAAATAAATCCCGTTCAAGTCAAGCAGGTATCAGGTATCATCCATAAACGCAGTGCTCACGCCGCCTAGTTTTCAATATTGGAAAGTAGTGATCCGCACGCCCTATTGGAGCCTTTAACCTTTTTGCTAACTTCAGGCCTCAAACACAATTTGAGCTTTTCAGCCAGCTTGAGATGCAGATCAATGCAGAAGAACACAATTGGAGCTTTAACTTTTTTGCCAGCTTCAGGCCTGAAACACAATTGGAGCTTTTCAGCCAGCTTGAGATTTGTTGACAATGTAAATCAATGTAAAAGAACACAATTGGAGCTTTGACTTTTTTGCCAGCTTCAAGCTGGCTTGAGATTTGATCAAATTGCAAATATACATAACAAGTTAAAGTTGCAAATGTCAAAAAAGCCAGTTGTGTTCAATTCGGCTTTTTCAGTCAGCTTTAGCAGAAAGCTGGGCATAAAGCTGCAATTGTGTTTCAGGCCTTAAGCTGGCTTGAGATATCATTAATTTGCAAATTTCAAGCCCAATGACTGCCAGCTTGAGGGAATTTTTAATGTTGCCAACTGAGAATGGCTTCTGTTGACACATTTAAGAAGACAGCTACTAAAAATATTAAAATGAAAGAAAAAGTTAGTAAAAGATAAGCAGTTCTTGTGGGACATAAAATTAAACTCAATATTATTTTTAAATATAATTGGTACATCTCAAAAACTATCCAAAAAAAAAACATGAATTTATCGTAATTTTGGAAAATCGGATGCATTAACTGTCGTTCCTTAATAAAAGTTCCTTAGAATATATAGCAAACAGGAATGGTTGAATTGTGTAAAATTCGTGTACATGAGCGTAATTTGTCAAGAGCAGGAGACTATACATAGGAGTAAGTGAGATGCTGCAAGAAAGATTTGTCAAATGTGATTTTGTTTTGTGAGCAGATTTAGTCAACTTAAAATTCTTTTTCAAAACTATTTATCTTTGAACTTTATTTAGTGCAAAGTTTTATAGTGCCACTAGTGCCTGTTAAAATCTCCATATCAATTAAAAAAACAAAAATGAAGTGCTCGGTCAGTGCTTGCAAATATAAATTGGATTATAAACTAGAGAAATCCTGTTTGAGGCAACTGCACTATCTAAATTATCTTTTTTGTTAATAGACGCAGAGATTTATATAAATTAATTATGTGAATTGTTTCAAAATAAAGTACAAAAAGAACATTTTTTACCAAAACCTTTGTTTACTTTTTGCAAATTGACAAGTTGTTTAGAATAGGGATGGAGTGTAAATCTTAGAATATAGAGAGTACAGGAAGTGTTATAAGTCAAATTCTGGTTGTGTTAGTATCTGTTGCCCCTGTAGTGAACGCTCAGTACAGCCGTGCAGTAGAGAGCGGGGCAACAAGATATATGGTTGAATATTACGTTTGCTCCCATGGAAAATGTTCTTATTCAGTGTCACTACGCCATCATACTCAGGGAATTTCGCAGCTGTCACAAACGTAAACAAATCTCGGTGGAGGAAGGATTTTTTCGATATTTCGACAGCTAAACATAGAGTTGTCTCTTTCTTGAATATAATGCTGAGCTACTTCGTGATACTCTGAAAAATCCACGCTCATGCACACGAATTTTACAGGTATCAACACTTCCTGTTGTCTCTATATTCTAAGGTGTAAATACATGCTCTATAGTTCTCAACATTAACAAATTAAAGTTGCAAATGTCAAAAATGTCAGTTGTGTTCAATTCGGCTTTTTCAGTCAGCTTTAGAAGAAAGCTGCCTGAAAAGCTCCAATTGTGTTTCGGGCTTTATGTCAGAAATATTTAGGGACAGTACTCATATATGAATTGCATTACATTAATGGCTAATTTACATTACAAGAAAACAGAGTAAGTAATTTTCCGTTATCTGAAAATACTTTAGAACGATAAGGACAAAAGATAATCCAGCCAAATTTTACTGGGTTAAATGTTGTAGGTCGTAGTTGTCGATGCATCATCAAAATAACAACCAAAGTATCCTATGTAAAGTCTAGTCTTCATCGAAGTAGGTTTTGGTTAAAAAAAACGAACTGTCGCGGACTCGATTTCTTTGCACCTAGCCATCAAAATTATCTAAACCCCTACAACTTTCAGAAGTGGGATTGCAACTGAATTAGTACTACGAGTGCAGAAAACGCGGCGAAGGTAAAAGAGTTTCTGGATGCAGCTACCGTTAAGGATTTAAAGCAGAAGCTAGCTGATATTAATATGTCTACATCTGGGCTTAAGGCTGCGCTAAGGTTGCGTTTGGAGCAGGCTTGGAGTGTAATGTCGGCAGAGGAAGTGAAGCAGCACGTGGAATACGTTGCTGCAGGAACCGACAGAGGTGACGATGAGGAAGATGGTGAAGAAGAAACACCTTCGGAGGTTATTAATAAAGAAAGTCTTCTCGACTCTGTTCGACAGTTAGATTCGCTGCGAGAGCAGTTGGCGAAAAAGAAAGAAATTGCAGAGTTAAAACGACAAATTCGAGAACTGGATGAGCCGAATAAATCCCAAAACACGCCGTATGCTTTCAGGGATATAGAAGACTCCGTTCCAGGCTTTTCGGGAGACGAGGGATACCCAGTCAAACGGTGGACGCATTTAGTCTAAACCGAAGTACCTGCTTGCTATTTGCAAGGAGAATGTTAACGGGAACTGCAAAGTTAAGGACGGCGTTGGTGAGGTCTTGGAGTGAATTTAGGATGGCGTTAACGGAGGAGTTTGACACTCGAACGACAAGAGCAGAGATTTACGAAAGGTTGCGAAGAAGAAGAAAAAAACCTGAGGAACCTTCCAGCAATATGT
This sequence comes from Dioctria linearis, assembly GCA_963930735.1. Lineage (NCBI taxonomy): Eukaryota > Metazoa > Arthropoda > Insecta > Diptera > Asilidae > Dioctria > Dioctria linearis. Next base: position 296,272,706 of record OZ005741.1, read on the forward strand.
GCTGTCAATGGCTGAGATGTCTGTCGCTGCGGACGTGGAGGAAACAGACTTGTTCCAGTTTGTTATTAAAGGAATTCCGGATACGGAGAGCAATAAAATGATTTTATACAGCGCTAATTCTATCAAAGAGCTGAAGTTGGCGCTAATGAAGTACCAGAAGATAAAAGCAAACCGTCCTTACCAAACCACCATGCTGTCTACATCCCGTTGTTTCAATTGCAATGAAAGTGGTCACATCAGTACGAAAAGCCAGAAACACCAAGAGAGAGAGGTTCCTGTTTCAAATGTGGGAGACATGGGCATTACGCAAATAAGTGTCCAGGAGAACCGGTTTTGAGTGTTGCTGAGCAGATGAAGAATTTGCACAGCGAAAAAAAGTTTGAGCATCAATTACAATGTAGCTTCGTTGATGATGGCAAGAATTACAACAGCTGTATACCTTGATGAGCCTAAATGATTCAGGAAGCAGTGAGTTATGTGCAGAAGCAATTTGTTCCGGACTGTTTCGGTCTTCCAGAAGATGTAGGCGATCAGCGACTTTGTGGAATCAGCATCTTTAGGATAAGTGGTTTTGTTATTTGTAACTTTAGGTTAAATAATGTTGATAATTTTAGGCTATTAGTGGTTGATAACAATACTATCCGCTAGTAGTGGGAAGAGATTTCATTGCCAAAGACAGGAGTGTGCTCCTTGATAGCTGTGTCTCCGGAGATCTGGGCAGTCACACCTCGGAGGAGGAAGTAAAACAGAGTTTTGTGAGGGTAATTACACTAGTGATATTTATCAAATAGATTTATTTAATGGAAACGAAGAAATTGACTTAAACATAAATAAGCAATTACCTTCATATGTAAAGAATAATATCTCGGAAATACTTTTTAATGTTTTGTATGTTAGTCATATCGGTGAAAATATTGATTTTGAAATGCGTATAAATTTGTCAAAAGAACATCCGTTTAGTTGCGCGCCACGTCGGTTGCCATACGCTCATAAAATGATTGATGATTTACTAATACAAGGAATAATCGGAGAAAGTGTTTCCCCTTATGCTTCGCCAATAGTTTTAGCGAAAAAGAAAAACGGTCAATTGCGATTATGTGTAGATTTTCGGGAGTTGAACAAGTTAATAATTAGTGATAGTTATCCACTCCCGCTTATTGAGAATATTTTAGACAGGCTTCGTGATAAAAGTTATTACACCACGTTAGATTTGAAAAGTGATTTCTACCAAGTAAGTGGGCGAAGATAGTACAAAATATAAGTCTTTTGTTACCCCTATGGGGCAATATGAATTCCTTCGAATGCCGTTCGGCCTGAAGACGCCACCTAAGATATTCCAGAGATTTATTAAACACAATCTTTAGGTCATTAGTGCAAGCAGGCAGGGTCTAAATATACATGGACGATATATTGATAGCCACGGATACTGTCGATGAGCATTTAAGAACGTTGCGCGAAGTCATACAGATTGCAAAAGTAAACGGTTTGGAGCTCAGCTATGACAAGTGCCGATTTATGTATAGAGAAATAAATTATCTAGGGTATTCAACCTAATAGTGAAAATATCACATCCGTAGCAGACTTTCCTTTACCAAGAAACGTTAAGGATGTCCACAGTTTCGTAGGACTGTGTTCCTATTTCAGAAAATTTGTCAAGAATTTTGCGGTGTTAGCTAATCCTTTATACGACTTATTGAGAGTGGTGCTATTTTTCAGTTTGGATCCAGAGAGCTGGCGACATTCAAGCAATTGAATGTTAAATTGATAGAATCACCCCTTTTAGCGATATATAACCCCCATAACGAAACTCAGCTCCACTTCGATGCTAGTAGTTTTGGCTTCGGTGCCATCCTTATGCAGAAGCAGACAGATGAAAAGTTTCATCCGGTCTTTTATTTATCTAAAAGAACATCTGCTGCAGAGTCGCGGTAGCATAGCTACGTGCTAGAGACGTTAGCTATTATCTATGCGTTAAGAAGGTTTCGCGTCTATTTGTTGGGACTTGAATTTTAAGTAATTACTTTAGCTTTAGAGCTACAAGAATATAATTATGTCATTAAACACAGGTCGAGTGCGAGTATGACCCACGTTGATTGTCTGAGTAGGAATACTAACATTTTACTGATAACGACGATTCATTCGAATATGCACTGGCCGCAGCTCAACATAAAGATAGCATTATAAATAATATTTCAGGTAAACTAGAGAACAAAGATGACCCGAGTTTCACTTTAATAAATGGGCTAGGGTACAGGAAATTCAAAGAGGAGGTATTGTTCTATGTCCCCAGTAAAATGGAAGAACAACTTATCCGTATTCATCATGAAGCAATTTGTCATTAAGGCGTAGATAAGTGCTACGAAATTTTGCGAAAATCGTATTGGTTTCCCAATATGAAGGAAAAAATTAAGAACTATGTAGTAAGTTGCCTTAAATGTATACGTTTTTCCCCTGCATCCGGAAAGAAAGAGGGAATTCTTCATAGTATTCCTAAAGGAAGCTTACCTTTTTAGGTGATACATATTGACCACTATGGTCCACTTCCGCCCACTAAGGCAAGGAAAAAGTATTTATTTATAGTTATAGATGCGTTTACGAAATCTGCGAAGTTGTATGACGTGGCCACTAAGGAGGTTGTAGGTTGCTTAGTTAGCTACTTTAATACCTATAGCAGACCAGGTAAGATCATTTCCGACCGAGGTAGCTGTTCCGTTTCAAAAGACGTCCAGGACTTTATGTCTCAAAATAATATCCATCATATTAAGGTGGCTACGCAGAGCCGGCAATCGAATGGTGAAGTGGAAAGAGTGAATCGGGTTATCACACCTATGCTTGCGAAAAAATTGAATTTGCATTGAACAACACAGTTTGCCGAAGTACTGGGTTCAGCCCTAGGATGCTTTTGTTTGGCGTAAACCAGAAGGGAGAGGTGTGCGACATAGTGTTAGAATTCCTTTAAGAGTTGAATGATTCGGTAGGGTCGCGTAACCTTGGCACTGTTATGAGTAAAAGTGCGTCTTACAATAAACAGTATTACGATAAGTTGCACAAACGTCCGCAGGTTTATAAGCTTGGTGATTATGTAATAATACGAAATGTGGTGACTGTTCCAGGTGTAAATCGGCGAAATATAAGGGTCCGGATGAGGTTATCAATATCTTACCAAATGATCGGTATGTTATTAAAGATGTGCCGGGCTTGCAATTTTCGAGATTACCCTATGAAGGTATTTCTACACCTTCAAATATGAGGCCTTATGCAATAAAATGTAATTAAAGTTATCACAATAATAATTATTAATGTGCGAGGTGTGACTGCTGGGATTTGCCCGAAGACTCTAGTCATATTTTTTCTTTGGCAAAAGTTGAGATGCACTTAAGGACAAGGCAATTAAATCCTAACTTCATAATTAAATTATGTTATTGGTATGTTGTGCTATGAATTTTATGGTTATGCTGGTAGCAATGCTCTATTTCTATGTTAATCTAAACGTTAAGTAGATGAAGCTTTTATATTATGGTTATGAAGAGCATGGTGTTTACAGGATTATCCATCCTATCATGGCTTAAGGTAGGATTTATGTAAATTTATGTGCTTATTGGTGAGGCTTACTTAGCTTTTATACACATTTTTTGGACGCAGCTCTATGTGTATTATGTATCGATGTCCTTGTAATGTACTATAATATTATGTAATTTTATGTAATTGTACGACATACGTATTCGTAGGAAATTCAGGAGAAATAATAATGGTTGTGGACATTTTTATATAAGGATGATATTATATGTTCCAGTACATCGATCATAGTGTTAATGTTAATTGATATATTACTTTTGTCAAGCATTCGTTTCTAACTCGTTCAGTTCGTTGAAAAACATGTTTTGTATGATTGTTGTAAGGTTTCATGAAACATCTAGTAGTTTTTGTAATCGAGGCGATTATGCGTCAGGATGGCCGAGTTGTAGGTCGTAGTTGTCGATGCATCATCAATATAACAAGCAAAGTATGCTATGCAAAGTCTAGTCTTCATCGAAGTAGGTTTTGGTTAAAAAAACAAACTGTCACGGACTCGATTCAAAATAAATGAAGAGAGAAGAGCAAAAAGAATCGCGTTTTATTTAATTGAGTTCGTTGCACCACAATTTCAAATTCCCCGACGAAGGGGAAATTTTTAACCATAAAAATTTCTAGCCAGAAGTATATTTTCTGGCAGCAAACTCATGCGTAGAACGCGTATACGAATATATACACGCAAACAAATTAAAAATATTTGAGGAAAGTTTGTAGCTGTCAAATAATCATCTCTGAAAATTCTCGCGAATTATTATTTTTGCATATTTCCATAGAATATGGCCAGCAGCACTAAAGCAAGCTACCTATGGAACAATAAAATTCGGCACATGGATTTTTAGTTGACAATTCTAATTTTATTGTGCTAAGTAATGAAAATGAATAAAATTACAGGGTACAAAACGAAAAAATGTGTGATAAATTTATTAACAGGAATCAAGGTTTCGCGGCTGGGGCTTTTTTTTAGAAACCACTACCTGTGCCACTACTATTGCCGATTTCCCTCCTAAGTTTGCTGTGATTCTCCGGCATCTAAGGACATATGGCCGGATTACATTAATAACGCCGACGCCGGCGTGGTCGTCGTTTTATTTAGTGACAGTACTGCATGTATGAAATCGTAGCCCCCGCAAGATACAAGCCATGAATAAAGTCGAAAAAAGAGAGCAGCAGGCCGGTCAGCAGGTGACATCCACAGTTTGCCTTGTCTTACTGAAGGAGTTTTTCATATAAAAGTTGCTTGTATTTTGTTCAAACGCTATAATTTCCATAAATTTGTTCTACATGCTATTTTTTATCTATTAGAAAGAAAACATATTAGGCTGCAATTTGTTTTAACTTCATTTTGCTGTGGGAGCGACAGTTTTGGGCTTTAGGACCTGTTTAAGATGAAATTTTAGTTTTTCCTCCATGATGAGTATACAAAGAGCAGTGAGACTGAGTTCATACTGCATGCTGTACCCGGCACGTTAAGGCCTTTTAATGTGTTGGTGCCTTCGGCGACTTCATGGCTTGTAATATATTCCGGGGGTTACGAAATTGGCCATAAGACGGATGTCCATTACTACGACATTTAAATTTTGCAGACACAAGAATTATGATGTTTGCGCATAAAAATATGAACAATTATGCGTGTATTTGGTTCACTTAATAATCAATAATCATACATTTTTGTTCAATCGAATCGTATTTTTTTTTTTTTTAATCAAGAAATTTTATTTCACATTATCTCTTTTTATTCTTCTTTGTATTCAATAATGTCATCGAAATGTGGATGATCCTCTCTTTCTTCCTTGTCATTTGTTATCGCATCGTGTACTAGGGTTAACATGTCCATTTTCAATTTAGAAAGTATGTGATCCAGCTTGATATTTTTAATTTCCGCGCTGAGATATCTGGTGAATAGCTCTTCTGTTCCAGCACTCGGTCGTTCCGCAAGAGTTTGTGCTATGTTTAATGCAGAAGCTGCCCTTTCTTCCAATTCACGTGCTTTTCGTTTCTGAAAGTATAACAATTAGTATACGTATTAATATTTATAGAATAAATTGTCTATAATTTCATATAAATATCCATATTAAATGTAGTCAAATGATTCCGACCTAATGGTCACTGAGCTAAAATTAGAGATGGACAACTTCTGAGTTGAGTTGACTCAAAGAGTCGGCTCTTATTAGTGAGCCGCCTGAGCCGACTCTTCATTTTATTTTAAGATGACTCATTTGGAGTCATTTGACTCGTGGCTCTGGTGAAATTCATTGATCACAGAGGAGCGAAACGAAACGAGCTACAACCAGAGTCAAGATGGCTCAAGAGCTATAACAAAACATGACGGCAGATAACTCTTGCGATGAGTTGTGAGTGTGGCGTATTGCAATCACATTGCATTGCATAAGTGAAGTGCCCCATGCGACGTGCGTACACACATAACAGCATATCACAAACGTAGGCAGAGGAGCCGATCTTACGCACAGATAGGTAAATCAATAAGTAAGAAAAAAAACACTGCTGCTGGGATTCTAATGCCGATGATGACAAGCATTTTATCCCTTTATACGAGTTATTTATCACACCGGTATTCATAAACATAACAGGTATAATTGTGTTTATGGAGCGGATGAGTTTCATCAACGAGTTTAGCTGAAAGCAGAGTTGCAAGCTTACAATACATTCCGAATTCAGTGCGTTTGAAACTTTCCTTATTCCTAGAAGCACCATCTGTAGAAGATCCACTGCACCTTCGAATGCTTACATATCACTTATCGCGAGTTGGATTGGATGCTGTTATCTAATTAGCTTTCACCGTCTTATATATGAAAATATTAGACTTTGCGCGACTGACTGCAGGAAGGGGAGGCACGTAATTTCGGAAGATATTTTGCTTACTCAAAATATTGTACGATACGAAGCAATACCAATTACGTCTAACATATTGCAGAAGTATGTAACTGGCCACCGACTGGTTTTCCTTTTCGCAATCTATGGTCCATAGTATCCAGGCGTTGAAGGAACTATGTTGACGAAATGCGATTGGTAGAACCCTTAGGAGTTCAAATTCTTCTGTATATAACAATGGGATACTCAGCTTGAAGATAATAGGGGCTTTCGGCGAGCACTGTCTCAGTGGGACAACTGAGACAAAACTTTGAGCAACTGTCTCAGTTGTCTCAGTTCAAACCAATCACCTGATTTTCCAATTTTGACATTTAAGTAAGTTTGACCACAAAAAATGGATAGTAATAAATTGAGGAAAGTGTTGTTAGTTTATTCAAATACCTCACTAAACTTTAATTAGTAATTAAAATAACAAAATAACGAAACTGAGGATGGCGAATGAATTTCCTTTCTAATGAGAGGAATCGCTGCAACGCGATGTCTTTTGATTCTCCTAGGCCTAAGGTTTGTTCTTTGCATGGGAGCCTGACTACAAAAGCGCCCTTGCAGTTTTTGAATTGTTGTCTGATTGAAATGGTTTGCGCATTTTGCCGCCAACGATCCATCTAAGTAGCGTGCTTTGGAGTAGTGGTAAATCATCTCCGAGCCTTATTTGTCCAATTGTCATGACTTGCGGCCCAGTCTATTAAAAGACGGGTCGGCGAGCTTAATGTTTTGTGGGATTGGCCAATCTTTTGTCTGAAGTTATTCTCTGTAGAATGAAAGCTTCCATCTGTGTTGAGAGTCCAGTTGTTTTTGAGCTTATTTTCACGTTCACTTGAATTCCCTGAATGTCTATGGAGTCAGGAACCTGTAGAAGCCTCAGTTGTTTGGCCATTCCTCGTGTCATGAAATTATGTTGAGAGCCTGAGCCAAGTATCGTTCTGCATTGTGTACTTGTGGATGGTTTGCATTACAAGACGCACATTTGAATGTTCGTTTAGTTGTGGCTGCGAGTGACTTTGCGTTGCTCGATTTTCGATTGATCTCTTCAAGATTCCTTCCCTTTATTCCTAATGCTTCTAGGGACTGGAATCGTGTTTCGAGGAATTTGAGTAATTCCAGTAAGGCTGGTAGTACTCCAGGTTTTTCGAGAGATTGTTCATAAAGACCATGTGTTGTTCTGTCTAATTTCTTCATCAAAATGTGAATCATCAGTGGATCCCATTCACCAGTCGATACTCCAAGATTGTTCAGACCCCTCAGACATTCCTGCGTAGTAGCATGTAGGGCCTTGATGCGCTTTCGACTTGAATGCTTGGTTGTGACAGGAGCTTGCTCAATAGGGCTATCACTATTAATCTCGTATTATTGTAGCGATTCTCAAGTGCATTCCAGGCAGCAGAATAACTTTCATCGGACAGAGTGTAGTGCCGGATGAGTTTCTCGGGCTCTCCTGTATTTGTGTAATTGAAATTAAAGAAATTGTGAACTGAATTTGTTGTTGTTGAACACTCAGAGAAATCTGGACTTTTAAATTGTTTCCAAACGTTCTAAAAAATCTGTTCGATCTCACAGACATATAATAAGAATGGACCGAGCGCTCTTGCCTCAGAGCATAACAAAATTGCAGCATATCCCACTATGTAGTAGAATTCGTTATGCTCATGGAAGTAGTAAATCTGAATATTTTTGAAGGTGGGTTTAGCAAAATTATTTAATATTAAAAAAAATTATGAGCTGCCACTGACACGTTGAACAACAACAAAAATTTGGGAACACAAAATCGTAAACAAAGAAATGTTTTGAACACTTATCTTAATATTTTTATTTCCCTTCCCTTTTTCACTTCCTTTGCACGTATTTGCGGAAAAGAAACCTCCGGTTTATTTTCAGGATTTCAACTTGCCTTTAAAACGCCTTTTAGGGATTATTTCGGCGATTATTCAAACAGAACCGCACAACACAATTCATTGTTAAAATATTCATACGTTTATGAACTAAAGTCCGTTTAATCACTAAATTATCACTTTGAATGTTTTTATTCAAAATTAACACAAATATTGGAACAATTTAAAGATTTTTAATTACAGAAAGCACAAAATACAAAACCGGGCGCAAAAACACGAATCTGACGTTTAATACAAATTGACACAATTGACATTTAACAAGTTAACTTTTTAAACTTGGTTAAATTCTTCTTGGCTTTCCACCCTTCGCCAAAAACCGAGTCTCCCTCACACTGATAGGGGTTTTACACGATATTTCGCTTCCTTTGGTTATATGATCTAAGGTTTTTGCTTCAAAAATGGCACAAATTTTGAACAGGCTGTAAAAACCCATTATACACCGATTCATAATTTACTATTATTTGTCGATTAGTAACACTAAAGATGTTATAAAATAGTATTGCATTAAATAAAAATTGTTTAGGAAGTTAAACTTGTTTTAATAAACTCAAGAATTAATTTTTACAGAAAAATGTGTTTCTGTGTAGATTTGATGTCAAATATGATTGAACTTGAAACAGATAGACGTATACATATAAGCAATATATTTGTCTGAATTTTTATGTCAATTCCAAAGCATTGAATTTAATTCTTCCAATTTAGATCATATAACAAAAAGATATGCTGTGTAAAATTAGTATACGTGTGCATTTTTTTTGTAGAAAAAAAGGGTGGAAGGGGTGACAAGAGGGGTATCGCCTTGTTTTTCGTCAGTTCGACATTTCTGATTTTATGAAAACAAGTTCGGTTTTTGTTTTAGTTATTTTGTGTTATAGAAGTGATTAGAAATGGTTTACACTTTTTTTTATGGCAATGCGACAGGAGAGCACTTAGTTAAAATTTTGCTTGGAACTTAGGAGGCCTTACCTTTGGTAGGGGGACTCTCCTTGTTGGCTGATGAATACTCTCTGATTCCCTAGTTCAACCATCATCATATTTATATTATCGATTAATACGGGGATGATACTCCCCTCCACAAATTTCCTAAAATTCAGCAATTTTCTGAAGGAAAAATTGATGATCGCTCAATTTTCTGTTTTGAATAACAAAACAGGAAATTGAGCGGAAATAATAATATTCCAGATTATCAAACGGAAAAAACAATTGCCTAAAAAGTTCGGCGATCGATTCCACGCATAACAATTTTCAGGATCATCATAATTCATGAATTTTCATGTCGCCTTACTAATGCAACGAAGTGCAGCCATTCAACGGAGCACCTGTTCGTTGAACAGATCATAAACGGGTGGGGCAACAGATTTTTTTTTTAAATTTTAAAAAATTATAATAATATCATAAAATTTGAAGTTAAAAATTAATTTCCGGTGTGAAAGTATCGTAGTTTACTACTTCCATGACTAAAACGAGTAAATCGATGCGGTTCTACTATATGCATAGAAAAGCTTAAGTTTTTCTTCCCCATAGCCAAAACCCTCGAGAATACTTCCCAAGCAATGAAACAGAAATCTATGTGTGCCTGGAGCCTAAATTACTTTCCATACAGTAAAATAGTCTTCTAGTAATTTACAGCTTGGTTCCTTACCTTCCCAAAGGCTACACTTACTATATCCCTTACTTAACAAAATAATAAAGTAGTTTTGATTACAAATTAACCTTACCATTTTACGCAGCTTAATTTTCAGCTGAGTAGTAATTGCATGTGTGTATGTGTAGCCGGAGTCCCAATCTGAGGGCAGCTACATTGCATTCGATATCATCAGCCCACGGGCCACGGCATGCCATGACGGCACAGCGTCATATCAAAGAACATCTAACAGAAAGAATACGCATCTCATATATTGAAATGTTTTATATGGCGGGTCGTTCCATTACGACCCGCTCTCACAAATTGTATAAGAACTCTCTGCTTGTTAACGATCCGCCACTCACCCGTGGTGATATTACGACCCGCTTTCACAAATTTTACGAAAACTCTGCTTTGAATGACGGCCCGCCGGCAGTCACCAGTGGTGAGTGGCGGCTGGCGGGTCGTCATCTTCAAGGCACCAGCACAGCACCAGAGCCAGAGGTCAGAGTCTGCATTCCGCATCAAGACCATGCATTGCATTGCGTGTTCTCTTTGCTTCTTTTACCTCTTCTCTAAGAAACCGGTTTCATCAAGAATACTTTGTTTGAGAAAATTTTCATTAACATTGCATCTGCATGGCGGCAGAACAGGGGGAGAATAGTAACATGAGCGGATGTGATAGGAATTGGTGGGCGACAAGCAGTCTAGTCACAATCACTGTACATTGATTCGTGCGCTTGGCCTAAGCATTTTCATGAATGTAGCCAAAATATGCAGTCCAAAAGTTCTTAGGAAAAATTTTCGAGTATCTAAATTAATAGAAAAACCGGCTCGCATTTTCCGTTAAGCAGCATAGTGAAACATAAAACTGTGCATGGCTGCTGGCGTCGGCGTGTGTATAGCTGTGGGGTGGTAGAGTACAGAGAGGACAGAGCAATATTCTCTCAATCTCAAATCTTTTCTTCTTCCCGTCTGTTACCTCCCGACCGCATCCCAAATAACCATACAACTTGTGCATTTTTAGAGGCCAGATGAAGCTTCTTGTTAAGTTATATGTTCTTTGGTCATATACAATGATTACTCAGCTGAGAGTTTTTTTTTGAGAAATCGTAGTCATTTGATTCAAATCAATTTTTCTAAATAATTTTGTTAGGAAAGGTATATAAATTTTATTTCGGTTCGGAAGATAAGAAACCAAGCTTAAGATTATCACAACACAATTTTTCTGTATGAATAGTAGTTTAGGGCGGAGGAGCTATTCAAATAAAATGTTTGCCAGTTTTACATAAGAACACTGGAAATATTTTAGAATGTTAGGACTCCGTTGGGGCTCTCAGGGGTAGTGAGGGAGTCTGTTTCATGGCTTGCCACAGCTTATCCTTTTTGTTATATGATCTACCTACAACCGTACTGTTTCCAAAATTGGTTACAGCTCAGCGTACATTTTGGACTTGAAAGGGGTAAATAGATTTTACCCAAAATTTGTGCCATTTTTAACTAGTATATAAAAAGATAGAAGAGAGAAAAATCTCTTGAAGTAATTTGGAGTGAGCTACAAAAAAGGAATATCATAATTACTGTGCAACACATACGCAATAAAATTCAAGTAGTGCGTGAACAATATGAAAGAACAGATATTCATGTCAAGATAGAAATAATATTTTTATAATTTGAGTTTTGTAGTTAATAAACATACCTTTCAAAATGCCCAAAATATTAATGTCATAGACGCCGAAATAAGCGATTAAAGGACTACTCTTGTTTTCGTGCTCACCATGCAAAACCTTTACCGTGTAGCACATCAAGCTTTCCTTTTCTTGCACAAAAGAGACTCCCGAGTAGCCAGATATATGTCGACAAAACAAAGACAAATTTTTGTCATTTGTCGACAAAATTATGTGACAAATATGATTTGAAACTGTGGTCAGGGTTGACGCCAATTGTCACATAATAGTCACATAAACAATATTTAAAATTGTCACAGTAATGTTAATAAATATTGTGACATTTCTTTCACTTATATTTGTAACATTTAAATGCCATCATTTTGTAGTATATAGGTATTTAAAACTGAAGGTGTAAATAAAATACACGAATTTTTGACAAAATTTTATTTATTTCTAAAAAATGTAAGTGTTATCTCTAGTGCAGCGTCCTTAGCAATATCCTTTTCGGATACTTTTACGATATATGAAAAAAGGGAAAAATAAAAATAATTAAAACTGGAATTAAAGAGGAATTAAATATCAATTTACCTATATTTTTCTCCTAATATTTTTTTTCCTTTTGAATGCTGATGTCATAGTCAATATCAATCCAATATTTTTCCCTTCGATTAATTTCTCACACAATCAATCGCACGTTATTAGTCATCATAAAATGAAATTTTGTCACAATTTGTTCAGTTTCTTGTGGAATTTTTGTCCATAAAAAATGGTGTGTTGTGTACTGTCATCACAAATTAATGTCGAAAATTTATCACAAAAAAGAAGAAATTATTGTGAAAACGAAATGTCACACAATAGTTTGACATTTATATTGTGATGTCACACCATTTTTTATGAACAAAAATTTCACAAGAAACTGTGTACAAAGTGTGACAAAATTTCGTTGTATGACTAATATATGATTAATAAAGTGCGATTGATTGCTGTTCGTCGTGTTATTAACCAACTATTTATTTTATTTTTTTATTTATTTATTTTTACTGGTTAATTAGTACACAAGATTACAAATCTTATAATTGTACGTACTTAATCGGTAGGGAAAATTTATTTGTTAACGAGAGATATATAAACATACATTTGAATTTAATTAACTAACTGTACACCTATAAAGTCTACATAAATATTGAGTATATAAGATCTAAAGCATATTCTGCCAGTGAAATGAATAAACTATTAGTTTGCGAATTTACGTTATGTGAGCTGTTGTCAGCAACCTTTTAAATGCGTGCTGAGATCTCGCGCACTGAATATTGGGCGCTAGAGAATTCCAGCAGCGGAACACCTGCACAAAGTAAGAGCGCTCACTTGATAAGGTTCTGAAGCTTGGCAAAAGAATGTTTCGATGCCGAGCCGTTCCTAAAAATTGTATTCGATCAAGTAAATAACTTGGCTCCTTTACGTGGATTAGAGAATACAGAAATAGTAAGCGCCTTCGTACCAAGTATGCTTCAAGTGAACATCCCACAAAGGACTCAACATAAGGGGAGATATGATCAAATCTACGCAACCCGTGAATAAATCTGATAGTATCGTTGAAAGCGACATTTAACTTTCTTTGGCAACCAGAATCGAGTTTGGAAAAAATTAAACTGCCAAAAGTTAAGTGAGGTAATACCAAAGATTTAGCGAGTTTCATACGCATATGTGTCGATAGTATGCTAGCAGACGTTCTTAACTCACGAAGGCATCCATACACTTTTCCTAGAACAGAGGAGACACTAGGATCTAGATTTCTCATGTAAAATGCTATACAGTTTGACTTGAGCGGATTTAGCGTTAGGTAGTTACGGTTCGCCCAGTCAAATATTCTTTGCAAATCATCGCTTAATCGAGAGACGCAGTTCTCGATAAGCCCTATTGGTCGGTCAAAATATATCTGCACGTCATCAGCGTAAAGGTGGACTTTTGAATCCTGTAACGTCATTGGGAGATTATTGATGTAGCAACAAAAGAGAAGCGGACCTAATATTAATCCCTGGGGGATCCCGTTGCTAAGGAAAAGTGGTGACGAAGTGGTGTTTTTCACTTTTACTGTTTGACTGCGATGCCCAAGAAAGCTTTTGATGAAATTAACTGATTTGCTTGAAAGCCCGAAATATTGCTGGAGCTTACTAAGCAGCCTATTGTGGTTCACTGAATCAAAGGCCTTGCTGAAGTCCAGAAGAACCAAAGTTGCTATGTGATCGTTGTCAATCGAGTCAGTTATGTCAGATACTACTTAAATAAAGCAGTTTCGGAACTATGACGCGCTCTAAAGCCTGACTGCCAACGTGATAAGAGGTCGTTTTGTTTTAGATAAGATGCCATTTGAACGTGCATCAGCTTTTCGAGAACCTTACCAAAAAGCAGAGCAAGCTAATGGGTCTATAATCAGCCAGTTCGGAGGATTTACGAGACTTAGGGATAGGCAAGACATTCGCTTTTTTCCACATCAAGGGAAAGTGTGAAGTAGTGAGGCAAGCATTAAATATATGGACGAGAGAGAATGTGAACGGTATGCGGTAAAATTATTTTTACGAATCGTGGAGAGATATTGTCTGGCCCTGTGCCTGAAGATTTAATGCTATTAATCGCATATATAACCTCGTCAGCTTCTACGCACCTAAAAGCAAATTCAGAATTATGTGTATTGATTTGACTTAGCGGCACAAGATCAGGTAACTGTTGCATTGTGGCAGCAACTTGACTTTGGATTGAAGTGAAAAACCTATTTAAATTATCAGGATCCAGGTTGCACTTGGGCTGATCTCTGCCATATATTCCCAAATTCAGTAAATTCCTCCATAGTTTCTTCCTTGGGTGTTGATTGGGGTTAAGTTGTGAGCCATAATACCGGCGCTTGGCTGCGCGAATGACCACAGTTACTCTATTCCGGATGATCCGATAACGATTCAGATCAACGTTGGATTTGGTACGTTTGAATCTCTGATAAAGAAATTCCCTCTCTGAAATCATTCTTCGGATTTCATCCGTGAACCACGGAGAGCCGCAGGGATGCAAGGTACGTGTTCGAATTTGGACATATTTATCGTAAAGGTATTGTAGAGAAGCAGTTAGGTACTCCACCTTATCATCCGTACATAAATCGTTGTAAATAGCCTCCCACGATATCATTGAGCACTAATTAAAAAGTCTATCAAGAGCTATGTGGTTGAAATCCATGTAGGTAAAAGTAGAGTTAGATGCATTCGAATCAACAGGGATGTCATATGTCATGAACAAGATATCGTGGTCGAAGTCGCTAGGTGGCGTTAATTGATTTGTGAGAAGGAATAGTCAGAATTTGACACTAAGAACAGATCAAGCTGTGATGAGTGTTGGGTATTAAAGTACGTTGGAAGTGAATTAGTAACTTTTAAGTCTAACGTTTGAAAGATATATTTCAGGTCGCAAGTAGAACGATCATCACACATCTGGCAGAAACAGTTTCATAGATCATATAAGAAGTCAACATATCATATAATGACGTAAATTCAAATAGGTATAAAATATTAAGAAATAATGTCAGTTCAAAGTACATCAACATAAATAAAATAAATTCAAGAAGATACAGAAGATTAAGGTATAATATAAATTCAAATTCAAAGCTATATATAAGACTTAAAAATAAAATAAATTCAAAATAATTCAAGAGAATACAAGGTTTACCTATTACATCTATCAATCTTATACTAGACTGGCACATTAAATTAAGGGGTAACGCCACTGTAAATTTTTTTGAAAAATCGATTTTGTTTTTATTGGCTTAAAAAATAGTTTAAATCCTCTAGAATAAGAAAAAAAAGGTCCCGTGCCAGAAATTTTTTTTCCTTTGAAAATGGAGGTCGCCACCAAGCGCGTCAAACTTGCTCAGAAATCACTACCTGAAGCCTGAAACACAATTGGAGCTTTTCAGCCAGCTTTATCGCCAGCTTTTTTCTAAAGCTGACTGAAAAAGCCGAATTGAACACAATTGACCTTTTTGACATTTGCAACTTTAACTTGTTTATCGGAAAATTTTATTTTTTACCTACATTTTTTTTTATTTTTGCCAATAAAAAACTATTCTCAAAACTTTAAACGCGTTTTTCTCGAAACACGGTTTTTAAAATGGCACGCAGCATAACTCGAACAATTTTCATACTTTCGACTTGAAATTTTGACCAGATGTGAACATTAATATTATCTAGAGAATGCCGTACGGGATTTTCAATAACTTTATTTGTTGATTTTTTATTAACAAAATACCTGCCGTTTTTTGTCAAAAATCAAACTTTTTTCTTTCAAACCGCGCCAAATCTACAAAAATTAATATTTTTAAAAATCCGTACGGCATTCTCTAGCTATAAGCCACTAGATTAATGGTTTTTTTTTTGTTTTGGTCTAGATTCAAATGTGCACCAGTAGTGCTGCGTGCCGCAGAGCCCTGCAAGCAAAACATGTCCCGCGAAGATGGCTGTGAAGCCGCCATTTTGTTTTTTTTTCGCTGTCAAAAAATTTATCAATAAAGTTCAATGTATGCCCGATAATACCCTTAAAAGGTTTTCTTCAAACACCTTTAATTTCGCGAGAAAAAAATTCGTGAAAAAACCTTGTTTTTTTAGCCGTTACAGTGGCGTTACCCCTTAAGTAAACAATGCAATTCTAACGTATCCGTCGTAATTATATTTAGGTAAATGTACATAGCATATACATATCTCTCCGCAAAATTTAGAGACTTCACTTATATAATGGAAGTTAGCTGATCCTGTTTAGTTATTTTCAAGGTCGGTTCATCATTATTTATTTTGGCGAAAACAAACCCGTTTCGCGTGAAAACTGATGACAATTTACCTTGGCTACGCAACCGTAGACCGAGTTTCAGAATAGAGTTATTTCCTGGCGAAAGGCTTTCACTTATGTTTATTGCACTGTCGGAGTTTAAGCCACAATTGATCTCGTTCAATTTGAGTTTCCAATGAGTTTTGACTAGCTTGAAAAAGGCCCTTTGCTCATTCATACAAGAGAAACGGACTATAATATTGTTGTTGATACCTTGATTGCCATGTACGGATGAAGAATTATTTTTTTGTTTAACCCAGAAGGCATCTATATGTGGAGACAACGAATGCCCGATTACGCCTGAAATGCGTTCAGTGATGTCTAGCGGCACTAAGTTGTTTACAAATGGTATTCCCCTGATTACAGCATCACTAAGCCGTCGAACCCGCTGAACGTCATTAATTGCAGCTTCAATAGAATTACATTTATTACATTAATTCCTCTTATAATTCCACTTTCAATTGTTTTATTAGAGATTAGAGATAAAATTTTGAGAAATAAATAATTTTTTTTTCAAAAATTCGTGTATTTTTTACAGCGCTTCAGTTTTAAATACCTTATACTGTTTATTACAGATTGACAAAACTGACCACATTTAAAGATTACAAATATAAGTGAATCAAATATCACAGAATTTATTAACATTACTTTGACAATCTTAAATATTGTTTATGTGACAATTGGCGTCAACTCTGACCAGTTTCAAATCATATTTGTCACATAATTTTGTCGACAAATGACAAAAATTTGTCTTTGTTTTGTGGTTTATATGTCATATCTGGCTACCCGAGTAGCTATTTAGAGTAGCGAAAAAGGATGTTGCCAAGTATTACAACTACAAATGATTTAACAGCATCGTTTTATTAGGTTTGTTCGACGAAAACACCGTGCACAATTTCCCCCAAATTTACCCGGGGTTTTGTGCATTCATCGAACA
Organism: Dioctria linearis; assembly: GCA_963930735.1. Lineage (NCBI taxonomy): Eukaryota > Metazoa > Arthropoda > Insecta > Diptera > Asilidae > Dioctria > Dioctria linearis. The sequence continues at coordinate 296,290,148 of OZ005741.1, forward strand.
AGTTTTTAAAACACCGGGTAAATCTAATGTAATAATGACATTTCTCTGACAGTTCTCCTGAGCATAATTTAACTTCTAATTTCCAGTGATTTGTGAAAATTTATTTATAAAATATGTGAAATAATTAAAAATTTAAGAATAAATAAATATTAAAATGCACAAAAAATATTTCTGTTTTTTCTTAATTACATATTCTTTTATTAGCTTTTTTACATCGATATTATCGCCTTTTCTGTAACTTTAATTTGAAAAAATGACAATTGGTTCATCTGTCACCACATATAGCTCCATCATTTCTGTAAGAAACTGCTGCACTATTTTCACTTTTATCATCCGATGTTTTGTCACTAGGTATAAAATTAATAGTTTGGATGATCAAAATCTACAGAAATGATTTTCTCTATCCCGTTGGCTTCTTCTCGAGCCACTATTAAACCCTTTCCTGACATCTCATTTAAAAATTTAGAGAATTTCTTATATGTTGTTTGCTTCAAATCTATTTGCTTGGTAGCTGCAGGGATAACGTGAAGTCTATAAAACTTATCTTAACTATCTCTTCAGAACGTTTGGATTTTCGTTCGTTAAATCGATACGTCTGTTAACTCAATTTGGTAAGACTCTGCTAACTTCTCCGAGCCTTTGAATTTTTTTGAATTATTTTTGGAACTTCTTCGAACGTTTGGGAAGAAATTTAGTTTTGAATTTTAGTACAACTTCGCCGGACGTTTGGAAAAAAATTTTTTGTCTGGGATTTTAGTATCTTGTCCCAACCTTCAATTTTTAAAATCATTACTTCACTATCTCCATTGTTAAAGGGCCTGTTCATTTTGAACTGCTGGACTCTTTAGATTTCCTTGACATTCCTTGCGAACCTTTGGTTTGTGAAATTTTCCTGACTTACGACAAGTTGCAATGGCTACAATGAAGACACCACCTCCTGGGCCGAACGGTGTGACTATGTTACGTGAGCCATGCACGATCTGTAGAGACATAGGTTGGTCAGCTGAACAGAAACCAGTCATGACCACGTGTGGACATGTCTTTCATGAGGCATGTATCCAGACCTGGATAGGCGAGCATTCCAGATGAGGCATGTATCCAGACCTGGATAGGCGAGCATTCCAGTTGTCCTAACTGTAGACACCGCCTCACACCACAGGACCTAACTGGTTACACTGGTGCCTTTCCCAAAAGAACGAATCCCGCGAGGTCGGCTAGTCGCGATTCATTGCCGACTTTTGACTTGCCTACCTTCGACTTACCACCACCGAATCGACGATCTTTATCACCAGGAATGCCCGAGTTGCACTCAAGGACTTTTGTACACCCGGGTCCTCGACGAGATAGTTCAGTGCGTAAAGCCATTCCCCAGCTACGGATGCGTTGATGGCAGGCCTACGCCTACAAATGCAAAATCTAATACGAGAAGGTCTCGAACAGAGTCTTAATGGTTTGCGGACTGACTTAACAAATAGTATCCGACAACAAGTAGCAGCAGCAATGCCGCCAATGAACTTTTCACGACCTCCTCCGGCTATGGGAAATCCCAGACCATCTGACGATTTTCCCGATCTGCGTAGACAATTTTTTAATCGACCTCCATCAGCTTTTGGTCAGCCTAGAAGTCAGCCTGCACCAAACTTTGCACCACCTCCACCACCACCACCTATTCGTGTCACCGCAGGCATAGGACAGCGACGTTCTGGGAGCCCTATCCGCAGGTGGAATATATCCTACAGCGGTGACAGCTCTCGGCTCACAGTCGATGAATTTGTATTTCGGGTAGAAGCCTTGACTTATTCGGCTTTGGAAGGAGACTTCGACCTGTTGGTGCGTCACATGACGACTCTGCTTTCTGGACCAGCAATGGACTGGTACTGGTCTCTTCTGAGGCAAAATTCCACGCCGTCATGGGAGTATGTGAAAGCAGCTCTATTAGCTGAATGGGGAGTGCCGAAAGACGACCTTAAGGTCAAGGTCCAGCTTATGTTGCGCAAGCAGAAAGCAGGGGAGTCATTTGCTACGTACTACCAGTACCTGGTACAGCTACGAGACCAACTGCAGCGCCCGTTGCCAGACGTTGAATTTTTGGAAATAGTCAAGTCAAACTTACTGCCAGAGATACAAAACAAAATTTGTTTGCATCCTACAAACACCATCCACCAGCTCAGGATTCTTGTGAATCAAATTCAAGCGACGCAGCAGCGCATCGCGACAGCAAGTAGTTGGAACGCTTATCGCGGACAAAGAGTCAGTGAGGTGGATGGATACTATTCGACTGAGGCTGAACTGAATACGTCACCAGAACGCAGTGAGGAAGTCTCACTATCTGCTATTTCAACCCCGAAAAATGTAACCTGCTGGAATTGTGACCAGCCCGGTCACTTTTATCAAGACTGCAGGCAAGAGAGACAAGTTGTGTTCTGCTATGGATGCGGACGCAAGAATGTCTTCAAGCCTGATTGTCACCATTGTAGACAGAAAAACTTGAGACGGGTCGGGAATACCATCACCTCTTTCCGACCAGCGTCAACGTCGCATTAGCAGACCACAATGACGAATCCTTGCAATGTCCCCTGATATCATTCAGTGACTCTGATGATATCAGTCAAACACCTGATTGTACGATTACTTCATTGGCAGAGGCGGAGAACTTAATAGACTTCTCCGCAGATCTTCAAGCACCCATTTCCACTTCTGGGGAGCCTATGACATTATTAGACACTCCTTTAGAAGAGTCTTTAATTTCCGATATCCCGTTAACACCGACAGCACTCTTAGCTGACAAAGTTACTGAGCAGGAGATTGGGCCTCCTGTCCTTTCTGTTTTAAAACGGCCACCAAGCTCTGTTATGACGAGTGGGCGTGAGCCTGTTTTACATCCGCTGACGCCGTATCATACGCGTCTGCAAAAATACAACGCAGTAAGAGACCGAATCTTCTCCTCAGTGGCAGAGTTAGCTGAAATCGTGTTTCCTGACTTGGATATGAGACCGAAAAAGAAAAGATCTACCATTCGTTGGCGGGAATACTGTCGACGAATGAGACTAGAGAAAAAAAAACTGGCACAGATTTCCGTGTCGATGCCAGACGACATTCGACCGTACGCTGAAGTAAAGCTGCTCGGGCAAACTGAGACTAGATTACTTGATAGTGGTGCCACTGTCAGTATTCTAGGCCAGCGAGCTCTAGAGAAGCTTGCGGAAGCAGATGTCGAATGGAAGAGGTATCGGACACAGGTCCAAGTAGCAAATGGTGCCATGACGACTGTGCATGGTCATGTGAGCTTGGATGTCACTTTCAGTGATAAGACCCAAAACGTGCGTTTTTACGTGGTACCTGGGCTCACACAGGCACTATATCTGGGAATAGACTTCTGGCGTTTATTTGGGTTGGCTCCAGATGTCCTGGGTATAGTCGCAGAAGTGAATCCAAGTGTAATAGCTACCTCTGACACCGACTGCCATATTCTTTCTAGTCTTGATCAACAACGTTTAGAAGCCACAAAACAGCTTTTCCCCTCTTTCGCCTCTCTAGGCCTGGGAAAAACATCATTGGTCACTCACAGGATTGAAACGAATGACGCAGCTCCGATAAAACAGAGGTTTTATCCGATTTCACCGGCAGTACAAAGTTTGATGGATGCCGAATTAGAGCGAATGCTATCACTGGGTGTGATAAGAGGAGAGCCAGAGTCCTTGGAGCTCTCCAGTTATTCTGGTAAGGAAGCCTGGAAAGGTCCGGCTTTGTATTGACGCTAGGAAGGTCAACTCTCGTTACGAAGGAGGATGCCTATCCGCTTCCGCAGATAGACGCTCTTCTGAGTCGACTTCCTCCGGCAAACTACATTACGAGCCTGGACCTGAAAGACGCATTCTGGCAGATCCCACTGGACGCTAATTCCAGAGAGAAGACCGCTTTCACAGTACCTGGTCATCCTCTCTATCAGTACACAGTGATGCCATTCGGCCTATGCAACGCTCCACAAACCATGTGCCGCCTCATGGATAAAGTCATTCCTTTCGATCTTCGTGAGAACGTTCTCGTCTATCTAGACAATTTATTAATTCTGTCATCAGACTTTGACTCGCATCTCACGCTACTATCCCGTGTAGCGAATTGTTTGAGGAAAGCTGGCCTCACTATCAACGTCGAGAAGAGCAAGTTTTGCATCAAGGAGACCAAATACTACAGCTATGGTTGACTATCCTAAACCTAAAACTGTTCGGCAAGCCCGCCGCCAACTAGGTATGGCGGGATGGTATAGACGGTTCATCCCGAACTATGCTGATGTAACTGCCTCCATTACAGACACCTTAAAAAACCCTAGTCAGTTCAAATGGACACCTGAGGCCCAGACGTCTCTTGATCTTCTCAAACAAAAACTTACCTCTGCTCCGTTGTTGGTGAGTCCAGACTTCACCAAACCATTCGTTATACAGTGCGATGCGAGCCAACAAGGTATTGGTGGGGTGCTGATTCAACTAGATGACGATGGCCACGAGAAGCCAATAACCTACGTCTCGAAAAAGTTGAATTCAGCACAAAGAAATTATACCGTCACAGAGCAGGAATGCCTAGCTGCAATCGTGAGCGTACAGAAGTTCCGGCCCTTCATTGAACTTATGCCGTTTAAGATAGTGACGGATCATGCGCGCTTGAAATGGCTGATGTCTCAAAAGGACCTCAGCGGTAGACTTGCTCGGTGGAGTTTGAAGCTTCAGGGCTTCGACTTCACTATTGAGCACCGAAAAGGAAGCCTGAACGTCGTCCCTGATGCGCTGTCACGCATTTATTGTGACAGCATGTCCACAAATGAAGATCCTGGCCCGGAAGTTGACCTTAGTTCGCCATATTTCAATTCGTTGGAATATGAGGAACTGAGGCATAAGGTTATAACGACTTCTGGCAAACTACCAGATCTTTGCGTCAGGGATGGCTTCGTTTACATTCGGACTGTTCCGAGAACAGGCGATCCGATTCAGGAAGAAGCTTGGAAGCTTTGGATTCCGCGAGGGCTTGTCACCGACGTCATTTCGAGGGCTCATGATCCGCCACTGGCTTCACACGGAGGTATAGGGAAAACACTGGAACGTCTGCGAAGACATCTGTACTGGCCACGAATGACAGTTGATGTCAGAAACTACGTAGGGGGAAACTGTTAGGAGTCTATCACGCCAAAGACATCAGGCAGTGATCATCAGTCTGGAAACGTCGTCCATCTATTATCACGTTTATTCCTGGTAGCTCTAAGAAGGCATCTAGCCAGCTTCACTGGTAAACTATAGGATATCACGAAGCCCTCCTATTGCCCCGTCAATGGTGGGTGATATACCTGTTGAAATTCAATCTCATCAGCGCACCTCTACCTCTTATGAGTAGATAACCTTTTATAGTCCCTTCCGGATCGGCCTCATTAGGAGGAAAAAATTTTTTGTCTGTCCAGCTACAACATTTCGTTAATCGTCGGACATAGTAGTACTAAATCTATTCCTGGTAGCCCTAAGAAGGCATCCAGCCAGCTTAACTGGTAAACTATAGGATATCACGAAGCCCTCCTATTGCCCCGTCAATGGTGGGTGATATACCTGTTGGAATCCATTCCCATATTCGGCTGTCAACATGTCACTACTTCGACGACGCTTTGGAGGCACACAACAATCGCGGTCTGAGATCGGGGTGAGATATTGCGCCGGGAAGCTTAGTGAGCAGTTCTTTAGGTTACTGATCGCAGGGCTTCCTCAGCATCTCGGTGAAGGAAGGCAGAGAGGCATCGACCGGCTGGATTTTTTAGGTTACCAGCTTGTCGATGTACCTTTGGCTTCCCACACGGAGAAGGATGTCGAGGTCTGATCGAGGACTGACGAGACTTCAGGGATGTGTCTTCGATGCGTCATCGGTCAAGTAGAGTTCGAGTGATGAGGAATTCGCATTGGGTCGTGGGTCGAGACACACATTGAGCGCCCGCAGAGATGAGGCCTATGTTTAAGACCGGCTAGCTCAGTCGACCATTTTTCAGCGTTGTCTGAACCAAGGGTGGCCCAGACCACTCTGCCCTGTTATGGTCGTAGCATATTGCATATAGCAATATGCTTCATGACAGCTAGCAGCAGCACTCTACCCGCAAGTTACGTCCTATATGGATGGCGTGACTTGACTACTCGAAGAAGAAGAAGAGCGTTTGGCAGGAGAGGTTGTGAAAAGTAAAGAAGGCATGAAGTGAAAAAAGAAATCCAAAGAAAACCAGCTGAAAATAAAGTGTGTCATTTAAATAATAGATGCATCAGTTTTTAATGCATTGAAGTGTTCGTCCTATATTAGTCTTAAAAGATTGACTGGCAAATTTTTATTGTGAAAAAGATCCTGAAAGCATCAGAACGATTATACCAAGATCAACTAGAATAGGATAATACAACTGCTCAAAAAGGAAAATATCAAACTTCCTAATTCACCTGCAACAATTTTAAATCAGAAAGCGGTATACACATACGGAACGCAGATTAGGGGAGAATCAAGGTAACTCCATATGTACTCATCACGGCGGCTGGAAGTCTCAGCTGATTAGTCGGATAAAAATCGTCCTCCTTAAGCGTCAGAACTTACCCAGTTCTACAAATTAGAATGAAATTAGATGTTCTGGGATAAGCAGTGGAGATGTGAACAGTGCCGGGAACATTACTAGGGGCAAGATTATTATAGAGTTTCATTAGATTATTAGAAGCCTCTGAACCTTTAGTTCTTTGGCGTAGTTAGGATTACAAATTGATATTGAATTGAAAGTTTTTGTTGTAGGCACCCCTAAGTCTAAATTAGCTGTGCCAAGAACAATATTATTGGTAAAAGTATAATAATATTTCTGTAGCTTCCTAGAAGTAATAATCTTTAGGTTTAATTATGAACGTAAATTGAGACTGAAATGAAATAATTTTTATTGGGCACTGTGATTTAAGTAAACTGTGCCGAGCGTAAAGTGAATGGCCATAGCACCTCATTAACTTCATAGTAATTTATAGGAATCATAGGGCTATTCACTCAGGGTTTTTAGTTCCTTAAGTCCGGTTATATATTGACAGCTACTAAAGTCAATTCCTAAATTTGGATAGCCTTAGCGTAATGAAATAAAAGTAAAATGAGAAACCACTTTCAAAATTTTTTTGTAAAACAAGAGAAGAATAACGCGAGCGTGAGTTTAGACTAAAGTATGCCAATATGATAATGTAGCAAATTAGTAACTACATGCAAAAATAAACAGCAGAGACCAGGAAATTAAAACAGAATAATATTTTTCTCAAACAGCGTAAAGTAATACAGACCTCTCAGAAACGAATACCGCCGCCTCCAGGGAGCTTCTTCGAGGAACCGGATACTATGTAAGTACAATTTCTTTTGTTCTAATTTCCTGCATTGTGTGATATCCGTTCAATAACCGATGGATTCTGTACATTTGTTATTATATTTTGCTATATTTTGAAATAATTATTAACGAATACCCCTTATGTGGTTGCGGCAGACAGTCTGAAAATTTTCTAATAGTTCGTACAAAGGATGAATTTCAATTGATATGGCTTATTACTTCACCGCGGTTTTTCTCGACGCCTCACGCTAGAGTTGTTTATGTCAAGTAATAAAGTACAAAGAAAAAGGGGAAGAAAACAAATTGCTCATAATACTTCGCTCAAACCTTCAAGGGTTCGATTATTGTTTTCTTGTTTCATCTATATGGATTGTAGTATTCAGGCCTAGCACAGCTATGTTTTAAAAGTAATTTTATTAAAATAAATAAGGATAGGTATGCGGTACTTAGTATTATCAGTCCACGTTAATATTTGAATAGTTTAAAATCAGTCCTTATTGGGACCAAATTAGCTTACTGTACAGGAGTTGGATAAGCATTGAGTTAAACATTTTATAACGTCATGATGCTTTAAGTCTTCTTGATTTCTCCTTCCTCTCTCCTGGAGCCCTCTGACATGAAGGTTGTTTGGGTTTGCTAGTCTCTCTCTTTACAGGTCAAAAAGGGACTTTGGACGATTGTGCCACCCAAAGTCAATGGGAGGATGGGGCTTGGCAAAGAAGGCAGACCATCTGCGCCTTCAATGGAACGCAGGTAAGTGACGTAAGGGTCCCTTCAGGACCGAGAGTGTGCTGGCTTGTTGCTTGTAGGCACGAAAATCTTTTTTGATTATGGTTGGTGACAAGCGGCAGGTTATTCCGGGAACTCCACCCACACTCTCCGCCACCCTTAGCCGAGGTGCTAGCGTGCCGCCCTGTACTAACGCTGTCATCGAGTGATCTGTCAGCTCATGCTGGCAGTTTGGACTTCACGTCCTGACCAATCACTCTAAACATAAATACCATAAAAATCGGTTGCAATTGTCGAAAAACGATCGTGATGTTTTAAGGGCCGGTTTCACAATTCAAGTTTAAGCTTAAGATGTAATTTAAACTCTGTTTATCTCTTCAATACAGTTTCACAGTGGGAAGTTAAACCTCGTTTAAACTTAGCTGCTTTAAATGTAATGAGGTGACATTTCGATTTGACACTTGCTGAAGTAGTGTGGTATTTATAAAACAATTTGTGTAATAATCACTGACATATATAAAATGGACTGCTGATACTACTGAAATTCCTTACATTATTTGACATTATTATGGGATCACTTTTCTATAGTTGTCCCTTTTTGGTTTAACTACTTTATTCCGCTGAACTACAAATAATAAGTTCTATACAAAATGCACCATAGTCCAGTTTCAGTTCAATGGTTTTCCAAATGAATATATAGGATAGAAATAGATGGCAATACAGTATTTGTAATCTTTTCTCTGTCCCCCATAGCTACTTTTAGGGGCAGGTCGACAAAAATTGCTTAATTTTATTTCTTTAAAAATCAAGTTTAAAAAATATCTGATGTTGTAGGAGATAAGCTTCCAAGAAGAGAAATAATTTCGAGTGCTTCTATAATTTGTTGAACTTTTAATATGAATATTAAAGCAAAAGTAAAACTTGAAATTAAGATAATTGTCACACCCTGCCAAAAAAAGTTGACCCATATGAAATAGCAAATCAGGCAGTCCATGTTATATATGTCAGTGGTAATAATACAATGTGAGGGATAATACAATGAATTCAGATCAGGAAGATATTAGCGATGAATATATCGATATTTTTGTGTTTTTCAACATTTTTCATTAATATTGTATCTTTTGATGAGAAATTCGTAGTGCGTTTTTGTTTCAATACGATTTGCTGGAAAAATCTTGCAAATAATTTAAAATATAATAATGACTCAAAACAGTTTGTTAGTTCACAACTCCAAAGTGCTGCCTAATTAAAAAGATCGAACATTGTGAAACTCATTGTGGTTTAAACTCAATTTAAACTACGAACGGAATTAAACTAATCTTGAGTTTAATGTCGATTTCGATGGGACTTCAGGGAAACACCAGTGTTGCGCTTTTTCTAGCAGTGCAGCACCGAAAATGTTCGATGGGACAACTTTTATACAAACACATATTCAAGTTGAATTGTAATCTGCCGTAACCCCCGGAATATAATACCTACGAGTAAGAAACTAAAGTGCCAAACACAATTCCGCCGTTCTGATTCAATTCGATCCGTTACGTGCATGAGCACAATTGTTCCGTTCAAACCATCAGTTTTAAATTTCTCATTGAAATTTTTCCAGATTTTGTCTTTTCTTTTTACATCCATGTAAAATTTGTTGCCTTTGTCATAAAGCTCTTCATATTTTTTAATTTCTTCAATAAAAACTTCTTTGAGTTATACACAGACATTGGGCGCGTTCACTGCCACCGAAATAGTGACTTTTTGTCGACTACGAGTCACTACCGAGCGTTCACTGCGCCAATTTTGACAGTAAACGACTACGCTTGACTACGACTATCGTTCACTCCGCACTTTGAATGTACCAAATAGTCGACTACATTCGACTACGCTCAGGAGGATAGTCGATTGTAGTCGGTTTGACAGAACTACACTACGACAACGACTACGCTACCAAAGTGGCAGTGAACGCGCCCATTGTACAGGTAATTTTTCTAGGTTATGTCACCCGTAAAGTTGAAATTTGCTCTACCTCTCCGTTTCGATCCATTTCGGTGTAATGTGTCCAATTGCACGTACGTCTCATATAAGCAAATTTGACATTTGTACGTATCGGATCGAAACGGTGCAATTGTGTTTCCCACTTAAAGGAGAGGCTCATCAACAATTCGCAATTCGCATTGCAGGCGGATGGAAAAAAAAGGTTATGCAAGGGATTTTGCGCGGTTTTTGAAAGTATGACGCAAAATTCTATACAAGCAGCAGCATAGTAAGAGCTAGTAATACAAAACAACTTTTTGAGATTCCTGGTTCCCCAGCAAGCCTATTTCCACCTTCGGTTACCCAATAAATTGACTTAAAATTTAATTGTCTTTCTGCAAAGAATAGATTAAAACTTGATTTGGATATTAATCATGATACACGAGATAGAAAATGCATCGTATATCAGCGAAAATTAGCGGTAGAAAAACAAAAAACTAATTACTAGCAATTAGAGAATTTTAATTGTTTATATCTGAATATTCAAGGAGTTACTAACAATTTCGATGAATTGGAACAAACCATTAGGGAAAACAACTTTTATGTAATATGCCTTACTGAAACACATCTGACGGAGAATGTAGAATCAGATGAAATTTTTATGGAAGGGTATGATATTATAAGATGTGATAGCAATTCAACCCACACAGGAGGAATTACAGTATTTCTCAAAACTGAAATATACTATAAAGTTATGTATAATATAAATATAAGCAATAAAATTTGGTGGTTAACATTCAAGATCTCATATATGAACATTAAGTTGACAATAGCGGTTGTGTACAGATCACCAAGCTCTTCAAAAAGTAAGTTTTGTGAGTTCTTCAAGGAATGGATGGACATATTGTCTGACTCGCAAGGTGAAATATTAATTTTAGGTGATTTTTATATTAATTGGTTGGTCCAGGACACGTACAGGAATCTAATACATGATATTTGTTTAGATAATGCGTGCAAGCAAATAATTTGTGAGCCAACTCGAATAACAATGAGATCTAAAACTCTAATAGATTTTATCATCATAAGAAAAGAATCTAGTAATATATGTAAGTGCAATAGTACAAAAAGAATACAATTCCCTGATGGTAATTACACTTCTGAGCTCACTATTGCAGAAAAGTTGCATACTTTCTTTGTAAACAGTATACATGAAGTAAGTAGATCTATTAATTATTTACCCTATAAGAACTGTATTGAGCCAGTTGAGTCAATATTCAGATTCGAGAAAATTCAGTTAAATGATATGAAATATATTCTGAGTTTAATGAACAAAAAAAGAGATTTTAACTTGTTAAATATAAGTATTGATTGATTGATTGATTGCATAGAAGAGTTAGGACCGATAATAGTTGATATCATAAATGAATCACTAACAACAGGAATCTTTCCTGAAAGCTGGAAGCAATCCATTGTCGTTCCAGTTGAAAAAATAAAAGGAACAAAAAGATGTGAATTATTTAGACCAATAAACATGGTAACAACTCACGAGAAGATAATGGAAAAGGTTGTACAGACACAATTACAAAAGTATATCGAATTTAATTCGATAATTGCTGATTGTCAAACTGGATTCCGTCCTGGACACTCTTGTGAAACGGCTATAAACCTATTGATATCAAGGTGGAAGGAAGAGAGAGATAAGAAAAAAGTTATTATAGCCGTATTTTTAGATTTAAAAAGAGCGTTTGAGACTGTCGATAGAAAAATATTACTAGACAAATTAGACAAATATGGAATACGAGGAATAGAAAATAAATGGTTTGAAACGTATTTGAGTAACAGGACACAATGTATAAAAATTAACGGAACCGTATCTAAAGAAATACCAATAGATCAGGGAGTTCCTCAAAGCACAATGTGTTGGCTGCAATATTGTTCCTATTATATATAAATGATATTTCTTTGGTGTTGAAACATTCAAAAATTGTGCAATTCGCAGATGACACATTGATATATATAACCGGTGAGAATGATATATTATGTTTTAATGAACTCCAAGAAGATTTAGATCGATTGAATGAATGGTTGAGCATGAACAGACTGAAATTAAATGTGTTAAAAACGAAAGGAATGATAGTAAATGGAGCGAATACGAGGCAATTGGTGATAGAAAATGATCAAATTGAGTTTGTAAACGAAATGAAATATCTCGGTGTTGTAATAGACAATAATTTGAACTTTAAGTGTTATATAGACTATGTGTGTAAAAAAATCTCGAAAAAATGTCGTTTTTTAAACGTATTAGAAACAAACTATCTTTATTAACGGCTATAAGTGTTTATAATACAATGATTAAGCCTCATTTTGAATACTGCTCTACAGTGTTATTCATGTGTAGTAATGAAATGATGAATCGGTTACAAAAACTCCAAAACAAGGCAATGAGATCGATAATAAGGTGCAATAGATACACTCTTATTACACATATGTTAGACATTCTATGTTGGTTGAGTGTGAAACAGAGGACTTTTTTAAATGTATTATTCTTCGTATATAAATTAAAAAGGAATATGCTACCTAAATATTTATGTCAAATGGCAATATATGTTAATGATGTGCAACCCTATCAATTGAGAGACGGTGGAGACTTCAGGCTGAATATGTATAAGACAAAGAGGGCCCAGAACGTGGTGACATACCGAGGCTTACAAATGTACAATAACCTACCAATGAGTATTAAAAATGAAATGAATATAAAAGCATTTAAAAAAAAATCTTTTAAATTATGTGAAATGTAAATTTTAACATATAATCAAAATTTTGCTAGAAATTTGAATTATTTTATAATTAGTTACATTTTATAAATAGTATTAATGAAAGTACTAATAAATCAATACAATACAATACAAAAATATTCTAATTTCCAGCTTATTATTAAAAAAATAAACAAGTACAGTATTACTAAATTTCCACATAAAAGAATGTAAATATTTGTCTATTTAGGGCCTGTCCGGATCCAAGTCTTCGTCTTCATCTTCGTCTTGTTATTACAGCTAGTGACGTAACAGAACAAGCTCAGCTATTATAATAGTTAGACGAAGACGAAGCTAACCTGTCCGAATTCGTTCGTTTGCTCAGCTTGATTTCACAGACAGCAAACAAACATAACCTCACAATACGTTGTCTATTTAAATAAGTCAACACGAACCTTGACTCGGTGATCAAGCTAACCAAATGTCAAAACTGTTATACAAACTAGCAAAGCTCGGTGGCATAGACATGGATTCGGATAGAGCTTGTCTCGGTGTGACGTCACTAGCTGTAATAACAAGACGAAGACTTGGATCCGGACAGGCCCTTAGTACCCTTCCAATTTTAACCTTACCTACGGCTTTTGTGCTAGGGTAAATTTCTTTGCGAATTTTTTATATTATGTGTATAAACTTACACATTTTTGAGATTGGCACGAAAATTGTTGTTGATGGGCCTCTCCTTTAGTTTCTTACTCGTAAGTGTCGACAAATGCGTATCGCATTCATTGTATTTCAACCTTAAGTTGTTCAGACTTGATAAATGTCGTAAGAAACGTAGAAAAAATGTTCCTGTAGACTAAGTTGTGAGAAACGATAGATTGTTTCCTTTTGTGATAATTTCTGATGCGCGTTTTTTCTTCGGAGGGATATAATGAAGCCTTTTCCATATTGAATAACTGAAGTCAGAAGAAATCTTTAAATGTACGATTAAGTTATGCCAGACAAACGAAAGAGCAAACATTTAGCATACTTTCCTTAAGCGGCCCACACACGATACAACTGTTGTACCAATCTGTGTTGGCATACAACCGTTGTATGGTATGGTGTGTGGGCCAATTGTACGAAGCATGCAACGATCGCAAGCTCTGTTAGATGGTTGGATGTGCATGCAAGCCGCTGTTGTATATGCGACCGTTGTATGGAGTATGTGCTTGTTGCTCAACCGTTGATCCGATTTCATTATCCGTAAAGTTTTCATACAGTGAGCATCGTTTTTTGTGGTAAATACTAAAATCGGAAGAAATCGGTCCAACAGCTGTATAGCGTGTTGACTACCATATAACTGTTAGTCCAACGATTATACAACAGCCGTTGGATCAACAGATTTATCGTGTGTGGGCCGCTTTACTTACAAAAGTTAATTTAAATGCTACTAAAACAATGGTAATGTAATTATAATTAAGGTTCTTCACAATTTTCTACTAGAACACAGTTCATCTGATAATAAGATGTACAGAGAAATGATACACAATCACAACAAAAACAAGAAATACACCAGATAGAGCTCTTAAGCAAACTTCAGGGAGCAAAAGGGATGCTTTTGCTGAATATTTCATTACGGAGAGTAAAGAAACGTTGCAAGATAACTTATTCAAATGAACTTACCTTAGTTGTGACAATTTTTTCCCGGCTAAAATCATCTTGAACGGTTGAACTTCTTAATGTTTTCTAAAAAAATATAATATTAACTACTTAAATAAGAACGAATGTTTACACTAACTTACATTTGATGTCCCGGCATCTCTCTTCACTGAAGCCTCCAAGAATTTCAGGTCCTCGTAGCACCATAACTTTGGACAAACTTCTTCGATACCAACACCGTTCATTCCGCTGGCACATGCTATATCCCTTTTTTCTTTAAAATACTGCCCACGCAGAATCTTGATTTTAACTTTTACATCTCGTAATGATTTGCCTAAAGTATTGCAAATGGAATGAAAACTTTTTTCTCTTTCGATTTTGTTGGTGTAGTTAGGGTTTTGATAGTCATACAGACAACTATTCTGCTCCAACAATTTTATTAACAAACTCGTTTGCTGTTTCGTCCACTTAATGTTGCTGATATACATAATAATTACACAAATTCACCAAACCAACGCGATATGAAAATTGAATTAATTCTTTCTGTGTTCTTCTTCTTCTTCGTTTGGGTTCAAAGCCAGAGCCCAGCCCCAGACCCTTCAAGCCCAGTTCAGAATCGGCGTAGCATGCAGCAGCTGTGATGCAAGGTTTGATATCATGGGATATATGGCGCAATTCGCATTTGGCGTAGCATGAATCATGATGCAAGAGTTTGGATTATTTCAAATTTCGATGCATGCTGCAACAGTTCTGCCAATATACAGAGGCAAAAAATGTATTTAAACTCTTATTTATCTCATATTTACTGCGGATCTATTTGTTTTTAAGAAAAAAGACTAAATTAAAATTACGCACCATAGAAAAACTCGGTATTAAGGTGTTATGTTTGTAAATAATTGTGAATTATAAATAAAGTTAGCTTAGCATTAAGCAGGATTTACATTATGATGCCATCCAATTTTTACAGAAATTGTGAGGGAGATAGTTTATTGAAATTTAAATGCTGCGGAAGCAATCATCGCAATACCTCACACGTACAGTCCCCTCTACTTTTTATGGCAAAACTCTTAAATTGTCAAACTGTCTACTTGGAAATTGTCAAGTTTTTAATCGTTTTTTCGTACATATTCAAAGACGGATCATGAAAAGAAGTATAATTTTACAATTTCTAAAATATTGCATGAAAGCACGAAGGAGTTCGAAGCAAAGGATGAGATTATATCGAAAAAATGTCTCGCAAAATATCAGGTGGTACTGTAATTCAGTTCTGCAAACATTATTTTGTACGATAACGAAATTTTTATTTAATATTTATTTCATATAATAAACAGAAAGCTCAAGTGCTCACATGAAAATAATTCCACTCCACTACCGAACTAACGCCGGTGAAGATAATTTCAGCCCGGTTCGTGTTCACAAAACGGATTATCTCAAAGGCGGAATAATTCTAGCAAATTATAAAGGAAAAGGACCACTGCAGTCAATCTCTGAACACAACTCTCTGCTTGTGGACAGAAAACTACCTCAGAAATAACTTCAATATTTTCTATAAAGAAATATTTAATAACTTTCTATTTCGTAATATTTAATTACAAACTCAAACCTTACTTGTGTTTATTTGGACAAATAATTTTACCTTACAGATATGTATATGCCATAAAATTATAGTAACAAAACAGCAATATGGCAGTTCCAGTAGTCGAAATTGACAAATTAGGATTGCCAATAACAATGTTTTAGTTTCAGTAACTATAAAAACTCCCTAGCTTGAGGTCTTTTTATGGTTCCGGACACGCACATAGTGACAATTCGACGACCGGAAAAAAGTTCGGACGCGTTTGCTTCTCTCTTCACTCATAAATAAATTTCCGTATACGATGTACTATCTCCCTCACAATTTCTGTAAAAATTGGATGTCATCATAATGTAAATCCTGCTTTACAAAGTTTCCTACACTGCTTGCAGCAAATATGCTTGCTGCGCCGATTGTGAATTGGCCGGCAAAATCTTTGAAGCATGCTTCATGATGCATGGTATGACTCGGCACCATAGATTCGCCATTTTCTGTGTTATGGCCAGTTTCACAGTCGAGTTTAAACAAAGGTTTAGTTTAAACCATCCTCCAAGTTTAAACGTAGTTTAAACCAAATCGGAGTTTCACAGTATATTCTTTTAGTAACGTTGGTAGTACTGAATAAATTGTGAATTAAATTAGTTATCGCCACCATTGTGAAGCAATTTTTCTATCAATCTGTCAATCGGAAAAAGTAAACAGATCAGAAATAAAAAATATGTAGTTATATTTGCTAATTTTAAATATGCCAACATTAAAAAAGGATGGTAATGCATAAGTGAAGTTGATCTTTCCTAGTGCATAAAAAAAAAATATAATAGAGCACAAGAAAACGGACAAGAATAGATTCGCGTCGTTTCGGCGGTAGGGAGGTTATCTTTAGTACTTCTTCCACTTTACACCCTGCAACTTTCTTGATATACACCCTATCAAGGTGGGATTCATCTCAGATGATAGCAAACCTTCTAAGCTTTCCAGTGAATGCCCAATTAGCCTTCATGTCACCTTCCGTCGGAAATAGTAGGACGTCAAAAATCAAAAAATCGGAAAAAAAATCCTAATTTTTTCAAATTTTAACGATTTTCCCGCCAAAATTCTTGATAACTATACAGTTTTATTACAACATTTAGAGACCCCGGAATGTTACCTTTAATTTGACTAAGCACATATACCTGGCTAAATGCAACCGTTTTTGAGATATTCCCGTTTTTATGATGTATAATTTCATCAATTTTGCTAATAACAATAGAAATCGCGCCTAATTTTATGCAATTCGACGCATATTAGCAAAATTAATGAAATTATGCATCATAAAAACGGGAATATCTCAAAAACGGTTACATTTAGGCAGGTACATATGCTTAGTAAAATTAAAGGTAACATTCCGGGGTTTCTAAATCTTGTAATAAAACTGTATAGTTATTATGCATTTTGGCGGGAAAATGGTTAAAATTTGAAAAAATAAGGAATTTTTTTCCAATTTTTGACTTTGACGTCCTACTACTTCCGACGGAAGGTGACAGGAAGGCTGATTAGGCATTCACTGGAAAGCTTAGACGGTTTGGTCAATCTGGTCTGGGAGATGGGAAAAAGAACCACATCAGCATAGAGGAAGTGTGGTAGGATGAGTGCATTAAACAGCCTCAGCCTTGTGGTCTCGTCAAAGTGCTGAGACGCAGCATATAGGGAGCGGAGCCCGTGGTATATACGAGCGCACATCAAATTAATGTGCGCCTTCCAGGTGGGGCCTGAATCCATAAGGATCCCCACTTTGTTTTGATTCGAACTGATTTCCCTGAAATGAGCTTAAACTAACAAAGAAACTAAGAAACTCATATTATAATTATTGTAACATTTTCAATGGATCCAGTGGAATAAATTTACATAAATATTATCACTTTACTTTTCCCGTTTTAAGAGTCGATTCGTGGGACGTCACACGCACTTGACAGCTGGGGCAATCATAACTTGTTACTCTGTATTACGTGGTATATACCTATCAATAAGATGAATTTCATTCTTGTTGCTACTTTAAAGAAGGAGAAGAAGAGTAAATTAATTGTGAAAATGTCAAAGTATTGCGTAGTGTAAGAGTAAATATTAGGAATTTTAAAGTAAAATATCACGGAAAGTAGAAGCGACCGCTCAATGTTTTCTTCAGATTTGGTGTTTTTAGGTGATTTTGCATGAATATCCAAAGCTTGAACAAAAAGAGACAACTATGAAAAAGGTGATCCTATAATAATGTGAAATTATGTAAGCAATTTCAGTAGTACAGCAGTCCATTTTATATATGTCAGTGGACTCTTCTAGGCGAAAAGTAAAACCCGCTTGCTTCGTGTTGCAGCATCTGGCTTGGCGCAATGCCTCTCATTCACAATAAGTGTAGCTGAAGGCTGAAACAGATTACACTTTAGTGCACGGCGCGACATCGCGGCAAAATGAACGGTGAAATTGTTCCGCCGCACTGTGTCACAGATTGCAATAAGACCGCAGCAGTGTAGATACAGCGCTCTTATATTGGTACTACAGATTTTCATGAGAAGTTGCCTACCCCAAACATAATTTTTTTGTTGGTACCACTGAAAGTGAGCAGCAAATTTAGGATTAGAAATGACTACGCGGCAAAAATTTTCGCCGCGCTGTCGCGCTGCCTTCAATGCGTGATGCACAATACGAAACACATGTTCTCTAACATTTTGCCGCGTTGTCGCGCCGCGCACTAAAGTGTAATCTGTTTCAGCCTTTACTGCAGCGTCTGGCTCCTTAGCAGAGATTCTCCCAAACTATGAACGGATAGTCCCCTTTTTTGACAAATTTGCAATGAAGTGACATTTGTTTTGACATAAAAATGTAAAAAAGTTGTTCAAGTGATTCAGAGAATTTACATGTGTCAAAAGTCTATATTCATCATAAATTTTTTAAAATGCCCTAAATTCACTAAAACAGAATATATATTCAACGCAATGGACAAAATTCATGCAGACTCTGATAGCTCCGAAGAGTTTTTTGATGCGGAAGATATTACACCGGACAGATTAACCAAGTAATTTAAATTTTCAGCATTTGGAATTTAGTTTTCTAGATAAAATAAAGATACAATAGTGTTAAAAGTATTAAAAAAAGCTTTTAGTTTGTAGTTCTATTGCATGGAAATAGGGAAAAAATATATTTGACCTTGTCGGCTTTGAATGAAACTAATTTTTTTTTGTTTTTTTTTTATCATTTTCATTTGAAAATATTAAAAGATAATAGGCATGATCTCTGGCATTAGCTATAATATATTTTGTATAAAATCTGATGTTTACGTGATGTATTGTGGTTGCATTTAAATAGCAAATAAATATTAATGGTCCTGTTAATTACAGCTTTAGGTACCTACTTTGGAATATTACATAGATTTATAAGTTACGGTATTCAAGCCAACTAACAAAATAAAAGAATCAGTACATTATCGTAAGTAATAGCTACAAGTTTGTTTTAACTAACTATGAAATTCAATAGGTACACAATATTCAGGAAATTGTACCTGATATTGTGAGTGTCCCCCGACACTGACTGCGTTTGTGATTATGGACATGCTAAATTATTGTGAATGACCTTATTACCGAATTTCATTAGACTAGCAAGTTGGTCGGATTCCGATAACCATGTCTGAATGGTAAGCTTAAGTGCAGTCTTCAACCTTTGCACCAGCTGAGCAAATCTTTCCTTTATTTTATAGAATGTAATGCCATTCTCTGATTTTTCAACGCGGTATTACTGTATGAATGATGCCATTTTTATCATAATTATTTATTATTTTACTCCTGAATCAATCAGAAGAATTGGACCACATAAACAATTCAAGGAGCTAGCTTTGGGCCATCTCATGGCCTCCTAAGTAACTTTGTCTTTTTCGTTTTTAATTTTTGTTTCCACTTTGTTTGAGTTTTTCGAATGCTTTATAAGCTGTACTTTACTTTTTATTACTATAGTATATTGACAGTTGTTATTGTTACTGTCATTTATTCTACATTCCAACTTTATATTGAGCACTTTATGGTTGCTGTTGTTTGTCATCATAGAACTAACTATTACTGTTATCTTAATCTACCGCAATGAGCTTGTTCATTGCTCCTTTCTTAGTTTGCTAAATAACTTTGTACCATACCAATTATGCCAGTCATCTAATATTTACTCGTTGTACCTAACGTTGTTACGTAGCTTAAGCTGAGGTTCTTCAATAAATGATTTTTCTATTCTATTCTATAATATATTTTTGTGCCATATAGGCCAATAGCCTATACTATGTTTCCATGCGGAGTTCAATCCGGATTGAATCCAAATTAGTGCTCATTTACTGTTTCCATGAGCCAGAATTGAGTTAGGATTGAGTTAGTGTTAAGTTTTGCTGGCTGACTTAACTCGATGCCTTTTCCATGAACGGCTTGAGTTGAGTTGAATTATCCATACAAAGAAGCCGGATTTGTGTTGGATAAAACGCCCATTCCGCACTATTCTAACTAATACATACCCCAAACACGACTGGTTTCGTGGAGTTAACATGGATTGAACGTAACTCAACTCAATTCTCGTTTCCAAGAGCATTAATTTGGTTCCAATTCGGATTGCACATAAGCTGTGTTCTTTTGTGCCCGCGGAACAGAGTAGAACAAGAGATACACAAAAGAACGCCTCATACATTTGTCTGCCCTTCTATCTGTGGATGAGCTGAAATACCTGCCTCACCAAGACCTGATGCGCTTCATTAAGAGGTCAGTAAGGTTTTGGTGAATGGCCTTCTAGCAGGACAGCACAATGGGCCGCTTGGGCCTCCGTGCTTTGGGATAGGGTCACCTGTCCCCTGCCTTTAAAAAATATATATATATATTAGTTAGAATAGTGTGGATGGGTGTCTTATTCTAACTAAACTGGAAGCGGGATAGGACTAAAAACTTAAACCACTTGGTCGCGAGATGCATTAGTGCAAAATTCGGAATGTATTAGTGCGCAATAATTTCACAAAACATTGAAATTTAATAAATATATATATATATATATATTTCAAATTTCTAATATTTATTACAGCCATTGAACTTTAAATAGTATCGCTGGACTCCCGGAATTCTGAAATGTTTACCTTCAGAAACGTCAAAATAAGTGAATAACTGAAATTCAATTGGCTTATTTATGTATACTGTATTCACAAGTAAGGGCACTGCCTGGTTAGTTATTTATTCAATGGTCATAAGCCAATAATAACTTCACCTTGCTCTAATCTAAAATTGATGATGCCAAAACCCTCTAGAAATACTTCCCAACTTCTCAAACCATGAAACAGACTCTCCCACTAATACATGAGAGGCTACTTAGTCCTGATATTGTAAAATATTTGCAGTGTTCTGCAAAACTGACCAAAATTTGATTTTAATTGGTTCCCTAAACTACTATTCATATCATCATAGAAAAATAATTTTCTGTGATAATACTTACTTACTTACTTTATTATTATCCTAGCCGCAATCAAAATTTGTCTATCTTAACAAATTTTTTTTTATTTTTCTCATTTCTCTTTCACGTTTTATCTATTCATTCGGGGGACGTGACGCAAGATGCAATTAAAATAGGTTTTTTCTTTCGTGTTCGCCAAGCAAAAATTATACCTTGTTAACGCACAACGAGTTTTACGTCTAGCACAAAAGGAAATGGGCGATCACGCATCGCAAAACTACACCGTCTAAGCTAGCCCATTCTATACAGGCAGATAGAAGTTGGTGTTTTCAAGGAGTGAAATGGATTCGTTTGTCTATGTTATCTCTGCAGTAGTTGCAGGTGGGTGATCTTGATAATGTCTTCTTAACAGTAGCCATTTGCTTATTATACTTAAGTCTAGTTTGCATCGAGAGCTTCACGCAGCTCTATTTCAGCATATTCATATGAACGTAGTCAGTCCATGTAGCTTGAAGCTCTCAATGTAGCAGTTTTACGGAGGCCATATGTGCAAACTGAAATTTGTAGCTTGAAGCTTGTAGCGTGTAGCTGTCAACGTAGATTAGCTCTTATTCGTTATGAAAACACGCCAACAATAATTTTGACACTTACTTTTTATAAGATGAAATCTACTACTAATCTGTTATTCCGTTTGTAACACCTAGAAATAATGAGGTAGAGCAAAATGGATTAGACACCTACGCATAAATTTATTTTTTTTATTTTTGCATATCCGTCCGTCCTCACTATAATTCGAGAGCGCCTGTCCTTAGAGAGCTAAAATTTTGCACATGGGGTTTTAAAAAAAAAGTAAAATTAAGATCAAAAATGGGGCAAATCGGGTAAATCCTTCGTAGGGTTGCCATACAAAAACTTTGTTTTTCACTACATATTTGGACGCTACCTGAGAATACGTTAACGTAGAGAGCTAAAATTTAATCCACAGTGTTTTCGTAAAAATAGTAAATATAATTGCAAAACTGGACTAAATTGGGCAACCCCTTCCTTGTGTTTCTACATAAAAATTTATGAATTTTACGTATACTGTGAAAACTATCAGTCCTAGACAGTTTTAATGTACTGAAAAGCTCTTCAGAATATGAAATCCTATATAATTGGTTATACTCATTTTTTCTGTCCGACGAACCGTTATAGAAATATATGCGAAAAATCACATATGGTATCATAAGAATTGGTCTTACATCAATTCTAGCTTTTTTACTTGTTATTAATCCGATTCCGAGGCTTCTCACCGTCATCAGAGGATGCTCGCAGCAACTGATTTATATTCTGCATGCAAGTTTCCATTCAAATTGCAATCCGTTCGGATGTGTTGCTTATGGCCAGTTTCACAGTCGAGTTTAAACCAAGTTTAAACGTAGTTTAAACCAAATCGGGTTTCACAGTGCATTCTTTTAGTAACGTTGGTAGTACTGATTAAATTGTGAATTAAATTAGTTATCGCCACCATTGTGAAGGAAGTTTTCTATCAATCAATCTGTCAATCGAAAAAGTAAACAGATCAGAAATAAAAAATAAAAAATTTGTAGTTATATTTGCTAATTTTAAATATGCCAACGTTAAAAAATAATGCAAATTTTAGCATAAGTGAAGTTGACCTTCCCTAGTGCATAAAAAAAGATATATAATGGAGCACAAGAAAACTGACAAGAATAGATTCGAAGACAAAGTGACAAAGTTCTTTACTTAAACGGAACCTAGCATAAAAATCAACGTCGTCCCACTCATTAAAATTACTATCAGTCGTCGACAGAGTTGTAAATTTAACTCAAAAAATCTTCTTCATCGCTAGAAATGTCTAAATCTAAATCCATGATGAAATTATTTTCTTCATACAAACAAACAATGCTACTGTCAAAATAAAATTATCTTGAGTTTAAACCGAGGGATGGCACGGTTTAAACTCTAGTTTAAACCGGGGTTTAAACCAAACTGAAACTAATTCGTCGAGTTTAAACTAAATATTTGGTTTAAACTCAGACTGTGAAAAAACTGACCATTAGTGTTAATTTCGAGAAATCTGGCATCGCTATGGTATGCTGTTAGTTTTGTATTAATTTTTATGTATATATGCATAATTGGGTTGTTTAATTAATTTTTATTTAATTATAATCGTCAAACTTGGTACAAACTAACACAACCAACTAACTTAACACAAAATGTAGTATGGAGAGATTCGTTATTTGTTATTAAAAATTGTTAGTATATAATCATACTCTTTACCTTTCGAGATGCTCTGAGATTTCTGATTTGATTTTAAATAACGTTCCAAAGGTGATATTGTACAGACCTGATGTGGTAATTTGAAAGCATGTTAACGCTTGTTAAATTTTTAGGTTAGGTGAAACACAGATTATAGAGGGAAGATATTGGGAAAGAATTCAAGATTCCGGTAAGATGTGCTTCATCTACAAATTTTTCCCTTCTAACAATTTTTCCTTCCTTTCGCTATAAAATGACATGTATCTACATATCTCTATAATTTCTTTAAGTTGGTTTGCTAATAATGTATCTACTATGTATCTCGCTATGATGTGCCCAGCGCTTGGCGTGCCTTTGGCACGGGCACTCAAATAAATAAATGTTTTATGTTTTTTTTTTATGTTTATTTGTTTCGCTGTAACTCTTTTGAGAGAAGGACATATTAGGTCTGTTTGATGAAAACCCAGGGCTACATTGGGCTAGACTATCTTGTTTTTTGAAAAAAACCTGGGCTACCCCGTGCTTACACTAAAAATTTCCCGGGGTAATGGTTTGACAGTTGTCACTTCTAATTTGTTGTTGATTGGGACATATAAATAACTTCCTGAGCAAAAATTAGAAGAAAAGAAATAGAAAAATAACTAGAGCACATTTTAATTGTCTTCACCCATTATAACTTTTTAAAATTAATTATACTCGGGAGAACTGTCAGAGAAATGTCTTTACATTAGATTTACCCGGTGTTTTAAAAACTTGTTTGATGAGTGCACAAAACCCCAGGTAAATTTGGGGAAAATTGTAGTGGAAAATTTACATGGTGTTTCCATCAAACAAACCTATTATATATCACACCATGGATTGAACAGTTTGCCATTTTTTTTTTGATACGTGAATGGGATCAAGTCAACGGTAAATCTATAAGGACCTTTTTGGTGGAAGGGAAATAAATCATCCAGACCTTTACCCTCAATGAAAGATTCGTCCACCATGATCAAATAAGAGATATTCATCAAAGTCGGGCTCCTGCGACTCTGATCCACCCTCTCTGTCCTGTGCTCTTATAGAGTCAGTGAGAATGTGGGATGTGTGGACTTTAACGGTTACTGACAGGTATTAGCGACGTGATGAGCATACGATGCATGATATCTCTGTTCTTGCGGGTTGGCTACAATCTGAAGCCCCAAGGCGCGTTCTAGAATATTGTCTAGATCTTTATTTAAAACGAAGCTTTTTTAATCTTTAATTATTATCAATAAATTATTTCCTACTTTGAAAATCCAACGCTAGTGGATATCTTGGCTTGATTACTTATTCCTACAACATTACATTAAGATCTTGAAAATTTGTAAAAATGTGAGAAATATGAAGTGAAATGGTTCACATCAAAATAAAATGTTGTTTTAATTATTGGATTATTTTTGAATCATTTCTTGAATACGCAAGCCCGTTCTGGTCTCCTTTTTACAGTTGCAATGAAACTTTTCTTGGGTGAAAGAAAAAATAATTTTTTACTTGGCCTATAATTTATTTATGAAAGTTATTTATTTAAAAAGTATTTTTAATATATTTTATTTTCTAATCATTACATTTTTGCTAAAAACTTATATAACAGGACATACAGTACGTTTACATGAATACTTGGTGGTTTGGTGGTTGATTGAATTAATTCCAATTACTTGACTTGAATTTTAAATTACTTAAGTTGAAATTTACGCATTGAATGAGCGTTTTCATGATATTTTGATTACTTCAAGCATACTTCAAGTATTAATGTAAACGTACTGATAATCTATCTAATATATGCATATTAACTCGCACCTACGTTCTTTTGCGAATGTTGTGATGTAATTTTTTACATCTGCGGTAAGAAAAGTTTAGAAGATTATCGCACTTTTATATAAGTACTTCCATGTAAAAACGTTTTACACGAAAAAACTGGAAAAATTTATTTCACATCAAAACCCATCGGCTAAGCATATAAAATTTAAATGTTCACATGAAATATGTAAAACATTATTCTGAAGCGTTTAAAAGAAAAATCATTCCCCGCAAGAACTTACACCCCTCTTTGTATACAAATTCGAAAATCACGCATTTTAAAGATATTTGGGTGAAAAAAGTCGGTTATAAAGTTTCTTACAGAACAAAAGAAAATATGCCATTTATAAATCTCAGCAAAAGCTTCAATTTGGTATTACACACGGCCAAAATTGGACAACGCCATGAGTGTAGTTACCACCCTCCCCCAAAATCCCCAAAAACGTAAAAAATTAAACCCACTGACTAGTTCTAAAACAAAAAAATCCCATGTAAATGCATCCACGTTTACTATTCTAAAACTATTCCTGAAATTTCACAATATTCGTCACGAAGGTCGGATAAAAGTTAATTAAAAAACGCAACGAATTTATTAACATCTGGCAACATTTAAATTAATGTGAGCCAGACCGACACCCACCCTCACCCAAATATATTTCTGAATTAATCAATGAAAGCTACTATCAGGGGGTGTAAATCAATTGCCAAACTCTTGAGTGAATATGAGTCTAAAAAGTTAAATGTATTTAACTTTTTACATTGGCTTTGTTGTTGTAAATACGCAGCGTCACTGCGATGCCAGTGGCAACGGTGTTTGATTCTTATGCCGTTCCATCCATACCACGCGAATATTATGTAGCTTGCTTGACAAGACAAATCGGGGCAGGTCTGGTGTTGGATGGAATGATGGTGGATGGGTCATACGCTACATTTTGGACAGCGTACCATGCAGTATGTTAGTAGCGATATAGTGACATTGGTTTGGGTGGTATATTCTTAGTTTGTAGGAGAAAATTGGGCGTTACTTAATAAATATTTCAGGTTGTATCTAGTGATGCCAGAGGAGTAAACTTGCTTGAATTTTATACATTTTTTTAAAATATTCTAAGAATATCTTAAAGCAAAATGATTTGTCTTTTATGTTTGGATTTTTTTATTTTGTCAAGGGAAGCAGTACTTCCTACCTTGAAATAATTCATTGATTCTTCTACCTTATGAGAATCGCTTGAAGCTTTTGAATGTGCATGTTAATATTAAGGCTAAGCATTTTGTCGTTGACGTTTTTAAGCATATTTTAAAAAAAGCGTCTATATAATACTTAATTTTCTGTTTCCTTTGCGCATTGCTTGTAATTTCACCCGGTGTTTAGTTTATGATTAGCTTAACATACTAATCTAACAACGACTAAAGTGGGAAACACAATTGCACCGTTTCGATCCGATACGTACAAATGTCAAATTTGCTTATATGAGACGTACGTGCAATTGGACACATTACACCGAAATGGATCGAAACGGAGAAGTTGAGCAAATTTCAACTTTTACGGATGACATAACCTAGAAAAATTACCTGTACAATGTTTGTGTATAACTCAAGATGGATGAAGAAGTTTTTATTGAAGAAATTAAAAAATATGAAGAGTTTTATGACAAAGGCAACAAATTTTACATTGGATGTATAAAAAGAAAAGACAAAATCTGGAAAAATTTCAATGAGAAATTTAAAACTGATGGTAAGTTTGAACGGAACAATTGTGCTCATGCACGTAACGGATCGAATTGAATCGGAACGGCGGAATTGTGTTTGGCACTTTAATGATGAAAAGCATGTATTGTTGACCGTTTATTTATTAAACCTGTCACTACAGCGTGCTTGTGTTAAGCTGATTCTGATAGTTAAACAATCTAAATTATTATTATTATTATTATTGAACCTTTTTACAAGAAAACTTTATTAATTGTTCGAATGATAAAGGTCTTAACATTAAGAAAAGTTTGTTTTCTACACTTCGCAACCATGTTTATTCGACTTATTTTATTTATATATTTGTTAGGGATTTTTTGTAAGTTATAACACACACAAGAGGTTAACACTTTTTTTTGCTGATTTTATTAGTAAATTATTATGTTCTTCTTAGATATTTAGCACTATAAATATATTATAATAGTTCAGTAACACCTCTTTGTTGTATAAGTCCATATGTATATACTTATTATTATATATAATTATTCTTCTTAGATATTTAGCACTATAAATACATTATAATAGCTCAGTAACACGATTTTTAAACTTGCACTATTTCATATTCTTCTTTTATAATTCTTTTAAACTTTTTACAACACACCGAACTTCCACACAAATTCACGGCCCGCTCGTCACACTTTTCTTATTACCCGCTTCGTCTTAATTCCAAAAACTAAATTACTCCTCGATCTTACTCCAATACAATACCTCGCATTGAGGGTCACTCAAATTCTTGCAATCATAAATTCTGCCCAATATACGATTTGCGCGATATTGGGAAATCTCGAAGTGGAAAGCTTGCAATTAATTAATAATTTTTGTTTATCTGGGTTACAATTCGCTATTCCCTATCAATTGAAAATGCAAATAAATGTGAATAACCCTAAATATGCCAAGCTTGCAATTTAATTTAATTTATTGTGTTTACTTTCGCCATGACTAGGTCGTGAATTTGTGGAATAATTACTTTCTTTACATTCCTTACCCCCGTAGAAAAGAAAAATGATGCCTACTGGAGGTAACATTTTTCTTTCCATTTTTTTTTATTAGATGTTGAGTTTTTTGTTGTTTTTTTTTTATGGTGTATGAGATGAAACAAACAGTTTTGTAATTTTACTTTTTCCTTATTCATTAAATTATTAATTTAAACCAAATTTATAAATTTCATCTATAAGAACAGATTGATAATACAAATTAATTTCACTATAGAACAACCAATAAACTTTTATATAATAGTAACAAGAAAAGAACCTAAGCAGATCTAAATCTAATTTAATTACATGTCTACAATAATAAAAAATAAGGCTATGCGACTTCGTCTTTTGAATAGTTTTTTCCAGGTATTTTTCTAGGTTTTGGGAATTTTACAGATGTTCGAATCAGTTCTCCTGGATTGAGAAGATGTGTCGAATTTACTCCGGCCATTGACGTGGGGGAGGTGCTCATCAATGTTTTGGTCAATAATTGCAGCTGCATTTATACCACCATCAGGCTCAACATTAGTTGCCTTATGTTTGTAGTATGTGTTAATGCCATCATCCTGCCACGATTTTGCTCGCAGTTCAATTAATTCGAGCAAATTTAGTCTTGCCATTATGTTCAGTCTTTCATCCTGTGAAGCATTACGAAACGTAACAAACGCTCTATCTAATGTATCCTTTGAGATAGACTCTAATTGAGGACCATGAACCCGTAAATTTTGTACTAACAGAGCCATTGATTCCGGATTGTTTATTCCAGAGGCTAAAGTCATTGCAACACTTTCAATTAACTGTATAATATCTTCGATAAGCATAAAATTCTTTATTGGCGACCGTGATTGTGATTTTAGTGGCCGTGGCGCCTCTAAATTTTTCACTGTTCGTCCTATCTGGGACATTTTAATATAGTTTTGGTTTATTGTAAATATATTTTTAAAAACTGCTTCAAGTGTTTACACTTTATATGTAAATAAAAGTTTTAATAAAAATCTTGTTTGCACACAAGAGTATGTGATTCGTTCGCACCTCCCCCTTCTATTTCCTCTAAATATGACAAATCGCGAATACAGTTTTCGTCTGGATCACAATTCGCTATTCCCTATCAATTGAAAATGCAAATAAATGTGAATAACCCTAAATATGCCAAGCTTGCAATTTAATTTAATTTATTGTGTTTACTTTCGCCAAGACTAGGTCGTGAATTTGTGGAATAATTACTTTCTTTACATATTTAGCGTTAATCTTTAGATAATAATATGATATAACTAGTATTCTCTAAGGAATTCACAGATAAACCAAATGAGGCTATGATTTTAGTTTAGATATTTGATTCCTTTACCAGTTTACATTAACATTAACTTTGAGAATCTCTGTTTATTTGTGTTATAATTCAATCAAATTTTATTTCAGGAAGGAATCCAAATCAAGCAATGAAAATGAATTTATTTTTCCTGATCCACAAATAAAAATTCAAACAGCAGATGATGAAGAAGGGACCCCCGTCGCTTGCGCAACTCCATCTACTATTAGCCCCAGCACCAGTATATCAGCCAGGCATTCTAAGCAGGATGAACACCTTTTTACAGAGCCTAAATCCTTAGGAAAGGTATTTATAATTTTACGAACATATTTTTTCTGATAACAAAAGCGACAATTGGATGTTTGTTCATATTTGAATCACTAAACATGTATTGTATATAGAGAAGAAAAAAATTACGACAAAATTGTATGCCTTCCTGAATACTGTGGCGTCCATAAATAATGTCTGCCTTAAGGAATTGATTTGGTCGTTAATTTCCACGTACTGCTTTCTATTTTGGGACCAATATACCATTCTATTAAAGAAGAAAAAAATGAGAAAAAATTTGACGCACTTGTATTCAAAAATGCACACAACTTAGTCGAAACATTTTTTCTCTACTGTACTGTTTGCTTATTATTGGAACCGTAATAAATAAGAAGAAAATTATTAACCAAAATTTTATTGTAAAATGCTGGATTACGAAAATGCACATGAAAATACTAACAACACGCATGCACCAGTGTATTATTGCCTTAGCACACTTTCTGACTCACGTGCAGGAGTATTCAGATTTATTAAAACTCATTCCTGTGTGCGCACTTGATGTGAAGTAAAACAAAATGGATAGTTCTATATTTCGGTCGCCAATAATTTGAATTAATTACTCATGAGTCATTGTTATTTATTATTTATGTATATACATATTTACTTGTTATAAAGTTTTGGAATCTTCTGACATTGACATTGATTATTACTTATAACTTACATTGGTCAGGTCGGAATATCAAAATATCTAACGATTCACAAGTTATTCATACAACTCATTTGCGACTCACAAAATAATTGAGTTCATCGATTCTTTTTAAGTAAACAGTTCCGCGAGTATTTGTTTCACCCGTCGGATTTTGTTTCCGTACTATGTAAAAAAAGATCTTTATTTCACTGATTGAAAAAAATACTTACGGCTGCAAAATAAATCAAATCAACTATCAATCAGATTAATTAAGTAGCATTATAAACTTACAGATGGAAACAGAGGCTTGGGAAGAAGCTTTAATAGTGAGTTGGCAGCAGCCGTATTTTTAGTTTTTTTTTATTACAAAGCTTTCAGTCGCATTATTAGCTATTAGTCGTGTTATTATACAACAAATTTTATACAAAAATATATAAAAATAACTCCAGTAAATTTATTTGTATCCAAAGATCAAGAAATGAATAAAAAATATGAATGTTTCGTTAACTATTCAGATTTTTCCTGTCCGAAAAACGGAAAGATTCACATATTTAATGGAAATGCACAGACTATTTTCAAGGTTCTTACAAAACAAATTGTTGATGCTCCTTTTTTGTATTTTTCATTCTTAGGAAACAGAATATCAATTCTAAACTAAATTATTAGATTTTTTCCGACTTGAATTGGTATGTAAAGGCCCGATATGAACAGACCTGAGAGATGTCCTAAAAGTTGCATTATAAGTTTGAGTACCCACACTCCTATATTCGGAGGCTTAAATAGCCATTCCCATACTCTTTCCCTTCTTTATTTGAACTGAGGTTTAGAGGGTGCGGGGGAGGGGAGGGGTGGTTAAAATGCGGCATTTTCCATATCAAAGTAAAGATCTCGCCGAGTAGTATCGGGTGGTGTACTTTTTTTCGCGTTTCAGAAAACTTTCTCGGAACGTTTTTGGCAGAAACCCCATTTTCATGCACTTGGGTCATATACACCCCAGTTTCTACAGTTCACATATATTTTTGCAGTTCTTTCTTCCATACTTCGCTGTGAACATTTTTCCCATAGGAAGTCATTCCCGCACAATCATGAGAAGTAGATAAGTCCACTTTTTCACCCAAGAAAGTCGCTCAAGCTATATCCGATCACCACCCCGCTTAATTGGAATAAACATTGTTAATAAAATATGTTCAGAGTATCAAAATGTATCGTTTAAGACATCTCTCATGTCTGTTCATGTCAAGCCAAAGTTGTACCAAAAGTGGGCATTCCCCTTTAACTTACTCTAAAACGTAAAAAAATATCGTCTCGTTCAATTCTACACCATATTTTCTGCTTAGGCTAGTTTAAACGGCATAGTTTTTGCGCGCCGCGCACGAAAATATGTTTGTAAGAGGGGTACGCGGGATATCACGGCGTTACCCCGCGCATCCTACACATTTTCGTGCCCGGCGCACAAAAACTATGCCGTCTAAACTAGCCCTTGAATTAAAGGGCGTTGCTCAATAGAATTCAATCATGTTGCGATTACTGAGTCTTTTTCGTAAATTTAAATTAACTTTTAGAAAAAAAAATAATTTAGAAACAATTTAAAAGGTCCGATTAACATAGACTTCAACAATTAGTTTTGTATTTGAATAACGTGAAAATATACCGGATAAATTTATCGGGTTGTAAATCCGATTTTCAGTCTGAAAAACTAAAAAACTCTCATTGTTTATAATATGTATATAATTTTTTTAATTACAAAAATGAATAATATCTATTTCGTAGTATTTCTACAGTGCTTCTTCAATTAATAGCAGCATTGCTTTGGAATGTCACGAAACTTAATTTCGAAATTCAGATTTACGTCTGAAGAACAATGTGGTCCAGGTGATCGCTAGGGCGTACCGTGAAGCTAACCTCAGACAGAATGTTGTACCTCATATTTTGCCTCTTTTCAGTTAGTGTAGATGATTTTAATTTGAAACAAAAGTAATCCGGATTAAAATACTGCTTACTACGTTAAGCGCCAAATAAAAATAAAAGCTTAAGATAAGAAGTTAGTCATTATGTGCACAAAACGGTTATTAAAAAGTGCGCATGATTTTTTGATACTTGGAGGGTGCTTGAATTCACAGTAAAGTTTAACGTTGAACGTTGAATAATAGGGATTCAGAGGTGCACACGGATTATGATGCGTGAAGCATAGTTAGGTACTTTTTTCCTACCTTAGAAAGATCAGTCTCGTATGCATCGTTTGGTAGGCCGACATACTTGTGGGAGAAGCTAGGGTGCTTGAGTTCACGGTAAATTTGAATGTTGAAGGCAACGCAATCGTAGAGAGAGAGCTACACATGATTTAAGAAGCGGCGAGGTGCAGTTAGGCAGCTTTTTTCTCCTGCCTCTGGTAGGCCGGGCATGGTGTGGAGCATGGACGGGGGGGGGGGGCTTCTAATGCATTTAGGAAGGGTTTTTTAAAGAAAACTACCAATCACCCCTACACTTGTTAACAACAACGTGTGCATTCTTCTTGGCATTACAGAAGGTTTCGCAGCCAAGAGAAATTGAATCTATGTGTGAATAAAAAAAGGCTGACTTCGAACTGCTATTTATTTGAAGTATGTGTGCGTAAGTGAGTTTTAATTAATTTAATTTATTTTTTTAAATTTAAGTGTTAACAGTGTGGAATTAAGCTATCTTATAGCTGTTACATATTAAAATCAAAAAGAAAAAGTAGCTCTCATATAGCGAATTTCTAGTGTGAAATATTTTATAAGTTTGTGTGGGTTTGTGTGAAATATTCTATAAGTGTGTGTGAGCAGATCTTTTCGGCGTGAGTGAATTAGTAAATCTGTCGACGGGTGCCTGGGTGAATTTATAAATTTGTGTGTGTGGGAGGAAATTTGGAATAGAACAATGAATTGTTGTTAATATAAAACACCAATCCGTAAAGATCCTATTTGGGTCTGTGGTGATTATGCAATAAAATTGTTTACCCAAAATGTATAAAGTTAACGGACTATGAACAAAACTTAGTACTAACCAATCCCAATATTTCATTAGTGTGCACAAGCTGCAAACAATGCAATTGGAATGAAATGAAATATTCAGTATTCTAAACATCTTAAGCAGGAATCAAGAGGAGCAACTAAACCAAATATAGGAAAAGGTCAATAACACTCAGGATAAAATTAAATCTATCTCATATAGCGGAGTTGCGAAATTGGACCTTTCAACTGAAAAACTAGAAAAGAAAGCTAAGAAAGTTTCACCGCAGGGACTTGTGATAAAACCCAGAAAGGAGCAATCATCACATTATACAGAAAGAGAAGCTAAGGAGAGAATAAAACCCAAAAAATCAAAGTAATGGTAACAACACACAACCACTAATGCAGCCGCAACTCCCACGTTTAAAAACTACAAACCACGAAAAAAATTACACGAATACAGAGGTACTGCAAGAGTTACGTGACCTCAACCACTTCATAACTGAACAAGACCAAATTAGTATTGTTCACAGCACAAGAAGTAAGTACAGAAATTTGTCATGGTTTTACGTGAGCACCTGCCAAGTATGGCTTAATCTCACGGCATTCTTCATGCTCGGAATGTAATGGACAATCAAGTTCCTCATGTCGTAACAATGAGTACCAGTATGCCAAAAGAGCATGACATGACATCAACTTACTGGTAGAAGCGAGACCTATCCATCTCTGCCGATCTAGGGTCACGGCGACCATACCATAACCACTACGATGCTCCCATAAAGGAGCCATCCCAAGTTGAGGTGGATAAAACCTTGTTATCCAGGGCTCCTCTAACTCCGTAGTACCAAGTTAGCCAATGTCGGGCCGCCCATTTGGTATAACTTTCATAAAGTATGATCAACGGACCATGAATACTCCCAGTTTCTTATCTTCATGCAAGATATTCTTTTTTAAACGGTACTGGTAGCTCCGTTCAGGCCTAGATCTTATTAGCAACGTCTAAAAGAATTGTGCTTGGCCTATACAGGTAATACAACCCTTATGGGCGCTGTCAGAGGGGACCACGTGAAGGTTAAGATATGCCCAATTCAGTCTGGATAGGCTTCGAGATTCACCATTTGGATCTTATAGCTGACCATGCATACTAACCATATAAGCACTACTAACATACATACCTGATATCCGTTATTCATCAACTTATTCATCAACTAAGGCATCCTTTCGCCCCCTGCCCAACAGGCTATGTCTGTCTTTCTCCTCTCACTCCTATGTCTGAGATTTTATTATTCTGACTTACATGAGCACATAACTTCATTGCATCATGGGCCATTTGCCTAGCATTACTACAGTACCTACACAGTCAAAAATCTCAATTTTTATCTCGCAGAAGCATGTGCCTATTTATAAATAGTATCCTCCTTGTGGGCTGTACCCAACAATGCGTGCACATCATTCCAAATATAATGACTTCAACGTCATTCATACCGTTCCAGGTGCTCACACTATGGATATGCCAATGCACAATTATACACCGTAAACACCATAAACACCATAAACAACAAACCAACACATTTCTTGTATCAAGTATGCATGCTTTCCTCTTATACAGCTTTCACCTTGTTCAGCATTGCGCTTCACAGACTACTTCCCCCCCCCCCCCCCCCCCTCCATCACTGGCATTCAATATTATAAATAGGATACTTTCAATGAACGCTATTAGAATTACGGATCAGAGCAGCACAATAATTGATCACGGAGCCACTGACCTACAATCAAACCATGAGGTATCCCTAAACATGCACCACGCTCCTTATACTGATAACGTACTGTTAATTATGACAGTGAATGGTATATCCGTTAAGAAGAAACGAATGAAAACAAAAACAATGCAGAAAACAAATAACAATGGCTTCAAATCTATGGTGCAGTATAAGTTGAACATAGAATCGGATCTTAGTATAGAAAAACTCATTAGAATTATAAAGGAGTCAAAGCTAGCTAACACTAGATATAAAAACGTTTGTACTAGTAGTAACGAACGGATTACTGGCAGTATACTCAATGCAATGCGAGAATGACGAGACGCAACATCATGCTGCATAATCCTGGTAACCCAAGATTAAGGGACCATTACAAAAAAATTAAGAACCAGGTAACAAAACTAATAAGACAAACGAAAGAGGAATATATTAATAGAAAATTGAGAGAAGCTGGAAGTAATCCGCGGAAATTTTGGAAAGTGGTAAATAACGACATATTTACTGAATAGGGATGGAAGAACTAGTGAAACTTACATTCGAGAATTGAAGGACTATGGAGAAATATACAACAGTAATTTTCATATAGCTGGTCATTTGAATAAATATTTCAATGAAATTGGATTTAATCTAAATAACAAAATCCCAAAGAATCCATATGTGCGTAATTCATACAATGATAAAAGCATGTTCTTGCAACCCACGGTCACATCAGAAGTACAACACATAATTAAGAATTTAAAAAAAGGATTCCGCACCTGTCATCGATGGCATCACGGCGACAGACCTAAAATGATAAGTGAGCCTTTGTCCTCCCTTATCAATGGAGCGTTCCTGACTATTAGATACAAGAATAACAAAATTTATCTCTGCCAGTGGGATTTCAAGAGAAATATGGTGCGGATGAATACTCAGACGTGGGTATGTATGTGGGCATTGTGTTTATCGATCTACGAAAAGCCTTCGATACAGTTGACCATAAGATATTGCTGGAGATCTTGGATGAACTAGGACTACGAGGTAAAACTAATGATCTAATCAAAGATTATTT
Source organism: Dioctria linearis (assembly GCA_963930735.1). Taxonomy (NCBI): domain Eukaryota; kingdom Metazoa; phylum Arthropoda; class Insecta; order Diptera; family Asilidae; genus Dioctria; species Dioctria linearis. Next base: position 296,326,428 of record OZ005741.1, read on the forward strand.
ATCACGCAGAACGGTCAGAACTAAGATAAATGGAACACTCAGCCTTCCTTACCATTTCGCACGGGTGTACCCTTTCCATAATAGGACCAACACTAAACTTGTATATAACAAGCTGCCGGTCTAATGGGGAAGTACCATGTATTTGCGGATGATACAAATTTGATTTATTACGCATAAAACGAGCAAGAGTTGGAAAACATTAACAAATTGGACAAATAGTAACAAACTTTCTCTCAATAATATTAAGTATTAACTCCAAGCAAATAGAAAGGGTAACTGAGGTGAAATATCCAGGTATAAATATTGATGAGAAACTCAAATGGAGCAGGCATGTCGACAAAATAGTTTCCAAAATCAACCCAATATTAGGTGTATTGCGAAGAGGCCCTAGGTTAAGGAATGATACAGCTCTTGCAACTTACAATGCACATACATATCGCGTCGGATATTAAATATTACTGGCTTGGAGTCAGTGCATTCAATCCGAAAAAATTAGGGTGAAGAGATTGATTAATAGAGCCCTAAAAATCCTATTCAGGATGCCTTGGAGAACACCTTCGACGGAATTACACGCACATACGAAGATTCTAAGCATTAATCAAATGATTTACCTGGAAAAAGATAAATTTATTCATAAAGTTGCACGTGGACTCATCAAAACAAATATACGAATAGACACACACATAAGTATACATAGCCATCGGAATAGAAATAGAAAAAAACTACGAGTACAGCAACCTAAAACAAACAGAATTAGAAATGGACTTATATACACGGCGACCAAAATCTATAACGAGCTTCCTGAAGTTATTAAGGCAAGCTCAAGCTTTACTGTATTCAGTTCTAAGCTAAAAGGTCTAGCTAGGGATTTGCCCATTGACTGCGAGCTGCTTTTTAATAATGAATGATATGAAACTGAAAAGCGTACACAAAAAACACAAGAATAGGAACAAACGACTTTATAAAATAATAGGAAAGCTCTAAAATAAAGTCATTATAATAATTAAAAGTACCCTTCTCTAATACCAGCTATATGCTGTCTGAGAGGAGGTTCAAACATAATATAAGTATATTTGATGAGTCATGCTAGCATTAGAGTGTTGGAGCGAGTGGTGGTTGGAGAAAAAAAAAGTTACAATGGGCTCTATTGCTCTAGGTCTACTCCTAGGAATTACTTGAAACTCAATTATTCAAAACTTCACTAAGATCTCTAGCACGGAAAAGAAAGAACAACATAATATAGTCGAAATTTACTAAGGTATTAATTAATTAATTAACAAAATTATGTTTTCGCTTGGGATATTCATAAAGCAAACCTTACGACTATAGTACGAGTGGTGTTGAAGCTCTCTTTTTCCTTTATACTTTTCTCGGAGGGAGTAAATTCAAAAGTTCTTATATGAGCCTGGAAAAAATAAAAGGCACTCTTCTTGAGCAACAACTGCTTTTCATTAAATTGGGAGAAACATACAAAACGAAACATTCACTCGTAATAACTACGATACCTTTGGTGCTAACCATAGAGTCATTCTCTGTTAGGTGCCTGGCCACAGTTATATACCAGAAAATGAGGCAGCTGATGCTTTGGCCAGAAAGGGTTCAGTTATGATTGTATGCTTAGCAGAAGAATGCATAAGTAGGCCCCTAGAATTAGCGAAGAGAATTCTAGATTTTCAGCTAAGCTGACTAATCGCAGTTAAGGAGAATTAACCACATGCGCGATATCAAAACAGCTTTGTCTTAGGAAGACAGAAATTCTACTAAAGAGAAATCTTGCTGAATCTTTGAGGTTCATTAACTCTTGTGGCTGGTTTAAGATCATTCCCTAAATAAAACAAACATTTCAAGGCAAGGTCCTGATGAGATGGCATCATAATGGACCATCGGTGATATAAGTGTGGCTGATCGTGGGTATTTCGAAAGCTGTTACTCTAATCTAACATAAACTAACTACCATACCAACATTCAAGTTTTAAGTTACAATATATCTCGGTTAGCTATAGCCGTTTCATCATATCTTGAGGTGTTCCTTTGTAAAGGTTTTTTCACAAATTTCTTTGTCTGTCTAAAATCTTGTTTTGCTGTCAATAACTCCAACCCAATGTTCAGTTTTGTGGTATGATAATTAATACCACAGAAGGACTTTGTTTTAAGAAAGGTTTCTCCTTCGCAAACCCATTTGCGTTTACATTTTCTTCAAATCCTGAGTGTCTTGCAATCCATTGATGTGCTAATTTGTTCCTTATGTCATGATGTACCAATTATTGATTATTGTTGTTTTAGCTTTCAAAGAAACGTGTGTGTGGGCTTCCTCGAGAGCGAAAGCCGGAATTTATTCATCCTCTGGTGGCTGAACCCGTCAGTGTTTCCTCAAAAGTTGTCTTTATTATGCGTTAGTAAGCATTGCCTCTATCCACATAGTGCAGATAACTTTTCATTTCGCAAAAACGTCTTCAATGCCCAGCGAAAAACAGCTTTTTGGACATAGCGGATGTCCTTTAAGCACTCCACTTTTAATAAGAATTTCAGTTATTTTTCTATGGTTCTTAGAACAAAGGAGTTTATTAAACTGATGTTAGGCTTAGGCTGGGCATTAGTTTTGTTTTGTGTTTAAACGTAGCCCACACTTCCATCCACGCTCTTACGTCCTCATGTATCTCCAGGTATAGCTTTCTGTAATCGATATTGAGAAATTTTATCCAGTTCTTTTTGAACGAGTGCAGTTGGCGTGATTTCAGCTGTTTAAATGAGTCTTTGGCACTTTTGAAGATCTGTTGTCTGAAGACTAAAGCATTGGTTCACGTTCAAGTTGAACTCTTCTGTGTCTTCTCAAATTTCTACAGTGAATTCTTGCACCCGATAGCCCTGCTTAGTTTCCTATATTCTAAGAATAGGATGCAGTGCATCGAATTAATAGCATTCAGTCAATGAAAAGGCAAATGAAATTTAAAAAGTAGACTGCTGCTTACATATAATATTACATTTGGCACAGTTCAGTTTATTTAATTGCATGTTAAATTTTTCTGGTATTAAAATATAAAATATGTACTCTTTTATCCATTTACATAAAAAATATGTAGTATGGGAGACAACGCTTTCGCGAGCTTCGTCAATGTATGCAGAATGATGAAGATGAACATCCTGGTAATACATTAACGCCTGACTCACAGGTAAAGATTTTCTAAATTTATGTAAATGAAATACTGGTTTTTAAAATATAGTTATACTACAGAACAGTTCAGTTGAAGGTGTTTTCACCAACCGTCCTTCACATCCATTTCGGATTATAGAAAATGATGCCATAAGTATTCAAAGTATGACTTCTCTTGGAAGAGTTGGCCGAATTTTAGGTGGAAGTATTGATCCCTCAGGTAAATCAAATATGTTTGAGAAAATCAAACTAATTTCTGTTAAATATTTTTTTTTTATAGCTATTAGTATAGACCGAGATTCTGCTCAAAACTCTTTATCATCCAGTTCGCAACAAACACACGTTTTGTTCTCAACCAATATTAACTCGGAAAATTCTCAAGCTTCATCACCAAGCACAACATCAGCTAACAAAAATGATAATAATATAATAAAAAGAGACGAAACTGTACGCAAGGAATGTCCAGATAATAAAGTTATTCTCCAAGAGCCAGATGTGATTGCGAGCACAAAATTAGCCCATTCGAAAACAACTGATAGTATAACATCAAGTGGTCCTATAGCACCACCGAGACGAAAGAAGAAATCAAGAAAACTATCAACTAGCTCTTCCGAGCAGTGTAATATGAATGAAGGAATGAAATTATCTCCTACCGATAATGAAGATGCACAATCTGTCAAAAGCACCAAAGATGTTCAGAAACTCCGCGATGATTTAGTCAAGGAATTAGAAAGTACTTGGATTGAAGCTGCGCAGCAACCGTCTTCTTCAAATAATAAACAAGCAATTGGTGGATCAATGAGTCGTATTTCACATTCGTTAGGAAATTCATCAATTTCAGTGTATTCAAAGCCAAGCCCGTCTAATAGCGCAAAAAGTAATTCTGCACCAGGACGAGTAAGGTATTTGAATATCTTAACACTAAAATTAAGTCATGAAGATGCTAAGTTGTTTTTTATTCATATCTCTGACTGAGTTCGTATTTATAAATTATTTTATTTAAAAAGAATTACCAGGCCTTGATTTCGTTATTCTTAGTTTTATTTCTTTTCTTTTTAAGTTCCATCGATCCAAATCAAGGTCTAAATCTCTACAAAGCTACACAAGGACGATATGTTGTTAAACCGAAAGATGAAGCCGCAAATAAGGCAGAAGGTCCTTCTAAAGAAGAAATAGGCCGATTTGGAAGAATTATAATGGACGATATTCCTCGCGCCAAATTATCTGGTACAGGGTCAAATAGTTTGGGAAGCGGCACAAGGTAACAATTATATTTTACCCTTTTTTCGTATTTTTCAAGAATGTTGATGGTTGGTCTGTTTTGCATCAAGAAGTAGAACTAAATTGAAAATAACACTGTTGTCTTTCAGTGTTTTCTTTTCTTTTCAATCCTTATCTTAATAGTCTTTATAACTTAGGGCCGGTTTCACAGTTCAAGTTTAAACTTAAGATGTGGTTTAAACTCAGTTTATCTCTTCAACACAGTTTCACAGTGGTAAGGTAAACCTCGTTTAAACTTAGTTCAAACCACCAAAATTGAGCGTTTAAGCTCAGTTTATCTTTAAATGTGAATGAAGTGACATTTCGTGCGTTTCAAAGAGTCTTCACTCATTTTCGTATGTTCAATTAATTTATTTTATTTTTCATTTTATTTTTTCACTTTCGTAGGTTTAATTAATTAATTTTTTTGTCACAACCATTTGGCTACAGCGTACTGTAAAAAGTACTTACCTATAAGCAGGCTCAGACATGAAGACTCAGGGACCCTTTTGTAAATAATTGAATAAAGCAAAATTGATACCGTTATTTCATATTTGTTTAACGTACATCGACCTTAGAAAATAAACGACTTAGATACATCACAAATAAGTACGACTTTATATGCAAAAAAAGTTCGTTACGTGTAAGCGCATACGCTTAGATTGCCATTCGACGAACTTCTCTGCAAAGGAACGGATTACATCACTATAGTCCACAGACTGCATTAATCTTGACCTTACGTACAAAGAGTGAATTGAGTCTGATCTCCTATGTGGTGGGTGTTAAATAGTTATTCACTTGCTTAGTGCTTACACATTTGGATAAACATCCAAAAAGCAATTTTCCAGGATTTACTTGTAGAACTCCAGCCCCGATAATTGTTATACTCGTGTAACCTCCCCCTTGAAAACGGTAACTCTGAATCCGTTTCTACCGGATGGTGTAATTTCGATCTCGTTTTCTTTTATTTCATCAGTGGAGAGTTTGCAGCTCTGTTCTGCCTGCCTGCCTGTATACAGGAACAATAAAGTTAATTAATTTTTTTTTAATGTCCGGTGTCGTATGTCCTCCATGTATACCATTTCAAGCCCTGGCGGGGCCCCCTGCAAGGTTGGGCCCCTAGGCAACTTGCACTGTAAAACTATTTCCATAAGATTACGCACATCATTACGGTTTCTCCTCAGCAGAGACTTGCTAGGACAAACCTCGGGTCACAGCTGTCTTGAAACCTCGCATGTGGTCAATTCTGCACATCTGCGATTTGCAAGCTTACACCCCTGTACGTCTAGAATATTCTTCACTGATGCTAGGGGCCGATCTATGTGTTCTTTCGCTAGGCAGATAGTCATAGCGGAGCCCTTTCTGACCAGAGCATCAGCTACCTCGTTTCCAAGTATGTCACTGTGACAAGGCATCCAGCAGAGAATAATTTTGTGTTTGGCACCAAGTTTTTCGAGCTCACCGCGACACTGTTGTGCTGCCATTGGTGCTGTACGAAGAGCACTTGTAACAACTAGACAGGCACCTCTCTGTATTTTCAGGTGAGTCTCTTTCTCTAAAGCATTCCACCACACCAAGATTCCTTGGTGAGGATAGGCCTCACAATAGCGTTGTACATCCAATGCACGATGCTACGATGAGTGCCAAATCTTTTGACAAAAGTTTTGTTGTAGGTATACAGAGCAATGGCCGCTTTTTTTTATGACTATCAGAACCGGCCTAACACAAGCTCGCTGCTTGGACACGTTTAATAAATAAACGGTCAACAATACATGCGTTTCATCACTTAGTCGGTGTTAGTATTAGTATGTTAAACTAAACATAGACCAAACACCGAATGAGATGACATGCAATGCGACATGGAAACAGAAAATTAAGTATTATATATACGTTTTTTTAACACATGCTTGGAAATGTCAACGACAAAATCCTCAGCCTTAATATTAACAACAATGCACATGCGATTGAAAGAAATTTTGCTAAGTAGCAGGGGAGAATCAATATTCGCGTTTAAGAGTTGTTGCACAAAAGTTACATCGGCGACCATGCGATGTTTTTCAAGGGAGTGCATATTCAAAAGCTTCAAGCGATCCACATAAGGTGGAAGAATCAATGAATTGTCCCAGGGTAGGTGCCTAAGAGCGAAGCTCAGGAAGTTCCGCTGAATAGACTCGAAGCGGTCGATGTGTGTACCGTAAAATGGAGACCAGACCTGGCTAGCGTATTCAAGGAGAGGTCTCACAAAGCAAGTGTACAAACGCAATGTTATGGTGGAATTCGAGAACTCTCGGGACCAACGTTTGATAAAGCCCAGTATAGAACTACTCTTAGATATCATATAGTTAATGTGGGAGATAAAATTCAATCTATGATCACATTTAACACCCAAGTCACAAACAGCACCCTCGCGGCGGCGAATCGTGGAATCCGAGAACACATAATCATAAGTGATTGGTTTCTGATTCCTGCGGGAAGTCATAAAATCACATTTGTCGATATTGAGAGCCAAATTATTGTTTTTGCACCAAACGTAAAATTTGTGAAGGTCACCTTGCACCAGTTCACAATCGTTAACAGATTTAATCTGAGCAAAAAGTTTAATATTGTCAACATAAATCAATACTTTGCAGTGCCTCGCAATAGAGACAATCTCGTCAATAGATAGAATGAAACACAACGGGCCCAAGTGATTGCCTTGAGGTACGCCGGACGAAGCTGTAGACCTGCCCGAGATAAATCCATGCTGGTTTGAAGAAATAAAATTCTTGCAGGAAATTGATAGCTGAGAGTAAATGATAGATTCGAATAATTTAGGCGTACAAGAAAATTTTGCAATAAGCCTATAGTTAGAAATATCACTCTTACTACCTTTTTTTGTGGATAGGTATGATAAAATAATTTTTCCATAGCTGTGGGAAACAACCGCTATTGAGCGATTTTTAGAAAATAATTCTCAGCGGAGATGCGAGGGCATGGCAGCATGACTTAAAGAAGGCTGGAGGGATACCCGTCGTGAAGTCATTTGGAAGCCCATTAATATGATCGAGTATATCCTCTCTCGCTATTGTAGGAATTGTGAATGAAACGTTATGATAATCGTTCATATGACTGAAGTTGTCATTTCGAGGAAGGAAATTTGACGAAGAAAATGTATTGTCAAAAAATGAAGCAAACATATTACAAATTTCGGATGAATCATCACTAGCAGAATCTTTGTACCTCATGGTATTGGGGTAGTTGTCCGTTTTTTTCTTCATATTAATAAACTTAAAAAGATACGTGGGTCACGAAATAATTTCGCACGCATGCTTTGAATATATTCATCATAAAGTGTAGAGGAAAGTTCTTTGAACTCATAATAAGATGTGAGGAAATTGTTGTGACTTACATATAATGCCTTTGTCACTCATATAACTTTTCCACAATTTATTCTTTCTACATATTTTTAAGATGTTTTAGTTCTTTATTGAACCATGGCGGAGATGTTTTAGAGGACCGCTGTCGTTCGCAGGGAACGTGAGAGGAAAATAAATCGAAAAGAATTATGTAAAATTTAAAGACGTCTTCGTCAACACTATTGCTAGACAGTAATGTGTTGAAATCAATAGAGGTAAGTCTACTGGAAAGTTCCGAAAAGTTAGCCTTTCTAAAATTGAAGAAGTATTGTGTTTCGTCACAATTAGTAATGTTTTCGGTTTCAAAGCAATATGAAATCAGTAGAGGGGGTGATATTTGTCATGAGTAGATATTATAACTGGGCTAGGTGCGACTAATATGTTACCCGCGTCAGTAGACAAAACCAGGTCCAACTGCCTCCCCATGTCATTCTTTACATTACTAATTTGGCGGAAACCAAGAGATGACATAGTGTCCAGGAATAGTGATTCCTTTGTTGACAAGTTATTAAGAGGAAGATAGTCATCGTCATCTTCATTTAGTACCCAATGTATATTAGGTAAGTTAAAATCACCAATAAGTAGTAGTTCGTCAACAGGTTGCATCTTGCCGTGAATAAAATTAGATGTTGAAGTGAGTAGGTCGTAAATATTTTGACCTTTGTCATCAACAATGTTTATGGAGTCTGGAGGAATATAGCAACTTATATAAGTTCAGTGTCAAGAGTGTTGGGAAAAACTTGGAACCTCAATTTTGCTGCAATTAAAAGTGTTTTTGCATGCGAGGAGTACGCCACCGCCACGGAGGGCCAGAATAAGGGATCTAATAACTTGTCCTGCATATCTGCTGAAACAGTTAAGACAAAGGATGCAACCGGTTTCGAGGATTTACTAATTTTACGACAAGAAATACTCTGTTGCAATGTTTTTGGATTTAAGATACGTCAATATGTCATCACACAACGTTTCAGGAGAGAACCGAGTGACGAAAACACTCGAAGGTTTTGATACTGTCCTCAAAGAGGTGCCATTACCATTCCCTAATATGGACACAGAAGTAATTGACGCGGTTATTTACATTTTTCTTCCAATTTCACTTAAAGTCTAGTATCACTCCTAGGTGTTTGGCTTCAGTTCTAAATTCAAGGATAATCCTACCCAGTTTTGGGGGCGCGAAAGTCGGAATAACTCTCCTTCATATAAAGAGCACTAGTTCGGCCTAAGCTGGTTTGAGCACCAGACCACAACTCTTAGCTCAGTTAACCCACTGCCGCAGACGACGGCTATAGCCGTCTTGCATAATTTCATCAATAAAAGAGGAAACATTTTTAGTACGGACTGTAGTAATGCATTTATTTGTTAATTTTTCAGTAGTACTTTGAACAAAAAATTACGCAAAATTGTAGATAAATTGTAAGCTGTTTTCGTGTATAATTTTTCTTGTCTTGAACAAGTCAAAATATGTTCGCTTTAATAATCAATTGACGGCTATAGCCGCTTGCATTTTTGGGCACGATTTTAAAATTAAAAGTGTGCGGCAATGGGTTAAGTAGCTTTTGCAATGCTCTTTAGGTTACTTCACTGATCGTCGATCAGCATATGCTATCGCTTTTATTCCCTGCCTCTGTAAAGAGACGAGAATTCCAAAATCAATGGCAACAGTCTAGGTGAAAAAACTCCTCCTTGTGGAGTACCTCTGAACACCCTCCTGCAAACTTTATTGCTGCCAAGTTCTGCGTATACTAGGCGTTAGTGAGCATGCACTTATAGGATTTGTCTCCTGGGCCAATCATGGCCTCTAAAAATACTTATATATTACTAATACTCACATATCTAAGGCTTTTGTGGGACAAGTCCTCGTATTACCTATTATTCCGAGGCATGCAAGCCTTTATATTTTTTAACACTAATTTTATTGCCATTGATTGCGTTCACGAAATGTCTAGGTTAATAACTTGTGAGAAAAGGTTCATGCAATTCCCCCATCCGGTTCAACTGTGATTCCATATTGGTTCGAACTATTCTCCAGCGTGAATTAAAGTCAATCATGCAGTGTGACGTCTTCTTATTTCTTATCTTAGTTCTTATTTTCTTTGTTTTCCGGCAAATCTATTGATTGAATTATCAGAACCAAAAATATTGTTTTTTTTTTTTTTTACAGATATAGTTCCCAAATACAAAGAACATGCAGTGCAAAAGAAAGGCGGAAATCTGCAGGTGATGAAGATGTTTTAAAACAAATGAATATTTACGTTAGAACTCGTACTGATTCTGGGAAAGAATTAACGGATATGGAAATTCTTGAACAAGTTCCTGTGAAAAACCTGGATACAGGTGAAAATATGCCATTGTCTGCTGTTAAACCACCACCTCCTCCCGATGGTTGGAATCCTTTGTCACTGCATATTCATAAGCTTACCAGCCATTTAGAAGTTAGTCAAAAGGAATCAGATGAAGAGAGCGTAATTGGTATACCTGCTAGCTCTGAAGTACTTCCAGCTGATGAAGAGGAGTGTGAAACAGAGGAAGGGAATCGAATTAAAAAGAAAACGGCAAAAATTAAAAGATTTTTTGGATCAACAGTACGCAAAACTGTGGATAAAGCTAAATCTATTGCTTCAGAAGTATCACATGCCCGCCATAAGGAAGATGTAGCTGATATTGTGGATGTAGTCAATCCCGAACAGAATATCAAGATAAAAGCATCCAGTACTAATAAAGGGCCGTATGAATTTACGAAATTGCAACATGTTCAGGTATTTTATGAAGAATAAAACTAAAAATGAATTTCTGTCACTTTTTTTTTTATTGTATAGGATTTATCAGGGGAACATACAGGTGCTGTTTGGTGCATGAAATTTAGTTCCTGTGGAAGGTTACTTGCTACTGCTGGTCAGGATCGAGTATTGAGGATTTGGGTTCTCAAGGATGCTTATCCATTTTTTCAAGTTGGAAATTGTTACGTAAATGTGTAAAGCATTTTTTCTAAATGTAAAACCATTTTATAGGATATGCGCACAAAATATAATGCTGATCAGAAATCATCACCGACTCCTTCACAAGAATCTTTGGTATCACAGCATTCCGCCGAAGAAGCAATGGCAATGGCCACCGCCGCTGAAAGGGGTACTGGACCGTTTATGCCGAAAGCTTTTTGTTCCTATATTGGTCACACTTCTGACTTGCTAGACGTCTCTTGGTCGAAAAATTACTTCATTCTTTCAAGTTCAATGGATAAAACCGTCCGATTGTGGCATATCTCTAGAAAAGAATGCCTGTGCTGTTTCCAGCACATAGATTTTGTAACAGCAATTGCATTTCATCCACGTGATGATAGATACTTCCTAAGTGGTAGTCTAGATGGAAAATTACGCTTATGGAACATTCCTGATAAAAAAGTTGCCTTATGGAACGAAGTTGATGGTCAAACAAAATTAATTACAGCAGCTAATTTCTGTCAAAATGGACAATTCGCGGTTGTGGGTTCGTATGATGGACGATGCATTTTCTATAATACTGATCAATTAAAGTACCACACACAAATTCACGTCAGGTCAACTCGAGGTAAAAATAAAATCGGTAGAAAGATAAGCGGTATTGAGCCCATGCCTGGAGAAGATAAAATTCTTGTTACATCAAATGATAGTCGTGTACGATTATACGATTTGCGGGATTTAAATTTAAGTTGCAAATATAAAGGTTATCTAAATGTTTCTTCGCAAATTAAGGCCTCTTTCAGTCATGACGGCAAATACATTATCGCAGGATCAGAAAACCAATGTATCTACATATGGAAAACAAATCACGATTATTCTAAACTTAGTTCGGTAAGTATTAAAAATAGTTTTAGAAATTTTTTAGTTTTTATCTATCTTCGGTGATCCTTATGATATCCCCTTTTAATTTTATTCCATCATTCACACGTATCGGAAAGCTTGCTCTAATTATTATTCACCGTTGCTGTGACTACCGTATTATATTAAATAAAGTTAAGTTTCACCATAGGAGACAGTAAGAGAATTTCTCTTCAATTAGCTTGCTAGTTTGTCCTTCTTTGGAATTTTTACATGACACCAACCTTCAGATACAGATATTTCATGATATTTTTCCAGGATTGGATTTTCAGACATCTACTGATACGTTTAGCTACATTTCTAGCAATCCGGACGTGATGTTGTCTATTCATGCAGCTTTGCTATTGCTTAGAGGTTATTACTTCTGTTCTGAATAGCTATTGAGTATATATCGTGGAGATTGCACGTTCTTCTTATTAATCTTTTCTGCATCTTCCATCAGCTGTTCGTGCTCGTTGGACAGCAACATACAACCATTCTGGTTCCTTATTGCAAAGTTGTTCGTAGCATTATTTGTTTCAGTGGTCCATTGCTTACTAGGACTTATTCCTATTGACCAATTTGAGCTTATTCTTTCTTGCGCTGCTTATACTTTTAGTCCGGGAAGGTTGCGTTGCAAATGAAAAAGTCATAGTATGCCGCCTAATTTTCATATCGATAATTGATCTCGTACAATTAATCAGTGTGAACCGACCGTCAGCTGCTCAAGTAGCAGTGGGTGTGGGTGCGGGAGGCTGCGAAAGTGGTAAAAAAATTTAAGTAATATTACGCCGGCTGAAATTTTTTTTTTATTAACCGTTGATATCGTAGTGAATTGAAAAAAATCGTCAGCTGCATCGTGGAGGGTGGATTATGCTTCAGCTGTTCGCATGAACTTGTAAAAAAAACACGTAAAATAAAGTAATAGCCTGAGAACGCGTCGACGTAGAGAGCTGAATGTTGGTACATGGTGTTTTCATAGCAATAGTAAATAAAGCTTAAAAATGGACTAAAGCAGGCAACCCCTTCTTGGTATTGCCATATAAAAATTAGGTTTTTTATTTATACTGTGAAAAAAATCAGTTATAGACGCTTTTACTGCAATTCGTTAGAATATGAAATCCTATGAAATTGCTCATAATAATTTTTACTGTCCGACGAACCGTTCTAGAAATATATGAGAAAAACGATTTCAACAATCAAACTTGCACAGAGAGGTGACCATACGAAATTAGATACGGGCATTCCATCTAGGGTATCATAAGAATTGCTCTTAGACCAATTCTAGCTTTTTACTTGTTCTTATAACATTGTTATATTGACGAGTCTAGGACTAATTGTTTTCACAGTATAAGTAAAAAACCTGAAATTTGATATGGCAACATCAAGAAGAGGTTGCCCGATTTAGTCCATTTTCGAAATTTCATTTATTATTGCTATGAAAACATCAGGTACCAAATTTCGTCGACGAGTACACCTTCAATGTCCCTCCACGTCCTTGGTATATACCCTTGAGTATAACTTGCTCAGCCGGCGTACTATTACTTAAAAACATTTTTTTTTTACCCATTTGATGAGCGTTTGCGAATGGCCTTTTTGCCGTATATAGGGGCAACACGCACATCGGTTCTGGGCCGATCAGAGGTGTATCTGAGTCTTGTCTAGCATGTTCATCTGCTTTCTCGTTGCCAAAAAAGCCTTGATGTCCCGGATCCAAACCAGGTTAACCCTCAGTTTGTCGATGGCTCTTTGCCATTTCCACACGAACTTTGATTTTACAGCAGATGATGAAATGGTTAATTACTGTCTGACAATCGGAGAAGATAAAGCATTCTCTTTCTGAATATTTCCTCGCGGTATCAATTATTTTTATTGTGCTAGTGATAGTATCAATAAAATAACAAACGAATGATGTTTGGCATTTAATCGCTAATACGCTTTAGATTTTGTAATTCATATTGTGCTTTAAATTCAATAGCGCTAATTCCATAAATTTCAATATAAATCTCCCGTGAATTACTGTATAAAGAAACCAAATATTTACCTCATATTTTCATGCTATAATATTTTCCAGGTTCGCAGAGATCGAAGCGATTTTTGGGAAGGAATTAAAGCACACAATGCAACTGTTACCTGTGCCATTTTTGCACCTCATCCTGAAGCCATAATTAAACCAGATCCAGATGATGAAATATCTAGTGATACTGTAAGTAATAAATACGTTGAACGCAAGAGCTAAATCATTTAAACGCTAGACATAGCATAGCGTAATTAAAAGTTTCACAAAATAATATTATTCAGGCCTCTCTTGGTTCTGTTCGTATTTTAAAACGCTAAATGTAATCGAATGGAATCTCGAATACGCCTGGCAATGTTACTCTCTTGAATTTATTCGATATATTTTCAGACACAACATAATCAACCTGATCCATTGGTGGAACAGCGAAAGAAAGGATGCGGATATGTTCTTGTTAGCGCCGACTTCAACGGTTCTATTAAAGTTTTCATAAATAAAACAAAACCAAAACACAGTAGCTTACCATACACAGCGATAGCCGATTAATACTGTTCAGTCCGTTATAAATAATAAAATTATTGCATGATTGTTGAAAAAATAACCTTGTAAATTAAAATTTATTTTCCGTTACCTACGCCTATTACTTTTTTTTTTATCTCGCAGAAATCCAAACTTCCTTTAATTCGTGTGATTGGTTTAATAAAAAAATTTTTAATTACTGTTATATCGTGTGACCAATTTTCGCAGATTAATTCACACAGTCTGCAACGTTCAAGAGTAAGGAAACCATCAATAATATATTCTTGGAGCTGGTATTTTTTTATCTTTATACTCAAAACAGCCAGATGCCTAGGCACATAGGAAACCGAAAGCTTACTGACACTGCCTTAAGAAGAACAGTGCAAATCTGTTTTCTCTTAGAGAATTATGCGAAGATTGAAAAGATTGTTTGCCTATCTTCTCGACTTAATATCTATTGTGTTCATTCATAGAATTAATTTTTCTTGCTCATTTGCCCGACACTGTATTACGAGTATTTGCGCTGCAGCTACCTTTGCAGTTTATGTAGTGTTGGTGTCGATTGTTTTTTTTTTATTGTTATGGTTGCATGTGGGCTCGGCATTAGAAATGCCGGCCCAGCTGGAGTATATCCCCAGTTATTCCACCGACCTAGATATATATCTAGGAGTCAATGTGTACACGGCATAGTGAGAGACGGATACACCGGAAAAGAAAAGGATTCGAAGAGGGTTGTCCTTAGATCATATATATATATAATGATCTAAGGAGTTGTCAAAAAAAAATCAAAGAAATCAAGAAAAATAAGGTGGAATCTTGAAGGTATTGAGAAAAGTCAAAGGGTAATAGTCTGTGAGTGAGTCTAGCAAGGGTGTTAATAGGAATTGCACGATTTAATTCGTCTTCTGTAAGTGAGCCCAGCACGTCAATTATTCTAAAAAGATTACAATTTCAATTCACCAGTACGGATTTTCTTACAAGTCTTACAATTTAATTCGACTATACGAAAAGTTTCACATTTTCAATTCATCATTTGACAGCGTGCCCAGCGCCTGGTCGCCCAGAAAATGGAAATATACATAACTCGTCAATATTGTTTGACGTTTTCCTTTTTTGTAAATTGTAACTTTAGCCACTAATGGTGATTTCGTATACAGGATGTCGCAGACTAACATGATTAAATTGTATGGCAGGGGGGGGGGGGGGGGGCAAAATGTCACCCTGCCGAGTTACAGGGTGATTACTAAAATATGCTCTTTTTCATTGAATACCCTATATCTTGAAAAGTACAGGGTACACGGTCTATTTTAAAAAAATATCGTCTAATTTCGGCTATGAGCTAATAACTCCCTAACCGTCACAGATAGAACATAAATGTAATGGGTTAAATTAAAGAGGAAGCTGTGCTTTATATATTTGGTAACTGCCAAAGAGCTGAGAGTTTTTATAAAAATTCTAAATACTATTTCAAAAATTTACTAAATCGGGCAACCTCTTTTTGGCGTTGCCATACACAAATTGAGGGTTTTTTCCTGTACTGTGAGAAGGATCAGTCCTATACTTGTTTTATGTGGCAAATCTTTTGATAGCAGAGTTACTATACAGGCAGACCTCGATTTACATACCAGAAAACGTCTAGATAAATCAAGAGCACGCTTTTACATACCCCATCCTTATAGTTAGAGAGATGGGTTTTTTTTTTTAGATTATACCACAGATAAAACTGCTCAAGTGCCCTAATCTACTTCCAATAGCATATGGCTGGTCTGAAAGCAACACATACAGAGCTCATTCGATGGTGTTAAGCAATCAACAGTTAATATGCCAACATATAATACCTACTGAGACCATCTATGATGGAGTGCGGTGGCTATCGGCCGGCTTTCATAGAACTGCTTCGGATGCCTGTGCAGGTTTGTGTGTGACATGCATACGAGCCGAGTAAAGTGGCAATCAAAGTATAAATAAATATAAGTAGAGATAGAGGCGAACAAAATTGGAAATTTTCCGTGTTTTTTAGACTGAAAGAGGTAATCTCATATACTTTTGTCTTTTGCATGAATGGGGGAAAAGAACTTGGCTATGCATTATTGTAGTGCGACTGAGACAACGAATTAAAAACAAAAATTGAGAAAACGTAGGATTACCCGAATGATAAAATCTTCTTGAATACCTTCAAAATTATTTCAAACTATTCATAATAATGTACATTGGGTAACCCTACCTCCATTTGGCAAGAAAAAGATAAATTTCGCAATAAACAACGCACTCAAAGGAGATGTGAAATTTCAGTCAAATAAAATTCCCCGAATCCAGCATGAGATTCCCCCACTTGAGCAAAACAAATGAAAACAGAAAAAGTGCTGTTCACATATCATAGGATTACACTAACAAACATTGGAATTCTGCGAACAACATTGGAACAATTCCTGAAATTCGTGTTTTCATAAAAGAGCGGGAGCATTTTACGAGCGTAAAATCAGAAAACTCCGCCCATTCTCTCTTATTTACGAAAATAAATCATTTGCCATTCCATTTCGTTGCATGTAATCTTCGCATTCACATTTTTTGTCTTATTTGTAAAATGTTCAGTGTTTGATTTTTTTTTTATTTTTTTCTCTTCCTTCCTTCTTTTTCTCGCCGTGTATATTTAAATGGAAAACAATCGGAACACTCTTCTGTGTCCTTTCTTTTATTTAGTTATTCTTTGGTGGCAATTATCATCGCAGTCAATTTGAAAGCTGTTTTAAAGTCGAGGGAATATTGCTGCCATATATTTTTCAACTCTTTTATTGCTTCTCTATGATTATACCCTGCTCTGAAATTATTCATCCATATCAATCGTGGAAAGTGGTGGAAGGCATCAGATTTGAAAGTTATAAGATTTCAGAAAACGCGATGTCCATGACAGAAATGGTCACATTACATTTGGACGACTGAGAAGTGATTGGAAACCAATTTTTGCCAATTCGGTCAATCGTGGCAAATTTAAAAAAATAAATCTAATTTTAATGCGAAACTTGCCAGGATGGTAAATTACATACCTAAGATTGATAAAAAAGACTCTAGTGTCTCCAAGGTTAGCCATTTAATTGTGGTGAATTTTGGACAATGTAAAAAAATTAATTTGTTAAAATGATATACATGGCAGATAATTGTGTCACTGTTTCGTGGAGTCCTTAACTCATTGAAATCCAATTTTCTGCCAAATTGATAAATCGTAGCGCAAGATCTGCCAATCTGGCGTGTTCGTTTCATCAAAAAGTAGATAGCAAATTCTTAATGTAAGAGAAGATTTCTGTAATACATATATCCATTTATTCATATATGTATACATAAAGGATAGCTATGGTGTGCACAACTCGCCATTAATAGTCATGTTATGCCGCCCGTAAAGGAGCTCGCCGGTGCACTTTGCAAAGAAATTTCACCCCTTCCAGTGGATCGATTTTGAAAGAAAATAATATTTTCGCATTCTCCACATCGAGACGAATGATTTGAGCCTAATATCGTCTATGGACACTAATTTTTATTATTTTTTTTTTAGTTTTTGAAATTATGTCATTTGTTCTTGAGCCTTAAAGTTGAATTTCTTGAAAAAAATGTCATGCAAATTTGTAGTGTTATCCTGGGTCCTGTAAAGTGTTTACTTCATAACAATTAAAATTCGACGTAATTTACTTGATAATTTTTTTTATTTGTAACAATGTATTTACTTATATCTATTCACTGTTCACAATTTCCTTATTTCATACGAAAATAATCAAAATTGTTAACTCAAAGTTTAAATTCACAGAAATAACTTAAAGAATACCTTGTCTAACGTAATGAACATACACAATTACTCTTAAGCGCTTATTTAATTGTTGGTTACCTTTAATTGGTCTTTTATAGTTAACACAATAAATTTGGTAAAAAATACAAAGTGTTTCGTTTTTTTTATATATATATATATATTTACTGACATTATCTTATTACAGCACAGTACTGTATATTATCACTCAATACATACAAATAAGCAATATCGACTGGGCAATTGTAACAATAATTAATTATTTGGAATTCGTAAAACTACTTTTTGCAAATAAGGAATAACTTGTTTAAAAAAGCATGCAGGAAATTTAATTGGAAGATATCTAGAAAGGCTCGATTAGATAAAATTTTCGTTTTTCGAAATAAACTGATTATCACCGCCTAATTACAGTTTTTATCTAGGAAGAAAATAAAATTACTTATTGCCTTAATGAAGAATTATTCATGAATTACTAATAATTGATTGCATCCGCCAATATTTAAATAAAAGCAGCTACGGTCGGCCACATATTTCAACAAATTTAATTAATAAAAATCGAATTAAATTTAACTCTTAAACCCTACACTTATATTTTATAACGTTTACTATACTTTAAAAAGTGCTGGAGCATATATGTAATGTAAACCATTTCTTCCATTCGAAATCTAGGAAAGGCGAGGTGATATGATACACACGTTTTCATAAAAACTGAAAATCATTTTCTCCACATACAAAATATTGTAAAAATCCCATATTTTATACGCAATTCTGTAGGAAAATTACAAAATGTCATCCAATCCTTTAAGCTTTCTTCAGTATGGCGCACGCCGAGCCGAACTAAACGAATGTCAATAACTTGTGAATTTAGAAATGTCACTGACATAAAACTTGCATTTTATAATGCGTGCACTAAATATTATATTATTGCTTAGTTTTTCTATGTATGCAGATATTATATTAAAAAATAAATAAAAAAAATTGGTGCAGCAATTCTTACAGTAGAGCTTGAGCAGAATCAAAATGCGATTTTAGATCCTTGTTTCGATCATGACCTCATAACTCGAGAATTAACGGGAATTTCAGGACAGTTGATGGCCTGAATACTGGCTTCGTGTCGCACTAATTACTGTATGTAATGGAAAGCCTTTAAGTCTTGGACTTAAGTTCATAAACGTGAATATTTCAACAATGAATTTTGCTCTGCGGTGCAATAATCCCGGGAAGGCGTTTTAAAAGAAGAGTTGCAGTCGTGAAATTAAAATAGAAAGTTTATTTTCTGGAAATACGTGCAAGAGGTTAAAAAAATGGATAGCAAAACAAAACTATCAAGATAATTGTTCAAAATATTTCTTTGTTTACATTTTTGTGTTTTAACTTTTGTTTTTGTGGCAGTTCACAATTTTATTTGTATTTTAAATAATTGCGTCAAATTCCCCTTCAAAAATATTTCATTTTTTTTGCTTTAATGAGCATACCGAATACGTGAACCACAATATTAATATTAATGGGAAATGCAGCAGTTTTTCGGGCCTATTGCGCTTTAGTTATATGTTCTAAGTTTAAAACATACAGAACAATATGGCGCACCACAGAATGGAAGATGTCGGTAAGCTGTTTTGAACGAAAAAAATAATAAAAATCAGCATCATCAAGGGGCGAACGTTTTGACAATAAGCAACATTCGATCACCATCCCGACACTCTTACCGAGCGTCCATAATAATATTATGCAATTCCGCGTGGAAACATAGTAAAAGGTGTCCGGAATAAAAAGTAGTTATAGATTTCAGTTTATTCTTGTTTCATTTTCTTCCACACATTTGTTACTTTAAATAGATTTCTCCGTCAATCAATTGGCAACAGCGAGTTCCTAGATTTGGGTCAAGCCACTGACATATATAACATATATATGTCAGTGGGTCAAGCAAAGTTGGCAAAACTTCTTAAAATTCCAACAGCACCATCCAAAAGGTATTAAAAAAATTTACGGAAAGGCTCAAAACTCAGAGGAAACCTGAATTGAGGGCGAAAAAAGGATCACGTGATGCAACAAAGAAGCACAAGATTAAATTTCTCTTCAAAAGACATTCAAACCTCTTTCGATCAGGGATGCCACAGTGAAACTTAAAACCTCGAAGTCTACCATTCTGGGACATGAAAAAAAGACAAGATGAGAAGTTTCAAGTGTGTAAAACTTGTGCCCGAAAGCTGTATAAAATTTTTTTAACAAAGCTCTCCCGCTGCGTCATGGATGACGAAAGTTATTGTAAGGCAGACTTCAGCCAAATTCCAGGTCAGGAGTTTTATGTTGCCACACGTCGGGGAGGAGTAGTCCAAAAATTTAGAGCGCGTAGAACTTCAAAGTTCCACATAAATACCTTATCTGGCAAGCGATCTGTTCCTGAGGCCAGAAATCTAGACCGTTCATCACAAAAGAGAGTATTTATTTGAAGGAATGTTTACAGAAAAGGCTTCTTCCGTTCATTGGGTGACACAGGACTTCTGCAATATTTTGGCCTGATTTGGAAACATTCCATTATAGCAAGACAGAAATAGAATTTTACGTCCAAAACATCATAAATATTGTGCCTAAGGAAGCAAATTCTCCCAATTACCCAGAGCTTGGACCTATCGAAAGTTACTGGGCACATGTGAAGCAAAAACTAAAAAAGGCAAAAAACAAAACAGGACTCTTGAAATAAAAAACTACGAGTTTTGAGTATGTACGGAATTTAATGGCAGGTGTAAATAAAAATGAAAAAGTTGTTTATATGGATAAAAGAAATTTGCTATTATTTTGAAGTTGAGACTTCGATTATTATGTAAAAAAAATTACTCCAATAAATATAATTTTTTTTACAAATTTATAACTATGACTATCCGACCACTTTTCATTCCGGACACCTCTTAATTGATAAGGTTATGTATAGTCAAAATAGCTGAAGGTTGGCGATTTAGGCTGTGAGAGCACTGCCAATAATATATGACAAAAGTGGCTGCAACAAAGATTGGGAAAGTTGGTAAGTATTTAGATTACCATAAATTAATCTTTATTTTAGGTAAAATACAATTATTTTAAAGTATAAAGACAAACGAATTTGGATTTCACTGAAATTTAAAGTAGTGTTGGATATATTCGAAAAGAAAATATTTAAAATAATTAAATTATTGTATTTCTGTAAGGTTTAAAATTCACAACTATCCTACCGAATGGGGTATCCACTACTACTTCTGCTGCCACTTTCTAGTGGGTCACTTGCTATCCTAAAACCTTGTAGACTCTTTACTAAGCATATCTTTGATAATCGACATACATGAGTAATATCGAGATTCAGGAATGTATGGATGATATTCAAAATGTTGAGATGATGCACCAGCATATGAATTACTTCAAAATTTCGAACGGGTTAATCCAGAATTATAAATCATTTCAAGGTTTCGAAGGAGATACTCCAGAGTTTGAAGTTCTACAAAGTTTCGAAGCAGATATACAAGGATTTGAAGAAATTGTAGAGATGAAATACAACACATTTACAATATTAGTTGAGTTTAGCCTAAATTTTCTATTGCAGATGTATACAAATCAGCGTAAAGAAAATCTATGATGGATGTTTCTTTTGACAAAATTTTATATTTAAGTGATTCCTTGCTCTTCAGGTGTACAAACTGTGAGTATTGTAATTTTTAGTCTTTAAATCTAGATGCATGGCATTTCGCCTGCTAAGTTCTTATAGCAAAGCATACAGGATGTGTATTTGAAAGAATCAACTTAAGGCTTATTTACCAATTTCATCGATTCGCTTCCCATTAAACTAGGTGCATGAAAATTGTATACTTTACTAAAGAAACTTCCACCAAGGCTGTGTAAAAGTCTAGAAGATACAAGCCCCGAAAAGTCGTTGCTTTTGACATTTGTTCAACAAAATTAAAATTATTTTTGATTCTCTCGCTTTGCAAGATATGTTGTCAACTTGACTTTATTAAATTATGTATCTAAATTTTTGTTTGGGTTTTGTATATGATAAAAGTAATTGAATTGCAAAAACTAAATCGTCATGTTAATTATTAATTAATTTTTAACATGTTCATTGACAACGCTTATGGAGAAAACGGGCACCATATGCCACTATAAAATGTTATGTTTTAATAAAATCTCTCACGGCCTCGTATATGCGGCAACTCTTGACAAATTGTTGTTGCTTAACACAGTCACAGAGATGTTGCACAAAATACGCGTCCGTTTCTCTCCTACCCACAACACACTGACTGATTAAAGGTGCACATCAAAGCAAGCCTAAGGCCTGGCCTCTCTCATTCTTTCTCGCAGTG
The DNA here is from genome assembly GCA_963930735.1 of Dioctria linearis. Lineage (NCBI taxonomy): Eukaryota > Metazoa > Arthropoda > Insecta > Diptera > Asilidae > Dioctria > Dioctria linearis. The sequence goes on from OZ005741.1 coordinate 296,348,724, forward strand.
TCTTCAAGGCTTGCCTCAGAGAATTGAAAACAAAATCGTCACCACCTGCTCGGTCCTATTACTATCATTGTCATTTTAAAATTGAGAGAGAAAGAGAAAAAGAAGGAAAAAAAGAAAAATCTGTTAACAGAAGTAAGCCTAAGTAGCCTTGCGGTTAATTTTAAGGCTAGCTACTCGGCTTGGTTTGGGGTTGACTTATTTAAAAACAAATGCTGGCAATTTTGAAAACGCTTTGATGAAGCCACGAGGCCTGCATGTATTTCTGCCTCGAGTTTACAATGTCACGTGTATTCATTCGGCATTTCTAATGCTAACTCGCATCTAAACGGAGAACCTTGCAGTCGACAGTGAACATGTTAAACGATCTGTATAATACTAAAACGCACACACAATTCAATAATTTCATTCACGTGTGTTCAGATTTATAAAAATTCGCCCGTGTGTGTTAAAATAGTTGTTTGGTATTTTGAGATGTCGATAACAATATAATTTTGTAAAATAACAAAAAAATTGTTATTTAATTTCCCAACAATTTCTCTGCTATCTCTCATTAAATGTACAAAGTTTTTTTACTTAAAACCAAAGATATCTCTTCTGTCTATCTGTCGATTATTCTGAATTATAAAATTGCTGTACTATGTTTTTTTTATAGTTTACCATATATGTATGCGCATATAAAAATGATTCCTTGTTTTTGCACAGTGGGTGTGTGATTTGTGTATTGTTTTTATAGTAGTGAATTAATCTTGCAAACTTTGCTTTTTTGCTGATAATTTCAAGGAATAAATAGACGATAAACAGTTAAAATTGTTTTCATCATATTTTTATATTTACATTAAATTATATGTATGTATATGCATCATTTTACTCCACCTTACACTCTAACATGAAGGGTGCTGTGGCATTCAGATTTAAAACTAGGCAAAATATGGAGAATTTTCTGTTAAATTTGGGACGAATTAATAGTAAACATGTTGCCTAGTAACTCCAGCACCCAGAGTAAGGTTTAAGGTTAAAATACAATTATTTCACTTAAAAAACAAAATAAATTAATAAAATTAAGGTCTACCAACTCTTTAAAATACTTAAAGACTATAAAAGCGCTTCAGTCATTATGCTTTAGGATAATTTCAGTTTTTAATAATAAAAGAAACAAAATTTTAACAAATTACTAACTATTGCACTAAGGAGGAGTCCTTAAAATAGGTTTTAATTAATTCAATAAATAAAAAGTATTAATAATAATACAACGTTCGTATTGTAAATAAAATTAACCACTCGATACACCGGATAATAAGAAATTATGTTTCCGTTGTGAAGGGATCGCGCGAATGATGAATTTTTAAATGTTTATTATGATTAGTTTTTGTTGTTGAACTTTTACCGCAAATTGTACATAAGAATGGCCGTTCTCCGGTGTGCGTTCGCCTGTGCTCTATCAAGTAATAATGTCTGTGGAATAGTTTGCCGCATAAATCACACCCAAATTTTTTCTGACCATGATGCTCACGACGATGACGCATATAATTATACTTTCTTATAAACTTACAGCCACAATACTCGCATGTATATGGTTTAATTTGCTTGTGGGCATTCATGTGATTCTTGTAGTCGACCTCACGTACAAAAGCCTTGACGCAAAGATCACATTTGAACGGCTTTGCAGTTCTATTGGTATGAAGCCAACTGTGGATTTTCAAATTCCATTTGGTACTAAATGACTTATTGCATATTACGCATTCATGCTGGGTATCCATTGAATGTGTACCCATATGTGCCTTAAGACTAGTTTTTGCATACACTTGATTGCATATAGGACACTCAGCTGGCTCTGTATAGGAAAATTTATCCGAATGGGCTAATCGTATATGACGCCTAAGACTATTTGAATGCACAAATCTATCTGGACAATACGGGCAACATTTTGGCTTTGTATCATGAGTTTCCTTATGCCACAGAAAACGAGCTTTAGATGGTAAAACTTCTCCGCAATGGCACACATAATCTTTCTTTTTAGAATTTTTTGTTTGATGGAATACTCTCGTGTGCTGTGTTAAATTTGAATATCGTTTAAAGTGTTTATCACAAAATTTGCATTTCAAAGGTGTGACTCCAGTGTGCATTCTCGTGTGTTCAATCAGAGCACTACGTACGACAAATTTTTTGCTACAAACTGTACAAGCAAAATCTTTCCATCCCAGATGACGTTTTAGATGAATCGAAAAATATGTCCAACGTGTGAATTTCTTTCCGCATGTGAAGCATTCTGCTGGATGTTCCATTAAATGTTCATCAAAAGATTTTACACTTATGAAATCTCTCTTACAGGTGTAACAACAAAACGATTTTGAATCGAATAGAGATTTGTCGACCTCAATATTTTTCTTTTGTTGGAGAATACTCAAGTTAAAATTCATTAACATACGATATATACCTGCTCGAATAGAATCGTACTTTGTTCGAGGCAAATGAGAAGATTCTACAGATGTGATAGCAGATACTTCTGGTTTTTTCACATCGACACTTTCAATATCCTCCACTTGTTGGAGCTCTTCAACTTGACCAGTTGTTACTGTTGCCGGAGGCAGCTCACGAACTAAACGTCGATTAACTCTTTTGTAATTGTGGCGCTCAAGTAAATGAGTGTTGCGATCTTTTAATTTAACAAATATCGAGAAGCAATGATCACATTGAAATGATTTTCTCTTCTTCAACGTTGAAATTTTCCGTTCCTTTCGTTTAGTTTCAACAGGATTGTGCTTTTCTTCGGACTCGAGGTGTGATGGAGATCTAAAATAAAATAGAAATCAACTGTATTCTCGAGCTAAATATATAAAAATTAGAGAAAAATTGAAATATTCTAAATATTTAAACAATTGCATCAATTCTTTATTAATTTTAAACACATTTTGTAATCGTAAAAAAGTAAAATATTGATATTCTGAAAGCTTCCAATAAAAGGGGTGGCCTACTCTATTCGAAAAGTAGGCATATAGCAGCCGTTGACTGTTAGCTTTGATCTTAAGAGTACTTTTTGTACTTGGGTCTTATTCCAGAACTGGATTCGATCAAAATTGAATCGAGTATATAAAACCATATAGGCGAAGGAAATATGATTTTTTTTTAATTATGTGTTTTCAGTTACTAATGGAACAAATTATTTTTGACCTGAATAGGTAAAAAGATAATAATTCCTTAACGGCTACAGTTCGACATAGGTCAAATTAAAGAGGACAGCAGTTTTTTTTTTAAAAAAAAATATGTTAATATAAAAGCAAAGAAAGGTCAATGTAATAAGAAATGGTAAGAAATCCCAAAATTTTATGTTTAGACCGCAATAACTTCGGAGAGGAGTACAGGGCTGATTGAGCAGTCGTTGGAAAGGCCATGATGTTCTACATATAATGAGGTTCTTACGGGGACCGTACACCTTATATTTTTAAGATATGTATCTCCGAAACGGGTCCAAAGAATATCCTTTCTCCCTAGTTGTCATATTTGGGACATCATCATCAACCAAAAATTACTGCGGGGGGGAAATGGCTATCTGGTGAAATCCTTTCGTAGAAGAGTCTAATTTGAATATCCATTCTCGCTTTTTGCTTAGAAAAATTTCTTTCCGGGAAAGAAACTAGCTCCGCTTTAACCCCTACTCACGAGCGCGATACGATACCGTGCGATATTTTAGTGACGTCCTGCAATAGATCTATCTCTCTTTGCGACTGGTTCACAAGGTTGACAGCGGCTACAACTTAATTTGTTTTGGTTTTGTGGTGGCAAGAAGATATTATTGTGAAACTTATATATATTTATATTTTTATATTGATATATGTACATATTACAGTAAATTTCGACATTACTGCGGAACTGGAGTACCCAAGTACAAATGTAAACAGACATAAGTGTTGAGGTTAAGGTGAAAATCACACCAAACTAAGAGCATTGCTGCGATAAATTTTTTTATCGCATGAAACGTAGAAAGAGTAAGCGTGTTTAGTGACAACCACAACATTGCTGCAGCCAATCAGAGCTCTGTCGCATGCGATATATCGCGCTCGTGAACGAGCCATTAATTACATGTTGACTCAGCAAGAACCAACTTTCAGAGATTTGAACTAGTAAACCACATGCAATCACTGTAAGATTGAGATTAAATATTTTGACGTTGACGTCTCTAAGTATTGAAAAAGAAAAGCTACATAACCCCTAATCATTTCAATTTCATGTTTCTGTTGTATGTGTAGGCCAGTATTTATGAGCTTATAAACCCTCGAAAAATACTTCGCAAATCATGAAACAGACTCTCCCACTAATCCTGAGAGCCTTAACTTAGTCATAACATTCTAAAATATTTGCAGTGTTCTTATGTAAAACTGACAAAAGTTGATTTGAATAGTTCCTGCGTCCTAACCTACTGTCCCTATAGAAGAATGGTGTTCTGATAATCCTAAGCTTACTTTCTTGTCTTTCTAACCATAACTAAATTTGTAGGCTTTTCTTAACAAAATTATCTTAACGGAATGACTACGATTTTCCCCAAACAAAACTAGCTGAGTATAATTACATACGTAAATTTGCCATAGTCTGATGAAATCGAATGAATCTGCCTGCAGATTCGGACTCGGACTACGGCCACACACACACACACACACACATATACAACTCTAACTCTGATGAGAGCTATTGGGCGTAAGATAGTAAATCAAAACTATTTTATTTTTTTGTAACCCTGTTTAGACGGGTCAGTGTGAGGTGCGCTTTGAGGTGTCTTAAAATGCCATTCTTGATTACTTCAGTCAACTTCCTGCCTTTCAGTCGGTGGAACAAATATATCGACAAATTTTCTAAAGCAATAGTTACATATTGCAATGTTTAAAACTGAAATTATCACGTGACTCTAATACTCAATAAAATTATGAGCTGCCTGTGCTGTCTGGGAATTTTAAGTTGCACTTCATTCCTACCTACAAGTCTCGCGCGTCAAAGGCAAAATATTGACCCAATTAAACACCCACGCATAATATTAAAAGTTACTTTGATTTTTGCATGTCCGTCTGTCTGTCTGTTCTCACGATACCTCGAGAACGCGTCCACTTAGAGAGCTGACACGCTGCAAACAAAAAAAGTAAATTCAAGTTCGAAAATCCGACAAATCGGGCAACTCCTTCGTAGGGTTGCCATACAAGTATTTCGTTTTTCAGTATATTTTTGGGCAGTGCTTGATAATGCGTCGACTGAGGGCTGAGATTTGGTACACAGTTTCATAAATAAAATTTCAAAATGAACTAAATCCAGCAACAACTTCTTGGTGTTTTCACTGTATTTAACGTTTATTTTCATCTATTAGTCTTAGACCAATTATAACTTTCTCTCCTGATTTCATACTAAAATTGACTGAGTGATAAAAAGCAATTACTATGTGTCCCTGTGTTTGCCTTCCATCGTCTTTTTTATATAACTCAGAATGTATTTTAATAGTAGTTCCTATAACAGGAAATTCATCCAGAAAGCTTTTCATCATATTTCACATTTCTGTACGGCCCTTGAAATACAAAAAACCTAAAAGCCTCATAAGACTTGTTGTGAGATGTATGACCTAACCAATAATTTAAGGTGTTGTGCGATTTTAGTGGAATATTCATGTTATATATTTTAGCCCATATCTAGAGCTGTAATTAAATAGCGCTCGCAAAAGTCAGAAGAAAGCTGTAGTATATCAAAAAAAATGGTCAAATTTTTTGATCTCTATGGAATTGCTGTTTATTCTATGATTATTAGTAATACATTCCGTATTCCTACAGCCGATCTCAACAACAAAATCGCTCATGGTTTAACGATAATTGCAACCAAGCAATAAAAACGAAAGGGGCTACCTTTCCTGCCTATCATTTGCATCCACCTCCAGAACTGAAACAAGTCTACAAGACTGCAAGGAACATCTGTAAGTCAATTATCCAGAGAGAAAAATTTCTTTTTGACCAGAGTGTCAGACAAAGAATCTTGGCAAGCCACAAAGGCAGCAAAGGTTACTGGTCTCTGGTCAAAACCATCAGGAACAACTTCAGCAGTTCCTCTATACCTTCACAACTTAATAATAGTGAAGTGATTGTAGACTCCCTGGATAAAGCTAATATTTTGGCTGCTAGATTCGCTTCAAATTCTCGTCTTCCACCCACTTCACAGACACCTCTTTTACATCTCCCGTCTGGATGTGTACAAGAGCCAATATACGTGCGTATGAGGGATGTGTCTCCAAAGCCGCAGGTCCTGATGGTCTTTCGCCCCCTGTTAATTAAAAGCTGCGCCACATCCTTGGCTAAGCCTCTGCGCGAACTATTCTACTTGTCTTATTCGACAAGAAAATTTCCAACTGCTTGAAAACTAGCTCACGTTCAACCTATTCCCAAAAAAGGTAAGGGTAGCGAACACTCAAATTATCCACCAATTGCAATCACTTCGATTCTTTCAAAGGTTTTTGAATCTATCATTAACTCCAATTTACTGAAGTATCTAGAAACTCATCATCTCATTAACGATCGCCAATATGGCTTCCGAGGTGGAGGCTCATCGGGAGACTTGCTGACTTTTCTTACGGAACGTTGGAACCATAGTCTTCACAATTTTGGTGAGTTCAAAATCGTTCAATGCATCTAAGTCCCAAAGCTGTCTTATTTCATTAAAACAAGATCCTAATTTATCCACTCTCGTTTCTTTTGATGGAGCCTGATTTACGATACACCGTCTTTATTCATTCTTGGCATTAATATTTCCAGTAAATTAAGCTGGTCTTTCCTCCGGCATACAATCTGCTCTCATCACATTCCCAAATTCCTTTCCGTATCTCCTTTCTGCCATGCTGTGCTTTGCATCATAGGATATCCACTGAGCTTGGCTTAATAGTATAATAAAAAAATAAAAAAAAAGTCTGCAGTGTAATGGAGAAAGCATGGCTCATGATTTTATGGGTCTGGTTTCGAATCTCATCAGTGTCCACTAATGTTTCGACACATTCTACTGACAACCAGACATTCTCGCCTTAAAATCACTGAGACGCTGTAAAGTGTAAGTAATATATCCAGTTTAAGCTTCTAAATTTGGACGTAGTTATACATAAAAATTAAATTTTTCAGTTAAAATGTAAAACTGGAAAGATCAAAATACAATTTGAAAATATCAACCACACTAAAAATTGTCTCAAAGCACAGATAATAGTGACCACCTTTTCAGTTAAAATGTAAAACTGGAAAGATCAAAATACAATTTGAAAATATCAACCACACTAAAAATTGTCTCAAAGCACAGATAATAGTGACCACCCAAGTTTTTTAAATGTCTTATATCTAAATCATCACAATCACAATCGTAATATAAATTTAATACCATTTTTCTCTAAATCTTTATTTTGTGGGTTGGTTGCTTTCTGCATAAGTTAGTTAGTTTACTTTCAACATTTGTGAAGAAACAAAAGTGCACTCTCAATCTGCCCACATGTCCACCAAGGCCCGTAGATGGAGAATATATAACGGCGGCATCTACAACAAAATACGGAAGCACCCGATCACAATCACTTTATATGTACTTCGGTACATAAGGGTATAGTTAATGTTTGAATATATTTAAAATTTACGCCAGATTCGTTGTGATAATACAAATTTCCCCAAAAATTATACTGTTATTTTCATTTTGGATGTATAATTGCGCAATATTTAAGTATACATAATTCATGTAAAGAATGCAATTGTTTACACGCCCATAATATCTATCTCAATTTGTAAGAATACAAAATATATTCGTTCAAATTGTAAGTTGACACTATTCATGTAAATAATCCTAATTGTTTGCAATAAAACTTACTTTACTAACTTTCCATCGCCATTTGTAGTTTGTGGATGGAAAAAGAAACCGTCATTACTATAGCCTCCGCTTTCCCTGGTTCCATAATTTTCGAGTTGACTATGAAAGCGTTGCGACTCATTGTACAACTGAAAATACAAAAAGTTGATTAATATTTTTTTTTTTTTGTAATTCTGAAAGCTCACCGTTTGGCCCCAGGAAAGGTCTACTTCGCCATTACTTTCTTGTTCGGAAATTTCACCTTTAGCCGGCATCTTTTCATCAGTGCGTATGTTTAGAGTATCCACAGAAGGAAAAATATCAGTACCGTTTTTCTTACATGCATCTAAATCAATGTAGCTGCTTCGCTCGCCATCCAAATCTGAGATTTGCATTTGTGAATGCTGCTGAAAAGTTGGCCCAGTACATTTGTGCCATGATTGGTCATCCGATGGATAAATTGGCGATAAGCAGTTTTTATCGAGGTTATTTGCGTACAAAAAACTAAACGGATAATCGTTATAACTATGAGAACTCGGGAAATCAGTCTGTTCACGTAAAGTAAAGCAAGGTTTTGAAAAGGAAGTTGATGGAAAAGAGTGAGGAGTCATTGAATCATTTTTCTGTGATATCGAATCAGTATTTTCTTCAGCAGAATTTGTGTTTACGCACAGAGATTCTGTTACTGTTTCAGGAATTGATTCTATGGTAGACAAATGAATTGAATATGATTCTGGCGGATTATTTTTCATACACTCAACAAGTAATCTCGAAAATTCTACATTTTTCTTGTCAGTCTCTGGTTTCTCTTCGGTCTTCTCTTGTTCTATTTCAGTTGTTGGATCTTCCATCAATGAGGGTTCATGTACTATTACTAAAGGCATCCCTGCTTCTCCTAATTCCATATCGGAAAAGTTTTTATTGAATTCTGTGTCTTTACATTCCGACTTCAAATGAGTTACAGTAATAGTTTCAGAATCTTTGTGTTCCAATGAAACCTCGTCATGATAATCACATTCAATAATTGTATCGCCTTTAAGTTCGGTGACTTGAGTTGTCTGCACATTTTCAATTACGTTTTCTTTTGCTTCTTCTTCTTCATCTGCTCCTAATTGAATTTCTGAACAGATTTCATTTCTATCGTCAGATGTTTCCACTTTCTTAAATGACATTTCTTCCTTTTTTTCTTCAATAACCTCCTCCATAACTGCAGGACATTTAAAGGTGGGATCAGAAGGACCTGGTTCTGGATTTTCATCAATATCCTTCGAGTTTGGAGTTACCGGTGGATTTTTAAATTTAACTACAATCTTTTTAGGAGCCCGTTTGTAAGGACGTTTTACAGTGTCTCGAGTATAGCTTGGTTTTCGATTTTTTCCAATACATTCAGGTTTATCTAATTGTTGCACACTTTCAGGACTAGTGTTTTTCTGATTATTTGTAGCTAAACGAATAACGCTGGTAGCTGCCGATGGTGGCGGCACTATATTATTTTCAAATTCATTTTTAATTACGGTTTCGGAATCAGATTTTTGATCTGCATCTTCATGGGATTCATCTGCTTCAAAACATTCTGATATTTCTGTTTTGATATCTTCAGAATCTGGCTCTACAAAATGGCTCCATAGAAGTTCCACACCAGATGGGTGAATTTTGTTATTTGAGGCGATAAGGGTTTCAATTAAATCAATCGATTCTTTTGGAGCTAATTTGACATTACTTAAAACAGTTACATTTGTTGTCATTGATTTTTGTGGCGTATGTACATCATTTTCGCATCTACAGTTTTCAACTTCGACATCAGGATTTGTGCTATGATTATTTTCATTGCTATCGTAATCATTTGGACCAATACTATCATTGTCATTGTCATTATCACTGTCATGAAATTGGACAACACTTGGTGGTGACTTTATAACTTTCTCGATTACTGAAAATTCTCCATCGTCTTTTTCTACACATTCAACAACATGACGTGGTGTCTCTTGAACTATAAAATCGCCATTCTCACGTTCAACGTAATGAGCAGTTACAGGGCTTTCAGCGAATCGAAGTACAGAAGGTGATGCAGTTGGTCTTGGAGATGAATTTCGTGAGCAAGTCATTAATAACCGTGGAGATTGAAGTCTACAAGCAGGTACTTCTGTGCTATGATTAGACGTGTCACCACAAAAAGTGTTTTCATATTGCGATTGATTGTTTGAAAGGTCGCACGGACTATTTTGAGATCTAATTTGATGTACTGCTGTTCCATAAGTTGGAGGTGGCGGTAGACTTTTTGCGGTATTTTGTTGTGGCAAGTTGAATATCTAAGATATAAGCGGTTAATCATTACAAACGTAGTACAGTTTTGGTTGAAGAAAAGGAAAAAAAATAAAGAAAAAGGGATATAAATTTATTTCCCGAATAAGATTTTATAAATAACTTTTGTAAATGAAATTATTATGACCTTAAGTACACCTATTTAGCTACTAAAAAATCAATGCTAAATTCATACACAGAATGGATAGTTTTGGATGATTTAACATTTAAGGTTAAATGTAAAATTTGCCAAAATTTTTAAGAAATTAACCTGAAATCTACCTTATCAGTTTTATGCGCGAATAGCAATTTACAATATTGGTCAATCATCTTATATATTCTGGTGTGGTTTTCGGGATATATACTACTGTGTCCAAAAAATAAGGTGACATTTGAATTTAAGCTGCGCGCATCAAAGGAGTTGGCGAATTGGTTTCTTTTTTAGGTTGGTAGGACTGTCTTTGACATCCCTGCCAAATCAAACGTCAAAATATTCATTAGTGTTTGAGATGCGCTTCGTTTTGTGAGCTGCTAAAAGTGAATTTCTCTTTTTTTGCGATGTCGAAATTTGTTGAGTAAAGAATTTGCATTAAATTTTGTTTGCGGAATCAATTTTCTGCTGCGGATTCGTTGAGGATGGTGCAGAAAGCCTTTGGTGATGTCGAAAAAAATGTTTACAAGTGGTATATTGAGTTCCAAGCAGGCCGTGAACATGTCGAAGACGAAGAGCGCCCTGGGCGACCTTCAACCTCAACCGACGAAGCTCACGTCCAAAAAATTAAAGATTTGGTGTTTGAAAGCCGTCGATTAACGATTAGAGACCTTGCTGATGATATTGGCATATCGAAAGGCTCAGTCAATACCATTTTGAAGGATGCTTTGGGCCTGAAACGCCGGAATTGTGGAAAGACAACTCTTGGTTTTTACACCACGATAATGCGCCGTCTCACACTGCACTCGTTCTTCGTGACCATTTCGCCACAAACTCGACTCATATCGTTACACAACCACCGTATTTACCTGATTTGGCGCCGTGCGACTTCTGGCTATTCAGCAAGCTCAAAAGACCGCTCCAAGGACACCGTTTTGAGACGATAGAGCTGATTCAAGCAGCCGCGAAGAAGGAGCTGAAGGCCATCCCTGAAATCGACTTTTCCAACTGTTACGATGATTGGAAAATCCGTTGGCATAAGTGCATTGCATCGGGAGGGGATTACTTTGAAGGCGATGAAATTGATTTGGAAGAATAAATAAAGAATTTTCAATATAAATGCAATGTCACCTTATTTTTTGGACACAGTAGTACATAATTGGAAGCGCTGGGTAGAGAAGTTTCGCCTTCTACCACTGAATAGAAGCTCGAATTCGAAAGATTTTTAATCTGATATGAACTTTAAATCTTAAAACCAAGAACAATAGATACCATAGATGAATACCCATAAATATAGTCAATCCTCTGTTTTGGAAATAAAATATCGTTGAAGCTATCTTTAGCTGCGTCAGGCGATAAAATTTGTCATAGCCAATTTCTTATGTTTTTCCTAATTTACCCAGTTTAAGACTATAATTTTTATAAATAGACGGTGCACAAAATTTCAGTTGTTGTGTTCAGCAATACGTTCTAACGTCATGCAGTCAGACAGGCAGAATAGCGGTACACAAACTTAGTATTATTTATGATTTCACCTAGGATTTATAAAAATTCATATACATAAATTACGCAGATAATAAAGTAAACAAGTTTCATATTCAGGAAACAATTGATTGTTTGAATTCTTGATCTAATCGAGCTCTCGCGGAAAAATTATATGTCGACGAATGTATGTTTAAATTGCACCCGCGATAGTGGAAAGTAGTGCACCACTCGCTCGCACAACATTTATCATGTTGTATATATTTATATATGCAATATGGGGATAGGCTGAGCACCCACTAAACAAAAAAGATTCTCAGCAGTGGTGAGTGGCGGACGGCGGCATGTCGTCAAAGCATCAACATTCAGCACAGCACCAGAGCCTGCACTCCGCATCATGCCAATGCATTGCATTGCGTGTTCTCTTTGCTTCTTTTGCCTCTGCCCAAAGAAACCGGTTTCATCAAGAATACTTTGTTTGAGAGAATTTTCATTTACATTGCATTGCAGTAGAACAGGGGGAGAATAGAAAGATGAGCGGATGGGATAGGAATTGGTGGTCGACAAGCAGTTACGCAGCAAAGTGAAACATGAAACTATGTGCATCGGTGTGTGTACATGTACGGCTGTGGGATAGCGGAGAAGGAGAGAACAAAATAATATTTTCACAGTTTCAAATCTTTGCTTCTTTGCGTCTGTTACCTCCCGACCGCATCAACAAATAAGCATACAACTTGCGCATTTTTAGAGGCCAGATGAAGCTTCTTGTTAAGATATACATATGTTCTTTGCTCATAGTCATGGTAGTCATTGCTATGAGGGATTGACTTGGACGCAACGAAGCGAAGAGAAATGATAAATTTACGCAATAAAACTTACTACATACAGTTGTTGTGACTGTCTCCGTCGATTGTACGCACTTCCATTGAGATGTATAACAAAAAACCGGTTTGATATTTCTCTCTTTCGTTGCATTGCGTCCATTGTCATTCAGCCTTTTTTCCAACGGTTCGATTCGATTCGATCCAACGGATGCATGAGCGCAATAGTTTCGTTCGGTTTCAAGGACTTGACTTTGAAATTTTGCCCGAGTTAGTTTTTCCGCTTTACATTCATCCATAAAAACATTCCTTCTTTTTTGTCGTATAATTTTTTCTTATTTCCTCAACAAAACCTTTTCATCCATATTTGAGTATAAACAAACTTTTACAGATGATTCTTCCTGGTTACGTCATCCGTAAAAATTGAAATTTGCTCAATCGATCCATTTCGCTTTAATGGGTGCGTTCACCGACAGAAAAATAGTGACATAATGTCACTACCCACTACACAACGCTATCGTGCGTTCACTGTACACAGCAAACGACAGATAGTCACTATCTTTTACTTTCTCAGGCGTTCACTGAGACGGCCAAGAATAAAAGGTAGCGCGCATTATTTCACTACCCGTATTTAGGATAGTAAAGTTGTGCGATAATAAATTTGTGTTGTCAAGGTGACATTGATATGGAAATGGAAACAGAAAATATATCAATTTTGGTTGATGAGAACATTATGGCCTGTGTGATGGGCCAAAAAGCTTTTTTATTATAAATCAATTTCAATGCATTACTTTATTTCCTTGTAATGTCGAAAAAAGTTCATCTCCCAACTATAACGCTATTTAAAATTTGACGTTCATGTTTACTTTTAATTTACTTATTTTTTGCAAACGTCAAAAATATTTGATTTGCTACATTATTCTTTTGCGTTCACTGCAATGCGGTTACCAAGAGTCACCATTGTAGTGACTAACTGTCAAGGTAATTCTTTTAACATTTGTTCACAACACAACGCTATCACAACGCTACAGGACGCTGTCGTGCCAGTGAACACACCCAATGTGTCCAATTGCACATACATGTCTCATATAAGCAAATTTGACATTTATGACATTTTTGAGTTTTTCTTAGAAGGGTACTGACTTTTTTACTTTTGTGGAATATCTTTTCCATGTATGGTGCAGATTTTGGTAATTATTATTTTTTATTGTTCATAAAAAGAACCAAAAAATTATAACGTAGCTACATTGAATTGGGAACTTATGTTTCTTAAGAATTTTTTTTTGTAGAGTTTATCGCAACGCAATGAACCGCAAATGGTCTAAGTGAAGATGATCGCAGGGGATCGCATGATGGCCGCCACTCTAACCTAACCTTTTTAAGAATAAGATAAACCAATACGGGTTTCAAGAGAAATGTGGTACGGATTCAGCAATCAGCAATAACAGAATCAATGCACATGATAAATGAATACTTAAGAGTTTAAAGCATCCAGCTGTACCTACATATATACAATGGAAAAATACAGCAAGTGAACAAGTTCAAGAAACTGATAAAAAAATGTTTGCAATTGTATGATGGGTAAACGGAGTACATTGTAGCTAAGTTAATTATTCACGAAAAACAAGAAAATTGGAAAATAGGAGAAGTGCTCTTCATTAATACCAGCTCTAGGCTGTCTGTGGAGATGCCCAAAGTTTAATATAAGAAAAGAAATAAAATGAAAAGAAAATAACCAGCAAGCAAAAACAAACAGTTTCAGAAAAGGACTTATATACACGGCGACCAACATTTTTAACGAGCTAAAGTTATTAAGTAGTTGTTGTTGTCCATCAGAGAGAGCAGACTTGTTATTAATTTGTCCTGAAAGTTTTATTTACTTTACATAACAGTGATCAGAATGGAATTAGGTAATTTTCGATCGCAATATAAAGAATAAGTGCTAGTTATACAGGCGTCTTGTTTAATAAGGCAAATAGACCCAAAAAGAAAAGAAAAAAGTCCAATTGATCAACTTATAGTGAAACGTGCAAAAAAACAGTGTATGACAAACTGTGAAATATGTCGGTAAATTGTGGCAAGTGTTCGCAAAGCCTTAGAAAGGGAATAAGCACAGCATGTAATGAAACTTGCGGCCAAAAATATTGTGCAAAGTGCAGCGATTTGGCGGAATACGCCGTATTAACATACGGTTCTAACAAAGAAAAATGTTATATTTATGTGTGATGACTGATTAGACTATAGAAAAGCGGTATTCGAAAAATTTGAATGTGTGCTCGAAGAGATCAAAGACTGTAGAGAGAAATGGCCACTCAGGAGAAACAGCTTAGAGCTTTTATGGTGTATATAAGAAAGAAGAAGAATCTGTCAGCACCACGCTTTTTAATTAACCTGATAATTATAGTGAAAACCCAAGTATACAGTAATTAGTTTGCAAGTAACAACCTAAAACACAATCTTTAAATAACTACGCTCAAAATATAATATAGAGAAGGTGAATTGTGCGACATATAAATTTCTAGTTAAAAATTTGTTTGCTGTCCACGGACATAACCTCACAAATACGCAACATTTTTGAAGGGCGAAAGAAATTTATTAACAAATAGATTTATGTTAGAAATATTGAGTAAAATTAACAAAACTTTAAAAACGCTCACAAATTGGAAGTTCACCAATGGATTGTAAAAAGTGCCAAAAACCAATTAGAACTGGTCCAGTCTTCACATGCAAAGGGTTCTGTGGCAGTGCCTTCCATGACAAATGCATGGAAATGCCGGCCTATAATAAGAATCTTTTGGCAGAGAATAAGAACATAATCTACATGTGTAGCCTTTGTCTAGAATTAAAGGACATTATGAGCACTAAGATTGATGAAATGATAAAACTTACCCAAAATCACAGGGAAGAACTAAAAGAACAGGGGACAATTATTAAAGAGATACATCAAACGATAACTAGAATAAATGATAGGGTAAGTACCAACAGTTTATTAAATACCAATAAAGAAACATACCTGGAAGTGGTAAAAAGGGCATGCCCTGCGATTCCGGCCCAAGGGGTAATAATTAGACCTATTAATGTCAACCAGACGACAGAAATCACACAAAAATACGTTAAAGAACAAATTAAACCAAGCGCACTAAAGATCCCTATTACCGAACTAAGGCCCCTTACCA
Organism: Dioctria linearis; assembly: GCA_963930735.1. Taxonomy (NCBI): domain Eukaryota; kingdom Metazoa; phylum Arthropoda; class Insecta; order Diptera; family Asilidae; genus Dioctria; species Dioctria linearis. The sequence continues at coordinate 296,364,488 of OZ005741.1, forward strand.
ATGGTGGGGTTATAATTAAAACTAATTCTGCAGACAATAATATGTCTTTCCATAGGGAAGCAAGCAAAGTACTGGGTAATCAATACAGCGTTATGCTCAGCAAGAGAAGAGTACCCTGCCCATTCATCACAAATTTAGATAAGAATTATTCGTCGGAAGAACTGCTTACTGAACTGCGAGAACTTAATTACTCTTTCAAGGAGCAAGACCAACTTAAAGTGACTCATAGTAAGCTTAACAAACGTAATAACGAATGGACTATCTTTTTTGAGGTTTGTGCATCTACATACAAACGTATCGTTGGGCAATATGTCAATATTGACTGGAACTCACACTATGTCCGTGAGGACTTCAACATTATGAGGTGTTTCAAATGCCAAAGGTATGGACACTTGTCGAAAAATTGTGAGAATCAAGAAACTTGCAAAAACTGCTGAGAAAATCATGAAACTCCAAGCTGCACCAGAAACAAAGTCTCATGTATAAACTGTCAAATAAAATCAGCGAGAAGTAAGGAAAGCACAACTAAAGAGTGTATTCACACTGCTGATAGTAAAAAATGCCCCGAATATCTAAGGCGCGCAGAGATAATTAGAAATAAGACTGATTATACTATCGTAACCTTATAAATTTGCCCAACAAGATTAACTTGCTATATCTGAATATCAGAAGTGTAAGAAATAAGCTAAATGAACTTGAATTACTGGTCACAAAAAATCTATTGATTGATGTTATAATTCTCAACGAAATTTGGTTATACTCTAATGAGGTTAATATTATAAATTGAGTGGCTATGAAGGGATTTTTAACTGCAGAATCGAGAGTCGTGGGGGAGGAACTGCGATGTATGTTAAACAGGGAATAAAATGTAAAAGTATTAAGCTGGATCCCACATATAATATGATATTGATTGAAATAACAGTTAACAGTAAAAAACATTTCAAAATTATGACAATGTATAAATCATCGAATGAACCACACGAAGAATTTATGGAATACTTAGAGAACTTGATAAACCATTACAAAAAATTCCTGTTCCTGGGAGACATAAACATTGATTTGTTGGCGCAAAATAATACAACAACCCAATACCTTGATTTGCTGTCCAGCTAAAACTTTAAAATCCTCAATCAATTAGACACTGAACACCCGACTAGGGCCACAGAAACAACAGCTACCATAATTGATCAACTTTTTACGGATCTTTATGAGACGGTTCGGATGGACATTCATATTGAGGTTACATCAATATCGGACCACAATTTGATTAACGTCGCGCTTACTGAAAATACTCAACAAAAAAGGAGGATGACCACTAGAATTATTTCAATATTGGATGAAGAGAAATACAGAAGAAAAATCAGGGAACTAATTATAAAATCTGAAATAGTGACAGTTGAGAAGTTTATTGACATGATACGAGAAAGCAAAAAATATAGCACAACTTACAAAAAGGTTAGATCCAGAAAGAATGGATGGATTACTGCCAGAATTATCATAGAAATGAGGAAAAGAGAAAGGCTCTACAAAAAAATGAAAAAGAACCCCGGTAATACTGAGACAAAGAGAGAATACATACGTGCAAAAAACAATGTCAATATGCTAGTAAAGAGAACGAAACAACAATATATAGACAATCAGCTCCTAAATGCAAAATCCGATTCTAGGAAAACATGGAAAATAATTAATGAGGCAATCATAAAAAAGGAACAAGAGAGCAAGGAAACTATTGAAGAAATAAGGTACTCTGGAAAAATTGAAACTAATCCAAAAACAATTGCTGACACTTTCAATCTATACTTCACTAATATTGGAAATGTACTAAGGGAAAAATTGCCGACAAGAGAACCAATTGCAAATAGAAATAAAGAATTGTCAATCTTCCTTGAACCTACAATTCCGGGTGAAATAGAAAGTATAATAAAAACACTTAGGAACGAGTCTGCTCCCGGACTGGATGAAATCACAACAAAAGAACTAGCTATTGCTGCGGACCTGATAAGTCCCATCCTGTCTGACCTCATAAACCAAGCTTTGTCAATGGGCAAATATCCAGACATCTTGAAAGAGACAAAAATCTTGCCTATATTTAAAAGTGGAGATAGAAAGGAAGTCAATAACTATAGACCAATAGCAATTCTCAGCTCCGTGGGTAAGATATTTGAGAAAATTATTGAAAAGAGGCTAAGAAGATTTATAATCAAAACTGGTGGGTATGACCTGAAACAATTTGGATTTCAGGAAAGTTGTGGTACAGAATCAGCCACAACAGAGATATTAAACGTAATAAATGGATATCTGGATCGAGGACTGTACGTAGTAGCGCTGTTTGTCGACCTTCAAAAAGCATTTGACACTGTGGATCATGAGCTTCTGCTGAAATTACTCGAAGAACTGGGAATAAGTGCGTAGCCAATAAACTATTGGAAAACTACCTAAAGGATAGAAAAGTATTTACGAAGATACCAGGTGCCTATAGTGACGGGCAAATTCTTTGTACGGGCGTACCCCAAGGCTCTATCCTCGGCCCCAACCTTAACTTGTTGTACATCAACAACATCCAGCACGCAGGTATTAAGGGAACTTATCATATCTTTGCTGACGACACTAATATCATCTATGGAGCGAAGACGGAGGATGAACTACAAAAAATCATGAATGAGGACCTTATAAGATTTAAACACTGGACGGATGGTAACAGGTTGTCTATAAATGAAGATAAAACAAAATATATACCATTTCGACAGCAAAATAAAAAAGACATAAACCCGGAAATAAAGATTGGATCATTGAGACTACAGAGAGTAAAAGAAATTAAATACCTTGGGCTTATCCTAGATGAGCAGCTAAAATGGAGAGATCACGTAAACATGAAAATCAACAAGATTATTCCGTTGCTGGGAGCAATAAAAAGAATAAATTTTACCCTTAGTAAGGAAACAGCCAATCTAATATACAGTACCCATTTACTATCTCACATCAAGTATAATATACTCACATGGTCTCAATGTACAAATAGAGTTATGAACAGGGTACAAACAACTATGAATAGAGCACTTAAGACTCTCTACAATATGCCTTGGCTAACACCCACTAAGGATGTCCTAACTAGAACAAATAAACTCAACCTAAAGCAAATAATATTCATGGAGAAAGCAATATTCATCTATAAAATAAAAAACAAGCTAATCAAAACAAACTTAAAACTCGTCACAGCTACGGAACTCCACTATTATAACACAAGACGGAAATCAGAAATAACAGAAACAGCCAGAACAGAGAGGATGCGTTCAGGACTCTTGACGTCAGCTAGCGACATCTACAATAGTCTTCCACGGGAGATCAAAAACCTGCAGAGTCTAAATAACTTCACCAGTAAGGTAAAAAGTCTTGTAATAAATAATGACCAATTTAGTAGCTAGCTTTTAGTGTTAGAGCTTGAGATGTTCTATTTATTTTTCTTGTCTAAAGACATGTAATGTATACAACTGAATGTAGTTTGCGACTAAACCTAAATGTTAGAAGAGCTCAGGAACTCAACGTGGTAGAATTCTGACTCCTTTTTGTGATTTGACATTATATTATTTATTTATTTAACATTACATAACTTCAGTCATATAATAATCAGAATAAGATTTCTATATTGTATGAATTATATTGTTGAGCTGAAATGTAGTATGTGGTGTTTGACAATTTTAGAAAAAAAGAAAAAAAAAAGAGAAATTTTGAAATATTTGTTATGTAGTACAGAGTTAGCAACCCTTCAACCCCCTTCTCATACCAGCTAAGCTGACTGAAAGGGGTTGAATGACATAATACTTTAGAGAAAGAGAGGGAAAGTAAATTAAATAAGTGTGAGTAATGTAGATGCCTTGTGGACATGAGAATAAATAAATAATAATATAATAATAATAATATAGAGAACTCGGAAGATAGGGGGAAAAAGCATCTTATGTGGATAAATTCAAGTGTGCACCACCGATAATTGTCAAGCCTAAAAGTAGGTAAGATTGTAAGTTGACTAAGGAAGATATTAAGAGACATGTGGACCCCACTAATCTAAAATTCACTGGAATCAAAGGTAAGCCTGATGGTATTTTTTTTTATCGAAAGCGAGAATAATGAAGAAAGGCAGAAAATTAAACATGCAGTGGAAGAAACTTTAGGTCATTGTTATATTAAGGTGCCAGAAATAAAGAAACCTCGAATTTTTATACATAAAATGTATGAGAAATAGGATGAGGACCAAATCATTATGGCAGTACGGAATCAAAATGATTATATGAAGCATAGTGTAATGGAGTGCAAGAAGATTTGTAAAGTAAAAGGAGGCCGTAAAAGTATTTTAATGCAATTATGAACAATCTGAGAACAATCGAGGTGGGTAAAATAAAAATTGGTTAGGATATTTGTCCCGTATGGGATGGAACTCATGTACTAAGATCCTATAAATGTTTGGGGTTTAACCATAAATCTTCAGAATGTAATAATAAAATAAAGAAGTATGCAAGAACATAATGAACATAATTATAAAAGGTGGAAAAATGTGCAAATGTCCAGTGCACTTGAACAAATTTAAAATAGTAAAGCAAAAAGTAGGTATATAGCAACAAAACCAAATTAAATGAGCATATATGAATATATGTACATATATGAAAATCACATGCCATAAAAAAGATTTCGATTTGATACTTTTAAGTGAAACTCACTTGAAGGATCATGTACAGGATGGGGAGATTTATTTAAACGATTATTAGGTGTGAGTCTAGCTCGAAGCATACAGGAGGTGTAGCCATTTACATGAAAAAAGAATGGGAATTTGAGATAATTAAAAAATTAAGTGTATGGTGGATGGCCTTAAAATGCCGTGCAGGAAGAAAGTGTATTAATGTGGTAGTACTGTATAGATCACCCAGCACGTCAAAAAGTAATTTCTGTACGCTATTCGAGGAAATAATCCAATATATGGAGGATATAGATGTACTTTAAATATAACAGAAGACTTTAATATAAACTGGATGGAGATTAGTACATATACGAAAAGAGTGATATTAGCTGCAAGCTTTAAGCAAATAGTATCTAAATGAATTTACGCGTATTACAATAAACTCTCATTGATAGATTACTTGATACCAAATCAAAAAAGTCTTGAAGTAAAAGTAAATAAGCCCTTGAAAATAAGCGACCATGAAGCGCTAGAGATTTTATTTGATGTAGATAATAATAGAGTAGATATTAAGGAACAGTGGATAGAATGCTTGAAATATAATAAAAATGAAATTATGGAAAAAGAAAAGAATTTGATACGAAAATGGATGAAATAGTTAAGAGTTTTACAAGAAAAAACAAAGTTAACCACACTCTGGGTATAAGTTGGTTTTCTGATGACTTAAAAAAAATGAAACAGAGCTAAGCTGGCAAATGACGAAAGAGCGAAAATTCAAAAAGCTAAGAAAAATAGTATTGAAAACAGGAACGACGCAAAAAGAAATGTGGTGAGTTTTAATGAAGATAAAGTCAGAAATAAGAGACGTAAAATTTGGTAACATTAATATCACAGATAATACGGAATGGCAGACAGATTTAATAGTTTCTTCATCGAAAGTATTAATGAAATACATGAAACAATACCTAAAGAACAGTACGTGAATCAAATAAGTGAATCCACCAATATTTTTCAATTCAGGGAAGTAAGTGAGGATAAATTGAAATCCATTTGCAAAAAAATCAACAAAAAAAAGGGTTTTAATAAGTTTAGTGCGAAGATGATTGGTCGGCGTTAGGAAACATCCTGATTTATCTTGTGAATAAATCGATGTATGTGCACAAAAGAGGGAATTGAACGTCTCCAGAAAATGCAGAATAAAGCGATGCGAAGTATACTGTTGTGTAGTAGATATTCATCTGTTAAGTGGATGTTCGACACGCTTATGTGGATGAAGGTACAACAAAGAATTGAACCATAAGTACTCTTATTCATTTTTAAAATAAAGAGTGGGATATTATCAAACTACCTTAAAGAAAAGATGACCTTCGTGGCGGATGTTCAATCCTACAATTTGAGGAATATGGATGTGAATGTGAGATTGGAGTCTTACAACAAAGCGAGTACGCAGAATTCGTTATTTTACAAGGGCTTCCAGTTGTACAACAAGTTACCTGAAGACATAAAAAGAGGGACGTCTGTTGATTGTTTTAAAAAGAAATGCATAGAATTTGTTGTTGAAAGTATATTCTAAATACTAATAAAGATTCTTCTATTCTATTCTATTCTATTTTATAAACATGTTGCCGATATTTGAAAAGATATTAGTGTCGTTCAACATCAACTGGAAGTATACCTGGAAAGAAGCCAATTAATAATCAGTGAACAGTTCGGGTTCAGGAAGAATGATTCATGAGAAACTTCTTTGAATTTTATCATCGCACTTTGGAAAGAAGAAATTGAAACAGGAATGAAGCTCGCGACCATATTCTTGGATTTATTATATACGTGAATGATTTAAAGTTGAGTTTAGTGCACTCGAAGGTAAATTTATATGCGGATGATGCTTTAATATATTGCTCCGGGGTCAGTGCTTAGAGATCAAATCAAAACTCGAATTTGATCTAGACAATTTGCATGAGTGGTAAATAGGAACAAATTAAAAAATAACATTATGAAAACGAATGATATGTGGTTAAACGCAAATGATAATTTACCTATAGAAATAGGAAATGAAAATATTGAGCTGATAATGTATAGAATTTATAAAATGTTACCGTTGTTGAAAGTATATTCTATTCTTAAGGCAAACTCAAGCTTTAATGTTTTCAGTTCTAAACCAAAAGGCCTAGTTAGGGATTTGCCCATCGACTGAGAGATTTATTGAATGAGCTTCAAATACATCTGCAATCTGCATTTGAATAATTAATAATATGAATAATCGGAAATTGAAAAGCGCACATAATCAATCAAGATAGGCTATATTATGTAAAATTCGTGATAAAATGTACAAAATGTAGTGAATTTTTTTTTTTTTTTTTTGTGGAAGAGATGTTGTATAATCGAGACGTCAGTTTCTTGAATTTATAATAATGAAGTACGGTGTGCTGTGCTGTAGCAATTTACTTTTCAGGCAAGTTCAATGGTTTCAGTAATAAATTAGTGTTAAAAAAAATATTAGTGAGTGTTATAAAAATAAAAAAAAAAATGGCAAAAAAAATTAAACAATTTCCTATCCCAATTAAATTATTATTGCTTGTTTACTTCCCCTTAAATTATGTGAACCGTACAAAGGCAACGCCAAGATATATTAGAAAATATGTGGCCCTCTCTGAAAATATCGTAATTTACTACTACCTCTATTACTAAAACAAACACATCGACTCGGTCCTACTACATGAAGAATAACAATTACAATTACGACTGATCTATCGGACTTTAGAACATAAAACAAACAGGAATGCTTATAAGCGAAATTAAATGAATCTTCTCCAAGCTTGTTTTGAGTTTTCTAGTGTGGGAGCTAAGTGCAGGTATAAACAGCTAGCGGAACTCATTAAGGAGCGGTCAAGTTATTCTAATAAGAGTGCAAAATTGTTCCCATTTCTACCAGCTCCCATTGCTTTATCGTCGTTGATTTCGCTTATTACTTTTAATTTTTTTTGCTTGCATCTGAATTGCTCTGTATTTTCCGTCTTTCGTTAATGTCATCCCCTTCCGAGATATTATGAGGTGAAGAAAGCTTCACTTATGTACACAAATTTTACACGATACCGCATTCCTGTTTGCAACTACGACTGAACTTTAATTTAATTACAAATTTACCTTTGTGTCGACTCGACTGATTAGTCGTAATTGTAATTCGGGCCTAATGCTTTTCTTCCTTATAGCCTATGTTTTTTTTATATATAATCTAAGGTTCAGAAATAGGGTTGGCATAGACGGCATAATTCTTGCACCCTCGCACGAAAACAGTAGGAAAGGGAGATGAGCGAAGAGGGAGGTCGAGTCAAGCATTGCAGGAGAGCTTCGCACACTTGCATACATGAAGTTTTTCTCAATATTTTCTTTCACTTATTTTCTATATAATATTCGAGAATGTTCAGATTTTTTTTAATCTTCAAATTCAAATATTCCTTTATTGAAAAACCTTAAGCTTTTTTTTTTATCTTATTTAATCCGTATTCAATTATCTTCACTATCACTACTTGAGTAGGAATTTAATGCATTTAATTCAATCAGGCATTATTTAAACTCGAAGCTACATATTTATGTATGTTCTTCAGTGCTTGAACTCATATTCATGTCTAAAATAGGAATAATATTTTCATAAGTTGAGTTTTGGGAGCTATTATGTATATTCAAGGCTTGAAATATCGCTCCGAAAATAGTGTTCCACTGAGCTCTGCTGGAGGAACGGAAAAAATTATATTACCCCAGTGAGATAAGAGAGGTACCACTACAAGTACCTATCCTGCTTTACTTAAGACCACCAGTGGGTTCATTGTGTACCTTGTCCTCATGGGATAACCTGTAAGACTCAGGATGCATCTGAACTCTTTGCTTTGCAGGTCCCTCAGACTTGAAACGTAGCTAGCCAATAGCTTACCTCTTTTATTCATCAGAGCGGGGCACTCACAGTGTACGTGATGCCACCAAATCTGTCATTCTCGTGCTCTTTTCTTTCCTACTAGTGTGGTGGGAAGAAAAGAGTCGGGAAATAACAGATTCGGTGGTTACACCGCTTCGTAGAAAAGAATTCCCCATAACCTTTCTTGCACGAAAGAAAATGAGCGATCATGCATTGCAAAAACTACGCCGTAAACTAGCTCATACTGTAAAATTCTTAATTTTCTTCAAGGAGGGAAAGTCCTGCCATAAGATAAAATTGTTGTCAGAATGAGTACTGGAGCTGGTTCCTTAAATTATCTACAAATGCATTGAACTTTTTAAGTAAAGGAGCACACCTACTCTCACTAACTCCTCTTGGAAAATTGTTCTCCTGTAAACTAATCTTAGACATATCACGTTTTCCTGTTTGCTATAAGTTTAAAAGTCATAGTCACAAACAGATTTAAAGAGCAAATAGATTCTTTCAGACACAGTATATATACTTTAGATGAGTTCAAATGAGTGCACATTTTGTGGCAGTATTTGCAGAGTAAGTACTCGTTTACTCTAATTTTGATTGTTTATTAAATCTGAAAATAGCCGACAAACTTACTGCATGCTTGGTGTCATAACTAAGCGAATATGAGTTTATAAGACCGCGACATATCCGCGGCAAAATTTGTACCTCAAAAACTAACATCTGCTTGTCTATGGTGGCCTAGAAAGTCTGAGGAAAACGAATGCTTTAACTTGTAAAATTTGGACGTAGGAAATTCATATTAATTCTCAGTACACAATATTATCTAAAGCGGTTTGCACAGCCAACAAAGAAAATCCTGTACCGTACTGAATTTTCTTGTGAGTATCCTCCTTGCTTATTAATAATTAAATCTTGAAATATAGATTTGTGCTGTAATTAAATGTTGTAAAAATGGAAAAAATGAACGATAAAATTAATCATAAATAATGTTTAAATCTTACCTGCATCGGTGGTTGTGAGACTAATGGCATTCCTTGTGACAATACTCCTTGATGACCTGCGTCTGTGCTCTGGTACACCATAGTCCTTTGTCTGTTCACAATCATCACATTGCGATTGTATGAATTTAAATATCCAACTTTTGATTCGGTAGCGGCTAAAAGACTAGTGTTATGGGAATTTTCTATTGATGGCAGATCATTCTGTAGCAACAATGGTGTAGGCTCTGGTACTTTCATCGTCATCCCAGCTCCAGATGCAAGAGCAACTAAAGCTTTTATCACCTGTTCTTTTGGATGCGTTTCTAAATGATCAGCAAGGTTCATTCCCGGGTGCAAATATAATGTGCACACCGGGCATGGTACTTGCTCACCCATTTTATTAAGAGCTTTCCCAAAGTTCAATCAGTTCAAAATATTTCGGCTGGGTGTAGTGTAGCTTTTGGGGGTGTTCACTACCACACTCTCTTATTTATAAATCGATAGCCAACGTCACAAATTGCCCATTCTTAATTTTGTTTTTTAATTACTGTAGAAATATCACTGGTCCTCTCCTTGATTGAACCAAAGCAAAAATATACAAGTGAAGTAATTTTCTTCGTTCACAAAAAACAATTGCTTGGTTTGGTACTGGATTTCTACACTTCAGGTTTTCTTCACATTATCTCAGTTGCTTATATACCCAATTCCTCTTGATATGATCATAACGAGCAAGTAATTAACAGTCGTTTTTCTTTTTCAAGCAACTCATTACACTTGCATATAATCAACGCCACACAAATGGCCAGACTTCTCAAAACTAGCCCAAGATCGATTTCGAATAATGGCCTCGATGACAGTGAATCAATTTTCAACCAGCGATTTTGTATTCTTCACACATCTTATTAAATACAATTTTCTAAATAAATTATATATTTTTTTTATGGGATTTTTAATATGTAACTTTAATCAACATATTTCACTATACACTATGTAAAATTACGAAAAGTTTATCACTCGTAACAATCCCAGTCAGCGTTTCCGTGCAGACATGTTTATTCACAAAGTTACTTTGTAGTAGATTAAATGACAAATTGGAAAATGGCCCAATATGACAGTCACAAGTTATGACTGCTATGAACCACAGTCGGCCATTTTGGGTGTCACGGCGTATACGCTTGTACTAAAAATATTTAATTTTAATTTTATATTTATATTAATTTCAGCAATCATAAAAATAATATTCTTTAATGCACGGAATAAAATTTCTGTTATTTCTTAACTAAAAGAATTGCAAAAAATATTACTTTCATATAATTAGCAGCGGTCACGACAGTATTTTCTAAAGAATTGAAATACTTATTTCTTTGAAATTTTCCATTGTAATTTGTCAAAGTTTTACCAAATAATTTGTTTTAATAATTTTGAATTATGATACCATAATGTCACAGCTGAAATGTCAAACTAATTTAGTAACTATCCGTGCGTTCAGCCATAACCCCCCCAAGATACAAGCCATGAACAAAATCGAAAAAAGAGAGCAGTCTTACTGAAGGAGTTTTTCATATAAAAGTTGCTTGTATTTTGTTCAAACGCTATAGTTTCCGTAAATTTGTTCTACATGCTATATTTTTTTAAAACTATTAGAAAGAAAAACATATTTGGCTGCAATTTGTTTTAACTTCATTTTGCTGTGGGAGCGACAGTTTTGGGCTTTAGGACCTGTTTAAGATGAAGTTTTTCCTCCATGACGAGTATACAAAAAGCAGTGAAAGTACGGCTGATGCAAAACCCTCGAGAATACTTCCCAAAGCATGAGACCGTAACCCCCGCAAGATACAAGCCATGAACAAAGTCGAAAAAAGAGAGCAGCGGGCCGGTCAGCAGGCGACATCCACAGTCTTCTTGCCTTGTCTTACTGAAGGAGTTTTTCATATAAAAGTTGCTTGTATTTTGTTCAAACGCTATAATTTCCGTAAATTTGTTCTACATACTATTTTTTTTAAACTATTAGAAAGAAAACAAATTTGGCTGCAATTTGTTTTAACTTCATTTTGCTGTGAGAGCGACAGATTTCGGCTTTAGTTTAGGCTTTTAGTTTTTCCTCCATGACGAGTATACAAAATGCCGTGAGAGTGAGCTCCTACTGCATGCTGTACCCGGCACGTTAAGGCCTTTTATTGTGTCGGTGCCTTCGGAGACGTCATGGCTTGTATTATATTCCGGGGGTTACGACCCGGCACGTCAAGGCCTTTTGATGTGTCGGTGCCTTCGGCGACTTCATGGCTTATATTATATTCCGGGGGTTACGGAACGGCTGGTGTGCACTTCAATCCGAAACGTCACTTTTGAAAGTTGTCAGTGTAATTTAAACTGAACATTTTGCAAATAAAAAAGGGAAATGAATAACAAAGTTGCATTACTCTGTGCAATAGCGCGTGCGGAGCACTACTTTCCAATAATAAACTGTAGGCGGCGTGACCACTGTGTGTATGGATGATATCTGATACCTGAGGGTGATTCTGATCTTTTGTCGTACTATTTAGTCGTCAATTTTGACATATTTTGTCGTACTTTTGTTTTCAACACAGTTCATTTTGTGTCTTCACTATTAGCTACCACAAAATGAACTATAATGAATTTCCGATGAACAAATCTCAAAAAACACGATTAAATATACGACAAACTAGTCCACTGCTCTCAGAGGTTGTGACAAAAATTTTGCACTGGTAAATGGAAATTCTACACCTAATTAGAGCATTACAAGTGCTTAAATTCGAAATATTATTTTGAATTTGTAATGTGAAATGTCATTTTCAGTTCATTCTACGTCATGCAAGGGTTGCTGACTTGAATAAAAACACAAAAAATCAGTAGAAAAGTTCATTTCATTTAGTCGTATATTTTGACATTCAAGTACGACAAAAGATCAGAATCACCCTCCTGCTTGCCTTGAACGAGATTTATTTGCTTCCGATCCCAATTTAATTAGGTAAATTAAAATTTCAATATGGTCATGAATTGTTGTGTACCCCAGTGTTCTAACAAATTCGATAAATTCAAAATTTCAAACAAATTTCATCGGTTTCCTAAGGACGAAAAACTTAAATCTGAACGGATTTGTAAGTAGGTAAAGTTAGCAGCACTTGTGAACACTTTACAAAGAGCGACTATAATATAACATGGTTAAAGTAATCAAAGTAATGCAATTTTCATTACATGAAATTAAACATTTTATCGAAGTCAGTTGTACTTTCGAAAAACTTGCTATTAACAAAGCTACAATATCTTTGCAACAAGAATACTAGTAAAGCAGCAAAAGAAGATCGGTCTAGAGGACTTAAACAGAAACAGTATTAAAAATACGAAGTAAAGTATGTACCTAAGTTGACAAAATTCCTAAATTGTTTGTACAATTTATATTTAAGACTCATTTTCCTTGAAGAGCTGAACTCAAGAAGCAAACAATACCCATAATTGTGAATGTTCCAGTTCAAATAAAATTGATTTACATAATAGTAATAATAATATTACCATAAATAATAATAATTAAAATAGCTTCTTATTCAAATATACATATAATGGGCCTGTATGTTACATCTAGGAATTGCTTGCAGCTAGGAGCAGGTATAATAACATGACTTCCAAGACAATTTATGTTTTTCCCAACGTTATCTACAAATTTATATTTTGATGTTATTTCTGTATGTACATATATACGCTTTTCGTGAATTTCGGTTTGTTACCAGCGGTTTTTACATTATGGAAACGGAGCTTTTCTTTAAGTTACTCCATATTTTCTTCAAATATTTAAATTTTGAAATAACAATTGCAATATAATGTAAATATTAAACCTATTTGACAGCTATAAAGAGCGGGCTGTCCATAAACCCGATGGTACTGGCAAGAATCCAGTTGTCAGTTTACCAAGTATTTGCATTTGCATGCCCATTAAAAAATTCCTCTCGAATCGGCCATAATCTTTGATCAAGAATTGAGCAAATAATCAAAATTTTTTAACTTTAATCTATTACAAAATTTGGTAATTTATGTAGCATTTGACATGACAACTGACGGCTGTCACTCATTCACACTGGATTTGTCATTAATTCTGTAGGCATTTGATTTTGATTATTGTCCGTAGTAGAAAGAAAAATTTAAGAAGCAAAAATGGGGGAGAAAAATTCAGATCAAAGTATTATGGACAAATCCATGCGTTCAGTTTTTGGTAAGAAACGAGACCGTAACAAATTTAGATGCAGGCTAAATTTTATTCTTTGCAGTGGGCAACATCCCGTATGAAGCCACCGAAGAGAAACTAAAGGAAATTTTTAGCGAAGTTGGTCCAGTGATTTCACTAAAGTAAGTAAATTTTGGAATGAATTATGCCTTCTAATTTGTTAAGGGCCCAGTTCCATATTTAACTTTTGACTCGATTAACTTCCAATCTGTCAACTAATTAGGGAAAATTTATAAAAACTTTAGATTCGCAACACCGCTAATTGGGAACATATTCTTAGGGTTGCTACAATTTTATTTTATGAGCCACATTTTCCTGGACAGACGTTATTTTCCCAATTGTATGGAAATTTATCGCTAAAATTATTTCCTAGTGCTTCCCATATATTATAAATACAAAAACAAAAATGTTTATGAAAAGATCTTGTCTGAGGCTATGTCCATGAAGTGTGAAGATAAATACTGGACCTGGCATCGGAGTTCAAAAGTACAAAAGGTGGAAAATAATAGCAATAGTAAAACGCTGTATCAAATCATAGTTCACGGGAAGGCCCTCCACAAAGGAGATGAAAGTTTGCTACAAGTAAAGCTAAAATCAACTTCAATAGCTATTCAAACCCTGCTAAAAGGAATTATAAATGCAAGTCAAAGAGCATATGGTAAAATTTTTGAGTAACCCCCCGATTCTACATAAAGAGACTTTTAAGAGATCTCTTAACCTCTTAAGTACCTATGTTTGTTCTTCTATTGCTTCACTCGCTACAATGCTAAACTACTATGTATTTATTTAATTTTATTTTGCTATATTTTACTAGGCGGTGCTTTGTCCTAAGTGCTGATACTTGTAAATTCATGTTATTTTGCTACAATGCTGAGCTACTATGTTGTTTGCTACGTTTCACTAGATTATACTATATTCTAAGTGTCTATATCTGTACTTTTATCGTTTATTTTGCTACAATGTTAATCTACCATGTAACTATCTATGATGTGCCCAGCGCTATGCGTGCCTTTAGCACGGGTACTCAAATAAATTGATGATTGTTTGTTTAATTAAGCAAGTAAGAGATTTTAACAGAATTATTATTCTATAAATTTTTGTGGAGAAATATTAACTTTAAGATGTTAAGAGGGTTTGGCCCAGCTTTTAAAGACGTTTACTTTTCAAGAAAGAAGAATGTAATGTTTTTGGCGAGGCGATGATGGCAATATGACCAACCCACACCAAATATCTTTAAAAAATCTCCAACAAAGTTAAGAGATCAGCTGCTAAAATCTCTTACTTGCTAAATTTTAGAGGTTAAGAGATCTCTTAAAAGTCTCTTATGTAGAATCGGGGGTATGTCTACCAATTCAGTTTTTGTTTTTTTTTTTTTTTTTTTTTTTTACAAAATAAGATTTTAACGTTGCAACCTTAAAAATTTCCCGGACAGAACACGAGTACTAAACGATGCGTAGAGGTACTGGGTTCATGACAGGATCGATTAAGAAAAGAAAATGGAATTTCTACACGTGAAGAAAACAACAGTGTTAAGCAATTGTTGGATTGGAATCCATGGACAAGACAAGAACAGGATTGAACTGAAACCGTTTCTCCCTGTGGTCTTGAAGGGCTTAATGCAGATTGATGAAGATGATGACAATGAGTCCCGCATCGGTCTAAATGGAAGCCTGGTGAATAGTGAACTGGTCCCTTCAATTAAGGTGGTGGTTATATGTAACTAATAGTAGTTTAGACCTTACTATAAGAGGCATAAAATTGTAAACTAATTCGATGCGTTCTCTCCATTCGTGCCAACTAAAACTTTATTTCCTGTCAATTTGGAATGTATTATAAATAGCATTAGATAATTCAAGTTATGTACTGTTATCTAAGATAGTGTAAATTGATTTCACAAATTCATTTGTTTTTATTCCTCTAACAACTAATATTTGTCTTGCAGATTGGTTTTTGACAGGGAAAGCGGTAAACCCAAAGGATATGGTTTTTGTGAATATAAAGATCAGGAGACCGCGTTAAGTGCAATGCGAAATTTGAACGGCTACGAAATTGGTGGACGTACATTGCGTGTAGATAATGCTTGTACCGAGAAATCTCGAATGGAAATGCAACAACTCTTGCAGGGTCCTCAAGTTGAAAACCCCTACGGGGAACATTGTGAACCGGAAAATGCCCCAGAAATTATAACTAAAACCGTCGCATCATTGCCACCTGAGCAAATGTATGAACTAATGAAGCAAATGAAACTTTGTATACAAAATAATCCTGCAGAAGCGCGTCAGATGCTGTTGTTAAATCCTCAACTTGCTTATGCTCTTCTTCAAGCTCAGGTGGTGATGCGAATTGTTGATCCACAAACAGCTTTAGTAAGTATCTGATAAACGTATGTACATACATATATGTAAGTAATAATTTGCGTTTTTGGTTTTTCTGTAGACAATGTTGTTTAAAGCAAATCAGATGCCACCAGTTTTGATCAATAATCCAACAACGGGACAGCCGCAACAATTAAGTCCCATGCAACAACAGGTGATGCAGACGCCAAATCCTGTACCAGCTCCAAATATTATTCCTTCACTTCTAAATACCTTCTCGAATGCAAGTCAAGATATTGATTTACGTGGAGTTGATCCGAGAGGACAAATATTAGATTCTAGAACGGTTGATACCCGAGGTCTTGATACACGTACGGTCGATCCAAGAGGAATAGATTCTAGAAATATTGATTCAAGAAATATCGATCCACGAGCTATTGATCCAAGAACAATTGATCCACGATTGGGACGTAATTTGGACCAAGATATGAGATCTATACCAAATCCAGTTCCACCTCCTATAGTCACTCCAGTTGATCCGAGATCTCAGCGTCCAGTGCCGCAACCTATAATTCCACCGTTTCAAGGAGATCCACGTCAGAGGCAGGCGGATCCACGTTTGAGACCAGGAGTACCAAATCAACCAGTTCCTGTTCCTCCAGTGTCACAACAGAATAGACTTCCAGCTAATGGAATACCAAATGATGCCACAGATCATGAGAAAGCAGCGCTTATTATGCAAGTATTGCAATTGTCTGATGAACAGATCGCAATGCTTCCTCCAGAACAAAGAGCAAGCATTTTGGTTCTTAAAGAGCAAATTGCTAAAAGTACACAGCAACGTTAAGATTTTGTAACCAGTTATTTACGAAATACATGCATATTGCTCTTAAAATATAAAAACTATATATATTTTTTCGTTTTACCCTATGTATCAGTAGCACTGGCCGTACTACACGAGTAGGATATTGTTTTGCTGTTATGGAAGTATGAAGAGTGAGTGACTTCGGACGTAAAGTCCAGACTGCCAGCATGAGCTGACAGATCACTCGGTGGACAACGTTGACTGCAGGGCGGCACGCTAGCTCGCCTCGGCTATTGGCGGAGTGTGGGGAGGTTCCACGAAAACCTGCCGCTGTGCCACCAGCCATATACAAAAAATCGTGCCATTTAATTCAAAGTCTGTCGCACACAACCAGTCCTGAAGGGACCTTTACACTACTTACCACTTACTTATCTGGAAGGCGCAAATGTTCGCTGTCTTGCCCCAGCCACCCAATCGACACTGAGGGCAACCAGTTCTTCTCAGTGTTCTGTTCAGTGAGAGTAGTAGTGGACCTAGTCAACCTTCATGATGAGGAGGGCTCCAGTAGTGATTAATGATACATAAACATTCAGACAGAATCCCCAAAAAATACTGTAAATGCTTTCACACTTCCAGACCCAGTGTGGTCTGATTATTTCTTGGTGGCTGAAAATGGTTTAGTGTTGCGGTAAGGAATAATTATGCAAAACGATTTATGCCGGCTTGCTTTCACTTTATTTTGTCTTAATGAAAAAAATAATCCAAACAAGAATTAATGACAAACTAACGCTATTCTTATGCTAAATTATGATTACTAAATGCTACAATTCACTGAGTTATGTGTTATTCGCAAACAAATTACACATACAAAACTGAATGCAAAACATCTACAATTTCCTGGTGCCAGATGCTTTTTAATTGTTTTCCACTTTTTTTTTACGCAAGATTTGAACAACCGGCACATGAAAAAATGCATGCGAAGCATCTAAAAATTTTGGTACCAGATGTTAATTAATTGTTCTCCTCTGAAACAATGAAAAAATTGCTGTGGAATCCCGTTCGCAATCTCCGTTCTGCTCGATCTGCTGATTCAATACATTTTATAGATTTCGAAGGTACATATATAATCACCATGCATAATGCTTGTGATGTTGTGATGGTTCAATGTACTAACTTTACAGTTGTTGGTTAGACTTGCTTTCTTGTTTTCACGACATTATCACTTTGAACCTTGTAGACACACTAACAAAGTAATGTTACTGAGCTTCTGCCTTTTAAAAGACAAGTCGGCCATTTGTGTGCCTTTGTGGATGGTTGCGTGTTGTGAATTATTATTGCCACCAAACTGATTTGAGTAGTAGGTGCTCAGATTTTGGTAGATTTCCGCTTGTGGTATCTGAAGTTTGCCACTTTTCATTTATTAATAATTTGACATAACCTGCAATTCTAGTAGGTTGTATTTTTCATTGCTGTTTATGTTCGGTTCGCAATGATTTGTTTTCTTTTTATGAAATCGACATTTGTCAGTAAAAATTCAGGTGAGTAAAGTTCTGTTGGTAATACGTTTACGTTTTATTTTCTAATTATAAACAAAAATCTTTTTTAATTCATTTCATTAATTCATATTTTTTTCTTTTCAATTCTTTTCTCTCCCTTAGTTTGAACAGGAATGCTTCCTCCCTGGAGCTGCCCTGGATCTGTGGGAAGTCTCAGGTTGTGTGTATGTCTTTTTTAATTTTATGCAAACAGATATTAGCCTGTTTCCTTCTTTCATTTCAGGTGTGGCTGGACAAGGAGAGTGAAAAAAAGGAAATTCACCCCCGTAGCTGGTTGTATGCCTTAACAACTTTCTTCTCTATCTATTAGCATACGTACAGAAGCTATAACGTCTAATGATAAGTATTTAGGATACATTTAGTCTCTCTCAACCAATTGTTACATTTTAAGTTCATCTACTTAGAAAAAAAAAATAGAAAAATTACGTGTAACCTTATTTAATTATCTTGTGATAAAATTCAATACATAGCCAAATAACCTGGGTTCCCTTAACTAGTAAAATACGTGTGATAATCTTATCAATGAGAACAACTATACCTATATATATGTATACTCAACTTAGGAGCTCGGAAGGAGCTAATACTAAATTTCTCAAAACAAATTTGACCAGATCATGACTGAGCGTGACGCTATCAGTATGCGCCTAGCGCAACAATTAGTAAACAATAGCGAATCTAAGTCTGCTGAGGCAGCCCGAACGGACGGTTGCTAATTCTCACTTACTGTGGTATGCAAGTCTCCAGAAGGCCTTCTGAAAGTCCGACACATTTGCTGTAATGAGACAAAAGTAAAACAAAAAGAATGTCTGCGATCCGTTGGGGTTGCACACTTACACTGTGCATACCTATGACCTATCGTGTCTGCTTAGTCAGTTTACAGTAAACAAAAAACATTCAATGAAATCAGAAATGTCTATGAATATATACTATTGAAATCCCGAAATTTACAAGAAAAAAAATGATATATCTATACTCTTACATAATAACAACCAGAAGCTGGAACTGGGACTGTCGAAATATGTCTAATGCTGCATAATAATATCTCACTAGTTGAAGCGTGATGTAATCCTGCTCATCGATATGTAACGAGGGAAATGACGTCGATGTGCCATGCACGCAGGTACGTATACTAAGTAAGGATGTTTTCCTTATCGATTTTGTCTTGGCACGTGAGTTGTGAATAGCTATGGACATTCAATGCGTGGACAAGATAATTAACTTATGTCGATTTCCATTGATATTTTAAGAAAAGTGCACGTCAATCAGTAAAAAACGAGTTCAATGGAACAACTTTTGACGCGATGAGAATGGAATGGTAGCTCATATCCGTGTAATTTGTCAGATTGAAATTTTCTGGAAAAAATAACATCACGAATAACGTAAAAATTATGAAAATTGTAATTTCAAAGATTTTGGCGTGATTGCGGATGAATTTGGTGCAGTAATTCCTCATTTTCATCGTTAAGTTAATTCATTTGACTAATTTTCCTGTTAATTTTGTCGTTCTAAATACTAATTTGGATTTCTATGAAAAAAAAAGGTGGGCTATAAAATAAATATTTTTGAATATTTACCTTTAGCAAGATTATTGTAAAATTCCTTTATCCTAGTCACTTTAAGAAGATGAATAAATATATATTTTCGCCGCACGTGTCGCTATGTGTTAATGAAAAGTTTGCCTGTGTCAAATATTTGGCTTTGTAAGTGCGGTATAATACAAGTTATGAAGTCGCCGAAGGCACGGACACATTAACGTGCCGGGTATAGCATGCTCACTCTCACTGCTTTTAGATACTCGTCATGGAGGAAAAACTAAAATTTCATCTTAAACAGGTCCTAAAGGCCAAAACTGTCGCTCCACCAGCAAAATGAAGTTGAAACAAATTGCTGCCAAATATGTTTTCTTTCTAATAGTTTTAAAAAAATATAGCATGTAGAACTAATTTACGGAAATTATAGCGTTTGAACAAAATACAAGCAACTTTTATATGAAAAATTCCTTCAGTAAGACAAGGCAAAGACTGTGGATGTCGTCTGCTGACCGGCCCGCTGCTCTCTTTTTTCGACTTTGTTCATGGCTTGTATCTAGCGGGGGTTACGGTGCAGGTCAATGGAACAATTTCGGTGTAAGACTTCTGCTAGAAAACATGATCAAAGGAAATCGGTATTAGTGTCTTACTCCTGAATCAGAGTTGTCAAATGAATATGTTTCTACAGCACGCGGTTCAGAAAATTTAGCAACCTGCTGCGACTACACATGAATGCAGCATATATGTATGTGAGTACCTCCAATGCGCGAAAACGTTTTTCAGGTAGTGCCACTGCTTCAGGAAGTGAATACGCCGTCCCATAGGTCCAACCCAGACGAGAACATTTTAGGGGAGGACGGAGTTTGGGTTAGACGTGCCAAACAATAATGTTCCTTCGCGTAGTTCCTTATAAGATTACCGAAATTAATTGTGTGCGTGTTCAATTACGTCACAGTTTTTTATATAAACAATTACTGTATCAAATTCACAATACGTAATGATTATTTAATTATTATATTATCACCTCAAATCACAAATAAACATCTGTACAGCCGTCCGATGAGAAATTTCAGAAATTGTGCAATTTCAAAATGGCCGGTTTGCTGTAGTATTGGTATGCTGCCCGTACTCCCGATCGAAACTTGGCATTTCGGCATTTTTCCATCCCCCGAATAATTCTCGCCTGTAAAAAGTGCCAATATCCTCCCCTGTGTGGGCTATGGCATATACGTCCAGCATGCGAAGATGCTGACTTTACTATAAGGTGCTCTCAAATTTATGCCGTATACGACTATGGGATTCTAGCACATGATGTGCTCCTTGATGTAGGCCACTGCATGTCAGGAACGGGACACTCAGGGTATATGTAAATAACTGTATATTATGAGGCTCCTGTGATATCGTAAGGCCAAATAAATGTGTCAGCCTAGTAATTGCTCTGAGATATCCGACTGGATGCACCGTGGGGATAGCGTCGTTCGTGCTTCAATTGGCCTCATTTGAAACGCGATAACAGCAAAGTGGAAAAACAAGCGTACTTACGTCTATTAATTTTGATTACCTACTATCTTTTTACAGTTGTTTCTATCAGGTATGGTGTAATCTTTTTCCTCTTTTCTTTTACTATCAGCCCATTCAAGTCTCCAACAAGAAAAAAGGGTACCTCCCTCGGGGATAATTATTTCTTCTTAATTCGGTGTACTCTATATTTTCTTTTTGTTTCGCGATTTATCTGCCGTCCACAATTAATTTTTCTGGAATTTTTTTTTTAGATTCCTTCCTCGTTTCCTCAAACTTTTTCCACACCTTTTTAGAAAAATCACATTTTTTCTTGTCCTCGTCTCGCATTCTTCTTTCTTTTTTTCTTTTTTTTATCTCGGGCACTTGTCCCAGTCCGACTTGAATCGTCTGGTCGAGTCTCGTCAGCAGCACATTCGCCGTGTGACCCACGCTGTGTGCTGCTGCTAGCCGTCGCGTAGCATACTGCTGTCTGCAGTACGCTTCGACCATAACATTGCATTGTAATCAATTATTGTTTTCAAAACAATTTTGATGCATATGTACATATATTAACGAATTTTCCATGCTGATTCTATTCCATTTACCAAGTAGTAGTTTGTATATTTCTCCAGCTTTCCACATTCAACTTTTCATCTTTTCTACTGGGTATTCCATTCCGCCAATATGGTACAAAAATTTTACAGGATAACGTACATCAATTTAAGCAAAAACTCCTAGAGCCAGGAAGTGGGGGGGGGGCAATCGCGATATACTTATTTTTTACATTTCATAACAAAAATGTTTTTGGGCTCATAGCTCCGGAAATACACTCAGCCTTAAGGGCTAACCACAATGTGCATATGCTAGCATATGCAAAAACACAAGCAATTGCTTTTCATAATAACAACCCACAATAGGAATAAGAAGCCGTTCGTCAAGTTTTAATTCCTTTCGTCAACTTGTGATATTTTCAAGGCTTGCATATGCAAGGTTATGCACATTGTGGTTTAGGCATTATTATGGTTGTCACTTCACTTCAAGTGACACATCTATGTAAAATTCATAGGAACGAAAGGAAACAAAGAAGAAGGGACAGATTTTACTTGAAGAAATTAAGTGAGAATTGTCGACAGGAAAATGCAAGTGACAAAAGTCGAGAGCTCACCGCACATTTCTCTCTGCTTTCGCTGCTGCGGTTGTCGATTTTTATTTCGTTTATTAGGTGTTCCTATGAATTTTACACAGTCGTGTCATTTGAAGCGACGTAACAGTATATTCATACAGTAGAACAGCTCTGTCAAACTGTCACATGAATAAGATGCTTCTATAATGGGACCATACTTTCTTTTCAACATATATAACTAACACATTAGTCAATTTTTAATACAAAGCTGAATGGTGTTTCAAAGTTATAGCGTTTCATCATAACGTCTGACATGAGGTTGACCATAGGATCCACTGGGATTGCTTCAAGGACATTCAGCAGGAATAGTATGCCACGAGAGTATATCACTTAAAATTTATATCCTATCCCCTATTCACTCTAATAAAGTTCATAAGACAGATGTCACAAAATTACCCATCTAAGCAGAAAATATTGTTGGCGCATATGAGCAACATTAACACCTTCATTATGATCGTCACTTCACTTCAAGTGACACGACTTTAATATTAATAGAAACGGAAGGAATTAAAGAAAAAAGGCCTAAATCAAAAAACATCTAACTTAACAAGAAGCCTAATCTGGCCTCTAAAAATGCACAACAGTCTGGAAGAAGTAAAGATTTGAGATTGCTGTTCTCTCCGTCACCGCACAGCTGTACACACGCCGAAGTCAGTAGCTACGCACAGTTTTATGTTTCACTATGCTGCCGCAGCCTGGCTGAAGTGCCGGTTTATCTTATTTACTCGAAAAATTGTTCATAAGAACTTTTGCATAGCATATTTTGGCTACCTACATTCATGAAAATTTTTAGTCCAAGTACATGAATCAATGCAACTGACTGTGATTGTGACTAGACTGCTTGTGGCCCATCAATGACCAATTCCTATCCCATCCGCTTATCTTATTATTCTCCCTCTGTTCTACTGGAATGCAATGTAAATGAAAATTCTCTCAAACAAAGTTATCTTGATGAAACCGGTTTCTGAGAGAAGAGGTAAAAGAAGTAAAGAGAACACGCAATGCAATGCATGAGCATGATGCGGAGTGCAGGCTCTGGCTCTGGTGCTATGCTGAGTGCTGGTGCTTTGACGACCCGCCGTCCGCCACTCACCACTGGTGACTGGTAGCGGGTCGTCAAAGCAGTTTTCGTAAAATTTGTGAGAGTGAATGGCGGGTCGTCAACAAGCAGAGTTCTCATACAATTTGTGAGAGCTGGTCGTATAGAACGACCCGCCATAGGGCTGGTTTAGACGGTGTAGTTTTTGCGTCGCGTGATCGGTTATTCTCTTTTGTTCAAGAAGGGAAAAACTTGCTGTGCGTTAACACGGTATAGTTTTTGCACGGCGCGCACGAAAACAAGAGCGTTCTTTAATCGCTTATTTCATCGTCTTTGACATTCTTCTCTGGGTGGCGTTCACGTTAACTGAAAATTATTTGGAGTGCTAATATTTTTAGTAAATATCTTGCGCATTTTGAAAGGTATGTTTATTAACATATAATAATAGCATTCAAAACTCTAATGATTCAATTTTAGACATGAATATGAGTTCTAGCAGTGAAGAAGATATGGAAATGGCTTTGAGCTTAGAAAATTTTGTATTTTATTGCGTATGTGGTCCACCGTAATTGGGCTATTGCTTTTTTGCAGTGCACTGCAAATTATTTCAAGGGATTTCTCTTTCTTGGCTCTTTTTATATAGTCTATGTGTTTAGTGTTATAAAAGTTTTCAAAGTTTTGATAACACAACAACAGTTTTTCCACTAATTGGCGGTCCCACCTCACGCTCATTATATTTTTTTTACACAATACTTAAAAAAAAAAATCTCAATTTAAAAACAAGAAAATCAAACAATATTTTCGCTGTAATTGTTTTAAGCTTTCACAAATTAAAATCCCGAATTTAAATCACACAGCAATCACACATCAATGGTCCACACTTCAATAAATGAGCATCCCGGATTAACAATTGCACATAATATTTTTCAACGACATCTTTGAATGATCAGCTGATGTTAAAAAAATTTCCTGAACTCCCCCGAATGCAAAAACATTCGAAAGAGGAACTGCTGAAAATAACAATTTTTCTGAACTCCCCCGTATGAATAGAAAACAAGTGAAAGAGGAATTGATAAAAACTTCATGATCGTGCTCGATGCTCGCTCGATGCTCAGTCGCTGTTCTGTGCGCGCCCTCCCCCATCTCCGCTCATCTCCCTCTCCTACCATTTTCGTGCGCGGCGCGCAAAAACTACACCGTCTAAACTACCCCATAGAAAACTTTTCAATGTACGAGATGCGTATTCTTCCCGTTAGATGTTCTTTGCCTAAACACAGTTGCGACGGCAGAGTATTGCAGTATAATAGGAATCTGCAGTGCCGGCGGCCTCTCTCGCCGACGGCACTAATACACGCTTCATAAAACGTTCCTGGAGAAAATTGTTTCTATTACTGCAATAGTCTGCTGTCTGTCATCTCAACTGTGTTTAGGCCTGAATAGAGACGAGACTTTAACTGAAAAAAATCTCACTGCTCTCAGTTTTTGCTGCGTTGTCGATTTTATATTTCGTTTGTTGTGTTTAATGAATTTTACACAGTCATAGTACTTGAAGTGAAGTGACGATCATAATAAGGTACAAGGGTACGAATTGGTTACGATTGTGAAAGATAGTGGGTAGGTAGCACGAACTATCTCCTCAATTGGTGTGTTACTAGAAATATCGTTCTAATATATTGTATATTATAGAACGTTACCAAAATGTATAAATCAAACAGAATGTAAAACTTCTGAATGAATGAAAGAATTGCATTCCGCTGTCTTAAGCTTTTTAATCTCATTAATATTATGTATTTGCAGTTTTTACTCAAGAAATAAATCAGTTTTCAAATTAAATGCTAGAATTATAATAATACAAAAAAAGATAGTTGAATTCAAATCAATACATATTAAATGTATATAACATAAAAATTGTGAGCATACATAGCCCCGATCAGATCCATTTTAGTCATTCTTTAAATAAAATCGTTCCGTAATCATTCTCTCATAAACCAAATTATTTCCAGTTTGCCCTTCATATAGTTCTACTTCCGGAATCCTACCTGATTTTATAACTTTTACAAAAACTTTTTTGTGCCCATTTAAGGCTTCTGATAACTTTCGTTGAATGTCAATCTCGCGCCATCGAGAATTTGGTTTGACACTGCTAAGTTTTACTTGAAGGTTCCTCAAGGGAATTTCAAGTAAATGTTTTGGAATTTTTCTTATCATTTTTGCTGTTACCATTTCAGCATTAAGGAAGTCAACAAATAGCACATCTAATCTTTCCGTCTCTGGAGAATACGAACGAATTATAGCACGATACCACATATTATCAACAGTATACAACGCAAGGCAAGGAATGTTTGGAGAAATTTGGGAATGTGCGAAAGGTTGAGATGTCTTTGCTATATGCTGGATACGTCTAGACATTTCAGTAAAACGTTGCTGGTGTTCAGTTAAAAATGGAGTTATATATAAATGAGTTGAGTTTCGGATAAATGCAATCTCACAATAGAATTTTACCACACCATGCGGAATTGCGGAAATTGCAAATTTATCAATTCCTGCGAAATGAGATTTAACGGAAGATGTTTCTTTAGGATTAAAAGATGAAATTGATGAACCATCAGAAACTGTCATGAGATCATCTTTTTCGATATCCTTTAGTTCCAATCCGACATCATTTTCTTTGTTTTGCCAATAGCCCATTTGATAAGTAAACTCTAGCTCAACGATATCTTCGTCAGACATTTCTTCGTCAGATGCAATTGCGATTGATTTGTACAAATTTCCCAATTCAATTTTTTCAAACATCTTTTGATATTCGTCAGGATCCATTATGTCATTCTCAATATCTTCGTTTGGAATAATAATTTCCTCTTCAGATTTTGTGCTATCTGTTTTTAGTTGGCTTTCACATTTTGAATGTTTCTTATTATGTTTAGTTTTCTTTTTTTTCTGCTTTTGAACTATTTCTTTTGGTTTCTCATCACAGCTGTTGTTGCTGCTGCTAACGTTGTTATAGTCAGCTTCTACATAAACGACTTTTGACATAGTTGTCGCAAAATCAGATAACAATAGAAGTTCGGTAAGATCATATGTTTCAAATCTAACGGAACATTTTTTAATTTTTTCCTTCTCTTGATCAGGTGAAACACGCACAGTGCACAGTTTTCCAACAATGTTGGCGTGAATGTAATCAAGTGTTTTAATTGGCCAACTAATTTCGCCATTTGCAGGAATAACACCGTCAAGGCGATACTTATTAGCCTGAATGGGAATTTTATCCAACATTATCTGTCTGCGTAAATCATTTGTTGTACAATCTTCAATATTACCATAGTCGACAAATTGTACTGAAATTACTTGACCCGGTTTTGTTTCTTGGATAATTGCTCGATAGAATTTATTATCTGCATGATACCGTGCTAAGCATGGCTGTCCAGTATACCAATAGAAGTTCTCTTCCGCTTCAGTATTGGCCATTTGTTTATTAATTAATTCTTTCATTTTGCTTAGGAATTCATGGTGTACAGCATCATGAAGATATATAATTGCGTTGTTGTCAACATATGTTGGGTACGCTGTAAAAACGGTCTTGCCAATAGGACGAGGTGCCGGCCAGCTATCAATTTCTCCATCAATAATTTCATCAATAATCTCAAGCTCCTCAGTTCTATCAGCATCAAATACATTATATTCTTCCGGCGGTGGGGCAGTATCTATTTCATTGTTGAAATGATCAATCCATTGCTCAAGAGTTTCTTGTCCCTGTAGGAGCTCATTTTGAAAGATATCTGTAGAAGAAAAAAAAAATATTAAGATTAACATTTAAATTTTTAGGTCATGTTTATTTTATCTATCTGTCTATTAAATGAATGCAATGAGGATCAGTGTGGAGTCTTATTCGATTTGTATTCCGTCTACAAAAGATTTTGAAAGTAATAACTTGTGTAAATTTAGCAATGTCTTTATTATGTTGAGGTAAATATTTAGTGAGCAACTTCAAATTGAAATAATGTAAACGGACTGTATTTGAATTGCACATAAACATTAAAATCAACGGTTACACTTCGCATCGAGCTATGGATAAATCAAACTGCAATAGGTTAGAATCAGTGTGGAATCAGCCAATGAATTAATAAGAGCCAGAGCTGTCAAAAGATGTCATTAGATTAGTTTCGCGAAGGGCTGTTAAGATAGTAGCCTTGCATTTAGTGTAACCTGAAAGATTTATTAAAAATATCCCGTTTATTTCCATTCCAGATTAAAATTATTGATGAAGTCTAACAAGTTTCGATGATATTATATGACTATAAGAACCAGCTTAACACAAGCTCGCTGCATGGACACGTTTAATAAATAAACGGTCAACAATACAGGCGTTTCATCACTTAGTCGGTGTTAGTATTAGCATAAAGTAAAAGGCTAAAGAGATGACAAGATTAAGTTTGATTTGCGAACCAATATTTGAAAGCTCAACCTGAAAGTTTGGATGCAATCGTAAAAGCTTTTCTTGCAGAGCTTGCATATTCTGTATTGAATTTACCAGCAGGCATCACATCAAGTCAAGGCATGATGTACTGAATGGAGTAAATGCAACACTACCAAATTTGACCATGGTAGATTTTAATACGCATATGAATCTGTTACTTTTGGAAGTTCTTTTAATATAAAATATTATTGCTTCACGCCGAGGAAAAATTTGGCGATGATATACAATTGATATGAAGGTATTAGCTGCGTTTTTTTATACTGTGCTGGTTCATTGGAAATTTAAATTAATCTCATTCTATAAAACGTCTATAGGTAGCCATGATTTTTTTTATGGGGGCAAATTATCGAATTGCATTTCAATTTTCAAAAAATGCCAAAATAGATCTAAAATATTTTGTTCTAATTCTAAAGTTGTAATTTTTCAAAAGCTGGCAATTTGATGATTTTTTATCCATTTATAAATCCGTGCATCTCCTTTCATAGGTATTGGGAAAAAAGATCGCAGCATTGTAATCGTAATAGTACTGCAAATACTGCTGGTACAATGGGCTGTAAATTCAATACAGAATATGCAAGCTCTGCAAGAAAAGCTTTTACGATTGCATCCAAACTTTCAGGTTGAGCTTTCAAATATTTGTTCGTAAAGCAAACTTAATCTTGTCATCCCTTTAGCCTTTATTACTTTATGGTATTAGTATATTAAACTAAACATAAACCAAACACCGGATGAAATGATATGCAATGCGACATAGAAACAGAACTAAGACGTTTTTTTAACATCCTTAGAAACGTCAACGACAAAATGCTCAGCGTTAGTATTAACAGTAATGCACATGCGATTAATGGGTTCGTACATGCAAAAGTTGGATCTTGCGGAGTTAACATGCAACATAGGTAGTCTTCTCAAATTGTGTCCACTATCGCAGAAAGAGATTTTACTAAGTAACAGCGACGAATCAACATTTGCGTTTATTAGTTGATGCACAAACGTTACATCGGCAACCATGCGACGTTTTTGAAGCGAGGGCATATTCAAAAGCTTCAAGCGATCCTCATAAGGTGGAAGAATCAATGAATTGTTCCAGGGTAGGTGCATGAGAGCGAAGCGCAGGAAGTTCCGCTGAACAGACTCGATGCGGTCGATGTGTGTATCGTAAAATGGAGACCAGACCTGGCTAGCGTATTCAAGAAGTGGTCTCACAAAGCAAGTGTACAAACGCAATGTTATGGTAGGATTTGAAAACTCTCGGGACCAACGTTTTATAAAACACAGCATAAAACTACTAACTACTCTTTGATACCATATAGTTTATATGGGAGATAAAATTCAATCTGTCGTCACATTTGACACCCAAGTCACAGACAAAGTCCATACGGCGAATCGAGGAATCCGAGAACTCATAACCATAAGTGATTGGTGTCTGATTCCTATGGAAAGTCATAACCTCACATTTGTCGATATTGAGTACCAAATTATTGCTCTCGCACCAATTGTAAAATTTTTGAAGGTCACCCTGTACCTGTTCACAATCGTGAACAGATTTAATCTGAGCGAAAAACTTAACATCGTCAACACAAATCAAGACCTTACAGTACCTTACCACAGAGAGAATGTCGTCAATAGACAGAATAAAGAACAACGGGCCCAAATGACTCCCTTGAGGTCCGCCAGACGAAGCCTTCAAGACTCTAGAGATGGAATGGCGGAATAAGATTTGATATGTTCTGTTATCTAAATAAGACTGTCCATTTTATAAATGTTGGGGGAAACCCATACTTTTCCATTTTAAAGAGTATCACGGAATGAGATAAATTTTCGAAGGCTTTACTAAAGTCTGTATAAATACAATCCGTCTAGTAGCCTTTAAAAACCCGCGAATGGTATCCGAGACAAATTCCAACAAGTTAGTGGTTGTAGATCTGCCCGAAATAAAACCCATGTTGGTTTGAATAGAGCAAATTCTTACATGAAACCGATAGCTGAGAGTAAATGATAGATTCCAATAATTTGGGTATACAAGATAATTTGGCAATAGGCCTATAGTTAGAAATTTCATTTTTACTACCATTTTTGTGAATAGATATGATAAAAGAGTTTTTCCGTAGCTGAGGGAAACAACCACTATCGAGTGATTTTTGAAATATTTTTTTAAGCGGCGTTGCCAGGGCACGACTTAAAGAAGGCTGGACGGATCCCTACAGGACCCGTTGGAAAGTCATTTGAAAGCCCATTAATATGATCGAGTATATCCTCTTGTGTAATTGTAGGATTAGTGAATGAAACGTTATGAGAATCGTTCATATGACTAAGATTGTTATGTCGAGGATGGAAATTTGACGAAGAAAAAGCATTGTCGAAAAAAGAAGCAAACATATTGCAAATTTCAGATGAATCATCACTAGCACAATCCTTATACCTCATGGTATTGGGATAGTTGTCAGTTTTTTTCTTCATATTAATAAACTTGAAAAAGATACGTGCGTCACTAAATAATTTCGCACGCATGTTTTAGATATATTCATCATAAAGTAAGAGGAAAGTTCTTTGAACTCATTATAGGATGTGAGGAAGTTGCTACGACTTATAATGTTTTTGTCCCTGATATAACTTTTCCACAATTTATTCTTTCTATTTTTAAGACGTTTCAGTTCTTTATTGAACCATGGCGGAGATGTTTTAGAGAACCGCTGACGCTCGCGGGGAACATGAGATGAAAATAAATTGAAAAGAATTATGTAAAATTTAGAAATGTCTTCGTCAAGATTATTGCTAGACAGTAATGTGTTGAAATCAATAGAGGTAAGGCTACTGGGCTAGGTTCGACTAACAAGTTACCCGTGTCAGTAGAGAAAACCAGGTCCAACTGCCTACCCATGTCATTCTTTACATTACTGATTTGGCTGAGCCCAAGAGATGAGATAGTGTCCTTGTTCATAAGTTATTAAGAGGAAGATAATCATCGTCATCTTCATTTAGTACCCAATGTATATTGGGTAAGTCAAAATCTCCAATAAGTAGATATTGGTCAAGAGGTTCCATCATGGCATGAATAAAATTAGATGTAGTACAATGTGTTGAAATCAATAGAGGTAAGGCTACTGGGCAAGGTTCGACTAACAAGTTACCCGTGTCAGTAGAGAAAACCAGGTCCAACTGCCTACCCATGTCATTCTTTACATTACTGATTTGGCTGAGACCAAGAGATGAGATAGTGTCCTTGTTCATAAGTTATTAAGAGGAAGATAGTCATCGTCATCTTCATTTAGTACCCAATGTATATTGGGTAAGTCAAAATCTCCAATAAGTAGATATTGGTCAAGAGGTTCCATCATGCCATGAATAAAATTAGATGTAGTACAATGTGTTGAAATCAATAGAGGTAAGGCTACTGGGCTAGGTTCGACTAACAAGTTACCCGTGTCAGTAGAGAAAACCAGGTCCAACTGCCTACCCATGTCATTCTTTACATTACTGATTTGGCTGAGACCAAGAGATGAGATAGTGTCCTTGTTCATAAGTTATTAAGAGGAAGATAGTCATCGTCATCTTCATTTAGTACCCAATGTATATTGGGTAAGTCAAAATCTCCAATAAGTAGATATTGGTCAAGAGGTTCCATCATGCCATGAATAAAATTAGATGTAGTAAATATTTTGACCTTTGTCATCAACATGTTTATGGAGTCTGGAGGAATATAGCAACATAGTATGTATAAGTCTTGTTTTAAAAGAGACAGCTTAAGAACTTTAAGTTCAGTGTCAAAAGTGTTGGAAAAACTGGGAACCTCAATTTGGCTGCAATTAAAATGGTTTTTACATGCGAGGAGTACGCCACCGCCACGAGCTTCAGAATCAGTATGTCTGTCTTTTCTAAAAACCTGGTAAGAATTGTCTAAGATTTCGGCATCGCGAAAGCCATGGTGCAGCCAAGTTTCAGTGAAAGCAACAATATCAAAACAAGCAACAGAGGATTTGGAGATATGCGCAGTTTTGTCCGAGTCCCCCTTACATTTTGATAGTAAAGGGAAAGTGACTTCCAGAGGGCCAAAATAAGGGATAACTTATCCTGCATATCTGCTGAAACAGTTAAGACGAAGGATACAACCGGTTTGGAGGATTTACTAATTTTACGGCAAGAAACACTCTCTGTTGTAATGTTTTTGGATTCGAGATACCTCAATATGTCGTCACACACTGTTTCAGGAGAGAACCTAGTGACGAAAACACTTGAAGGTTTTGGTACTGTCCCCAAAAAGGTACCAATACCATTCCCTAATGTGGACGCAGAATTAATATTATTTGTTACTGTAGATTAAGCAGCAGGAGCTGGAGTGGTATTATCCAAGCATTGGCTCAAAGCGCTGCATATGGCCCCACCAGAGATCCACATATGGATTGGAGGAGAAAATGCGTGCTATAATCTAGGTGAAGCGATTTCCATTTCATTATTGCTGTATGTAAGAACACTAGTTTCTTATGTTTCATGAGTGGCAGATACCGCAAAGACCACAGTGGTGTTGTTACGAAATTAAGTTTTGTAATTACATATTTTTAGCTCTGGTTTCCTGAGGAGTTCTTTTGTTTCTTTCGTTAGAGTTGGTCTTGAATCTCGTCCCAATATACATGATCTTTGTTTATCCTCTAAAATAGATTATATGTGGCATTTGGAAGTATCAAAGAATGGTTCTGATATAATAAAAAGAGTTTCCGTCCTTCCCACTGGCATATATAACATGGACTGTCTGATTTTCTATTTCATATGGGTCAGCTTATGTTGGCAGGGGTATGACAATTATCTTAATTTCAAGTTTTACTTTCGCTTTACTATACATATTAAAAGTTCAACAAATTACAGATGCTTTCGAAATTATTTCTATTCTGGTGAAGTGTACGAGCTGTCAAAGGTGTCAGTATAATTTTGATAAATTTCATCATAAATTTGAACTTGCATTTAATAAAAAATAAATAAGTGATAGCTAGGATAAATTGTGACTAAGGAAATATCACAGTGATTATTAAAAATGCGCTAAAAATCTGATAGTCAATTTTAAGTCGGTTAACCTAAAAGATTCATCAGAAGAAATTTGAATAAACGATGGAACTTTTGTGTAAAAAGTGTAATAAAAACATTAGAAATGAAGTTGGATATCCTTGCCATGGGTTCTGTAATGGTCTATGGAGAAGTGTACGACGTTGACGGAATATGATAAAAATTTAATTGCAACAAAGAACAATGTGCTTTATATGTGCGATGCCTGGTGGAAGGTAAGGAAGCTATAATTAATATGTTTGAGAAAGTATTCCAAACTGTGTGTGAGAATAAATCAAAAATTCTAAATCAAGGCGGGAAATTAAAGAAATATTAGGAAAGCTAAATGAAATGAATAAGACGGATGGGGAAGTATTAAGAACTAAGCTTTGAGGCACTTCGCTTACTATGTTTGTCCAACAGGATTTTTTTCATCAAATAAAATCATTTATGATTAATTTAAATTTTTCTCGCAATTTTCATAAGAGGAGGCAGGTTGTGATTCAGTGAACCGAAGGACGCTTTCGTAGGGTGATAACACCAGAACTATCAATAATTCATTTTCAATCAAATTTCGATGGATCTGGATATATTTTGCTAAGCAGTTTCAGAATATGATCAATATGCAAATTCGATTGCCACTTTGAGCTACGACGTTGCGCTTTAAATTAGGCCAACGTTTTTTAGGTGGAAGAGATGAACCAAGTAGATTATGATGAGGTTAGATTAGATTAGATTTGTGAAGGGGAGTGCAGGCTTTGGCTTCGCATTCTCTGCGACCTAAAAGATCTATTGCGAGTTCGCGTTTGATTTATTCCCTTTCCAGGTTTAGACCGTTAATAAAGTCTAGTGCCATTCTGGAACACGAAAGCATACTGACAGAAATGGAAGAATGAAGTCTCCGCCAAGCCCATCTTGAATGGGCAATGGCCTGAGAAGAGCTCTGTAATTATTTTCACCTCTGTTCTTCCTTTACTTTTCCGCCAGAGCAGTCAATAAAATTTTTTGCCCGACGAACTCCTTGAAGCCTTTCCCAATAAAACGATTTTAGTTTATTCTCCCAGCTCTTTGTGGTAGCTCTGACGTAACACTTTGAAGTGCCACAAAATGGCTCTGATCGGACAAAGGGGGTGTCTGCTCCTCCTCAGCAATTGCATTGCATTTATGGCCCTTCATGTCCAGGCACCAACTAAGGATAATTTTGATTCTCCTTGATAAATTTTTAAGGGTTACAGACACTCATAGACTATCCTTGACTTAATAGTGAAGGATTTAAGGCCTTGAGAGCGGCTTGACTGTTCGAGATGATATTAATGGTTGAGCCATTTATGGCTCTCATAATGCAGGTATTAGCGCATTCTTCTATGGCTAGTACCTCGGCTTGGAATAGATAGGGGAAGGAGGTTACTTAACATGACTTGCAGGAATGCACGACAATAACTAAGTGTAGAATGTATATTGGCTACAAATTCAAGATAAGATTTTCGAAACAAGCAAATTTTTTTTACAAATCATGTACATGGTAATGATTGCGCCGTGGACTACATACTTAAGCCAGGTTCAATGAACCGAAACACGAAAATATTTTCAACGCTATCTATACATACCTTCTAGCTGTTGAGTTGGGTCGAACTTCTCAGTTAAATGCGCCAAACCGCAATTCACTAGCACCTTGTTTAAGTTCATCCACTTACAGATATGTGGAGATAGTGGATCTGAAAATTCTGTTGTCATTCCCCAAAGAATTATCGGAATTGATTTCTCTTGTCGTTTTCCTTGAATAGCAGCGGTGAAAGCCTCATATTTGCCGATAAGGTTTGTAAATTCATCAATAGATGAATACGACCACGAATCCAATCCGCCAGTTGGTTGAACACAAGCCAAGTGGCAAGGTACTGCTCCGTTACATACACGACTAAACGTACTATCAATTACGGTTAGCTGTTTTTGAGAAATGTTAGAAAGTTTATTTCCATGGTCGCACAAGAATACTGTGTAAGTACTACCACTATCTAAAGGATTCACTTCTGTAATAACTCCACGATACCACTGAAGCGTTCCGTCTTTTTTTAAAGCTGTAAATACAAAGCAATTTTCTCCGACAATCCAGTCTTTGTCTATGTCTACACAAAGCTCTTTTTTACTCTGCGACATTTGAATTTCTCTATGTAGCGTCATTATTCCATTGATATGATCAGCTATATGCACATAAAATTCTCCTGGTGATACTATATGACTTATTTTTACTTTCGTCTTTTTTGGCAACGGAGAGGATGATTTTACCTTAGCAGTTGTTTCTGCGATAGATGATTTCATTTCTTTTCCGATTTTGGGACTATTTTTGGAATAGTTTTTAGGTAATTCTACACATGTTGCTTCAGTTCCAGTTGCAATTGCATGATTGTATTTCACCAAGAGAGCATTCACGTTGATATCGACATTCTTTTTTATAACATAGAGCACTACCTTGTAACGGAATTCTTTTGAGCGATGAACGAATATTTGTAGAACAGGGTTCTTGGCAATTCTCTTGAATTCCGCAATAGCTTCTTCCGACCAGAAATAATCGTGTTCTTGTAAGGGCTCAATATCGACCAGAGAACATTGAAAACTCATCTCATTGTGTACAAGAAATTTATCATCGATCTCTCGAATTTGTTTCCAATTCACAGTTTCGGAACGTCCGTGGTCAATAAGCCAAATTTGACAACTTCCTGTGTTTTCAAAAAGAGCATGTTTAATCATATGTATATATGTATATAAAAAAAAAACGCATTTCAAACAAACCATCTTCAAGTTGGGATATAAATTTGGCCCTGTTCCATTTTCCATTGACGAAAGCTGCGCATGGCATAAATGTTTGCGGACAGAACAATTTTTCATGACTTTTCTCATAGTCCAGGTTGATTTCTGCCTCTAGTTGCTTGAGATCATCCTTGTGGTCATACTGAAATCAAAGTTTTTAGTCGTAAGATAAACATATGTATATAAATAATATCGCAATATTTACCTTCATAAGATGAAACTCTTGAGGGTTTACAATATTTGTGATAAGTACGCGGAAATTTTCACCATCTTTAAAAACATTTTTGAAAAATCTAGTTTTTACGGTGTGAATCAAACTTCTCTGTAATTAGCACAATATTTTTATATCTTGAGATCTTGCGCAATTTTGTAAATAAACAAGAGAAAAGTTACAATTGGTCTAAGACATATAATATTATACGCTAGATCAAAATAAAAGTTAAATAAAGTGAAAACCCAAAGTTCTGTAGCAACACCAAGAAGAGGTTGCCCAATTTAGCTCATTTTTGAAATTCCAAAATTCCAGCTCTCTACGTCTGAGAACGCGTAGACGCGTCTCCCAAAATATAGTGAAAAACCAGTTTTGTATGGGAAAACCAAGACATATCTGGAGTCAAAACGTACTTACGGCTCAGACTCTGGCAGTTTGGACTCACTTGAGTTCACCCTCTTATGAGAACGCTCACTTGAGTCGGTTCATTTTCTGGGTGCACTTCTTCTTACATGAAGTCGACGCGAAAGCTTTTCAAGCTTTGTAGCAACACCAAGAAGGGGTTGTCCAATTTAGTTCATTTTTGAAATTTTTTGTACTATTTTATGAAAACGCTGAGTACACAAATTTCAGCTCTATACGTCGACTCGTTCTCAAGCAGTGTAAGCAGTGTCTAAATATATAGTGAAAAACCAATGATTTGTATGGC
The DNA here is from genome assembly GCA_963930735.1 of Dioctria linearis. Lineage (NCBI taxonomy): Eukaryota > Metazoa > Arthropoda > Insecta > Diptera > Asilidae > Dioctria > Dioctria linearis. The sequence continues at coordinate 296,401,438 of OZ005741.1, forward strand.
AAAACCAAGAAAAGGTTGCCCAATTTAGTCAATTTTTGTACTTGTATTTACAATTATTATGAAAATTCTGTGTCCAAAATTTTAGCGCTCTCTACTGCGATACGTTCTCACAGTGTCCAAATATATAGTGAAAAACTAAATTTTTGTATAGCTACCATACAAAGGAGTTGCGCCACTTGTACCATTTTCGAACTTAAATCTACATTTTTTTTTTAAAAAACCGTGTGCAAAATTTTAGCTCTCTAAGTAAACGTACTCTCGAATTATTGTGCGAACGGACAGATGGACATGTAAGAATATAAATAACTTTTAATATAATGCGTGGGTGTCCAATCCATTTTGCACTATTATTTCTATGCGTTACAAACGGAATGACAAACTTAGTATACCCTATGATTTCATCATCTTATAACTAGAGTAACGAAGTAAGGTGAAAAAATTGGTACAAATTCTATCAAATAAAACATCTGGCAAACACAGATGTCCGTATTTTTATTACATGTGCTGGTGCATCAGGAACATACCAATACACGATACTACAAAATTGAAATATACAGAAGGCATTTCAGGTAAGTTGGCTTCTACCGAAATTTCATTCAAACAAAGAGCTAACAGGAAGTTATTATTTATTTGCTCTTACAAAAGCATTCAATAACAAGTAAAAAAGCTAGAATTTGTCTAAGACCAGTTCTTATGATACTCGATGAAAACTCGTATGTAATTTCGTATGGTCACCCATCTGTGCAAGTTTGATTTTTGAAGTGGTTTTTTGCATATATCTCTGTAACGGTTCGTTTTATAGGATTTCATATTCTGAAGAACTTTTCAGTACATTAAAATCGTACAGGACTTATCATTTTCACAGTATACGAAAAATCATAAAATTTTATATGGCAACACCAAGAAGGGGATGTCCGATTTAGTCCAGTTTTGAAATTATATTTACTATTTTTTTGAGAGCACTGTGCTCAAAATTTCAGCTCTCTACGTTGAAGCGTTCTCAGGTATTGTCCAAATTATGTAGTGAAAAATTAAATTTTTGAATGGCAACACCACGAAGCAGTTATCCAATTTGTCGCATTTTCGAACTTAATTTTCCTTTTTTTTTTAAAAAACCCACGTGCAAAATTTCAGCTCTCTAAGTACACGCATTCTCGAGTTATCGTGAGGACGGATGGACAGACGGACATGCAACACTCAAAATACCTTTTAATATTATGCGTGGGTGTTCAATCCATTTTGCTATACCAGTACTATTTCTAGGTGTTACAAACGGAATGATAAACTTAGTATACCCTATGATTTCATCTAGGATATAACAACAGTTTTGTCAATAGTAATATACAAATGAATTATATATGAGGCGAAATACTACGTATTTACTTGAATACCTAGCATTTTTTAGAGAGTTTTGCTAAGAAATAAATTCATAGCGAATTTAGTCAAAATGAAATTGAACGAGTTTGCTGCTAAATCCAGCACGAGAATTAAGTGAAAAACTGTTTTTACAAACGAAAAATCTTTGAAAAAAAAAAAATTCTTTTCAACACAGCACGAGAATTAAGTGAAAAACTCTTTTACTCGTACAAACGAAAAATCTTTGAAAAAAAAAAATTCTTTGCAAAACATAGGATTAAATCTTGATAGGCATTCAAGTAAATACGTATTATTTCGCCTCATATATAATTCACACTTAAAAGTTATTTTTAAGTGCATATATAACTTATACGGCAGGCAAGAAACAAGTCGTACTGATGAGTAATACGGTTCCTGCTGATTCGAAACACGCTCTTTTGAAAAGAAATTTTTATTTTCAAAGATTTTTCGTTTGTAAAAAGCTTTTTCACAATTCTCGTGCTGGATTTAGCAGCAAACTCGGTCAATTTAATTTTGACTAAATCCGCTAGAATTTATTTCAAAGTAATAAGCAAGTTAACAAAAAGTTTGAAAATGAAAAATCCGATCTCCGGAAACCTGCAATAGCTTGTTGATTTCATTTGAAAGTTTTAATACAGGCTGCTAGTTTTTTTTTGGTCATTTAAGCCCAATGCTTTTCTATTGGACGAAGCTTCGGTAATTGAGTGTGTTCTGTTTTCGGGAACAAAGTCTTTGCAATTGCCGCATAAAATTTCCGGACATCTTTTCTGTTATGGCAGGTTGCTAAGTCAGACAAGAATATCATGGTAATATTGTGTGAGTTGATGAAAGGCAGAGGGCGCTTGTTTCTCTGCGCATACAAGAGGTGCAGATTCCTTGCCACAAGTTCATGTGGCCTGCTGTACCAATTAAGGGAATTTTTATATTCTACGAACTTAAACTTTGCTGGAAAATTTCCTCTAATCATTGAAAATTAATACTTCTGTTCTGGAAGCTTTCCAAAACTGCTTTTAAAATATTTGTAGTCATTTATCACACAAAAAGAAAGTTTTACAGCTTCTTTTACGTAGATCGATCCGTAAACTTTTCGGCGATTCAATCTCTGCAGAAGGCGGAGATTTAAAATTAAATGGACAAAAATGCTGTCATGAAAAAACAGCAAGTAACAATATTGCTAGGAATTTTAGTAAATTTCTATTACTAACATATATAAGAAACATTTATATATGGCTTGTAAAGTTGATAAGGACAGGCAATTCAGAATAAGGAGCAGTTAACATTTTAAATTTTTAATATACAGGATGTTCCAGAACTCGCGCCTCTCCTCTATACTCAGGATTTCTCACTCAATGTGGAGCAAAAAAATATATGGGAGCTATGGCGGGAAATGCAGGTTGTGGGTGGTTGGTGGGATATTGTGATTTGCTTCACTAATAAATGTCGCCCAAACAGAGCTGTTTTCTCTTCCTTGTATAAATGCATATATATGTATATATATATAATTGTCTCATTGAAAACTCTCTGTAAACATGTTCTGAAGAAGTTAAGTTCAACCACTAAGCAAACAAAAAATATAGCTTCAAGAAAAAATTCTGTATGAAAATGTTGTTCCTCTCCTCTTTTACCATGACTTATACAGCTGTTGATACTTTAATTTCGACATCGTCTGTAGGTGTGCAAAGTTGTGATAACTTTTGTGCAATTTTTCTTTCGTCCATACATATATATTGTTTTACTTAACAAATTACCTTAACATTCTCTAAAGCTGAGATTCTTTCCAGTATTATTTCTTTTGATAGAGGATTATCTTCTGCTACATTTGCATAAATGAGAGCATCTCTGATTGAAATTGAATATTTGGTGTGGGTAGCGATAAGATCCACCAAACTAATCGGATCATTATCTTTTAAAACTATCATAATTACGACTTTGCTGCAAAAATAAAATCAACAACACAATTAACCGAAAGAAAGTCAAAGAAAGTACTTCAAAGATCATACTTCGCAATTATTTCTGACATAAGTTGGTTTGCCTCATCAGTCCATTTATTTCCTTTTGGCTTAAGACCATAGAGAGAACATTCAATTGCTCCGTAGGGACGTAAACGCAAGTCATCGGAAATTTCACGGACTCTGAAATAGAACGTTCTGTACTGTAGAAAACAAAATAGTCAAAGAAAGTGTAAAAAAAAAAAAAAAAAAAACCTTTGTTTAGGGACATCTAGACTATCTCCGTAATCGACAAGAAATACTTTACACATGTCCGCACAGATAGTTTCCATAACTTTTCCACGATACCAATTTTTATCGGTTGGATTCAATACAAGGTAGATGTTATCGTTTTCAATGTAGTCAGGTGTTGCAGCGTATTTAGCTTCCTGCATACAATAATCCTTAAATTCACTGGCAACTGATAGAAATATTTGATTTTGCACATAGAAATGATCAGGACTTTTTATATGAGATACATAGACTTTTTGTGAATTAACGCCCGATGTAGTTGTAAAGATTTTTGGGTGATGAAAATCACTCGGTGAAGTAAGGTCAATAGTGGTATTCATAATTGTAGGCATGTCGCTAATATCAATTTCTTCATCTATATCGACTTTGTTCTTATCTCTGTTGAGATCTATACTGAGATTATGAAACTTCTCGTCTAAGCTTGACTGATCACAGGTGCTGTTTGAATCACCATAGAATGATAGGACTTTTGATTTAAATGATAATTTGTTAATCTGTAGATGGCAACAGCTTTCAATTTCCTTTACTGTATTTTTAACTTCTTGAAAAATAAATGGATTTTCCTCGGGTTCTTCCATTTCAATGTTGCAAGCAATGGTCTCTAGATTTGAGTTTGTTTTTTCAATTACTGTTGAGAGAAGAATGTTTGGGGGATCGCTTGCAATTCGCTGTAATGTATCTCTAATTTCCTATAAAGAAAATTGGTGAAAAATTCATAATCTCTTGTGAAAAATAATTTACCTCAAGCGTTTCTAGGCTTTTACTCATAGTAGCATGTGCTATTCTTGCCTTAGTTATTGGTATCATCACTTTATTTTTGATTTCGAGCAATATTTGATGCTCCATTTTCTGTATTGCTCCATGAAGTGTTGTGAAATATTGGAATACAGACTCGACGGCTTCAGAAGCATATTCCTCGTATTTCTTTTCAATCATTTTTATATCCTATAAAAATTTAAGAAAATATATTAATATTGGGGCTCTATCGCAAAATAACAACCTTAAATTAAAATGAAAAATATTCTTAGGTCTAGAAGTTTTTTCGTTTTTTCGATAACTAATGATTGGAGCAAAGCTTCTAACCTCATAAGACATAGGCTTTGAGCTTGGAATAAATCAAACAACTCCATTAAAACACATGAAAAATCTAGGTTTTGAGTCTGTTTGGCTATCTCACGAACTTGGTGATAGTGAAAAATGGATTTTCTACAAAAAGATAGTATTCGTAAAATATCTTACGTGTTACCCGGGGTCTGCGCTATCAACGTCGAAAGTTAGTATACATCAAACGAAACTGATGCTGTATTTTTGTTTTTTCGTAGGATCGCATACGATGGTTGTATTATGACGTCTTGATACTAGGTGAAACTGTGAATTCCGGTGGTTATTGCTTACAACTCGAAAAATTAAAGGCAGAAAATCAACAAAAACACCCGTTATTATATAACAGAAATGGTATTGTTTTCTTTTCATGATAACGCTTGACGGAAAATGCTGTAGTCGCTAAAAAGATTTGGCTGGGAGCTTCTACAGAACCTACCGAGCCCCCTTGAAATTGTGCCAATAGATTATCATATGTGCAGATCTTTGCAGAGCTTTTTCGGTAATATAGAGCTCACTTGGGAAGGACAAAAAAGAACACTCTTCACAGAAGGGATTAACCTATCGAAAAATTTCAGTCATTTAAGGTAGACTGCTCACCAAAGATGCAAATGGTTCGTGCATACACTACATTTGCATCATTGCATATGCACTTGGCATATGCTGTATAGTAAGTCGCTCACTAAAAGAGCATTGGCACTGCATACTCTTAAGTAAAGTGATTAAATGTTAAATGGATTTGTTTTTATCATGTCGTCGTCCTATGAATATCTCATCCAGATAATGGCCATTACTAAAGTGTTTGACGGATAAGCTGGACAAGCAATGATCAAACAAAAATGTTTGCAGCATGCGTACAGCAAGTTCGCTTACATCAAGCAATTGCTGCATTGGTGAGCGGCATGTCATGTATGTATATGTGATGCTTTTTTGAAGAGCATGATGCCAGTGCAAAAAACATGCGCATAGCATTTGCCTCTTTCGTGAGCAGCCTACCATAGATGTGATGGGGGGGGGGGGGAGCTCTAGGGTAATACTGTGATCAGCATACTTTAAAGAATCCATTAGCATATATCTACACCCTGTATATTATTCCTACATGCTGTTAGATCAGATAAAAAGAAAAGAAACATCTCAATAACTGCGTGCACAATACATAACCATATACTCGATCATACATCACACATACACAGAAAGAGATATTATCCCAGTAGACATGATGTGATGATTTCATCATGAGCTCTTAAATGATGGTAATGATGAAATTTGTTCTGGACCTGGGATTAAAGTGATATACAAACTCTTCTTCAACATAATGAGCTTTTCCATGATGAGTTTGTTATATTATTTTCTTCAAGAAATATGCAATGCAATCATGAAAATACTCACTGATACATTCGTCACACAATGATGACATTGATATATAAATCAGTTATTATAATATTGCATGATCATTTTATTTTACATCTGCACTGCATGCTCCGAATTGTACACATTTTCGATTTAGATGACCAGTGAAGGCTTAGGATGGAAGGGGATTTTTTCAAAGTTTTAACCGATCTTCAGGAAATCTGCCATACAAGGAGACCACGAATGCGATCTTCAATTGCGTGTTATTTATTGTTTTTTTAATCAATACTACACATCACCAACACATCACTCATTCATGATAGGACATGCAATGAAATATCATGGAAATACACATGAATTTTGAGTATAAAAAATAAAATAAAATAATAAGAGTATTACCGATTTCATTAATATCATTGGATAAACGATGAGTCCTTACGGAATGAGCGATTCTTACCGTACTTTAATTACGGCAACTTGACATTTAAACTTAACGAAAGTTCCTTACCGATGCTTTAAAGTTATTTTGGGTACGTCTGTCTGTACCTTTACTTACGTATACGTCTATTGCGGTCCAGCCAATTGCCTGAATGTTTGTTTATTATATTTCATGTGGGTTTCACGTGTAATGGCTTAAGAGTAATGCACAGTTTAGTTAGAGAAGACAGTCGAGAAACACAACTTCTTGTTATATTATTCAGCACGATTCTATAAGACAATACAGATAGGGTTAATGTTAAAATTAATATAAAACGTACTTCTACGTATACCCAATAAATCGTAAAAAGAATTTACAAACTACCTACTAACTGTTGACCTCGTTTTATTGACATTCTTTACAAATACCTAATAAAAATGACAAATTAGTACAAATTGTGAAGCATACTAGTATCTTACAAATTTATCGACAAAGCTAATCTGTTTAAACGAGTAATTATTGTCTTGTATCAGAGAATGAATGAAAACGTTTTTTTTAGCGGTGCAGTATTTTCGATGTGTAATAAATCGATACTTCATGAGGTAATTACTGCATTGATTATGTTAGTCATCGGCAAATGCAATCGGCGGGCAATGGAGAACGCAATGCACTTTGGCATAAATCCTCTTTGAAATTAATTAGTCTATCTATCTATATAATACGAATACGAGATTCGATGAAGCAGTAAAATTATTTGATGTTTTGAAATCAGATAACTCTCAACATTACCCCATTCTACTTCAGTCTGAATCTCTGAGACTTTGGAAAAATACATAAAGGTACAGGAGGAGAGTCTTTTTGGCCTTGGGAGAGAATTACTTCTATACCTTTTGCCAATAAATCTTTTCAGACCTAGTTTCAAATTTGTTGACCCAAAAGTGAGATATATATATATATATATATATATATATATATATATATATATATATATATATATACAAGAATATCCAATTTTTGGATTATTCAATGATAGTTAAGTACAAGTGAAGGCAACATCATCATGCTATAGTCGCGCACTGATTGCTCTATACCAACTTGAAGACAACTTTGAAACATAGTGCAGTTATGATGGGTAGGTAAGGTACATGCAATATCGTCTTCCAGTGTAATACTTTTATGCAGTATCGGTTGGAAAGCAACTTAAGCGAATGAACGAATGCTCAACACTTGAATAAAGATTGCAGAAGCCGCCAATGGAACAAGTTTGCGAGAGTAAAAGTAAAAGGAGACGACAAAAATTGTGCATCGATTTGAAAGTTGGTCGATTGCTTTAGAATTTTTCCACACGTACTACTAGCTCTTAACTAAAATACAGCAAGATTGATGCTATGTAGATTTCAGTGATTTTGTAAATGCAACTGGGTCACTTTTATACGTTCGAGTTTTTTAATTATGTACTTATTGAAATTAGTGGAAACTGCTTAATTATGCGCGGTGAAAGTTAGAATAGTGCAGAAAAATTATATTAGGTAATGCTGAAAAAATGTAATAATATCTTTGAGGCTGAAAGTAAAATCAATTTTGTCAAAATATTTTCATGTAGGCACCCCTTGATAGTAATACGCTTTTTTTTTAGTCATATTTTAGAATATTATTAACTTTCATTAAATTTCATTGATGATAGTTTTTTTATTTTACAAATTACAATCATTATTAATATATTTTTACATTTCAGGCAATAATATTACAAAAGTACACAGAATTCAAATGCCTTATTGTTGGATGAGGACGACCAACTGCAGTGTATCAATCTTAGTCCAACAGTGATGCATTTTATGGTAATAAAATCCATAGGTTTTTGAAAAAGTTTTTTTTTTTATTAATATGTAAATAATATTGGAAATCAACATTATAATTTAATAATTAAAAAAAACTAGAGCTGAAACTATCCGATTCCAAAATATTCGGATCCAGATCCGAACTATCCGGATTTGGTTCCGAACTATCCGGATCCCAACTAAGCAAAAGAGGGTCAAAATTTCATCCAGATTGCAATGCTTCATTGGGAAAATATAAATTTCATGATATTTGCATGATATATGGAATCTGGATGAAATGTTGAAACTTTTTTGGTTAGTTTGGATCCAGATCCGGATACCCGGATTTGAGGAATCGGATCCTAATTATTCCGGATAATCCGGACAGCAAATTATCCGGATACTTTCAGTTCTAATAAAAACCAGGCCAGTTGCGAGTTTGTTAATTAATTTACAAGAGAAAGTTATATTGGGATCAACATCTTGTCCGACCTTATAATGCTAAAAATTGAGAAACCAAAAAACTTTATAGCTTTTTAAAAAAATAATAAATAAATTGCATTTTTATGTAGGAAGTATTTAATTTAACAAATTTCATTTTACTAAGAAAAATTTAGTAAAATTAGTCTGAAAATTCTTTTATACATATGTATATACGCCAGCCATTGCAGGCATATATTATGCTTTGATCATTTAATTACTTTATTTAACTTGATTTTTGATGTCGTGGGTTAGAAATACGAAAGTTGTCGACGATGCAAAAATACTTGTTAAGATAAATGCCTGGGTTGTACAGAATATCGACAGAGACAAGGTGATCTTAATAGATGAATCATATTTTTGGATCAATACAAACTGGAGACATGTCTGGGAAACACAATGGGGTGAAAGGTTGCTACTTCGAACCGTAAAACCAATGATTTTGACCTACTTATCATGTTAAGTGGAATACCCTACGAAGCTTATACTTAAAAGGATTACTTTCATTTGCCAGAAACATTTTTTGGGCTAGATGCCGATGACTTTGTGTTTCAAGAAAGCAATGACCTCAAAAATTACAGTAAATTCTGTGCACCGCGGAAAATAATATTAATAATATCGGTTGGATTGGGCTGCATAGAGTCCTGATGCCAATCCAATTGCAAATGTTTGGAGTCTTATGAAGCAAAGCTTGCAGAGAAAGGAGATCAAAGACATTTCACATTTAAAAGCGTTCTTCAGCAGATTTAGAGAAGTCTTCTTTTGGACAATGAAAAATGATAATTTGTTGGGATCAGGCCAATTTTGAAGCTATGAAAAAATCTCTTCGCTGGAAAAAAGAAATTATTAATTCCTAAAAATCATTTCAATTTCATTGGAGAAAATTATTGAACAGGTAAATCTCTAAAATTATTGTGACTTCATTCTGCGTAACGAAATATGACATTTTTTTAGTATTTCGGATTTCTTTCGTCCGTGGTCAAATCCAATAACATTTTACGGTACTGGGATGCAGATGTTGGCCTCGAATTATTGATAAATACAATAATACTGAGTTCTTTTGAAAAACTTCATTCTGTGCTTCCTTTCAAAGCTGATGCGAGAATGGTTGCTGACAAGACTGAACCAGTATTCGACAAGCTTTTTAAAATTCTGTAATTGAAACTTTTAGAGTAAAATGTTTGTCGATTCCAATGGAGGAACATTTATCTGTTGATGAACAGATTTGTGCATCGAAAGCCAATCACCATTTGAAGCAATACATGTCGCTTAAGCCTCATAATTGGGGTTATAAGATTTTTGTTTTATGTGGAATTTCTGGCTTTGCATATATTAATTTCAAAGCTTACACGGGACAGAAAAATAATACCGCAGAACGCTCAAAATATAAGGGGCTTTATTTAGAAGCTATCAGCAAATTTGTATATTAAGATTGTATAGAGACGTTTTCGAGAAAATAATTACAAAATCTATTTTGATAATTTTAATACATCGGTTCAACTTCAACAGAATTTGGCTTAGCAAAGAATTTTCCCTTGGGACGTCTGACAGTCGTATCCCAAATTGGTAACTACCAAAAGATAAAGTGATGAGGAAAGAAGGGGTAGATACTTCTGTTGAATTGCAAAGATAATAACTGTGTAAGCATGTTGTTAATTTTTGTGGGAACTGATCCTGAGGGGCGATAAATAGGTTTGACAGAAAAGCCAAATTATTAAGGAGTATAATCGTAATATGGGAGGTGTTGATCTTTTAGATAGCTTCATTGGAAGATGTAAAATTTCGATAAAATCTAGAAAATGGTGCATGCGTCCTCAAAGTAAAAAAAAATTTCGAAATATCTATTCTCAAAGAAGTAAAACTTTACATATTACAAAAGCAAATTTACAAACATTCTTAATAATACAAATTCTTGTGTTTAATTTCACACATTTAATTGCTACAATTGAGGCGTGAAAATACACACAATTTGTAGAAATTTAAAGTCGGTGTAGTAAAATAGCTATTTCAATCACAAATTTACGCTGGTATTATTGGTATATAGAATTGGCAAAAACATTACGTCAAATAGGTCCGACTTCATCATCAAAACGTAAAAGACCTTCAACAGGGCCATCAGTTGCCTCTCAATGAAACAGAAAAAAAAGAGAGTGACCTATAGCTTCTATACCGACGAAAGATGTACGACATGATGGTATTACTCAGTAGGAGAAAAAGTACTTTTAGAAACCTTTTGAAGCGCTTACGGTCCATAAGAAGTTTCATTTTATTTTAGTACTGCATGTCCGCAGACGTAAGCGCTTTAATATAGGTTATGTAAAGAGCTTTTTAAGTGCTTCTAAAAATCTTCTCCAAAGCGCTTTACCTCGGTTTACATAAAGCACTTTCGAAATTTTTTGGAGAAGACCTTTTTGGAGTTTGGATTCTTTTTATCGTTTTTTCCTTAAATTTTTTATAGAAAAAAAAGCAGAAAAATATTGGTAAATATTTATTCATTTTCTTTACATTTCGCAATTAAAAAGAACCACCACAACAAATCCAAAAAGGTGATTGGTTCCTCACATTGCGACTCGGAAAGATTAAAAGGGTTACGGTTTGGTTGGTGTGCTGAGAACAGGCTTTGTCCTCGATTCTTACAAAGCATTTGCAACTACTCACTGCTTCATATGTGGTCTTTTGCAAAGCGCCTTAAATATTTCCTATTGGGTAATTATACGCCTAAAGGGCAAAGTGCGCAGAAAATGTAAATATCCATCATGCACCACAAAATCACAATTTCTTGCCGCAAAACTGATGTAGTCCTCTGCATCCTAAATAAGGATAAGGATTGTTTTGCTCAGTTTTATGAAATGTAAATAAGAGTAGGTAGTTAATACTCGTGCACACAACATGTGCTTATATATTTCTATTTTTTATTATACCTGTTAATTGAATTATATATTTCTTTTAGCTTAAATATATTAAAATAACAAGTTCCTAAACATTATTTTCATAATTATATTCCCACTATTATTTTTACTTTAAAGAGTTTCAATGCGTAATGTGCCATATATAGCACACCATTTTTTACTAACAACAAGATACACATATTTACGTCAATTAAGCTGGGACCACCATTTCAGAGGGCTAATTAATGCCACTTGCCCGAATTTTATGCTCTAGTATTTTTAAAAAAAAATCCATGTATAATGCATGGAATGACTTTTTTAAGAGCAGAAAGATCATAGATTTTAATGCCTATCCGCATTGATCACTGGGTGAAGCTATGAAAACTTATTAAATTGCAGAGAATAAATTTAATTATCTCCACATAAATTGAATATAAGTTTTTTTGTAATTTGACAAAAACTAATCTTCTTCTTGTTTTACAATACGCAGTTCAGCTGCACAATGGATTATAAAGAAAACAGGAAGTGTGGTAACCCAAATTTAGCGTAGCGAAATTCTATTTGTGTTCGATGCATTGAATGTCAATGTATTCACATCTGTTTTCTCTAGATTCTAAGCTGGGTACCAATTTAGTATCTACCAGAACTGATTAAATTTCGCTGTTTCACCCAGCAATGTTAACCCTTGATTCATGTTTGTTGGAGGTTAGGCACTTAAATAAATTATATTTTCTTTACAGATCTGTAAACAAATCATTACAACAGAAGTTCGATCAGAGATAACCGCACTGATGAGACAGACCTCTCTCATCACTGGGTCGAAAAGCTCGATATTTTTTTTGCATCTCAATGCATTTTGTAAATTGATGGAATTTTTTTTTCAATGAATTTCAGTCTAATAAAGACGAAGAATTTCCAGCTTAAATCCTTACTATACTCAATCAATCTGGAAATGTTTAGAGTATTCAATTCCTTTCCAGTATTATTTGTTGATCACTGATTTTAGTTCTATTGAAAACACAGAATAATTCAAATGTAAGGTAGCGTGTAGGCTCAAGCTCAATGGAGCAATTTGTTTTTTAATTATCTTTTCTTTGTCACGATTACTTAATTAGCCCTAATTGAGCTCTAGAATATTATGTAGTGTGCGGTATTGTAACATTACTATTTAAACTATTTTCAGTAATAGTGGTCATGACTTTTATCAAGCTGGATTAGATTATCCATGGATTAAAAAAAAAAAAAAAATTCGGGGAAGTGGTATTAAGTTAGCCTTAATTGAGCCCTACATTTTGACGTTTCAAAACCTTTCTAACATGAAATGGCGGTCCCAGCTTAATTGACGTCACAGATTTACCACCAAAATTTATGACAACTGACAATGTTATTGTTTTTTACATGGTTCCTTCACCTAAAAAAAACTTTTAGTTTGAAAAATAAATATGCATCTAAGGGTTCAATAAATAATAGAGTTTTTCTCCCCATTTGACTTTTTTGTTGAACTGACTGACTAACTGACTAATTAGTAACGTCTTCCTTCTTAAGGTTGAGAAAAGTTTTCATGCTAATCTTAAACATTTGTAATAAAAAATATTTTGAATTACGTAGGGGAAGGGAGGATAAGATGACTATAGTAAGCTTTGATCATTTTTATATCCTCATGGATTTGACCTAAAGTCTTCGTTATTTATTTAGAGCAATCGTTAACTGGTTTATTTTCAACTACTAGATATCTGATTTTCATAAATTAAAAACTTAGTATTGCTTTTGTACTTGTTTGACTTGCTGTCAAATTCTGTATCTTATCCTCGCTTTGGGCAAGAGAAATAAAAAACAAAAGCAATTCACATATTTAGTTTTACATATATACAAAAGCTGCATACATAGGCAGTTCGCTTCTGCCGGAGTGACTTCACTATACGCGGCATGGCCCATTTACAACATATTAAACAAAAAAACAAAACAGAAAATTATTGTCCATGTCTTCTTTCATATAATTTCAATACATAAGGTCACAGCAAAATTTGTGAACGATTCGGGTGAGATAACGAGTTCGTAATCTTGCCTTCCTGTTGAATTCATCAACTTACCCGAAACGACCATTTATAAATTAAAATGGTAGAAAATATTGCAATAAATTTTAATTGAAAGTTACTTTCTGAATTCAAGTAATAAAGAACATATATAATTTAAGAAAATGCTTCGGTGGAAATTCAAATACTTACGAAATTTGATGATAACACAATTTTTTTCGAACCTAATTTACAAGGAACTTGCGTGCGAATACATGAGATGCTATTGCCTGAATAAGAAATGGTTGCTCATGTTAGTTTCTCTTTTACGCCGTATTCACAATGCAGAGTGGAGTAGAGTAGCGTAGAGTGGCAACTGGCATCCCTTTTTTCGCACGCAGTAGTGCATATGGCTCTCTCTGTTTGGCTCAGAGTAGCACAGAGTGGAGCTGCCTGAAAATAGGTTCTATTCTTATTTCACGCTGGCATTTCCGACAGCTTACAAACTGGAATTTCGAACTACTAGAATGTAGATGGCGTGGAAAAAGCTCCATACTTCTTTTTATCATAACTAACATGCTTTAATGTTATTTTCTGATTTAATATTTTTTATGAATGCTAATAAAAAACAAGAAACATTTTTTGCAAACTTCATTATTCAAAAACCAAAAATATTACGTTAATTTTTATCTAGTTTCGAAGCTATATGATGGTGCAACAGGTGTTTCCGTTTTCGAATTTATTAACTTGAAAACGACGGATATTTGCTTGTTTGTTGATTGGGCGTTGCTATGGAATTTTTTTTATATTAATTTCAAAGTTCGTTGTAGATTTGGCGTTGAAAACTCCACCCCTTCTTATTTATTTACGAAAATAAAACATTTGCTATTCTATTTCGCTGCATGCAACTTGCGCTATCACATTTTTTATTTTTATTCATAAAAGTTTTAAAGAGTTTGATTTTTTTTCGATTTTTTCTTTCTTTCTTCCTTTTCTTGCCCTGTGCATTTTAAATGTAAAACACTCCGAAATCTCGCCTGCTTCCTAACTTGTCAATAGGTTAACTTTGGTACAGGGCTATCATAAAATTCCTCACACAGAAGAACAAAAAGCTGACTGTAATATTAAAAGAGATGTCTACAGTTCATGGGGAGGCTGTCAGGCCCACAATAAAACGTTGGAGCCGAAAATTCAAGCATGGCAGGGAGTCGCTGGAAGTTAATCCCAGGTCAGGGCATCCAAATATTTCCGTTACCGACGAAAATATTGCAAAAGTAAAAAAAACTTGTTCTAGAATATCGGGTAGTTAATTTGTGGCTGATAGCTGGCATTAGCATGGAACGAATCGGCAGCATTTTGCATAATCATTTGAACATGAAAAAGGTGTGAGCGCGATGGGTGCCCAGAATGCTCACTCCGCTGAACAAGCAGCGTCGCGTCACAGCTTCGCAGGAATTTTTGGACATCTACGGCGATAATCCTGACGACGTTTTTTCTCACATTGTCATTGTTGATGAAACATGTATCCGGCACACAGTGGGACGAAACCCCGAAAAAGCGGCCAAAAATCAAAAACGCTTGGAATTTGGGTGAAAGTCTGTACGCAGGGGTTTTTGGGGTCGCTGATCACGAATCCGAAGCTAAAAATCTAAAAAACAAAATGGCATATATTGCATATGAAAACTTGAAATAATTAACGTAAGCTATAATGAATAAAGCACCATAAAACTCATTGAATAAACCAATTTTTTTCCTAAAATACATTAAAATTTAAACAAATCATGAATAAAATTTCTCATAAACAATGTGAATCTAAAATAACTGTACTACCTTGTTATGGACACCCTATATACTCTAAGACCGCCATCGGTATTAGTTCTACCCGGGTACCTGCTCAAGGTATGTTATAACAGCCAAAACTACACTTTTGCGCAGGATCCCGCAGGTACTCCTCGGCATTTTCAATTGTTAATAGACTCGCCTAAAGCCTTTCACCTAGAAGTTTGGACAATAGTGAACAATTTCATACTTTTTGTCTATTTGAAAGTAGAAGTCTCTAAAATCATATCGTTTTCGCGATGGTACCGAACATGGCCGTATTTCAAGCAGATAAACATGACTTTTCAATTTAACTAATATAGAAATATTTTCTACATACCTCCAGGAATAGAATCCATTTTGAAGAATTGAAATCGGTCAATTCACTATCCAGATACGGAGTTTCAAAGATCGTTGTTTTTGCTTCGTATACTCGCTCGACGTGTGCACTCTGAACGAAGGCTGACTTTGAACTAACGTATTGAGCTAGGTATAGAAGGGACGGCTTTACCCTTCGAGGTTTGAATGCACCAATCATTTCTCTACCCAACCCACTGGTCAAAATACCCCGAATCGAATTTTCATGTTTTCGATTTTTGGCCACTTTTTCGGGGTTTCGTCCCACTGTGCGGCAGTACGATCCAGAGTCAAAACAAAACAGGAATAAATGCAGTCGGATAGAACAGGGTGAAAAGCCACCACGGAAATTCAAAGTGGAAAGATCGGCATCCAAGGCCACTGTCTTTTTGGATTTTGAAGGTATTCTGTTCATCGACTACCTTCCTAAAAGAAACTACAATGAATGCAAACTACTACGCCGCATTGTTGCGTCAAGTGGTTGTCGAGAAAAATAGAGGCAAACTGGCGAAAGGAGTTTTGTTTGTGCAGGACAATGCGCCCATGCACACTGCCCGAGTTGCAAATCGCGCCATGACAGGATTTGAAGAAATCAACCAACATACAGCACATACACCTAGCCCCCAGTGCTTACTTTCTTGTTTCCAATTTAAAGAAAGACCTCTGAGGGCGAAGATTTTTGAGAGATGAAGAAATGAGGGCGGTAATAGACGAGCATTTCGAAGGCAAAGGCGGCGAATATTTTTCACTGAGTTAAAAGCCTTTCATTATAGATGTAAAAAGTGCATTGAAGTAGAGGGAGATTACATAGAAAAATACATTTTTTATACATTTCTATCAGCATTTTTAATACCTTATGCTCAAAATTTTTCAGCCCGCCCTTGTCATATGCCGATAATGCAAATTTTCAATACTAAATATGACTCGATTAAACGCGATTGAACTTCTCTCACAGATGCAACAATATATTTTCAGCTAATCTGCCGTGCGGTTACATAGGTGGCGCTCAAACATACCTATATTAAAAATTTTCTATGAGGGTAATCAAGTGTGTCGGAGCGTATAATCCAAATTGTAGTTTATATTAGGTCAGTAGGTGATTTAATAAGATCACTAAATTAGATCAGATCAATCATTAACCTGAGCTACATACGTCAATTTAGATCAGATCACAATAACTGATCTATATACATATTTTATAGATATTAGCTCATAATTGATCCGATATACATATTTCCTTGATGTGCCAGATCATTGATCTACATCAACGCAAATCTACTTAGGTTAGGTTAACTTATCCAAAACACAATAGAAAAATGTTTTCCAATGTAATATCACATAAAAATATATAAGGGATAGCTACTTCTTGCAATATACATATATACTACGGAAATACTGAAGAAATCGCATACTAGAAGACTAAAATTGTGAATTATTTATTACGAAGGACAAAAGGAAAAAAAAATATTATTACCAATAGCAGCCAAATTATACCGCGTTAATAATAATTAAACATAAATTTGAATCGATATAGTTAAGGTCACGATGAGCACGACATACAAAAAAATGTTGTTGGAAACTTGAAGAAAGAATTATTTTCTTATGGTAAAAAAAGACAAAAATCAAATTTCAATACTCCACCATCTCATTGGAGTCGTCAACCAACAGAATTATAGTGAATGATACTGTGTTGAGTACCTACTGTTACCGCTGCTGAAGCTATCGATATACCACATAATAAAAGGTTTTACTAGCAAAAGATGTTGCCATATGACCGCTTACAGTATGCCTATATACCTACGAATATTTATGCATTCAGGTATAGTTTGGTAGGTATAATAACTATAAGGTTCCCCCACTGGGATGGGGCTTCCATTACTGCATCAACACAGTTCAAGTCCCAGATAACCTGTGTTGCTTATAGTAGATTGTGGTGCAGATATTTTTTTTGTTTTTTCAAATAACTTTTTATGTTACATGGACCGTTTACGGCTTTTTGTAAGAAGCTAAGCTAAAGCTAAATTAAATCTACCAACCACGTTTCGATGCAGAGCGTAAAACTTTGTCAGTATCCATTTGGAAGTCATGCGGATTTGTACGCTTTTACCCGTCGCTAGTGTTATAAGTCGTGACAAGTAAATTTATATACTATACATATATTATAGGTGAGCCCAAAAAGCAACTTGAGTTCGAGACATAAATCTAGATCGTGCTAACTCTTCTATAAGTATTAGAAACTATATAGAGCATATTATATTGATCGGGTATATTTGAAGAGAGCTTTAAGTGCGTATTAAACTACCGCACCCTGACAGTCACTTAGTCTTGTACAAATTAAAGGGTGGAGTTGTCTTTTAAAAGTAAAGTGACAAGTAATAAGGCGGCGAACCATTTTGGATATACATACATCTATTTACATAAGAACAAATTGAACCCGATAGTGTGCCATTATATTTCCGAGTGATTCCCACTTTATTTTTATGTTATTGAATTTATGTTTTTTTTTATGATTTCATCTCAGTGATCTTGAAAAAAAAAAAAAAAATAAAAAAAAATAAGGGAGAGCTGCTGATCATATTTTGTTTCTTAATTTATTTCAAAGCAAATAGAAAATTGTGTAAAGTATAGTAACAGGAAGAAAGTGAAACTTGTAAAATTACATAAACCAAAGGCATATAGCGAGATGTTTAGAAAGCTGCCGTTCCTGGTTCTCATCGTCTGTGGATATCTTCTAATAACAGGTTAGTTGAAGATATGTATAGATGTCATCATATCACATAACGTAATTTGAGAATAAATCTATTTTTCTTTGTCTAATTCTTGTTTTTCAGTTGAGTTTTTAAGTCTTTCTTTAGAACGGATTACCTTCATAATCTACAAAAAGAAGAAGAAGAAAAACTAATTTTTCTGTTTTTTTTTCTTTATTTACATTCAATGAAAGAAAACATACATAGTGTATATACGCTAATATTGAGATTTTATGATTCATTGAAAACATGTTTTCTTTCTATACGTATAAGCTAGGTCACCACCGGGAGTTGGGAGCAACGTGCTACCAGCAGAGTATAGTGCAAATCTCAGATAAAAAAGTTGCTTTCAGGCTTTTATGAGACAAGATTAATGACTGAAGCTGGAGGTTGCATAATACCACCAGCAACAACAACGAACCATACCACAAATAGGCAGTTTTAACAACAAATTATTGCTGTTAATAATTTTATGTTATTGTTTGTTTTTCTTTTTGTTTCTTAATTTTTTTACATCTGTATTTCTTATTATACCTCTTAATGCATCCATTTTAGGGGAAGTTAGTTATAAATCAATATTGACCCTTACTCATAAAATCTGTGATATCACACGTTATATGTAACTATCTACCATAGCTGCAGTTATTTATTTTATTTAATTCTCTTGTTCTGCCTAACTAACTACTACTGCTAATATACTAGTTAAATTTTTGCGTAGAAATTTGTTATCTTTGCCATAGTAGGGAGTAGGATTTAATTTCAAACAAATTGCTTCAACATTTTTGTTAAAGTATGAATTTATGTAACACAGACGACAAAAGTTATTTTACTGTGATAGAGTGATTCGAATAAATCACATTTCATGTTTAGAATTGAATTGAGTATGCGCTTAGACATTAATATTCGTTATTAACATTATTGAGAATCAATTGCACTGATTTCCTTCTTTTTTGTTTGTTTGTTTTGTTTTTAGAAGTGGGAGTTGAATTCTAGGGACCTTAAAAATTCATTTTAACCATTCTCTTGTTAAAGCTTGAAGGTAATGTGTGACCTAGTTGTGAAAGTGTTTTTGATATTTCGAAGAAAAACGGCTTTTATATTTTATGCATATAATGATGTATGAATGAGATATTTTATCAATGTTGAGAAGGAAGGCATTCTTTTTGTAAGTTTTATAAACGTTTTTGTTTTGTTTGATTACTAGAGAATATAATTAAAGTATTTTGCACATAGAATGTACTTGTATAGTAATGAAATTAAATTTTTATAACGTATCTAAGATATTTACAAGAATTCAATAATATAAAATTTTGTCGATGAATTTATGTTGGTTTAAGAAATTTGTGTAAGAAGAGTTTTGGGGGTAGCCGCAACTCGAATCCCCATTTGAGCATATTGTTTCAAGTAATCATGGTTGCACGGGAACACATGTATTTTTTTTCGTGTACACTGATTCAGCTATACTTAAATATGTGCTTCCGTGATCGTGTGTTTTCGAGAATAGGCAAATGTATGTATGATATGTAATATCATCATAAATTACTAGATGAGAAGAATGTGCGAAGATTGTAATTTTTGTATGTCTCGTAGAAAACATATTTTTAACAACATAATTAGAAGAACTATAGCTACCTAGGAAGTAAACTAAACAATTCAAAGTAAAAATGTATTTCAAAAAGAAACATAAAAATTATTATTAATTTAAAAAAAAAAAAAAAAATAAAAAAAAAAATTTAATTAACTGACTTTTGCTAAAAAACACACTACAGCTTTTATTAACTCACAAACCCCTGACTAAAAAAACTTTGTGTTTGAGCGCCTGAAAGTGTCGTTCGTGATGAAAGAGTTTTAGGGTAGTAAACGTGGATGGATTTACATGGGGTTTTTTGATTTAGAATGATTGAATGGGGAGCTTTCCTATGGGGTGAAATTTTCTTACGTTTTGGGGGTATTGAGGTGTGTGTGATATGAGTGGAGATGTGAGAGTCGGGTTTTGAGAGTCGAGAGAGTGTATAGAATTTATGACTAAAAAGTAGAAAATAAAATATATTAAAAAAACTTTTAAAATAAATAAATTTTGTAAATAAAATGCAATAAAAAGTAAAAAAGTTAGTTTTTCTTTCTCACTGATATATACACAAGAAAAGCTTCATTGCAAAATAAGAAAAATGCTACAACTCAGATTAAATCTTAAAAGTTTGGGCATGCGTTGCAGGTAGACAATTGTGATTATAGTTATGGATGCCCAAACTTTTAACATTTAATCTGAGTTGTAGCATATCTTACTTAACAATGAAACTTTTCTTGTGTATATTACTGAGAAAGAAAAAAATAATTTATTACTTTATAGTGCATTTTATTTACAAAAGTTATTTATTTTAAAAGCTCTTTTAATATATTTTATTATTATTTGTTGTTATAGCGGCAATAGAAATACACACTCTGTGAAAATTTCAACTGTCTACATACGGTTCATTAGATACAGATAGAAAGCGGAGGCTTAGTAATAGGATCCCGTTGGCACCCTTTGGGTACGGAACCCTAAAAAACACATCTGATCTCGATAATTATAAGAAGAAAAAAAAACAGTGTTTGTCTCTAAACAAAAATTAATAAAACCTGACAAAAAGGTCCAGGTAATAAAATCATAGGGAATAGATGCTAAGTTTTTGATACCCACGAATAATATTAAAAGTTATTTTGATTTTTGTATGTCCGTCTGTCGTATCAATAATTCAAGAACACATTTACTTAGAAAACTGAAATTTTCCACACGGTGTTTTTAAAACAATTGTAGCTTTAGGTTTGAAAATGGGACAAATCAAGTAACTCTTTCGTAAGGTTGCATACAAAAATTTCGTTTTCACTATTTTTTATTTTTTATTTCTTAACTACGAAATCAAAATAAAGCAACATGCTATTTGCTCGTATGGGCAATTAGTGATAGCTGCTCAGGGATTATTTCTAGATGTAATGTGTAATTTATACCCATTTCACTAGATTTCGTTAAGTTTTGTAATTCTGTAGGCTCATGAACTATTAAAAGAAAGTAAATTTGTAATCGTTAAAAAAAAAATTACATGAATTTTGCGTACCTTACAGCTTCCCTCCCCTCTTGAAATTAAACATAAGTTTTGAAAAGTAAATGTATTAATGTTTGCTTTGATATATACCCAATCATAATTTTCAAAAATTGAATTTTAATTTGGAATATCTGCTTGCCGCTGCCATATGTGTAAACACACTGAATCAAGTAAGGCCATCGCTGCAGGATTTGGAATGATTGAATTTAGCATACGCTACATGTTTTCCTGGCTCACAGTACAACTTCTTCACTAAAATCTAAATTCTCAAATATCATTCCACACTTCTTCTTCTTCTTGTTTTTAACGAAGTTGCATACTTTTCCATACTTTTTGCATACATATTTCTTCCACGATACAAGTAAGTTTTTACCCAGAAAGTTTTTGTACGAGAAATATGCGAAGAGACCTATTAATGAAAGAAAACTTTTTAAATCGATTCCTTCGAAATGTGCTAAAATGAAAGGAAACAACTTGGTAGGTAATTGAGGCAACTTCATTTTATTATAATTCTTTTAAATATTGTTATTAAATATGTGATGTTATTAACTGCTGCATAAGTGCTATTTTACTAATGTTATTTATGAATAATAAGAAGAAAGTTGTTCTTATATCATTTTATTATTAGTAAGTGGTTGTTTTTTTCTGAAATCCGTCCTAAGATACACTGACTAATGAGTATTTGGTATTCATAATCTTGAAGAATTATTATAGAATAAGTAGCTTTATATGGGAATCCAGACCCACCCATAAATGTAATTAATTAGAGGCGAGGCATGATCGTATCTCAAGAGTCCGAGTGCACGAAATATAGTTGAATTAAATGCAATATTTAATCTTCGCCGTGAGACTGAATAAAGCTTGCAAAATCGTACAAAGACGTAACTAAATATTGAGTAATTGGTAAAACCATAGAAAGAGTTTTGTACATATGTAAGTATAGTATATGTGCCAAGCAAATGGAGAAGAAAAAACAAGTCCAGGAAGAATTTTCGAAATAATATGGTCGAAAAATTATTTATTTTTTGGAAGTTTTAGTACAAAACTTACTATTATGTCACCATCAACCCTGCTCTCATGGAAGCATTTTGGGATATTTTTCTAAATCTTAAGGCTCAATACCTTGGTAAAATTTATACCTGTGATCTTAGATGTTTAGGTAACACAGGGTGGACGGAAATTATCTATCTACTTGTTTCTTTAAATTTCAGAAAAACCAATTGAAACAAAAATAAAAATAAATAAGTTTTCTATGATTTAATATATTTAAAAACAAATGTTTAATAGTTTGTATGTAACCGCTCAATTCTTAAACACGTAGCAGTTCATCCTCTGTAAAGGAGACCCACTCTTCCTTTATTCTGCGTATAGTTTCGCGGTTATGTGGTCTTGGAACACTTTCGTAAAAAGCATTCTTTCCCGGTGGTCTCCATTTACAGTGTATCTTTCATCCACGGTGAGTGATTAATTGGCTTTTCCCATGGCTACTGATCCCTCCAAAAACAATAAACTTAAGTCCTTGTTTTTGCCGTTGTACGGGCGATATGTTCTGTCATTTAGAAGGTTGGACTCTCATGTTTTGTCTGGATTCATCTGTAAAAATTACCCTTGCCTTTTTTTACGCTCCTCTTCACTTTCTGCTGTTCTTCTCGTTGGCAAAAGCTCAAGCGATCGTTTATGTTTTTTCTTGTCAGTAAAAGCTTCACCGGTTAACATATACATGTTCATCCCAGGGATGACTCTTGATGAACTTTTATCGTTGTTGCAAATTTACAATTTTTTTTCTTTCGTTGACGATATCTGTTGGATGTGTTGGGAATTTTCGTCACAGTCCGCGTTCCTACTCCTGCCTTGTTGTTTTCAAAATCTCTTATATTGACTTTTAGTGCGTGGTGAAGTGTAATGATGACACATTGGGTCACATCAAATTGTGATGACCATTTCATCTACTCCAAAAGTGCCCTCATAAATTTTATTTTTTTTTAGAAAAAAATTCCTGATCACGTAAACAAAATATTCCTATCGGCGTATTAGGTTAGCATCCGTTGTGAAGTGCTAATGAAATAAATTATGACTCGGAAGGTTCAATATAGAGTTGAACCTAATTAGGAGAGAATAAAAAAATTTGAGTTGGATATCGGTTAAGGGTGTGTACAGACGTCATACACTTCACCTTGCATTTCAAAATGGAAATTTCCTTAATCAGAGTAAAAGTTCCGTTTCTTTTTTATTTTATAAATTTTATTTGTCGAAATCAAAAAGCAGAGTGTTAAATAAATTTAATTTAATTTAACATAAAAGACGGAAGTGCGTGTTAATCTTATATAAACCCAACTCCTCCTGACTGGCTCTTACCTACGGGAAAGCACGAGGGTAAACGGGAATATAACATACGGTAGAAGGACGACCACTTCGATTTTTATCTGACACATTTCCTTCACCTCTATTAATCCACAATCTCACTGCTGTCCTCGAAACCTTAAGTTGGCGAGATATTGATGTGACTGTTTCGTCTCTTTGAAAAAGTTCTTGAATTTTTATTCTTTTCTCTTCACGTGGAGTCATTTTCAACTGGAAGTCGGAATAAAACATTAATTAACTTAAACAATCGAAATAAAAATGCGCGAATTTCAAGAAAATACAAAGATGTTTTTTTATCTTATTACTCAGCGCATCAAAAGCACTTTTCAAAACACTCTTGAAGTAACGATAGAATACTCTCGTAGCAATAAAAATGATTCATTATTTACCTTTTTTTCTTTTCTTTAAATTTTTTCAAAAATTGATACCGTCACAAAGGCTCACGGAAATTATTTATAAAAACGCAGGATATTTTTCCGCACTGCACTGTACTGCACTTAACAACACAATGAACGATTGTAAAGCAGCAGCTGGTACAACCCCACTCTGCCTACAACTACCAGTGAATAGAAACCAGATGAAGGTAATATTTTGGGAATTCTCACATCTGGTTTATGAGATAATTTTTAATTTACTATGGACAGAAACTATCTGTCCAAGTAAAATTCCAGATTGTAGATGGTTGGTAAACACATACATATATGTACATGAACATACATATGTCTCCAAATTAAATTTCCAGCTTGTTTTGCGACAATACAGAAATCTTTATATTTGGACCTTACTCCTTACTATAACTTGAAATTGTCGTTCTTCAACTTACAGCCATAAAAATAAAAAAAAAATTGTTCCACAATATTTCTTCAATTAAGTAGAACAGGTGTTTATCTATTGACATTTAAATATTTAACTTTTTAAGATAGCTCCAAATGTCAGATTACTAACGTAACCCGTTTAATTAGTTAGATAAGAATTTCAGATGATGATTTAAGAGCACTTCCTTATTTTTAACATAATTATG
Source organism: Dioctria linearis (assembly GCA_963930735.1). Lineage (NCBI taxonomy): Eukaryota > Metazoa > Arthropoda > Insecta > Diptera > Asilidae > Dioctria > Dioctria linearis. The sequence continues at coordinate 296,426,508 of OZ005741.1, forward strand.
AAATCATCAAATGATAAAGGTCAATGCTTTATTTTATTTATATAATTTCAGTTTTTATTGCAGAAATTGCTTAGACTTTTATATAAATGTGAACCAAATAGACATCCGATTATGTTTTTATTACTTGCTCAACTTAACCGATGTTTTGTTACTTCCATGGTTTTAAATTTAATGTATGTATGTAGATCAATCGACCGTGTTTTAGGTAAGATTGCAATCTATACCTATGCATTGAGTTTTAAGACCAGAACTTATATTACTTATAACATATTAGGAATTATCGAGATTCATCTAGAACAAAAATAATAATTGGTACTAAGTCGCTAGCTAGATTAGCTACAGAAAAATTGCTGAAAACAGATGTACCAGATGCAATTGTTAAAAGGGTAATTTCATTTCATAGCAAATTGACCAAAGATCACAGAAAGTGTGAAATTGAAATTTTACATACTTGGAGAGTTTGTGAAAATAAAAATACAAATTAAAAATTTTCTCTACACATTACGTAATTCGTGAGTTATGGCATTTCAAAAGCACAGTGGAACATAAACGCATTAAAGTATGCAATTTGAAAATTGAAACAAATGACTATATGTACATGCAAAGCTATATGATGCTGTTGTATTCGTGTGCATTGTACTCCAAACCATTTCGGGTATCTGCGCAGCAGGATCGCAGAGGCATGCGAGATTTTAGATTTGTCTGTAGAATTTTTCATAGAATTTTTTTGGAACTTATAAAATGATTCCGTGCGAAGAGCAGGCAAGGGGCGAACGAAATGTATGCGCTCTGTGCTGCTGACCAGACACTTTTCCTTGTAATTTATCTGGCACCATTTATTTGGGCAAATTTTATTTTACTGAAGGCGGTCATCACATAAAACTCTTCCGAGAATTCTGAGTTGTAATGTTTCATATAATTTTGACAATGTCAGTTTTACCATTTTATTAACTAGATAACCAAAGAACTACTTTAAAGAGTTTGATTTGATTTTACCAACAACCATTTTCTCCCTCCTACAGCTTCACTAAAACCCATTAGGGATTAAGATCCATACGATAAAATAAAAAATATCGGGACTGCACATTTTGAGATATTCAAGGATAACCGAAATATCCATTATCCTTGAAAGCAAATTTTCAGAAAAATGACTTTGATTAATTTTTCTCGGAAACCTCAAAGCTTCGTAAAATAAATAATGTTTATTTCATGGACGATGACGTTACATCTACTAAGCAAAATTTCCCACATTATTCAAATTTCAAAAGACCGTATCTCGGTCAAATATGGATCGCAAATTTCATCAAAATCAAAAAAAAAAACTGGTAGATTTTCTGTGTAACGGCTTATAGGATTATATATACACACATTTACATACATATGTAGTAACATTCAGTTTTCTCTTCTTTTTCCATAATTATTGGACTGAATTTTACTAACACGTCCCATGATTAAATAATAGTTACTCACAATTAGAAACAAATAGATTATAAATAGAACTGCCAAAATATTTCTCGCCTCCCAAGCAAAGAAATTACCAATGATAAAACCTAACCTGCACACTACAGCCCGCCGCAGAGCTATCAAAACAAGTGAATGCTTTCCGAATGCTCATCATGCCATCTCACGGTGATGAAATGAATTAAAAACGCCAAATTGTATGCAAAATATATAAAAACAAGAAATTTTTATCGTTACCATGGTTAACATTATTGACTTTATTTTCTTTACCATTGCACTAAACAATTTGAGTTTTTTAAAATAAACAGAAAAAGGTTCGATCTTTGTTACAAATAGAACTTTCTTTCCAATAATATCATAATTGTGATAGTTATTCGTCTCTGAAAATAGCAACTTTCAAAACAAAATATATTAGTAACCAAGATCTTGAAAAAAGTCTTCCATACTCAATTACAAATTAATCTACTTGATGTACCATTATTACGTTATTATGTACCAAACTTTGGAAATTTCATGAACTTGAGAAATTTCTAAAGCTATTTACATACATATAAAACCTTTTTCTCAAACTATGTGGAAATGTGTGATCGTGATAATACGCACAGATTTGACGCAAAGTCGCCTTTTTAACTTTTTCGTGTTTTTCAAAATTATAACCCCCCCATAAAGATATTTATTTGGGAATGTTTTTATATATGATTTAAAATTTGTTAGATTGATAATCGTTGGACCTTTCCAATGGTATTAAAATGTTTTCCTCTTCCTCTCCGTTTTGAACTTATGGCTCAATAAATTTAAAATTTCGAAATTTTAACTCGGGTTTTCTAACTACTAAAAGCTTTCCTATGACACTCTTTACTCACAATGTAACCCTTTTTGCGTTTTTTGCATTTTTTCTTTCCGTCACTGACTCTTAAATTAACAGAAACCGAGCTAAAATTCCGAAATAAATTTTAAATTTGTTTAGCCATAACTTCAAAATGGAGAGGAGCAAGGGAAAAATTTAATACCATTGGAAAGTTTCGACGACTATCTATCTAACAAATTTTAAATCATCACCGTAGAGGATAATGTTCAGAAGTTACAGGGCGATCTATAAAAACATTCCCAAATATCTTTAAGTTGAAGCATGACCTATTCATAGCCTTCAGGTGCAAGACCACATATGGGACAGCCTGTATAAAAACAAATTATTTTTATTTGTAGGTAGTTATAGATGTATTTTGATGAAACTTTCTTGATTTTTTACTCCTTGATCCCGTTGAGATACCAAGCTAAGATTTTGATATATTTTAGTGAATAATATAAGGTAAAAAATAAAAAATAAATTCATAAAATCAAAAGTACGTCTTCCAGGATATTCAAGAATAAAATGCTTAGTCTTGATGTCTTTTTCAGCATATATTTTTAAGATGCTATTATTCTTAGATAACTTGAGATCCGATCTTTCAAATGAGCCATATTTCACTGTACTGGCATGAATGGAAAAATATATATGAATATTTGCGAAACTTTAAAAATTCCATAACTCGCGAGATACTATGCGTAGGGAAAATTTTTAAATGGTATTTCTGTTTTCACAATTCCTCCATCCAAATATATAAAATTTTAATGAAATTGGTAATGGTCATGTCACACATGTTGCCTATTTGATATGGAATGACCCAATAGAGCCTGGAATTACATAATACACAGTAGAGAAATTTTCCTTAAAGTGAGCGGCAACAATTTGTGCCACAAAGCTTAGGGGAAGCTCCACATTGGAAAATGTAGATTAGGTTTTATCTCTAAAATGCAGGTAGGCTTCCCCCCTAAAATGTAGCGAATTCAATATATCCTAAAATGTAAGGAATTTTTTAATTTTGTTGCTGTTTTTTTTCCTAAAATGTAGGGAATCGGTATACTACACCTTTAAAAGACATAAGAATGAGCTGAATAGCTCATTTCTAGTGCTATACTACCATTTGTTTTCTTCATTAAAACATATGTAGTATGGAAGTTAGTGCTGGAGCACTGGACGGGCACGGCGAAAGAAAATAGTGAAAAACAATATATGACTTGTTTTCAAAAACAATGTGTGAATTATATTAACGAAGATATATTTTTAAGTGTTCCATAAAAAAATGTAGAATAACCCCTAATTTATTTAATGTTCTCTTCCTTATATCCGAGAGAGCTTAACATTTCAGAGAAAATGAAATTAATTTTTGGAAAAATGATGAATTAAAGATTCCCAAGTGAAAATTCAAAGTAAATTCTGACAAGGATGAGATGGGGATGAGTCTTTTTACTATACACAGTCGGGAAAAATTCTTACTATGTAGGTATATGTTCCTGGAGAGAATTCAAACAGAAGCCCATCAAAGCAAGCTGAGTTCAGAAAAAGACGATCCCGAATTGTTCACATCACTTTGCGGATTACCGTGGGGCAATGCACAGAATTCCACTCTTTCTCTTAACTTAGCTTTTGTGGAATATGAAAAGTCCTTCGACTCCGTTGGCTGGATTCAAATATGGAACGCGTTATAACGACGCGAAATTCCCAAAAATTTATTGAATTGGTAAGGCGTCTTACAGTACAGTAATTCAAATCAGAGAGGTTTTCCTGGAATAGTCTTTGGCATAAATTCTCAAGTTCGAAAAGGATTTAAACTTTCGCCGATTTTATCCTTCATGTAGTATTAATGATGTACTTGGGCTGTAACGCCAATAACCCGTGCAGCATACCTACATGAATCGTTTCAACGGTTTTGATTAAACCAATGATGATATTATAATTTCTGACCTAGTGACACCAAGCCATGAATATCATAAATTAAAATATAGCCAAAAAGGAATCCAGCTACTCTGAGGCTGAATTCAACAAAAATGAAGTAAATGCGAAATAATAAAAGGTCCAACACACCAACAGTGGAAGTAGTGAAGAGCTTTTGTTATTTCGATGTAGAAATGTCAAATCTAGTGAAATAGAAAATGATAATTCCCAAAATAAATAAGTTAAGGAGTTCTTTTGACTATATGTCCTGGATATGGACTATATTAAAATCTCAGTGAGAAAAAGAAACTTCTTTTAATTCCAATGTGAAATGTCTGCTACTGTATGATATACGGGGAAGGATACGTACCAACAATTTTATAACGCTTTGTCTACAAACTTTTTATAATATGTGTTAGTGTTGTGCCTATCCTAAAAATTTCTTTGACAAGATCAAATTTCAAATGAAGAATTGTGGACAGGATCGGCGATGAAAGTGGAATTGGATTTTACAAACTGCGAAATGACAGCAATAACATTCTGACATTTATCATTGAATGATAATAAATTGCAGGGGTTAACAGCCGTTGTTATCCTTGACCGTTTTGGTTTTACAGAGAACCAGCAGTGTACAAGTATTCTGAGGTTCATTTATGCCTGAAGTTTAGGTGTTTTCCGGACTAGTGGTATATATATTAATTGCCCTTCAATAAGGCGGTTTAAAAATGAAAAGATTGAAGATAAACTGTTTAAACCTAGAATTATCCTCTATGAAATTTTAATAATAAGGTGTTCATCACTGCAAATTGACTCCCAAAAGATGTGGTAATGTACTAAAGTGTACCTCATATATAAGTTTTTTTTTTTTTTTTTTTTTTTATAATTCCATTTCCATAAATTTGCAATAGCATAATTTGCGTGGTCGTCTTTCTGACCTTAATCAGTTAATATTGTCTGAAAGTATGACGTGTGAGCACACACAATCCTGTTGTATGCAGCTGAGGCTCTCATCCATTGTTTGCTATTTATTATGCAAAAATTATTTCTTTCTTTAGTTTTAAGATCAAACATCAGTGAAAGCAGTAAGCAGGCAGGCACTGCCTTCATGACAACAGTAAGTAACCAAGTTGCCAAAGACCGTATCATAATTTTCATGATTATCGTGTGCACACACTTATGTATGACTTCCGCGAGACAAAACCAGTCTCCGAGAAGAAATCATCTCATGACGATTGCGTAAAACGTGATTATATATATGTATGATTAATCTAAATAGAATATATTAATAAGTCTCTTAAAGATTTGCTTTTTCCCATGTAATTATTTTTAGCATAAAGTTAATGCTTATCTAATCGAATACCGGGTTCTGTTGGTCTTGCCGGAAGCGCATAAATCAATCAAAATCGTTAGATTGCTTGTGATTGCTGTGCGCAAATTATGGCATCATTTTAATGTAAGATGCTACTTAAGTAGTTGTGGTAATTTTTTGGGGTAACAAAATTTTAGTTTCGTTTTTCACTGAATTTTGTAGCAATGCATAATTCTGAATAAATTTTTCGTTAATTGTTTTTCTTGAAAGATAGCAGGAATGAGAAAGTTACATTTTATTAATGAAAAAAAATGGACTACAACGAAATCGATGTATTTGTTCTGGTTGATTTATCTGAGGTACTGCGGTATTTAATAAAGTTGTTAATCACTCTTAAACATTTCAGTAAAGTGTTTAGAATTTTCCTTTCCTTAACTTTAGCTTTTCAATACGGTTGTTTAGTGATGTTCCTCAGGAGTGGATTTTGGGTCCCCCACTTTTTAGTTTATTTAAAATTGATCTGCAAGACGTAGTTAGAAATTTGAAGATATGTGTATCTATAGGCTTTCTATATTAATAAATAGTGGGGCATTTGTTAAATATTTGACAATGCATCTCGTTTTACACACACCTCGTCCAATGAGACGCATTGACAAATATTTGACGAATGCACACATTGTGTGGGACAGGCTTTATTGACGATTGCATACACTGTGGGTATATAAATGTAATTTCGAGTGCAGTTGGTTTACTAACAAGACCAAGCTAACTGTATTAGAACGTTTTACACGGCTTTCAATAATTCTAAAAAAAAAGAGACAATTTCGTTTTTATTTATCAAAATTTTCAATATTCAGAAATATTTAACACCAAATTACTTTATAATGTACCTATTTTTAATCCCAGGTTGCTGGGAAACGATACTCATATGAGAACACAATTGAGCTTCTTGAATTCCTCAGATAGATAATAATTAGATTAGGAATAAGTTATAAGACTAACACTAAATGCAAGCAATAAAATAAAAAATAAATATAAAATAAACAAGTGCAATTAGTGTGAATTATGTATAAATAAAACACCTAGAATTAACAAAATAAATTAATTAACTCAACTAGATAGCCAGCTGCAGCGATTAGAATCATATTGGAGTTTCAAATTTTTAGCTTGGCTGGATTTCCGAAGTGAAATCCTAAAGTTCCTAGACTATATGGAGTAAATAGATATCTTCAGATTCCGGAGTACGAGTTTTCTGTGTTATCCTCACGGCGTGAATGTCGTCTAAAAAATCGACGATGCCTTATGACGTAACTAATATTTGAATTGATCACACTGTCCTTATGACAAAGTGAGGTTATCATTTATCTTTAAAACCTGGTGATATTAAAATCACTGTTACGAAATGATATGCTTAATATCATTGAATTTATTCATATATCATATATTTTTTAATAACGATTGATACATATAATGGAAATTTTCGAATATAGTTTTTTTTTACATTATTTGGATTAGTACGTTAGTTCTCGACTTACGATGGGGTTCGGTTCCGCAACTTCGGACGTAAGTCGAATTTCATACAAAAATAAACCATATAATTATAATAGCTTTTTTTCTGATTTTTCATTGTTTACTACATTAATCACCAGAAGCGTGGAAGATATATAATATGTAGTATATGATATATATTTGGCGAAAACTATAGAAAGTTGATAAAATTTGTAATTTTTTTATGAAAATTTTTCGTCGTAAGTCGAGGTGGTCGTAACTCGAGAATCGACATTAATTTCGATTTTGTTTATGTAATGTAGTATGTATTTGAGACACGGCCAAGCGTTGCGCAAGGTATCTTGACTAACCGGACAAGTCCACCATGTTCCAAGAAGGAGTAAGAGTTAGGTAACAATGGATAAACAAATATAGACAATGCAAAGAATATTGAAAAATTCCTCCAGATTGCATTGTTTAATCGGGAAAATGAAATTTCATGACATTTCTATTTTCCGAATGAAACAATGCAATCAGGAGGGTTTGCTTAGTCTGGTTCCGAATAGTTCGGTTCTGGATACCATCAGCTCTCACAGAAACCCTGTTCTATGTTCTACCCTATGTTCGGAGCCGCAGATTGAAACCAAAAAATTCCCATTTTGGAAGTCGGTGGCAGAGGTGTCTTAGCTCTTATTTGGTGTGTTACCATGTCAGGTCAACACCTTATCTGATACTTGTCAAATGGGATTACAGATAAATCTAAAGCCCCCGACAAATAATACAAAAACAGAAAACCCAATTAGATCACAAATCACTAACCAATTTGCAAAAGCCAGCAACGAAAAAATTAAAATTACCGGGAAACTTCATTTGCTGAAAACTATTTAGCACTTGCCCTAAAACGTCAGCTCCATCCATAGCACAAATTTGACAAACACCAACTGAGAGAATTAGTAACAAATCAACTGCAAATAATTAAATCTTACAACACAGGCGGCCATCTGTTCATGAATTTTATTAATTTCTATTTTGTTTATAATTCAATTTAGCATTTAAATTCAAATTCAAACTTGAATATTTAGCAAAAAGTCCAATTTTTCTATACTTAGTTTCTGAGCTAATCTTTGAGAAAATTTGCGAGAAAAATGCTAGAAACTCAAAGATATGCTTTCCTACATAGAATCACGCTAGTGAAATTCAACTAGAATCAAATACTAATTTTGAAAAATTCTTATTTTGATTATAAATATTTATGTGTAAACATGAACAGAAAACCTCAAGACGGAGAAAATAACAATGGAATACATTAAAATCTACCTTGACGATTGGCTTTGGCTAAAATATTCTTTCGCGATTTAAAAGACTTTTAGGCCCACGCTCAAGTCTTTTACATTCAAATTCAATGATCAATTTGCATTATTTTCTAAGGAATATGTCTTCTTGAGGGCGGGCACTGTAGCAATCCCATTAATGATGTCTTCTTTACTTAGGCGTACTGGTAAGGCTATATGTACATAATTACAGCACCAGAGCACATCAAATCAATTGTATAGTCACTTTAATGATCGCTTAAATAAATACTGTTAATCGGGAATATTGTAAGTGGCGGTGGGTAGTATAACCTTGACCCAAACTGGCCGGTAAATATATGTTATTGTCATTTAATAATAGCTTTTAAAACTAAAAAAAAAAAGAAAAAAAAAACAATAGCTCGAGATAAGGCAAAGACAACAACAACAGCAAAAACCTACAAAATTCCCACAGAGATTCGCAAAGCGATTAGCACCTTATCCAAACAATTTGGCAGCATTTATGATTAAAAAATGACAGATCGATTAACATGTCGTTAAATTCAGATTTTTTTTTTTTTAAATTGATTCCTCTATCAACTGCTGCAGTAGTAACTCACCTTGCCCATTTGGCCTTGACACTGTCACTAAAAAATGAAAACCATTCTTATGTCGAGTGCCTATTGGCAATTAAATTCAAATTGGTTAACTCTGCGTGAAAAAGTTAGTTTTGTTCAGTTGCCGGTAGTTTTTTTTTTTAATTTTTTAATTTTATCTTGCGATTTTTGTTTTGACCAAAATCTTCTGTTGAAAGCCTTTTGACATGACCTCAATCAATTTTGAAAGCGTCCGGTCTGATTCAACACATTATTCTTGCTTCCATAATAAGTAATTTGTTAATGAATACATTATTTTAGAATAAAGTGTCATAAAATCTTGACCTTAAGATGGTTAATGATGTGCGAATATTGTTAGCATTGTAAGTAAGTCATTAGAGAATAATAATAATAATAATTATCATCATAATTTTCGCGCGAATTAGTGGTATTATTATATTTCTATAGAAACATCATTGGATAGAGAGCAGTTATTAGTATTTAAAACTGGTACAGTAACTTAGTCATGTATATGAAAATGAAATGAGTTGATCAACACTGTCCGGACAGATTGTTAAGTTTGTACAACATACATAATTTTTGTATAAAAATAGATTTCTCATCATAATATGCCACAATGAATGAAAAACAGATGGAGAAATTTTCTCGTAATTTTTTTTTAAGGCTCATTTCTGCACCGGAAATTCAACTGATTTGAATAAAGGCGCACTTCGAAGCGAATATAAACTTAAAATTTTTTATTTTTTTTTGTATTCATAATTTGTTAACTGAAAAGTTTGATATTTCTGGATGATTTATGTATAATATCTCATGGGAAACATATAAATTTTATTACAATAGTACTTATAAGAGTTTTCACATATTAAAAGTTAAACGACCTTAGACCGAAATTTCAATGAATAAATAGTTTTCCCTTGAAATCCAAGTCTTAATAGCGTATCTGTATCGTAGATAGATGCTTACGTCTATGGACTACGGATAGCAACAATTAATTTACAGCAATAAGAAATAAGGTTATTTGCTAGATCCGTGCAGCTAAGCGTAGTATAGGTATTACAGGTCGAGATTTGATTGTAATTTGTCCACGAAGAGACTATGGACGAATCTAAAAAATAGGCGTTTTTGGTAAAGAAAAACTGGGTTGTGTTCCATGAAAATGTGTGAGGCGTTCTTTTGTGTACCTTTTGTTTTACTCTGTTCTAAGGACACAAAGGAACACAGCTTTAAATGATAATTTGACCACTTAGAAATTGATAATTTGACCTCTTCGCAATCTACAGTCAGCCCCGGCTTCCGATTTGTTACCTACAGACATTAGAAGATCGACAGATCAGAGTGGGAGAGTTTAGTTTTCGCTACGTTCTTGCTGAAGAAAACCTTTATGCCATAAGATGCAATTAAATCGGATGCGGCCGGTTTGGATAAGATTTCCGGTAAATTTCTTAAACTTATTCATTGTTTTTTCCATCCTTACCATTCTCTGACTTTCCAACACTATGGGAAATTGGGAATGTATTATCTATATCTAAATCAAACTCCCCTGAAAGACGAAATCACTGTACATAGACCAATAAGTATCTTATTCTTTTTGCCGAATGCTCTTGAGAATTTGCTAAGCTCTCAAGCCTGGAACACTTAGACACCAACAATCTCTTAATCCGATGGCAGTTAGGTTTTCGACCTTGGCACACGCTTCAGGCTGCTCTTTTGAAAGTGACTACTGAGTACGGATATCTGTAAGTGTCTGGAGAAAAACTGGTTGACTGCCTTAACCCTATTGAACTTCTCCAAGGCTTTTCATATAGCGTGGACCACACCAGTCTTCTGTCGAAGCTTTACCCTCATTTAAAGTTTGCTTCCTCGGCCAAAAATTTTAATTTTCAACTTTCTTATAGAGAGATATTAACAAAGAACATTTTTGCAGATACCTAGTTGCAGGAATTAGATTTTTATTTTATAAGGGTTGTGTAACAGCTACACGAAAACTAAAATGTGTTATAGAAGTACTGCTTTTTCCTATTGAGTTCCGGTGCTAATTTGTTATATAATGTAGCAGTTTTGCTCCGGAAACTAATTCATTCTATTTTTATTTTATAATAAAGGGTTTTCCAATAAGAGGTGTTATTTTGATATTCAAAGAAAAATGCCATTTTTTGAGATAAAGAGGAAGGTATGCCATTAATAATGGAAAATAACATCAGCCAAATGACCACCACGACCACGCCTACAGGACCATATCCTTTTCATGAAATTTTCAAAAACCAAATCGCAAAGTGGCTGCCCTATGTCCTCGGTAGCCTCACGAATTCCATCTTTGAGGTGTTCAATCGACGCTGGGCTGTTGGCGTAGACCTTCTCTTTCACGTGGCCCCAAAGGAAGAAGTCGCAAGGTGTTAAGTCACAAGATCTCGGTGGCCAATTGTGATCACCTCTTCGAGAGATAACACGATCCGGAGACTTTTCCCGTAAAAGATCAATGGTTACGTTGATTGTATGGCACGTAGCGCCATCTTGTTGAAAGTAAACGTTGTCCAGATCAATACCATTAAATTCCGGCCATACAAAATCATTAATCATCTGTCGATAGCGCAATCCATTCACCGTAACTGTTGCTTCAGCCTCATTTTCGAAGAAGTAAGGTCCAATGACCCCGCGGGACCATAAACCGCACCAAACAGTCACACGTTGAGGATAGAGAGGCTTTTCAACAATAACTCTTGGGTTTTCCGAGCCCCAGATGCGACAATTTTGCTTGTTGACGAAGCCATCGAGGTGGAAATGGGCCTCATCACTCAAGATGAGTTTTCGATGGAATTCCGGATCATTTTCATGCATTTCAAGGACCCAATCAGCAAAGACTCGACGTTGTTCGGCTTGAGTTCTTGTGTTAACTGAACTTTATAAGCCTTAAGACCCAAATCTTTATGCAAAATACGGTGTAATGACGTTTGTGGAATGCCTAATTCCAAAGAACGACGAGGAATGGACAAACCTGGGTTTTCTTTAACACTTTCGGCTACAGCAGCAATATTCTCGGCTGTTCTTGAGCGACGTGCACGGGTTTTATTCTTCACATCACTAACTTGTCCCGACAGCTCGAATTTTTCTACCAATTTCTGTATTGCGGTCCGACAAGGTGCTTCACGACGACCCAAACATGTTCGAGTTTTACGAACCATCTCTGTCACATTTTCACCATTTTTATAGTGAATTTTAATAATTTCAATGCGTTGTTGAATCGTGTATCGTTCTATTTTTATTAATGGCGTAGTTTCTACTTGTCAAATGTAAAAAAATGACAGCTCCAAAAGTGACATCTACCGAAATAGCGGGCTAATTAAAATAACACCTCTTATTGGAAAACCCTTTAGTTCGAAACAAATCTTATAATTATAAAAACCTTTTAAGACAATTTAGCTTCCAGAGCAATTTAGTTGACGAAGAGATTTGTAAACATGTTAAAAAATTAAAGTGCTCTAAACTTATAAAAACCATTTGGTTGCATGAGCAAGGGACTTCCCCTTTAAAAAGCTCGAAAGCTGTATTTTAGCTTTTATAACAACTTTATAAAAAATGGAAGCTATTTTCATTGGTATTAAATACTTTAATAAAAACTATTCTTCACAAATACCAATTAACCTGTGTAAAACTAAGTATTATATGGAGTGTACTTTGTCATTTCCGATCCTGAATATTTCACACGAATTTAAAATGTTTTATAAGAGCTGCAAAGTGAGGCGAAAACATTCGACCATTTTATTATAAAAAAAAAAGTGAAGATATTTATATTGCAGCGAACAACATTTTAACATTTAAACTTTTTCGTTTATTGACACGCAAATCTTTTTTGCGAATAAAACAAACAAATTTGATCATTTCCCTTTAAATTTTTAATATTTTTGAACGATTTGGAACTTAACATTAAAAATATATTTAATAATAAATATTTATTTAAGTTCCTTTATTTTTAGAATTTAGTAGGCGCGTTGGATTTTTTCGAGCTTCATAGAAGTATAACTTTTACAATAAAATTAAAGTTGCATGAAATTTTATTCGAATATTAATCGAAAATTAATGTTTAAGCATTACGCAAACATTATAGCAAACAAAACTATGTTGGATGACAAACTCTGATTTCATATGATTCAAATGACTGCTGGAAGGAAATTTTCACAACTACTTTAAAATATCTCCGCAACCAAGTTGTAGATATATAAGTGGTTTTATAAGGGTTTCAAACACTTTCTCGCAGACTGATCTAATGTTTTATTATTGCTTTATTAATTAGCGTCCACAACTCTTATACAGTGCGCCCAATTATCTTTAGAAGGGTTTTTTAAGCTCCCATAACAATTTTTAACAACAATTTATAAAACATTATGTTTTATAAATAGTTGTGAGAACATTCCCGTATTATATACATATAAAGTATAAATTGTTCATTGGGCTAGTGCTAGACCACTCACGGGATACCCTGCATAGGTAGAACTTAGACACAACTAAGATCCGCCTATTGCTCTGAACTCTGTTAAGATTTATAAGTTGAAATAGATTTAATTGATATTGTTACATATCTACACCTATCCATACCTATACTTACATACATTTATTGAAAATATTTCATTCATTTTAACCCGGTTTTGATAGTCGCTAATCTAGTTTTATAAATTATTGCAACATAGCATAAGCAAGAAAATTTTTTTCGGGAAGTTATTTTATTTTTAGTAAATTATTGAGAAAGAAAAAAACATAATTCTGCAATATAATATCTTGCTAAATAAATTCGGCTATAAAAGAGAAAAACAAAGTTGAATTTTAAATCATTTTAGGATTAGCAATTACAACCTTGCCCTTTCACACAAATTTTGAGATTGGGTGGAAAAACAAGTTTCTAAATTTTTATTTTAATCTAAAATAAAACTTGGTTAAAAAAAAAGTATTACTTTAATGCGCCTTTCTAGAGTAACCTATACATTTATAGTATTGTTAAAATTATAAATACTCATTGTATGTATGCAAACATTATACGAATGCAGAAGTGTATAAATTCATTGTTATCAAAATTAATTTATGATGGTGGTTAAAAGCCGGTCGATAGGTAACTATATGAGGTATTATGAAAATATGAAACCGTAAAGGTAGCTCGAGGGCAGTAAAATATTGTTTCTGAGAAAATACCGCCGCACCTTGTAGAGGCGGTAATCAAAACTTGCCTAAACCCATTTTCAATTACAAATTCAGGTGAGCAGAAAGGTTTGTGTATTCATGTAAGCTGAGTAGGTACCGATTTATGTAATGAGCTTTTTATTACAAGTTTTTAAGATAATAATATTTTAATTATTGAAATGGTTATTATACTATTGTTGGGTATAGGTATATATATATAGAAAAAAAATCTTTTTCCGGAAGAATTATAGGAGAATAAGCTTCATTTATTTAAATTATGACGCAAATAACATTTTTAGATCATCATTAGATCGATTTTTGAGTGGTAAAGCAGTATAATGGCTAATTTATATAAGGCCTGAATTACAATTAGAGCTTTTCAGCCAGCTTGAGATTTGTTGACAATGTAAATCAACGTAGAAGCTTTAAGCTGGCTTGAGATTTGATCAAATTGCAAATTTCAAGCAAAATGACTGCCACCTTGAGGGCATTCTTAATGTTGCCAACTGTGCGAATGTTAAATATCAGATGAGAATGGCTTCTAAGTTTACACATTTAAGAAGTAAACCTATCAAAAATATTAAAATGGTAGAAAACTTATAGAGTTAGTAAAAGATAAGCAGTTCCTGTGGTACATAAAAAAAAACTCAGTATTATTTTTACATATAATTGGTAGGTACATCTCGAAAACCCCAAAAAAAAGCATGAATTTATCGTAATTTTGGAAAATCGGATGCATTAACTGCCGTTCCTTAATAAAAGTTCTCAACATACAAGTTAAAGTTGCAAATGTCAAAAACGCCCGTTGTATTCAATTCGGCTTTCTCAGTCAGCTTTACAAGAAAGCTGGCGATAAAGCTCCAATCGTATTTCAGACTTTACTCGAACATTCGATTTTATTGACAAAGTGAGTGAGAGGGTCTTATTAATTTGCACTTTAGAAAAAAAAGAAGAGGTGTTCGAATGTCAAAACATTATTTCTCACTCTTTAATAGCAAAGTGTCACTTTTGATATCAAATTGTCAATTACAAAAATTAGTCAGACGTAAAAAGAAAAATTAATGGTATTGAGGAAATTTCTTAGGAAATATATTTGACACATGTATTTAGTTCTATTAAAAAAAAAAAACTGATAAAAGCAGAAAAGTCTCGTTTTCAAATTCAGTCTTAAATAAATATAAATTTTATTTCTTTCTTTACAACTTCAAAAAATTACACACCAACTTCCTTGGTCGTAATAATAATTAACAATTTCAATTACATTGACTTTTTTACACAACATAAGTTGTGTAAAAAAGTCAATGTAATTGAAATTGCTCATTTTCTTGAAAAACATGATATTAGTGCAGAAAAGTGCAATCATTCATCTCGCTGATACATTTTGATTCTATAAAGAACAGATGTGATATTTCTAGTCAAAAATTGGGAGCTGTCTAGAAAAACTGACCTAATACAAGCATCGGAAGCTTTTGAGGAACATGTTACAGTTTATGAAGGGTAGATATTTCTGTTACCAATTTTTAGTTATTTTAGTGCATTTATTAATAAACTCTACCCTTGTGTAAGACAAATTTTATATTAAGGTGTAGGTAAGTTAACAGAAAAATTAGAAAAGAGAGAAAAAAAAATAACAATAACAAATAAAAAAAAAATTATAATAAAGAAAATTGACTTATTAAATGAGGCAAATATATTCAATACTAAAGTAACTACTGAAAAGGGAAACGAAATAGTAAAAATAGAATACAAAATAAACCATAAACATTACTTACTACGAAAAATACTGTAACAAAGCTGCGATTGCTGCTAATCCTTCTGAGCTCAAGTGGAAGAGAATTCCAGAGTTTAATGGACTGGACTGGACTGGCGCTCACTTGGAAGAAAAATAAATCGTGGCATAATAAACGTGTTCGTTAGATTGGGAAAAGATTAGTTTACAGAACAAGTAGTATGGTTATTTACTTATCATAAGGTTCCTTAACAAAATTATTGTACGAATGCAGAATTTGAGGTTCTGGTGATTCAAGACCCTTTCTATTCTGTATAACCACATGTGAAAGCGGTCTAAACACCTTTCAAATGCTATGCCAATTTATAATCTCAATTAGTTAAATGATTAGGTTTTTCCTGTAAAAGATTTAAATAAATTTTTGTAATTAACGAGAGTATATAAACTTTTAAATGTGGAAGAAATATTATACATATAATTTATTTTTGAGAATACGGAACCTGTTAGCTGACAAATACCTGTTCACAAAATTACCATGGAAATGACAACTGCTGTCAAATTTACCTACGAGCGTAGAATAATTCTGGTACTACAAGCGCATTCTCGGTATAAACTCCATTCACATGGTAAGCCGATCTGATGCAAAACTAAACTGAAACAACGGCTTATTGAGCTTATGTGAAGAAACGGAGTCTAATTTACAAAAAACCGTACAATATTAATGGAATAATAAGTGTTTTTACGAAAATAATGCGAGTTTCCAGAGGTGTAAAGGGTGCGGATAAACACTGTCTACGTAGAGTAGCATACACTGTACCAACAAGATTATTAACATGATTAGACCAAAGTCTTGTTAAATATTAAGCCTAGGTTTTTTATATCATCTTTAAAAGGTATAACGATATGATCGAGCATCACGTTTCGAAAAGAAGATGTATCTAATTGATTTCTATAGACCTATGTGTGCCGATTTAATGGAGGGATGTACCTACATAAACACCATATGAGGAGTAATAAATGGTATCTGTATGTGAGTGTAATGACCGTTTACTTTAATTTACGAGTCAGGAGGAAAAACACATCTTTAATTTGTAAGAATTTTATTTGTTTTCCGACGTTTCGGCCGATGTCTCGAAACGTACTCAAGGACGCCGTCTAATTACAAACATTACTGTATTACTTAACATAAAAATCAAAGAACAAAGACAACTTATGGATTAAGCACATTGTAAAAGGGATTTTTTGAAACCTTTCAGAAACCCCAGGGATATAAGTTGCACTTTCAAATCTCAAGAAACTTATCTTACCTGGCGATAAAGTTTTTGGCTGTGTTTAATTTTTAATGTTCAGGATACAACAATTTGTAGCGCAAAAGCCTACTCGAAGGAGTCGGTTATTGTACCAGTCAGTATTATTGCATTTTTTTTTCTTAATAACTCTAACGTCTAAGTGCGGTAGAGATCCCATACTATTTTCTTCTACACAGTAAACTGTAGTTTAGGATGGTAACCATTGAGAGTATTAAGTATAGTAGGCAGATGTTGGTGTGGCAATATGGAGAAAAGATCGTCAACATATTTGATTACTTAACGCGGCTTGTTTTCAATGTTATCAATAGAGATAGTTTGCTTCGATTGTGTAGAGACTAAGTCTTTCAAAAAAAAAAAAAAAATTTCCGCGGTATATCTGTGTGAGGACTAATAGAACTCCATTTATTTCTAATAATTTTAAGAACTAAGTTAACGGGAATGTTCGTAAATAAAGAAATAACGTCAAATGAAACCATTTTTTCTGTTTGTTCAATCTTTAGATTATCTAATTTATCTTTAAATGCAATGGAATCATATACGTTAAACGCAGAGCTAGTTGTTAGATTTTTCAAATTTTTAGATTTTTATGCAAATCGCTAAAAATACTGAAGGCAAATAACAATCAATTGATGACTTTGGCAAAGTTTCGGTCTGAATTAGCTGGAACTTTGTGTTTGTACAAGAAAACAGAGGAGAATAAGAGTGGGAGACCTTTTATTGCGGAAAAACACGCCGTGTCATCCCAAAAGATGATAGTGTGAACCATCTTAAAAACAAAATCTAGTTGCATATTTTGTTGAAAATCCGATGTATCCCTTTGTAATCAAAGATAAAGACTGATTAAGAAATTTCTTTCTAAATTTTCTATTTTTAATAAAATCATAGTTCAAAAATAATTCCTTCCTTTGATATGAATTTTTTTCATTATTTTTCCTGCAAACTTTAAGCTAAAGTAAGTACATTGAAATTAAGTTTTTATCGAATAATATAAAAATCTTGCAGATTCGAATTTTAGATTAAAATTCTTTGGGCATATGAAGAGTATTCGAAGTTATCGAGGGTTCAAATAGCCGATTTTGCAGGATTCAAAGCTTATTTGAAGCACTATTGACGATATTATATAAGTAATTTTACAGAATATTAAATATTCGATGCATTGAAATGAACTGCGAACAATTTCCATAGATTTTTATGGAAACCGTATTATAATAGAAAATTAGAGATCTCAAAATTACCATGATGTTAAAAAAACCTGAAGTTTCTGATAAATCTGTAAAAAATAAAAAAATAAAAAAATATATCTTACAATTGTTATAGTCTTTTAAATGTTAACTACTTTGGATTTAATGAAAATCTGTTAATTTCTCTGATTTCAACTTTCAGTTTTCTTTTGTAAAATTGTTGCATACGTAAGTCACAACGTGTGGTCTAAAAGTATTGAGAAAAATTTCACGGTGAGCGCAGTACTCTACGCATGCAGAACTTTAACTTTTAAATATTTTTGTACTTATGTGAGGACAGTTATGTCAGTGTTTATTGTTTATCTTTTGCTATGGAGCAAAAGGAAGATTTACGGAGACGAATTTATGAATTACTTGGGCAGCAGTCGAAAGAATGGTTATTGATAATTTTAAAGCGGAAAAAGTTTCAACGTCAACAAAATATATGGGGTAAAAGCGTTACGAAAATGGACTGCCATTCAATGAAATGTCAAAACTAGGTCGACGATAAAAAAAAATTGGAAAAAGTATGAAGATCAAGATTGGGACATCGCAGCTATGCAAAATGGCGGCTAAATATGGAGGTAAAATATTATAAAAGAAAACAAGCACATAAATATTCAGAGCAACAGTTAGAAAAAATACCACAAAAATTTCGCAAATTACAAGGGGAAAAAAAACTAATTGTTATGGACGATGAAAAATATTTTAATTTTTGTAACAACGACTTGTGCGGAAGTGAAAGTTATTATAGGTATACCAGAAATAAAGAACAAGTTTCTGTGAATGTGAAATTTAAGCCGAAATCCAAATTTGAAAAGAAAGTTCTTGTTTGGGTGACCATATCTGCAAAAGCTATTTCATTAGGTCCAGCAATCAGTGCCAATGTTTACCAATAATGAAAAAAATTGGTTAACTCGGTCCATGCAGAGAGTGAATGCATTTTTTGGTCAGATCTAGCAAGTTCCCATTACGCCAGATCTACTCAAGATTGGCTGAGGACAAATAACGTACCTTTTGTACCAAAGAGTGCAAACCCACCTAACATTCCAAAATGTCGAGCAATTGAGGATTTCTGGGCAATTCTCTTTCGGTATGTTCACAACGAAGATTGGGAGGCCGATTTAAGTATTTCAGGTTTATTTACTGAATAAACTTTGTAACGAACTACTTAGAATTAAAAATTTTGCTATTCATTTGGTTTTTTTTTATGTTGCTTCCATAAAAATATTATTGTTGTTTTTTAAACATTTCATTTACTACACATGGACATGGATTATTCAAAAGTAAGAAAGAATATTCTTCTAGAATGTTCCAATATAGAAATGTTTTACCTTTCAAAAATAAACTTGTTACCTACATAATATTGAATAAAGAGAAAAGAGTCAAGATATTAAACTGCAAGAACTTCTGGATACATTCTTTTTTACTTCATTCGCTCCCTAGTCCTATTCTTCAATTCTAACGTATTTGATCTCAATGATCTACTCTTCTAATTATTGGGTATACACTTTGAGGTAGAATCTCCTATTTCATTCCCTTTACATATATTTCCAGATGGATCTATGAATATGTACGAGGTCTGGCTTCGTCAATATTCGACGTAAAAGCCCCTGTTTATTGTCGTTCCAGTATAGCAATTCGCACATGATTTTTCTTCTATTAATGTTTCTTTCTTTCAGTTATATGGTAACCAATTTTTTTGCTTTTGGACCATTTCCATTGCATGTAGACGTGAGGAAATGCATGGTTGGGTATACTACAGTGTTGAGAGGCTGTTGCGACCAAAATTAAAATTTCCTCGAAAATTGGAGTTACGTGGAACTTTTCATACAGATTATAATTCCAATTTTTTTTTCCTAAGTACCAAAAGGTGTAAAGAAGAGTTCACGTAACTTTTGAAAACTAAATAGTTTTTATTTGATAGGTGACACCTCTATAAAAGTACATTCGCAAATGAAGAGTAAAACGATCAGTGGATAATACATATCAGCTATTAATCCTTATTACAGTTCTAGTTATTTTAACTATGTATGCATAAGCACATTTATGCAATTGTGTTTTTTTTTTCTTATTCTCATCAAAGTTCTCAAAATGCTTAATATTTCATGGTCATGCGCAACTAATTTAAAATGCTTGTGCAGAAAAATTCAATTTTTTTGTGTCAATTTTAAGGAAATACTTTCTGAACCTTGGATGTATGAATTTTAGAGATAAAATTATTTCCTCTCTTTTTAAATTATGGGAGAATTCCATTTAATTATTTTCTGTTTTAAATCAATCTTCGCCAAGTACCTATTGCTTCTATAATTATGTAGCTACAAATTTTTTCGGTGGCTTTCCATGCTCTTTATCATCCAAATTAAAATATATATAAGATGGATTCAAAAATGTGGATTCTAAATAGTCTATTAAAAGATAATAGAATTGTGATAGTGTATTTAGGACGTCTGGCTGCTCTGGTATTTGTATGGTGATATTCTGAGGTGATCTGATCATGGGGAAATTCATTTGGCTCTTATTAATTGCCAGGCTTTCCTTTCTTTGTACCTTTAACATTTAACATGGTGTACATGGACATGTTCTCCGTTTTATGCATCTTTTTCATTATATGTGCATTTCGGAAAAGCTAAAATTCGATTACGTAAAATTCTATGAAATTTGGATTGTAAATAAATCTGTTGAATTCCGAGTTTTCTTTAAATCCGTCAAATTCCGATAATCAGCCGATTCAGGATTATCTGAAATAAGTTTGAAAAATCCGAAAATCATGATTTATGAACTACAAATTCTAGAATTGAGATTATCCGGAAAGTCGACATTCACATTTCTTAAAATCTAGATTCAACCACCACCAAGAATATCCGTTATATTTTCAAATCAGAATATAATCGTCGATTTTTTGCATTGGTAATTTTATGAAAATAATTCCTCTCCAACGGAGTCGATGTATGCAAATATGTAATAATATAAATATAATTATCACTCAACGCCATAGTACGTAATTTTCCATTTGTATATTATCTTCGTTAAGATCAATTGGTCAGAAATCACGATCGGTGCGCTACTTATGTACTCGTACATAAGTTCAAAACCATTACTGAATCAATTTTTATAATATTTGATCTAGATAATTGGAAAAATTATGCTTTGAGCTATATTTCGAAATGCTTGAAAAAAAAAAAATTATAGAACATAATCTGCAATCAAATCGAAACTAAGATCACAGAGATGCTGATATAATTATTTCCCAATGATCAAGACAAATCATGGAATCGTGTTTAAGCCTACTTCAAAAGCTAAGTCATAGTGCGCATGTAACGATTAACCTTGAAGCAGCCGGAAAGTGCAGACTAAGAAGAAGAAGAAGAAGTATACCTAGAGCTTTTGCAATCGCAATGCAACAATTCTGTTTTTTTGATATACTTATATTGTGATCTCTGACAATTGCAATGCAACTCTGTCCGTGGGACGAATTGATTGAAAGTTTATTGTTGCAAAATTATCTTTTTTCTTAACGTTGTTAAATTACGCTGCAACTACATACTTACGTTTCTGATTATTTGAATTGTTGTGCCTGCAGCAACAGTAACAGAGCAGCAGCAGCAGCAGCAGCAGCAGCAACACCGTAAGTTTGCATTTTAATAGGTATTAGCACATTTTTGTTGTAACTCTATAAATTTCATTCTACAGAAACACCATGTTCGACGCCCACAGAGCAGTAATTATTTTGATTATATACCTAACTATACCTTCTCTCTAAGACGATTGAGTATATGTACATCTAAAGCATTCCGTTATTTAATGATCCCGGAGCGATGAAAGAATTCATTGATTTGTAATTTTTGGTTAAGTGCTTATTATTCAATCATAAATTCATTAAAAATTTGATTCCAGTACATGTTTATGTAGTATTTCTGCCCACTTAATGTGGGGACATTAAAGGAAAACTAGCAACAAATATGATTTTTTAAATGTCATAATACAAGATGTAGCGGCAGATATAATCTATATTTCCTTCTCTACGAAATTCCTCCAACACTTTTTCACTAATTGAATTTTTACATCTCAAATTTATGTTAAGCCGCTTTACTTTCTCTTTGATTAAAACTGTTTGCATTCAACAGGTTTTTGTATAGCGTAAATCATAAATAAAGTACAACTTTTCGTGTGTAACGCAATAATTGCAAAAAATCAGAAATTTATTAGTACGAGATCTGTTAATTTTCACACATATGATAAATGATGCAATTTTAAATGTTTTTTTGTTTGTTTGAGAATTGACGGAGATAAGTCGGTATACCTATTTTGTCTAGTTGAAGGAAAATGTTTGCAAATGATGAACTGTATTAAACAAGTGATATTAGTTTTTAGTGAACAAATGATCTTAATATAGAAATTACTTATGATGATTCTAATTGTAAGTAGAAAACAACCAGTAGAAAAGCTAGAATTGGTCAAGACCAATTCTTATGAAATTCTAGATTAATGCCCGTATGAAATTTCGGGCACCCATCTGTGCAGTTTGATTGTTGAAGTGATTTTTCGCACTAATTTCTAAAATGGTTTGTTGCACAGAAAAAATGATTTTATAACCAATTTCATAAGATCTTATATTCTGCAGAGCTTTTCAGTAAATAAAAACGTCTAGGACTGATCGTTTTACAGTATATGTAAAAAACCTAAATTTTTTATATGGTAACACCAAGAAGACGTTGCCCGATTTAGCCAATGTTTGATATTTTATTTACTATTTTTATGAAATCACTGTTTACAAAATTTCAGCTGTGTACGTTGACGCGTTCTGAGGTAGTGTTCAAATATGAAGTAAAAAACGAAATTTTTGTATGGCAACACCACGAAGGAGTTACCCGATTTGTCCAATTTTCGAACTAAATTTTAATTTTTTTTTTTTAAATCCCAAGTTCTAAGAACACGCATTCTCGAGTTATCGTGCAGACGGACGGACATGCAGAAATCAAAATAACTTTTAATATTTTGGTGTCCAACACATTTTGCTCTACCGTTATTATTTCTATGAGTTGCAAACGGACTTTATGATTTTATCATCAAGGGTATAAAACAGCAATCTGGTAGATTCGAACTTTCACAAAGCCAAATGCACTGTTCCGCGCATCGGCAATTGTATAGTGTCGAATTATTCCAACTGAACAAATGTTTAGCAAGGGAGAAATTTTTAACGATTCAGGAGGATGGTGATGCCATAAACGGGTATTTTGCAGACCTTAAAAAATTATAAATTTTGGACGGGATGAAAAAATTGGAAGGCCAACGTATGTAAACTTTAAAGGAGATTTATGTATGTTGATAAATAAAATTGTGTTTTTTTTTTTACAAAATATTTTGTTTAAAAAAATGCCCTGGTAAGACATCTTGTTATGAAAATTAGTCAATAATTATCCAAGTTGAGCTGAAAACTCTTACAAGATAATAAAAGTTACAGTTACAGCTCCTGATGTCTGTGAGTCATTGTCATCAAAAGATGTCCATACATCAACATCAATTTACTCTAAACTATGGAAATTTGACTTACGCCACCCTGATTCTCACCAACTTTATTGTGCTCATGGATTCGTTTGAGACAAATGGGCTGGATCGAATCGAATCGAAACGGCTGAATTGTGGTTAGCACTTAAAAAACACCATAAAACAAAAAATAAAAATTCACAGAGTAATGACTTTTGAAAGATTTTAGACGTAAAAAAAAAAACTTACTGTTTTTTCAACATTAATCTTAATTAATTAAATTATGCATTATGGTTGGGATTCTTCAATTCAATCAGCTTCTACATATATAGAACTCTAAGAAGCCATGATCTTAGAGAGACTCTGGCCGCGATACCCTTCAGCCAGGGTAGGTTAGCTTAGAGAGGTGCTTTCAAAGAAGACTTAGCCTGCTTCATTTAGATCACTGATGGGTGGGTCCATTGCGCTCAATAGATTCATGATAATCAAGTATCCCATCTCTCTTGGACGCCAGACCGCGACACTAGCAAACACATGTCGAACTGATTCGATTTCTTGAGGAGGTTTTACAGCTACGTTTGATTCTAGACCTAAGCTACTAGCATTTCCTAGTTCTATTGTTTTTTTCTTCTATTTTACACAGGCCATAATTGCCTCATTAAATAATGAAGGCTAATTTTACATATCTAAGATTAATTGAAATAAATTTTATGAACACATGAAGTTGTTGATAATGATGATTCAACCTTAGGCAGATTACTGTATTGAACTGCTTATTTATTTAATAAACCAACTGAAAAAAAATATATACAGTCGTTTTACCGCATTAACGGTCTGTATAAACTTTTAAAATTCCATAGATGTTCACAACATCGCAAATCTCACATTTCAAATGCCAGACCTGTTACCTTCATTAAAAAAATCAAATACATACTATTCTTTTTAATTAATTCTATAATACGCAAAAGTAGATGTTCTTCCTATTTCCTAAAAACCTTGAAGAACACAAAAAGGTAAAAAATAGTATGTTCTTAACACTGTTAATGAAATCATTCACATCCTGGCATCACGATTATGTCTTGAAAGCAAATCTTTATTATTTTCGATGACGCCTACGATCATCAGCAAATCAAAGACACTTAAGAAATCTTTTTTTCTAACGTCTTATAATAAGTTACTTAGCTTGAAAAAAATGGAATGATATAAAAAAAAAACCACATTGAATTTGCAAAGCTGACCTTTAATCAAGGCTCTTTTTGCGCCTCACGTGTACATAGGTATCAAAACTTGTAGTTCCTCTTTTTTGTGCAAAATTATTTTCCTCAAAACCAATTTCCTTCTTCAGATTGCGGTGTACCACCGACACTCATATCAATTACGTATAACGACAATAGATAAATCAATGATGATTTTTTTCTTTTTAAACCGGGTGGTATCGAACTACATATGTATGTATGTAATTTTGTGAATTAAGAGCAACGGTGTACTTGGCAAAACAAAAATAGAAAATAATTGAACTCGCTTTGTTATAGAGATCTTTCCGGTTAACTGTTTTAAGAAAATTTATTGGCCTTATGTAATATTATGAAATATACATATACCGGGTATTCAGTCGAGCAACATATTTCAGGATTTGAGATATGGAAAAAATTATATTGTGACCGGATAAGTCATTTTGGTCGTAGAGGGGCTTTATGTTTTTGGGAACTTTTTCCCCTAAAGGGGAATGTCCACTTTTCATACAACTTTAGGCCCGACACCTCTAGATATGAGAGATGTCTTAAACGATGCATTATGATACTCTGACCATATTTTATTAACAATGTTCATTTTAATTAAGCTGGGGAAAGCTTTGGCGATCAAATGTAGCTTGAGCGACTTTTTTTTGGTGAAAAAGTGGACTTTTCTACTTCTCGTGATTGCACGGAATTGGTGATGGTGAGTCGTGGAAAATGATTTCCTATGAAAAAAATTTTCACAACAGAGCACTAATGGGCATGGAAGAGAGAACTGCAAAAATATATGCAATATATACCAAATGTACTAGCTGGGGTGTACGTGACTCAAGTGCATGAAATTGGGTTTTTCGGCGGCAAAAACTTCCAGAGAAAGTTTTCTCAATCGGAGAAAAAGTACACCTTCCGTCAGAAATCGACGAGACCTTTATTTTAATATGCAACATTCCGTATTGGAACCACCCTCCTATCCACAAAAGTATGCAGAGACAAATTTTCTTTTACGAATTGTAGCTGGTAATGAGCTAAGGCGAACAGTGAGCCCCGTCTTCCGATCGGACATAACTCTACCGAGTTAGATCCGATCTAAAGTGCGAAAAATCTAGTACATATGTACCTCAGTTCGAATAAAAAAGAGGAAAATACTAAAAAGTGATTGGGGATGACTATAAATAGCTATTTAAGCCTCCGAGTATAGGAGTGTGGATACTAAAACTTCTTATCAGGACCTAATGAATTTGATTCTGTACTAGATTTTTCAAATGTACCAGATCAAACATTGACCCCTCCCCAAGTCTTCCCCCACTTAATTGAAATAAATATTATTCATAAAATATGTTTAGAGTATCATAATGCATCGTTTAAGACATCTCTCATGTCTGGAGGTGACGGGCCTAAAATGGGCATTCCCCTTTATGTAACCCTATAAAAATGATTAATGTCTCAAATGATAGTAAATCGTCTAGGCTTCAAAAAAAAAAAAATCTTCAGTCTCCAATTATAGGACGACAAATTAAGAATCTTCGAACATTTTTCTTAATTTATTTCAAATTTAAATGATTTTCCCGCCAAAATTCAATAAGTTTTTGAGATAAATCTATTTGTATAATTCATAACTTCATTGCCCTACCACATTGAGGTTTAGTTGGTTGATTGACGCCATTTTTGTAAAAACTGTTTAATTTTTAATTTAATTTAATTTGTTTACGATGTAAAACTCAAGAAATACCCCATGATGCCGATATCATAGTAGCACAGCTCGGATAGGAAAGAAAATTTTTTTTAGGGAATTTGGAATTATTGAGGTGAGTAAAACTTTTATTTTGCTAGTAGCGAGATTAGCATAATTGGCTAGCAATAATTTATCATTTAAACTAATACTTACGACATATATCACTTGTCAATTGCGAAAATTAGTCGCATCAATAAATTACCTGAAAAAAAAATAAATAAAAAAAAAAATTAAACGAAAGTAATTAAAGGGGAATCAAAATGTAAAAAAATATGTCGAAATCTGAAATCATAAACTTCTTAGAAATAGGACTCAAATTTAGAATTTAGAATTTTTTAGATTGAAGGTAAACGGTACGCATATCATTGTGTGAGTATGGACTATGCTGCACTGATTTAGCTCGTGTATTCCCGAAGTTATGGACCCATAGATAAGAGAGCATTTTTTGGAGGTAAAAAAAACTGTTATTACTATGTTCTATAAGATGTGGAAACGGACCCACTGTAAATTTTTTGTTAGGATATCATATACTGTCAAGAGCCAGTAGCCTCACCCATCTGATCCTGTTTCATCTGTCGTAGTTCATTCAACCTAATGTATGAGGCTCTAATACTGCTAGGATATGTGTTGGCTTCTTGTATTTTTAGCAAGTCATGCTTGAACGTAATTTAGTAATATCTTCAAGAGTCCAGAACAATCTAAGGTCAGCGAAATTAGTTATTTTTTTAAATACGGTTTTTGTAAGGATAGCTTTCTTGACTGCAAAAATCAATTGGCTTTAATCATCAAGTTCATGGATCCAAGGAGAATTGTTTTCTACCTTTTGCATGTTAAATTTTGGTATATGGGGTTATGTGATTTCATCCTTCTTCTGTCGACATGTCTGATGGCAATTCTTTATCCGTAATGGAGTAATAAAGTTGATCTCTATGTGGACTAACGACATTTTGCGTAGAGAGTATGGTAGGTCATTTGAAAGAGAAGATCTTAGGCTTCTTATAACCAATATAAATGATGACTTGTTTTTTGATAAAACTTGTATAGTAGTTAAATAAAAAAAAACGAGTTAAGATTCCGAAATATTAGTTTTGTTGAGCAATAACTTGAGAATGAAGAGAAGTAGACCATTGGAAAGGTCCAACGGTTATTAATCTAACAAATTTTAAGTCATCACCATAAGTTGTAACTTCAGAAGTTACAGGGTGATAACTAAAAAGATACCCAAAGATCTTTAAGTTCTGTTATCTCAAAAGCCGTTAGGATTTCCGTCCCACCACCAATACAATTTTTTGCTTGTCTAAGCATGATCTATGCATAGCCTTCGGGTGTAAAACCACATACGGGGCACCCTGAATATATTCCGGTAAAGTGTATTTTTGAAGGCAAAAATAATAAGACAGAATTTATCGATTGTATGCCCCTGGTTCTGTTATTTTTCAGATTGACTCAAAAAGCAATTTTACCAAGAAAACCAGCTGGAGCTTTATTCCACTTCAATGAGACGCCTCTGATGGAAAAGTGGAGTCGATCATCTTCACATATGCTGTTGTGGAGAAAATCAATCTAGTTTACCTTCCAATTCATCAGAATCAGTTTCGGCAGCCACTTGATAGGGCATTTTTCAGATCCTTTAAGAGTTTCTATTCTGAAGAGTGTAATATTTTCATTCAGCGTAATCTGGGAAGAAAAATAGCTTGACTGGGAAAGCTTCTTTAGAAATCATGGAATAACTTCGAACACGCCATCTCATCCGCTTTTAAAGCATCACTATCAGGAGAAAACAACAATTCGATTTAAAAATAAATTTTCGATTAGATGTTAAATTAAACATTATTAAAAAACTTTTAAAAATTTACTTATTTTTAACATACCAAAAATTTTAACGTACATACATTCGAAAGGTTCTAACAGCTGACTGAAAAACTATATCTTTATTTTACAAATAAGTATCCAGACGCTAGTCAAAAATCCTATAAGATTCCTTATAGAAGCATAATTAAAAAGTGAAAATAGTAAATTAAATAAACGTGAGAAACAATCACCCAATTATTAAGATTAAGATGCTGAATTAACAAAACAAATTGGAATAACAACTGAATAATTTAAATATTAACTCGACGAAACAAATTAAGCAACTTGTGTTGACCATTGCTAAGATTAATACCTGTCAAGCACTACAAAATCCGAACAACTAAAAGACCAAAAATTGAATGGGGTTACCTTTTGGACGCAAGACAAAAGGAGTGCACTGTAAAAAATCGGATAAAGTTAAGTTTTTTTCTTTTTTGGGATAAGTTTTTTCGGAGGAGTATCCGAAAAGAATCAATATTTTTGCGAGCCTGAAGGAAGATTCCAAGGATTGCGTACATGTGGACGGCTGATTAAAAAAAAAAACCCTGAAATACCTACAGCTCCGTAATTATATAAAAAAATATTGTTACGCGCCACAAAGTGATAAAAGCGACATCTATTGGAAATGGAAACAGCTTTAGGTTAGTGACATCCTAGTAAACTGGGTTTGGAGAACGGAATATTCAGGAAGGTTCTAGGATAATTTGTAGAGTACGGTACTACTCACATCCAGGAGGCAGTCTTATTTCAGACAGTGAAGTGAACGAAGTAAACTATTGTGATAATTAGAAGTACAGTACTAGAGATAACTATAAAGAGTTGGTTTGATAATTATTTGTGAATTTGTGAGAGTAAACGGTAAAGTTAAATAAAGAAAGAACTTTTGACAACAATGCTACTGTTTAGTTAGAATTGTATTTCAGGACAACCGTATGTATCTTCCATACATATTTTTTATGAAAGTAATTTTAATTTTTGAATAATAACTTTCCTCAAGCTAAATAATTCTTCAATTAAAAGAAACATTTTTAAAGATACAGTTTTTCAGCTAGTTAATGTGGGCCAAGGGGACAACTAAATGATTTTCAAACAATAAACTAAACTTCAAAGCAAAGCAAAGTATTCTTTTGGTTCACAACAAGTGTACTTCAAGCAAAATTTTTTAACCAAACTCCGCATACTTTTAATACATTTTTACTTTCGGTTTACATCTATAACGTCGAGGTGTATTAAAATGTTAAGTGTGTTGAGCTGCAACTCAGTCTGCTATTTCGGTAAATGTGTTATTGTGCGTAAGTTTTGGTACTAAGAAGTTTGCACTAAATATGCGAATATAGTTGTGAAACGTATACCAAAATAAGAATTTTAAAACATAATTTCTTTCATTTCTACTTTGTTCTGTCTTACCTTTTCAACTGTTGCAGCTCATCTTCAGGAGAGAACTAAGAATGTTGTTTTTACTTGTTTATCTATTCTAATTAAGTTTTTGTGCTATGAAATAGTCCTAAGGTATAATTTCGTTCATTATTTAATTTGCAAAATTGTTTAAGCTTTTATCATGTTTGTCAAAATTTTGTTTGTATATGAAAATAATATATAAAGATACACGGTGAAAGATTTTTGTTCTCCAGTCTCCGGTTTACAGAGACTAAAATCTCCAAAATGTTTACACGGCAAGAGACTTTAATCTCTGTAGATCATAATATGTATAAGTCTCTAGAGATACATCTCCGAATTGCATAAACGAAATTTGAAGTTTGGTCATGTCATGGGTTTTTTTGTTTTTCCAAAAATAACTAGAACTCTATTGACGCAACAAACTTTCTACCGTAAATCAATTATATTAATTAATAATTTTTGTTTTCTTTGTAACAATTTGTCAAATTCACTCGACTCCCTTTTCGAGTAGGCCTACACTTAACTGACCAGTAGCTTGTTTCTATAACAATCAAATAGAGAATATCTCAACTTCAATTTATATTTCACGTCACTTTGATGTAATTCTCCCCTACTATATTTACTATATTCTCTATTATGCCTACTACAGACCTCTATTCACCATATGAACTTACAACTAGAAGTGTTTCTGTAATGCCACGAGTAGAATTTCGCTTCGCTATCTGTTGAGAATATTCTCGATGGCATTCTTGTCATTGAATATGTGGACAACACTTGAAAGAATTTGTGCAAGAAGTTAAAATACACGAAAAATAAAATAAGTAAAAAAACGACTTTTCAAACAAAACTGAGGCCAAGCCGCATGAAAAAGTAGAAAATAAACTTTTCTTCACACACAGATTTTTTGATTGGGACATTTCTCTTGAATATTCTTTCTCTTCATGAATCAAATCACTTATTACCTCTGATTGATCATACTGAAATATATCGGTGATTGTCAGCGAATAAAATCTGAGTCCACCTCTGTGTGTGAAGAAAAGATTATTTTCTACTTTTTCATGCGGCTTGGCCTCAGTTTTGTTTGAAAACTCGTTTTTTACTTATTTTATTTTCTGCCTTTTTCACGCTAACTAAATTGTTATTACGTGCTGAAAAGATTTACTGAATTTTCCCGATTTTCCATGTTTTCCACAGACTTTTCTATAACTATAGTATTTTAAAATTTACATGAATTTTCATCGATTTTTCATGCAAGTTTTCATGATTGTTGAAGAGAAAGTATTGATGCCAGTAGGACGGAAAAAAAATGATTCCGCATAGCTTATAAAACTTTTTTGTCGGAAAATTCCGGAAATTCCAGAAAAATTGGAAAATTCTGTACTTTTCCTGAAACAGATTTATCACTAATCATATCGATGAAAATTTTTCCGATGATTTTTCAGCTTTTCCGGGTTTTCCATGGAATTTTCCACAAAAGCAACTTTATGCAACTCATTTCGCTCTACAACTTTGTCTTAGGTTGCAAAACGCTCAAACGCTTCGTCGGAAAAACTCCGGAAAAGCGTTTTACATGAATTTTCCTCGATTTTTTCTGCAAGTTTTCACCATTGTCGGAGAGAAAGTAATGATGCCAGTTGATAGGGAACTTGATCCTGCATAAGTTAGAAAACTTTTTCACCGGAAAATTCCGGAATTTTTTTTCGGAAAAATCGGAAAACTCTGCATTTTTCCTGAAACGGATTTAAGGGACGGGCTGGCCTCAATGAATTTGAACAGGAAAACACTGTAAATTAAAATGTCTTCATTTATTTTTACTTCTGCAAAATATTTATAGAATATTTAAACTGTATAATAATAACAGCAATAACAACATATAAGAAAATTAATAGGCCATGACATTTCTACTTTTTCGCAATTGCTGTTTTAAAATCGCAGGTTCCTTTACATCCCATACAACTCACCATGCCGTTCTCAACTACCATATACAGGAACGAGTAAATTCAACTATTAGAGTTAAGGATAGTGATTTTGCATAACGTCATCGAATAGAGAATTTTCTCAACTGATATTACAGAAACGAACTGCAGAACACACAAATAATCTCCGGAGATGACAAATGAACAAATTTCGGAGACCGAACCTGGAGACCTGTTTGTTTACAAATACACGACGGGAGACCAAATACCAAAAAGCTTGCAAATTTCTGTTAGATTGCCTTGTTTTATTGGAAAATGGGAAATTTCAATGAATAGCCTAAAAATTAAATAAACAGCAACATTCAACACTCATTACTCCTCCTTCACAATTAAAATTCCTCCCCCTTGTCCATTTAATATTAAACCGAGTGGATATCGATTACACGAGATGGCGGCGGGGGTCTAAAATGTTGCTGTTTAACTTATTTTTAGTTTGGTCGATGACATTTGCAAGTTCCCAATAAAAAGCAATGCAATGTGGAAGAAATATCAGTTAAACCAAATTTGTCTTATGCTGACTCCCCCTCGTGAAAAAAAATTATTTTAAAATTTTGAAAATAAATTTCAAAATCACGTTCAATGGTTTACTTTATGGGACTTATCGGATTTTTTTAGTTTTTCTCCTCACAGAGCACGGAAACTAGAAAAAATATATCATATACGACAATCCTTTAGTAAAAGTATATCTTCAAAGCATTGTCTACACTATATCTTCATTTTCATTATTAGTTGAAAAACTTGTACAGGTGGTATGTATAGACAGAATTAGACCACCGAAACTATCTCAACAATCTTTTAATTTCTGTAACCTTTTCCACACGGCAATTAGAATTTCTAATTTCGTACAAATTATTATTTATGCACTCTTTGATGGCGGAATATGTTGTATTTAATTTTAATGAATGTACAATCCATAGAACCAGTTATGACATCGCGGCGCAGAACACAATGTCACTTTTAAACTGCACATGTTTACCTTGCTTAAAGGCTACCGACCGCATAATAAAGCACTTTTTCTTGATTTCACTTATCTTGAAATTTTGTAGTTGACGTTGCGAAACCATTCTAAGTATTTCGCATTCAAACTGTGATGAGACACCTTTTATTTAAATATATTTATTTTGCTCAACTGACAAATTGATTTATTTATGAACAATAAATCAATAAATAGTTAACTATTTTAACTGTAAAACTTGTAGCCTATTCGTATAGATAATTATTGTTAGCCAGTTTTATTTAATTATTTTCGAAGGGAAAATAATTATGATAATTCCTTCATTCATAGTTTCATTAACATTACACTTGTCACTCAGTAGGTACATATGTATGTATGGATGTAAGTACAAATGGTTGTTATTAAGAAAAAGGTGTGAGAGATTTTTTTCCATTTAGGGTGGTTATGTCACCTCTGAAGCATTCCTCATGCAAGTTAACATGGTTCGCCGCGATTGAGTCTGCGATATTCAGAGTCAGTCATCCATGGAGGTGCAGACTGTTTACGATAAACTGTTATATTTATCTGCCTCCATATATCCGCACCGCATAAATGCATGTTTGATTCTACAGGCTCTCCGTGATACGATGTAATTTATCTTAGAGATAAAACCAAGGAAATATGCTTTCATGTCTATCGATGATTTTATGAATTCATTCTCAATTGATTAAAATTCTATTGCCCAATCCTGTGGAAATATTATAGTAACTACATAGGTAGTGCGCGGACAGGCCTCGCGGGATTGTTACATGTAAACTTGCAATATGAACATAATAATTATGTTTTATGAAATAAGTCGTTGATCCAGTTGCTTGCGTTTAATAATTTTTCTAATGCTCTAAATTTAGACAAGTTTATTTTTATTTTATTGTAATTTTATTTTTTTATTGTTATTAGGTTTTTCCGCAGAGTAAATACATATCGGGTTCATAATTAGGTGCCTTTGAAAACGTGACGAGAAAAATTTCTTACGGGGTGTTTTTGCTTAGATGTATGTAAAATCAAAGAGACTCTTTGGGTTTAAGCTTCAAGTTTATCTTAAGAACAAAATTCATAAATAACACATGTTTTGTGCAAGTATCACAGGAGTTAAATGATCGCTGGAAATTGAGATAGTAACGATTAATATCACAGAATACTACCAGAGGGCTTGAAATATCGCCTGTATAGGACATGTTGCTCTGAATATAAAACTCCTTCCGGAGCGATATATTTTAAACTCCTTATATTTATGAGCTGCTTCTTGTACGAAATTCCATTTGATTTGAAGTGAACGGTCTAAACCGGAGCGCTACCGTGCCTGGAGTTTTTGAACTGCCTCAATAAATTGCAAGCTCTAAGTTTTACATCAATGTAAGTTTTTTCTCAAAGATAGCCAATTAAAATAAAGACTTAAGATCACTTAAGGAGATCTAGTGTACAGTAAGTGGACACTGCCCAGATGGCCTAGTAGCCGTGGGCCCTCAAACATTAGTTGTAAATTAGGTTAGGTTTTCTTTTAAGCAAATCTATGTAATTGCAACTAGTGATAGATAAATAAATAAATAAATAAATAAATAAGTAAGTGGACATGTTGGTTGGCATCATCGCCGGCTGCAGCTCCCTTCACCCTCATCTAACAAGGATGGGAGTTGTGGACAGCCCTGAGTGTCTGGCCTGCCTGGAAGGAAAGCCTGAGACAATCGAACACTTTCTGTGGGCTTGACCGGCCTTCGCCCGGAGCAGGCTGGATACCCTAGCTAGGGTCTGCCTTGCTATCTGTAGATGAACTGAAAAATCTTCCTCACCAAGACCTGATGCGCTTCATTAAGAGGACTTGGAAGGTTTTCGTGATAGGGTTTCTAGCAGGATAGCACAATGCATATAAAATTAATTCAATCAACCGCCCTACCTGAGCTTCAAGTGGATTTCAAGTCAAGTACTCAAGTATTCATGTAAACGTACTGACTGATACATTAAAGAGTGAATACCCCTAGTGTTAAATTTTGTACGACGGAACCCTTCGTATGCGGCTCCGACTCGCACTTGCCCGCTTTTTTTAATAACTTTCTATCAACTAATAGACCCCTGTCTGAGCGCCTGAGAGTGCCGTTCGTGACGTGAAAGTTTTAGGGTAGTAAACGTGGATGGATTTACATTGGGTTTTATGATTTAGAATGAGTGAATGGAGAGCTTTCCGATGGCGTAATATTTTCCTACGTGTTGGGGAGTTTTGTGGTTGAGGTGGTATCTACAACCCTTCGAGATTCGAGAGTCACGTTTCGAGAGTTGATTTTGAAGAGTATGACTATAAAGTAGAAAATAAAACATATTAAAAAACTTTAAAAATAAATAACTTTTGTAAATAAAATGCACTAAAAAGTAAAAGATATTTTTTTCTTTCTCAGTGATATACACAAGAAAATTTTAATTGCAAAATAAGAAATGCTACAACTCAGATTAAATCTTAAAAGTTTGCGCATCCATAACTACAATCACAATTGTCTAACTGCAACTCATGTCCAAACTTTTAAGATTTAATCTGAGTTGTAACAAATCTTATTTTGCAATTAAATTTTTCTTGTGTAGTGAAGTAGAAAAAAAAATATTTTTTTACTTTTTAGTGCATTTTACTTACAAAAGTTATTTATTTTAAAGGTTTTTTTAATATATTTTATTATTTATTTTCTCTTCTGTATATTGTGGTGCCTTCTGCTTTTTCTAGTTTTGATTCCTAAATTCTTAAACGTTTTGCAGATATTATGGCTGGTTGAAAATTAATTTTTTAGCTGCATCTCGCTGGTTATGGAATATTGACTCTACTCTTTGTTTTTGTTTAGAATTCATAATTAATGCTTTACGACCCGAACCACGTTTTCGATCTGCTTGCCTTCCTTTTAAATAGTTCGTTTAATTTCATTTAATTTCAGCTCGTTTTGCGATGAAGAAAAAAAGTGCACAAAAGCTATCATAATACTTCTTGTTTTGACGCCATTTAAAAAATAACTAAACAACGCAGGTAGAAAATCTAGCGGAATTATCATAAGAACTATACTTGTTATCTGTGTACTAATATGATTGTTCGATGAAAACACCGTGTAAATTTTCTCCTCCAATAGTTACCCTAAGGGTTTTGCTTGAACCACATGCACTTATTTGAATTTTGGGTAAACCTAGTGAAATGACATTTTTCTCTGACAGCTCTCCTGAGTTGAAAAGTTATGTATAAAATGGTGTAAGTTCGGGGTAGTCCTAGGTTTTTCAAAAATTAAAATAGTGTAGCCCTGGGATGCTTTAGGTTTACCTAGTGTTTTCATCGAACAGACCGATGCCTTCATAATTTTAGTTGTTCAGTTTCTTTTGTATTGCAGATCAAATTTTTAGTTATCATCCGTTTTCCGGGAAAATTTTTGTTTTGTTTTTAATGTTTCCATGTACCTACAAGTTTCGCAACAATAAATAAATTTAAATTTAAAGGATTAGCAATATATTTCAGCCATCACCCTTGAGTTAAACATATGTAAATGTACAAAAATGAATGAATAAGAAAAAAATCATTTAAATATCGATACCGAAATTTCATATTCTATTGACAAAAATAAAACATCACCAGAATCATAAAATGCCGATTAGAATAAGTTTGGAAACTTTAAGCCCTTTTATGCTTAACTGATTGTGCGCATTTGAAAGACTCAAAAATCAATTTCGACTTGTGCGTTTAATTTTTGAAAATTCAAATGCGCATACGCCTGCGTGAGTTGTTGCAAAACCCTCAAGAAATATTTCCCAAATCATGAAACAGAAATCCATTTGTGTGCGTGCTGGTCCGATTCTCTAAAATTGATACTTATGGAAAAGTGTCAAGATATTGATTTTATACACAATGCTATACATAGAGCCTAAGCTACTATTCATAGAGGAAAATACCTTCCCAAAGGTTGCACTTACTACATTTTTCTTTTCGAGTGCGTTGGTTACATGGGTGACATTAATGGGGAAGAGAATCGCATACGATTCATGAGTATTTGCGCAAACATATTCAATAGTTTTTTTTAATGAACCGTATAGTGACAATAATAACGTAATTAATTTGTTTAGCATAAAACAGACATAAAATCTAAATATTACAAGAGAAAACTGTTTATTAGAATTTAAAATATTAAAAAAGCAATTATTTCTGTATTGAACACTTTCTAAGCATACTGAATTTTTGTATATTTTTGAGAACGACCTTGCATTTTTTCTAATACGAGATGGACTGGTTTCTTTCTTCTATAAAATAAACACTGTTCAATATTTTTCAGTTTGTTGTGTTAGAAAAGTGTAAACCTTCCGATTAGTTATGAAATATAATTTCGTTCAAATGGCTGGCTTTGCAGTAGCCCATCACTACATTGCAGTACATTTTTGATGATTTGGGGCCCTATTTCACGAATCGCTGAATTGACATTGTCCTTTTGTGCCTGAATCGTTTCAGGTTTATCAGCACCTCATACAAAAAAGTTTCAACGGCTAAATATCATAGCTTCACGGAAGCTAAGCAATATCACCAAAGCGGCTGATTACACGTTTATTGAACGCAGTATGGAAAAGATCGATTGTTGAACGGCTTGCTTATAACGTTGTTGCCATGTTAATCTTCGAAGAAAACTGGACCAATCATGCTGCCGCGGTGGCTTTTCTGCTTCTATGTGTGGGCTTTCCTTGGGGCTCGCAAAACCGGCTATTTTGTTGGTTTCCATAGTTGCCGAGATGAAAATGTGCAACATCCGACAAGATGATGTTTTTTTTCAGCAAAATCAAAGTCAACTTTGAGTTGCATTAAAGTTCAATTAGAGAAGCGATAATGAAGAGCGGTCGGCCATTTTGCTTTAATTTCTGAGTCAGTTGGATCTTGCAAGAGAATAATCTCTAATCTCTTTATGC
Source organism: Dioctria linearis (assembly GCA_963930735.1). Lineage (NCBI taxonomy): Eukaryota > Metazoa > Arthropoda > Insecta > Diptera > Asilidae > Dioctria > Dioctria linearis. The sequence goes on from OZ005741.1 coordinate 296,464,430, forward strand.
AGAATTCTCCTCAGGCTACTGCGACTATTGTTCAATTGCTGAACTTTCTTCACAAACTTGCGCACAGCCGGAGGGGTTGGTGGATATTTCGACCGAACTTTCTTTTCAAAATTCGCACTGTTTTTGGCAACAGCCTGATGAACCTGCAGCAGCAGTTCAAAAGCAGATATTCACTAAAGGAACGTTATACTGTCAATTTGATTGGACTTCAAAGGTATTGTACATTTTAAGTAGCTTTCAAACGAACAAGTCATTAATTTGGACGTGTATTACTTTTAACTGTCATGAAATAGATGCGTCCAAAATCTCTGAACCGCAAAGTGTTTTGTTACCACATCCATAATATTCTTCAAGCTTGACACCATCAACCTGCCATTTGTTGGTCCATTCTTTGCAAAAGGTCTTCAATAATAAAACGTTCACTTTTGATGAGTATATAAAAATGTCTTTTTGGTCAACCGAATAACTAAGCAGCTTAAGCGCAGTCACAATCAGTCAATTTCAGTTTTTGATTTAATTTTAATAAATGAAATACAGTCAACAGACAGATAACTATTAATTGCGAATGATATAAGTGGATTTTTGTTCAAACTAATTCCTCTATTTATTTCTTGCTACGAGATTCTGACATTTAAATTCAGTTTCCAGTAATTCACACACATATCAATCACGGATATTAATTTGCAAAAAAAGAGTAAACTAATCAATTTTCGAATAAATTGACGTATATCGACCTCATTCATATAGGGAGTGCTACCACAAATTCTAAATAATCATTTTCAGAAATAATGAAAAAAAAAAATTATACATAGGTTAGGTAGCAGAGTATAGGTACAGATGTCTACATCTGCACAGGTACCTACCATTTTTTTTTTCTTAAGAAAAGTGAAGGTCACAGAAATATACAACCTGTGATGTTGCGCACGGTATAGATTTCTGTACTTCCATGAGTTTTATTCAACCCAAACAAAACCTGCTTTCCGTGGGACGTGCGAAAAATATTTAATTTTATGACACAAAACTGAGTAAAAATTTATGCTCACGAGTCTGTAAAGAGCCTCAAAACATAGTGCAATGCAATACAACCCGCTGCGACATGCCTTGAAGACAGTCGACCAACAACGCAACGTAATGTTTAAAGTGCATTGAGTCTCAAAGTTACTCACAGGTATACAAATACAACAGAGCTTAGTATTGCGTAATTTTAGCGAACAGTTTGCGTTAGCTTTAGCACGTGAGAGACTTTTAATTGTTTATATTTCAACAATTTACATTTGAAAATGGGGAATTATGATAAACAGCATTCCTTGAGTCATACAATGATTTCCTTGATGTTTCATTTTGTAATCTTCGTCTCTTTATGAAACGGTGCCAAGAGAAATTCTTTCTTAACGCGTATCCATCCAGTAAAAAAAAGGAAGAAGTAGTCGTAGATGAATATATCTGTTACAAAATTTATTATTAACGACCTTGTGAAGAAAATCTATAGACTTTATAGAGATGTTGTATCCACTGCTGCAAAATAAAACCCAAGGAGATTATAGGATAGACAATGCAGATATGTATGTAAGCGAATGTCGATAAATCATTTATATGAACCCGACTAACTTGAATTCGACGGTAGTTGAATTTAGGAAAAATTAAATTTATGCACGAGTACGTTGGTATAGTCGTAGTCTTATAACACTGGCTTTTCTTAACTCATTTATTAGATACTAAAATACCAACTTGCGTATATAGCAGGAACAGATATATGCAGATATAGACTATAAATATTTCAATGAAATAAACAGAGGACACCATTTTTTACATTCGCCCACAAGTCTTTAAAGTCGGTGAGGTGTATAAGGTAACACTAATTTTTGGCAGAAAATGAAGCATCGACAATTTTCAATAATTTGTGTAATACAATGAAGCGATGACTATGATTAATTTTTTATTGATTATTTAGCATCTCCATCTTCCAGCTGTGGTAGCCTGCGGCTCTACCAACATTTCATTTATAAAGAACAAACTCCGTCCTGTTTAAAGTTAATATTTTGCAAAGATTGCTGTCAGTCCATGAAGTACTAAAACCTTCACGTGTTACAACCGTAGCTTGCATGAGCGAAGTAGTTATCAGTGTAGCAATTCTGACATACTCTCCTGCTATGTTCTTGGCGATGATTATGGTTGTTCCACCTTGCTTTTGATAAAAATAGCTATAGTTATCATAAAAACACGCTGTAACATGAATATTTTCTCATGAAATTTATAATCCTTGTTTCAACCGCTGCTAATTTACCTCGTGATTTAACCTCTAAGAGGTACCAATCGAATTTTTTGACTCATCAAAGAAAGTACCATTTTCGCCTTTTTTCATATACTGTTCAAGGGTTTGTGCCACAATCGTTACCCGCGGGAAAATTAATTCTGGTTTTAAATATTCTTCTGGTATTAAATATTGATGTAGTCAAATAAAGTCGAATAATGGAAACACATCACGAAGATTTTATCGAAATTGTGTCATCACAGCTGAACTTACTGGTATTTTTACGAAAAAAGTAGCGATTTTTATTAAAACAAGTAAAAAAGCTAGACTTGCTCTACGACCAATTCTTATGATACTTTAAGATGAATGCCGGTATGTAATTTCGTATGGTCACCCATCTGTGAAAAATTGATTTTTGAAGTGGTTTTTCGCTATATTTCTAGAACGGTTCGTCGGATAGTAAAAATGATTATAACCAATTTAATAGGATTTCATATTCTGAAAAAATTTTCTGTACAATAAAAAGGTCTAGGATTGATCGTTTTTACAGTATAGTTAAAATTCTAAATTTTTATATGGCAAAACCAAGAAAGGATTGCCCGACTTAGTCCATTTTTGAAGCTTTATTTACTATTACTATGAAAACACCGTGTACAAAATTTCAGCTCTCTACGTCGACGCGTTCTCAGGCAGTGTTTAAATATATAGTGAAAAACCAAATTTTTGTATGGCAACCCTACAAATGAGTTGTTCGATTCTTTCCATTTTCGAACTTAAATTTAATTTTTTTAAACAGCCCGTGTGAAAAATTTCAGTTCTCTAAGTGAACGCATTCTCGAGTTATCGTGAATTCGTGAGGACGGACGGACATGCAAAAATCAAAATAACTTTCAATATTATGCGTGGATGTCCATGCCATTTTGCTCTACCATCATTATTTCTAGGTGTTACAAACGGAATGACAAACTTACTCTATGATTTCATCTAGGCCTAGGGTATAAAAAGAGGTAGAAACAACAAACTTTTTTTACTGTAACGCAAAATAAGTTAGGCTGAAGGAGGGTGTGGAGGAATTAGTTGGAAAGGGCAAGGGTTTTCTTAAAAATGGCCCATACTCGACTCTGATCAGTATCCTACAGGTAACAAAAACCGAAGAACTTCAAACGCCTGTACTCCCCCGCCCCTCCCCATCCAAACCTTACTCTCAACGAAGCTTATCCATGGTATAAATACTTGATACTTGGACGGGTACACTGTATATTCTGAGCATTTTACCACCATCAGTGTTAAAGGTCAAGCTGACCGAATGAAGTCATATTAGATAATGTTAGGTATGTTTTGTGGTTGGAATTTACATGATCTTTGGTCATATCTCCAAAACAGATAGTTGCATCAAATTGATTCTTATTTCATTCGATTCAGGATGACAAAATACGTAGAAATCGGCATCAAGCACGTAAAACTAATCAAACAATTTTTTTTTTTCGCAAAATCAGTCACTTCGTATCACTGTGCGTCGGCCTCTTTTTAGGGCCACTTAATTCTTTCAAATTCATTTTTCCTTCAATGGATTCCAGAGGCATTTTTACTTCAGTACATCGACCGCCTCGTTACCAGAAACTCCACTGTGTTCTGGAATTCAGCTCAGAGTTACTTTGTATAAAGTACTACGACATCTCTCAACTTATCGTAATTTTAATGTGAAAAATTTAATTTAATTTAATTGCCTAACTTACTGTCAATGTAGATTTTTTCAGTTTGAAACATACAGCAATAGGGGAAGGTGGGGTTAAATTTTTCAGATAATCTATTATAACTTCCAGGTTTTTACCGTTAATGAGCTATTTTAAAAGCAACGTGCAACGCGTTCCTTTTCTCGCCCAGAATGAATCTGTGTGAATCGAGAGAACGATGTCATAATTTGTTTTGTGAAACAGAACCATTTCGAGTGGAGATTTCTTCCATTTGACAAAAGCAAGTATAAAACCAATCTATTAAAAAAACAAAAAAAAAAAAAACAAAAAAAATTAACCTCAACTATATTAATTACCATCCCGGCCAAAATGAAAAAAACATATTCACCAATCCAAATGAAAACTGGTTTGCTTGAATCAGAGAAAAAAAAACATTCAGAACAATTTGGAGTCCGAAAAAAGCGACGACAGATTGAAACTAAATCGTTCGGTCCGAGAAAAAGAACAACATGGATTGAAACAGATTCAAACTTTTACAATTTATGAGAATCGGTTAGGCTACATATTTACTAATTTGTTTATGATTTTTTTATACAATTAATAATTACCCCATACGTCGGGAAAAAATTAACAAATTCGGTGTAATAAAATTCAGATTAAATACCTGTTTCGTGCATGCTCCTTAGGCGGCGATGGATTAAACTTGTATTTGTCTAATACAGATCTGTATGTATATATTTTATTAAAAATCCTTCAAGATTAGATCTATTAATTGAAGTAGCATGACTTAAACTGGTTGCTTCAGATGTCCCTAAAAAAAGATATGAACTTTTTACTAAGAAGCTTCTAAAACCCAATCCAGGCCAGCCATTTTATAACATGTCAAGATGGTGGGATATAGCTTTTTAACCTCAATGATTTTAACAATCCATAGAAAATATTTGCACATTTTACCTTGACTTGGATTATATTTTTTGTTTTTGTGTAAAAACCTCTTATGATGGTTGAGGGTTTACGTTTCTATATTTTTTAAAAATATTTTATAGTGTAGAATGACACTCTAGGTATGGAGCTATTTTTCTGAGAATTGCTAGTTCATATACATATAATATCTTGGCTCTATAATCCTTGCTCAATCTTTCGTTTCGCATATACATAGCTTCTCATTGTGAAGGAACACAATGAACGCAGAGATTTTCTGAGGCTCATGGATATGCCCGCTCGGTTAAGGATGGTGGATAAACGATGATAAGATTAGTGTCCTGTATTACTTGGCCGGAGCGTAGTCAGATCGCTCTTGCTCAGGTATAAAGGCTATTTGCACAGTTTTTCAAGTAGAGTATAGGTAAAGATGCCTTTTGCAACAGTGCAAGATAAACTCCGTTTCCAGAGATTTTTAAATTCAGGAAGGAATTTATATTATCCTCAATTTTATTGTGTGAATACAGAAGCAACCAGCACCAGTCCTCACAAAAATGAAGGTACAATCAAATTCACTTAAAAATGGTGCAAAAGCGTTGCTGCTGTTTATCTAACGCATCTGGGTCGTCTTTTCCTATTTTTATAACTGTACATATAATGTAATAAAAAAAAATCTTAATTTTATTTTACTTTTTAATTTCAGATTGTCGTGAAACAGTAAGATCGAAAAGAGCAAAACGACCCCGTGCCCCAGAAGCAATAGAATTTCAACATGAGCCAGAACAAGATTTGGATAATGATGGAGGCAGTCAGGAAAAATCACCGCCCACGATACCCTCCAATTTTCTTAGTCCATCAGTTCGTGAATATCTTGAATTAGGAAAATCTATACCAGGTGAGTGTGTGTAATATGAAAATTTTATCTATGCGAAAGATTTTTTACCACCCCGGTTTTATTTAGATCCATTAACCGTAATGTCTCTTCGGATAGCGCAATGCATTAAAAACGACTACAAATTATTATTATTCCTTGATTTAGGATTAATAACGCATGGCACAGCATTCGGGCTAATTGCAAAGATTTCCTAACAAATTGCAACCTTCAAATATACGGGTCTGCACACGAAATGAATTTATGCTTCGTGAAAATGGGTTCTATTACTTTTAATTCTATATGTTTACCGCATATCCCAACTAGATACGTACATACATATGCACAGCAGGCGTTTTCAGCAAACACAAAAAAAAAGAAGAGCTTTTAACAGTAATAACTTACAATTTGTTGGGTCAGGCTCATTCGCTTGAACCGTAAAACACTCTCTCCAGATAGGTAGTAAATATGCAAAAAAAAATATGTGTATGATCAAAATAAATTGTTTCATCGAATCATATCCAGATCCAAACCACGGATGGATAGCTTACAAAAACATTAGTTTTAACAGATCATATATCTTCTCATAGTAGATCCAATCAATTATTGCTGTATCTATGCATGTATCTAATGTGAAAGTACTTATGAGGAATTCCGCATTGGCTTTCGAACCACATTAAACTGATTGATGATGGCCAGTCATCATATAGTTTTTATACAATTTATTATTAAATGAAATACTAATTAAGGAACTGGTTTTTAATTTCCGATGAAACAATTTTTTCCATGCACATAAATAAAATGCGAATGGGATTAAAGAAGCCTTTTGATTCGTTAAGGGGGCGAGTGGGCAGACATAATAATAAAAATTTATTAAACATATAAAAAAATATTTATTATCTTAATTATAAAAATTACAATAAATAAACAAAATGCGGGTTAAGTTAAGAAAAATTTATTTAATCTTATATCAAAGCAGCAAGACTATAATTATGATGTGTGCTCTCTGTCTATAGCATAGTGTTTCGTAAATGGTGTATCGCTACGCTGATTCAAGTCTTCAAAAATTTGTGAAAAATATACTAGAATTTCTACACCTCTACCTCTCCTTCTATTTGGGAATAGTAGTTACTACATAAAGTCCGTGTTAACACTCCCTGACAGGTGGCTCTCCAAGTACATAACCAATTCACATATCCGATGATTGTGCTAAACCGCAAGTCTGTCTGTATATACTGAGAAACAGCACGGAACAATCTCGGTGTACACCAGTAATTAGTATATTGGAATCAATATTGAAATTGCGAAAAATTTCGCGGTATAGAGAGTTTATTGCAATCTGACTCTAGTTATAATTTATAAACCATAATCATTTAATACACGAACCTTTTAGAGCAGAATTCTATACTGCAATGTTAGCTACAACCTTTTCTGACATTTTTCAAGTGTGTATTTCGTTTTTATTTTCCATATAGACAAGTAATTTCACAACTTTCTTAAGTCAAATGACAAATCAAGTAATAAATCAAATGTAAGTTTTCTAACTAATTTCTCAGTATCGTAAACAGCAAATTTTATATTGCAATTGACATAATGGCAATATCAATATTGAAATTGCTGTCTGTCTCCTGTATTATAGAGAATAGTGTCAAAATCCCGATGCTGAGATGAAAATCTCAATCTTATTTTCGGGGCCAATAAAATGGAATAAGCGTCCTTGCCAGTCTTATATACTCATTCTGTTCGCTGACACTGATCGATGCAGCAATTTCAATATTGATATTGCCATTAACAGGGTGTTTCGAAAGAAATTGGAAATATTTGGGAGGGGGGCTGGCATAGCGGGCCGATATATACAAAAAATTATATGGAAGGTAGTCCAGTCATTTGGTAGTTCTACCTGGAAAGTTTTCCGGGAGTTTTTAAAATTGGTATTTTTATAGATTTCGACGTGCTCTTTCCGAATTTTTACTTTGCCCCTCGTATCTTGGCGCCATTTTGAGAAAATGGCAGTTTTTTGGCAATATCTCCTTTCCGATTGATTAATTTTACGATAAAAATATTTTTAGAATAAATTAAACTAGAGAAAATTTCCTATAATTCATGTCTTAACGTTTTGTTTTTGTAAAACCATTCATTTCAGCGTACGATCGCCGCAAAGTCTACTTCAACACGCGCATTTCGTATATTAACGAAAAATATTTTACTACGCATTGAAAAGGGTCCACTGTCAATAAACGTGTTGGAGTAGACTTTGCGGCGTTCCAAAATTATCGGAATATTTTTCTAATTTTTTAATTTATTCTGAAATATTTTCATCGTAAAATGAATCGGAAAGAAGATATTGCAAAAAAAAACTGTTTTTGCGCGCTATTTTTTCAAGCGGCAAAGTGAAAATTCGGAAACAGCATGTCGAAATCTATATAACAAATTTCAAAACTTTCGGAAAACTTTCCAGGAAACTCCCTTTTTGAACACCAAATGACTAAGGAGCAGGTGCAAAATACGTCAGCTTGGCGTTATGTAGGTTTTGTGATTTTGGAATTTTTATCAGTATAGGGTGTTCACGGGGATAAAATCACAAACACCCATACAGCCCAAACGACGTATTTTGCTTCCCCACATCAGATACAACTTTTTGTTTATCTCGATCCTGGATCTATAGCTTCTGGACTTTGCATTTAACTCCATTAACTTTTGCTCAGCATTCTTGAATACATTTTTGCTGAATTTTCTCCACTTCATTTCAAAAGATTCCTTTCTCATTTTTTGTTTCACTTAACCTCAGTATCGCTATATGGGTCTAAATTATGGACAGTTCGGTGAATTTAAATTTCTCGAGAGAAATCCTATCTTCTCCTTCTGCAGCCACTTCACAGTGTCTGAGGCATAATGTGCGGTGGTGAGATCAGGTCAGATCATTATGTCCTGGTTAAGAGAGAAGTCGTCTTCTCAGTCATTTATGTAAATTTGAGCATTTATTGCGAAAAAAATAAAAAAACAGCTCCTTCGGACGCTATATGATCAAATTGTGTGCCACACCAAAAGATCGAAGTTTCTGTTCCAATCCTATTTTCATTATCACACTGATATCGTCTCTATCTCACATAAAATAAAAAAGAATCGCCTGGCAATGTCGAAATGCCTATTAAAACACACGTGTTTTTCATTATGTATAGTAAAGGATAAAGATTCTGTGGAATGTAAAATATAACACTTTTTACGCATTAGTACTGCTATGATAGAAAGGGAAATATGTGAGAGCTGAAGAAAAAGCTATTCAGAGTTGTTGAAATAAAGAGTCATTCGCGCATTACTAGACAATTACAGTAACAGCTCTGTTAGTTAAGTATATTTTCATTGAAAACTGCCAGTCTGGTAGATCGTTCATAGCATTCATGGTAGAAATTTTTGGAGCTGCGTTTTAACCTGCTTGCTTGTAAAAATTAAAAGATATTTAAATATTTCAGGTCGACCTGGATCAGATTATCCAATTTTATCTGCTATACCTTACACAAACTTTTACTGTGATGAGCAACCTTATCCTGGATTTTTTGCAGACATGGAAACAAGATGCCAAGGTAAATACATTTCCTCTATTCCACCAATAATTATAAGCTTATTGTAAATATTTAAATTTGGTTTTTTCTTCTCCTACAGGATGGCACTATTGTGATATAGATGGACGTCAAGCAAGTTTTCTATGTCCAAATGGAACACAATTTTCTCAAGCAGTATTCGTCTGTGATTGGTGGTTTAATGTTAGATGTGATTTGTCACCACGGCTATATTCAATCAATGCTCGTCTTTATCAGCGTCCAAAAGTTAATCCTACTAGACCCCACCGAATTATAACTAAGCAATTAGTTGATGACATTTTTAATTAATAAAATTTAGGAAATAAGTGTGAATTTTGTTTATAAATTTAAAAATTTTATGTATAAATATTAGATAGCATGTTGGCATTTAAGAAAGTCTTTGTGGTGCTTTGATATTCAAAGCGGGTAGTGTGTCAAAAGTGGGTGAAGATATCAGTATAGAACACAATCTATTTAGTAGAGCACCAGTTTGATTTATTATACTCAGTTTTATCTATTATACACGTGTACAGTTTCAGAGTCTTATAAGAAATTATTTAAACAGAATAAAATACTAGTAAGGATATCAACGGTTTTTTGCTTGTTTTTTGGTTTTGTTTTATTTCATAAATATAATCGTATAAATATGGATCTCGACCCCCTGCTTTGCACAGTCATGGAAACTTTTTCTTTCGGTCTACTGGATTCTTATTTGCTGATCGCTATCTGGATCCCACATGTATATATTAGCTTTTGCAAAGAATTCGAGATCTACTGTTATATGGGACTACCGATCTATAAGCGTTTATGCTATTTTACCAAAGTGTAAAGAATTCAATACCTAGAGATTAATCAATTGCTTAATTCCTTTCCCTTCCGTGCGATACCGAGCTGAGAAAAAGTCTCTTGAAAATTACTATGGATAGAAGGGTTGGGCTGGATAAGAAAGAAATAACTGCTTTAGTGTTGTTAGTGTTGTTAGCAAAGCTTTCGATAGTTTCAATCATGCGATATTTCTGATGAACCTCTCATTTTTTTCGATTCTCTTCCACTGCCTTACTACTCATAGAAAGTTTCCTATTAAATTGCTTAAAACGTGCTTTCTGAAACTCTTTTAGTGAAACGCGAAGTGCCTCAGGGTTCCGTTTTGGGTATATTATTGTTTAATATGTATATTAATATACAGGGTGTCCCGTCGAGATTGTAAAAAAATTTAAGAGTCGAAAGTACAGCCTATTTGCGATCGAAAATGTTATATAACATTTTTTCGAGTTCGCACTATTCTCGAAGTTATAGGTGATTTTCGATTTTTTCGAAATTTAGAACCTTAAGTAACTTTTTTGACCATAACTCAGTTCAGGTTGCTCACAGGACGATCTTTTTTCTTGTGTTTTACTCGTAACATTACAGGATCTCATTCGGAGTAACTTGATTTTGAAAACGTTACACATAATGGAAAAATTGGCGATTTGTTGCCAAAACATTTTTTCCGTCAGAAAATTCATTTGTCTTCAAAGTCATAAATCTCGAAAAGTAACCGTGCCAACAGATGATCCGGTTCTCATAGAAAACATCCCTCATTTATTATCTTTTATAAAAGTCCAACACGATTAGTCCACCTTAAGTATTGCCAGAGTTACAGTAAAAACTTGCCTGCAACATACCTCTCATAACTTGAGCAAAATTAATTAATTAACAATCTAACAATTAATAATGTGCGTGAAAAACATGTACACAGCGATTGAACTATAATAATTTCACAGAATTTCAAGTGATCGTAGATTGAGTTAAGGCTACAGTCGAACAAACAATCCGAAATTAGTTCCTCCTTTCAACTGGCCTTTGATTTAGTAACAAGAAAGTACGACATCGACTCAGAATTCCCCCAAGCAGTTGATCAATGAATGATCTTTACACAAACTTGAAGAATTGAATTTTGTTTTCAACCTTTCATATATATTTCGAAGTTCGCTAAAGATGGCTACTCTTGTCGCATAGGTTTTTATGTTTTTATTAGTCATTAAGGATGACACAAATCTTGCAGCACAACAAAATAACATTAACTCAACTCCAGGTTTTTAACAGAATTGGTTTAAACTTGGAAATCATGAATACCTTGCTATTTTTGCTTAGAAGTTAGTCCTATAACATCAATTTAATTTAAACATTACGGTATTTATTACATATTATATTCCTTATAATTTTTTGACATTTTGAAAGTCGAGCTAAATAAACATATTTGTTGTTATTTACACTAGATTTCACTTCAAGCGGGCGCTCGGTGTCGAATCGACCGCGCTCAATACATTTTCGTTTACAATATTTTTATTACTCGTCACATTCATTTCTCATTCCTAGTAGCCTGTCTCTTTGTCACTGTGTGCGAAATAAACAGTTAACCTCCGCTCTCGGCGCTACCCCCACCCTACAGATCGCTATTATTTCAGTCGCGGCATAGGCGTCGAAAGCTCACCACGCGCCTGTTGTCGAAAAGTTTACGCGCGACTCTCAACGGGATATATTATTTCTTCAGCTATCAACCAATATTATCGAATTAAACTAGTAACAGTGTTTTTTTTTTTTTTTTTTCTAAAATGAGTCGTCGACCGATAACACGAAGTGCAATATTTGAGGAAATACTCCGAGAAGATGAAGAGAGTGAATCAAAGCTCAGCGACCAAGGTTCAGAAGCTTCCGACCACATCGCTTCAGATGGAACTCAATCTGCTGAGGAATCAAATAGCGTGGATTCAGATGCAGAGAATTTACCTCTTTCAAATATAAGCAGCTGTTTGACAGGGCGTGATAAGGTAACAAAGTGGAAAAAATCCAACAACAAGCGGGTGAGGCACCAAGTTCAAAATATTCTCACTGAAGATTCAGGTACTTGAAGGAATGGCGTAGGGGTGACAATATTTATGCAAGACAATATTATTGAAAAATTGTTACACATACCAACGAATTTATTTAACCCTTTAATTCCCAATGGTTCCATATGGCACCAGCCTATTCGAGGAATCCCAAATGGCATCGGAAAACTGGAAACAATTTTATTTTTATTGCAGATTTAAATTTGATGGTTTTTCTACCTGATTTGCTTCATAATGCACCGATGCATTCGATATTTTACTTCAATTGGCTTCAAGAATTCAGTGTAATCGGTGTTCAGTAATTGAGTGAAAACGAATCGAAAAGAAATTACTTAGAAACGTGAAATATAAATATATTGGATTAGTGGTGAAACTTTTTATTCGAAGAGCAGGTAATTGTTATAATTATTTATATATTTCATATGACTTGCAATTTGATTCGTTAATATTTGTAGTCAAACCAATGGTGCCATATGGCATCATCAGGATGTAATGGTAACTTCACGGTACACATAAAAAAGGTATTCCACAAACTGATATAGCAAAACTTCCACACAATGTCCTTAAAGTAAAGGTTGCGTACTCTCAAAGAATAGGTACAGTCTGCCATCAGTGTTCGAGTGCATGACGTCTCTACACATATCATTGTGCCATCCCACACGAACGAGTATTCGTGATGCAGTAGGCAAACAGGTTTTCTAGGTAAGAGCAAGAGCAAGAAATGTCTCTCCAAAATTTAGAGATATTACTTTGCTTCTTTTACCTCTTCCCCAGAAAAGCTGTTTGCATACTGCATCAAGAATACTCGAGTGGGATGTCCCATTGGTTGGTTCTGAGTTATGTTCCTCTGCGCTGCATTGACATCACTCGGCCAACTAATACACATAAGCCTCCGTAGTACTTAACCTGTGCTTTATAGACTTTGGCTTCCACCATTTTGTAGAAATTAAGTGTAGTGATGCTGATGTTAGTGCCGGCATTTGGTTTTACGTCTAATTGCTTTTGTAATTTTTTTGTTGTCCTCCACATAAAATGTCTATAGTACGCAACGAAATTGTGTAGGATACCTTGTCTTTTTATACCGCGTTGTAACTTCATACATATTGAAAATCTTTTTTTAGGATAATGAATGAAAAGCAGATTGCTCTCATTTTAGATGGTGATGTGTCAGATGTGGACATATCAGATAATTCCAGTGATGAAAACTTCATTCGGAATGAAAACTCCCAACATCTACACCAGCTGCCAGAAAATATTTCTAGGGAATGTTCAGATGAGTTTGATTCCGAGGACGATATTCCACTTGCTTACTTTGTAAAAAGGAAAAAAGTTACGAGCCCAAAATGGAGAGTAAAAGATATGGGTCATGTTCCGGTCGATTTTCTTCAAGAGTTTGATGAACCAATAACAAGCCTTGGATATTTCAAAAAATTTTGTGGGAATACCATAATTGAGAACATGGTATTCAATAAGCACATCATTTGAGGAAATGGAGACATTCATCGGAATCAATTTATTAATGGGCATTATAAAACTTCTGGGCTGATTCAACAAATATTCCCACTATTTCCTCAACAATGAGCCGAAATAATCAAGAGATTCCTACATTTGAACGATAATAGCCAGATGAAAGCTCGTAATCAGCCGGGGTACGATAAACTGTACAAAATTAAACCATATATTGATTTACTCCGACATAATATGTTAAAAACTAAAGCTGAAGAATACAATGCCATTGACGAAATGATTGTCCTATTCAAGGGCCTCAAACAATACATGAAAAATAAGCCACATAAGTGGGGTATAAAATTTTTCGCTCGAGCTGGAAAAAGCGGGATTATCTACGATTTTGAGGTATACTTAGGCAAGGATACAAATACACAAAAAAGTGAGTTTGGGATTAGTGGTGATATCGTGGTTCGCCTTGTAGAGCATCTTTCGAAAAATGTTAACTATAAAATATGTTCTGATAACTGGTTTACATCGTATGAACTAACCAGCAGATTAAAATCAATGGGATTGCAGGCAATTGGCACCGTGGCCTTTGGCCGTGGTTCTATCGATCATAGAACAGAGTCGCGAACGAACATTTGTGCCGTTAAGTGGTATGACAATAAGCCTATACATCTTGTTTCAACTTACATAGGTAAAGACCTGCTTGAAAACGTCGACACATGGTCAACAAAAGAAAAAAAATATGTGTCAATACCTTGTCCTTGCGAGTACAATAAAGCGATGGGTGGGGTAGATTTGCATGACATGCTCGTGGAATTATATCGGAATAAGATAAGGTCTCGAAAGGCTTATATTCGGCTTTTTTACCATCTTCAGGATATGGCTGTGGTTAACGCTTGGCTGCTATATAGACGTGAATGCGAGCAGCTAAAACAAAAACACTCTTCTCTACTGGAATTCAAAAGTAATGTACCACGTGCCTTAATATTAGCAGGAAAAATTAAGACTCCAAAAAGGGGTCGGCCTTCTAATAGTCCATCTCCATCACGATCGTATTCGCCCAGACTAGTTGCACCTCCAATTGGAGACATACGGTAATTTTATATTGCAATTGACATAATGGCAATATCAATATTGAAATTGCTGTCTGTCTCCTGTATTATAGAGAATAGTGTCAAAATCCCGATGCTGAGATGAAAATCTCAATCTTATTTTCGGGGCCAATAAAATGGAATAAGCGTCCTTGCCAGTCTTATATACTCATTCTGTTCGCTGACACTGATCGATGCAGCAATTTCAATATTGATATTGCCATTAACAGGGTGTTTCGAAAGAAATTGGAAATATTTGGGAGGGGGGCTGGCATAGCGGGCCGATATATACAAAAAATTATATGGAAGGTAGTCCAGTCATTTGGTAGTTCTACCTGGAAAGTTTTCCGGGAGTTTTTAAAATTGGTATTTTTATAGATTTCGACGTGCTCTTTCCGAATTTTTACTTTGCCCCTCGTATCTTGGCGCCATTTTGAGAAAATGGCAGTTTTTTGGCAATATCTCCTTTCCGATTGATTAATTTTACGATAAAAATATTTTTAGAATAAATTAAACTAGAGAAAATTTCCTATAATTCATGTCTTAACGTTTTGTTTTTGTAAAACCATTCATTTCAGCGTACGATCGCCGCAAAGTCTACTTCAACACGCGCATTTCGTATATTAACGAAAAATATTTTACTACGCATTGAAAAGGGTCCACTGTCAATAAACGTGTTGGAGTAGACTTTGCGGCGTTCCAAAATTATCGGAATATTTTTCTAATTTTTTAATTTATTCTGAAATATTTTCATCGTAAAATGAATCGGAAAGAAGATATTGCAAAAAAAAACTGTTTTTGCGCGCTATTTTTTCAAGCGGCAAAGTGAAAATTCGGAAACAGCATGTCGAAATCTATATAACAAATTTCAAAACTTTCGGAAAACTTTCCAGGAAACTCCCTTTTTGAACACCAAATGACTAAGGAGCAGGTGCAAAATACGTCAGCTTGGCGTTATGTAGGTTTTGTGATTTTGGAATTTTTATCAGTATAGGGTGTTCACGGGGATAAAATCACAAACACCCATACAGCCCAAACGACGTATTTTGCTTCCCCACATCAGATACAACTTTTTGTTTATCTCGATCCTGGATCTATAGCTTCTGGACTTTGCATTTAACTCCATTAACTTTTGCTCAGCATTCTTGAATACATTTTTGCTGAATTTTCTCCACTTCATTTCAAAAGATTCCTTTCTCATTTTTTGTTTCACTTAACCTCAGTATCGCTATATGGGTCTAAATTATGGACAGTTCGGTGAATTTAAATTTCTCGAGAGAAATCCTATCTTCTCCTTCTGCAGCCACTTCACAGTGTCTGAGGCATAATGTGCGGTGGTGAGATCAGGTCAGATCATTATGTCCTGGTTAAGAGAGAAGTCGTCTTCTCAGTCATTTATGTAAATTTGAGCATTTATTGCGAAAAAAATAAAAAAACAGCTCCTTCGGACGCTATATGATCAAATTGTGTGCCACACCAAAAGATCGAAGTTTCTGTTCCAATCCTATTTTCATTATCACACTGATATCGTCTCTATCTCACATAAAATAAAAAAGAATCGCCTGGCAATGTCGAAATGCCTATTAAAACACACGTGTTTTTCATTATGTATAGTAAAGGATAAAGATTCTGTGGAATGTAAAATATAACACTTTTTACGCATTAGTACTGCTATGATAGAAAGGGAAATATGTGAGAGCTGAAGAAAAAGCTATTCAGAGTTGTTGAAATAAAGAGTCATTCGCGCATTACTAGACAATTACAGTAACAGCTCTGTTAGTTAAGTATATTTTCATTGAAAACTGCCAGTCTGGTAGATCGTTCATAGCATTCATGGTAGAAATTTTTGGAGCTGCGTTTTAACCTGCTTGCTTGTAAAAATTAAAAGATATTTAAATATTTCAGGTCGACCTGGATCAGATTATCCAATTTTATCTGCTATACCTTACACAAACTTTTACTGTGATGAGCAACCTTATCCTGGATTTTTTGCAGACATGGAAACAAGATGCCAAGGTAAATACATTTCCTCTATTCCACCAATAATTATAAGCTTATTGTAAATATTTAAATTTGGTTTTTTCTTCTCCTACAGGATGGCACTATTGTGATATAGATGGACGTCAAGCAAGTTTTCTATGTCCAAATGGAACACAATTTTCTCAAGCAGTATTCGTCTGTGATTGGTGGTTTAATGTTAGATGTGATTTGTCACCACGGCTATATTCAATCAATGCTCGTCTTTATCAGCGTCCAAAAGTTAATCCTACTAGACCCCACCGAATTATAACTAAGCAATTAGTTGATGACATTTTTAATTAATAAAATTTAGGAAATAAGTGTGAATTTTGTTTATAAATTTAAAAATTTTATGTATAAATATTAGATAGCATGTTGGCATTTAAGAAAGTCTTTGTGGTGCTTTGATATTCAAAGCGGGTAGTGTGTCAAAAGTGGGTGAAGATATCAGTATAGAACACAATCTATTTAGTAGAGCACCAGTTTGATTTATTATACTCAGTTTTATCTATTATACACGTGTACAGTTTCAGAGTCTTATAAGAAATTATTTAAACAGAATAAAATACTAGTAAGGATATCAACGGTTTTTTGCTTGTTTTTTGGTTTTGTTTTATTTCATAAATATAATCGTATAAATATGGATCTCGACCCCCTGCTTTGCACAGTCATGGAAACTTTTTCTTTCGGTCTACTGGATTCTTATTTGCTGATCGCTATCTGGATCCCACATGTATATATTAGCTTTTGCAAAGAATTCGAGATCTACTGTTATATGGGACTACCGATCTATAAGCGTTTATGCTATTTTACCAAAGTGTAAAGAATTCAATACCTAGAGATTAATCAATTGCTTAATTCCTTTCCCTTCCGTGCGATACCGAGCTGAGAAAAAGTCTCTTGAAAATTACTATGGATAGAAGGGTTGGGCTGGATAAGAAAGAAATAACTGCTTTAGTGTTGTTAGTGTTGTTAGCAAAGCTTTCGATAGTTTCAATCATGCGATATTTCTGATGAACCTCTCATTTTTTTCGATTCTCTTCCACTGCCTTACTACTCATAGAAAGTTTCCTATTAAATTGCTTAAAACGTGCTTTCTGAAACTCTTTTAGTGAAACGCGAAGTGCCTCAGGGTTCCGTTTTGGGTATATTATTGTTTAATATGTATATTAATATACAGGGTGTCCCGTCGAGATTGTAAAAAAATTTAAGAGTCGAAAGTACAGCCTATTTGCGATCGAAAATGTTATATAACATTTTTTCGAGTTCGCACTATTCTCGAAGTTATAGGTGATTTTCGATTTTTTCGAAATTTAGAACCTTAAGTAACTTTTTTGACCATAACTCAGTTCAGGTTGCTCACAGGACGATCTTTTTTCTTGTGTTTTACTCGTAACATTACAGGATCTCATTCGGAGTAACTTGATTTTGAAAACGTTACACATAATGGAAAAATTGGCGATTTGTTGCCAAAACATTTTTTCCGTCAGAAAATTCATTTGTCTTCAAAGTCATAAATCTCGAAAAGTAACCGTGCCAACAGATGATCCGGTTCTCATAGAAAACATCCCTCATTTATTATCTTTTATAAAAGTCCAACACGATTAGTCCACCTTAAGTATTGCCAGAGTTACAGTAAAAACTTGCCTGCAACATACCTCTCATAACTTGAGCAAAATTAATTAATTAACAATCTAACAATTAATAATGTGCGTGAAAAACATGTACACAGCGATTGAACTATAATAATTTCACAGAATTTCAAGTGATCGTAGATTGAGTTAAGGCTACAGTCGAACAAACAATCCGAAATTAGTTCCTCCTTTCAACTGGCCTTTGATTTAGTAACAAGAAAGTACGACATCGACTCAGAATTCCCCCAAGCAGTTGATCAATGAATGATCTTTACACAAACTTGAAGAATTGAATTTTGTTTTCAACCTTTCATATATATTTCGAAGTTCGCTAAAGATGGCTACTCTTGTCGCATAGGTTTTTATGTTTTTATTAGTCATTAAGGATGACACAAATCTTGCAGCACAACAAAATAACATTAACTCAACTCCAGGTTTTTAACAGAATTGGTTTAAACTTGGAAATCATGAATACCTTGCTATTTTTGCTTAGAAGTTAGTCCTATAACATCAATTTAATTTAAACATTACGGTATTTATTACATATTATATTCCTTATAATTTTTTGACATTTTGAAAGTCGAGCTAAATAAACATATTTGTTGTTATTTACACTAGATTTCACTTCAAGCGGGCGCTCGGTGTCGAATCGACCGCGCTCAATACATTTTCGTTTACAATATTTTTATTACTCGTCACATTCATTTCTCATTCCTAGTAGCCTGTCTCTTTGTCACTGTGTGCGAAATAAACAGTTAACCTCCGCTCTCGGCGCTACCCCCACCCTACAGATCGCTATTATTTCAGTCGCGGCATAGGCGTCGAAAGCTCACCACGCGCCTGTTGTCGAAAAGTTTACGCGCGACTCTCAACGGGATATATTATTTCTTCAGCTATCAACCAATATTATCGAATTAAACTAGTAACAGTGTTTTTTTTTTTTTTTTTTCTAAAATGAGTCGTCGACCGATAACACGAAGTGCAATATTTGAGGAAATACTCCGAGAAGATGAAGAGAGTGAATCAAAGCTCAGCGACCAAGGTTCAGAAGCTTCCGACCACATCGCTTCAGATGGAACTCAATCTGCTGAGGAATCAAATAGCGTGGATTCAGATGCAGAGAATTTACCTCTTTCAAATATAAGCAGCTGTTTGACAGGGCGTGATAAGGTAACAAAGTGGAAAAAATCCAACAACAAGCGGGTGAGGCACCAAGTTCAAAATATTCTCACTGAAGATTCAGGTACTTGAAGGAATGGCGTAGGGGTGACAATATTTATGCAAGACAATATTATTGAAAAATTGTTACACATACCAACGAATTTATTTAACCCTTTAATTCCCAATGGTTCCATATGGCACCAGCCTATTCGAGGAATCCCAAATGGCATCGGAAAACTGGAAACAATTTTATTTTTATTGCAGATTTAAATTTGATGGTTTTTCTACCTGATTTGCTTCATAATGCACCGATGCATTCGATATTTTACTTCAATTGGCTTCAAGAATTCAGTGTAATCGGTGTTCAGTAATTGAGTGAAAACGAATCGAAAAGAAATTACTTAGAAACGTGAAATATAAATATATTGGATTAGTGGTGAAACTTTTTATTCGAAGAGCAGGTAATTGTTATAATTATTTATATATTTCATATGACTTGCAATTTGATTCGTTAATATTTGTAGTCAAACCAATGGTGCCATATGGCATCATCAGGATGTAATGGTAACTTCACGGTACACATAAAAAAGGTATTCCACAAACTGATATAGCAAAACTTCCACACAATGTCCTTAAAGTAAAGGTTGCGTACTCTCAAAGAATAGGTACAGTCTGCCATCAGTGTTCGAGTGCATGACGTCTCTACACATATCATTGTGCCATCCCACACGAACGAGTATTCGTGATGCAGTAGGCAAACAGGTTTTCTAGGTAAGAGCAAGAGCAAGAAATGTCTCTCCAAAATTTAGAGATATTACTTTGCTTCTTTTACCTCTTCCCCAGAAAAGCTGTTTGCATACTGCATCAAGAATACTCGAGTGGGATGTCCCATTGGTTGGTTCTGAGTTATGTTCCTCTGCGCTGCATTGACATCACTCGGCCAACTAATACACATAAGCCTCCGTAGTACTTAACCTGTGCTTTATAGACTTTGGCTTCCACCATTTTGTAGAAATTAAGTGTAGTGATGCTGATGTTAGTGCCGGCATTTGGTTTTACGTCTAATTGCTTTTGTAATTTTTTTGTTGTCCTCCACATAAAATGTCTATAGTACGCAACGAAATTGTGTAGGATACCTTGTCTTTTTATACCGCGTTGTAACTTCATACATATTGAAAATCTTTTTTTAGGATAATGAATGAAAAGCAGATTGCTCTCATTTTAGATGGTGATGTGTCAGATGTGGACATATCAGATAATTCCAGTGATGAAAACTTCATTCGGAATGAAAACTCCCAACATCTACACCAGCTGCCAGAAAATATTTCTAGGGAATGTTCAGATGAGTTTGATTCCGAGGACGATATTCCACTTGCTTACTTTGTAAAAAGGAAAAAAGTTACGAGCCCAAAATGGAGAGTAAAAGATATGGGTCATGTTCCGGTCGATTTTCTTCAAGAGTTTGATGAACCAATAACAAGCCTTGGATATTTCAAAAAATTTTGTGGGAATACCATAATTGAGAACATGGTATTCAATAAGCACATCATTTGAGGAAATGGAGACATTCATCGGAATCAATTTATTAATGGGCATTATAAAACTTCTGGGCTGATTCAACAAATATTCCCACTATTTCCTCAACAATGAGCCGAAATAATCAAGAGATTCCTACATTTGAACGATAATAGCCAGATGAAAGCTCGTAATCAGCCGGGGTACGATAAACTGTACAAAATTAAACCATATATTGATTTACTCCGACATAATATGTTAAAAACTAAAGCTGAAGAATACAATGCCATTGACGAAATGATTGTCCTATTCAAGGGCCTCAAACAATACATGAAAAATAAGCCACATAAGTGGGGTATAAAATTTTTCGCTCGAGCTGGAAAAAGCGGGATTATCTACGATTTTGAGGTATACTTAGGCAAGGATACAAATACACAAAAAAGTGAGTTTGGGATTAGTGGTGATATCGTGGTTCGCCTTGTAGAGCATCTTTCGAAAAATGTTAACTATAAAATATGTTCTGATAACTGGTTTACATCGTATGAACTAACCAGCAGATTAAAATCAATGGGATTGCAGGCAATTGGCACCGTGGCCTTTGGCCGTGGTTCTATCGATCATAGAACAGAGTCGCGAACGAACATTTGTGCCGTTAAGTGGTATGACAATAAGCCTATACATCTTGTTTCAACTTACATAGGTAAAGACCTGCTTGAAAACGTCGACACATGGTCAACAAAAGAAAAAAAATATGTGTCAATACCTTGTCCTTGGGAGTACAATAAAGCGATGGGTGGGGTAGATTTGCATGACATGCTCGTGGAATTATATCGGAATAAGATAAGGTCTCGAAAGGCTTATATTCGGCTTTTTTACCATCTTCAGGATATGGCTGTGGTTAACGCTTGGCTGCTATATAGACGTGAATGCGAGCAGCTAAAACAAAAACACTCTTCTCTACTGGAATTCAAAAGTAATGTACCACGTGCCTTAATATTAGCAGGAAAAATTAAGACTCCAAAAAGGGGTCGGCCTTCTAATAGTCCATCTCCATCACGATCGTATTCGCCCAGACTAGTTGCACCTCCAATTGGAGACATACGGTAAGATTGCATCGGACATTGGCCACAACCACTTGACCAAAAAATACGTTGCAAAATGTGCATTAATGCTCATACACGGATTAAATGCACTAAATATAAAGCAGGATTATGCTTAACTATAAACAGAAATTGTTTTTATAACTATCATAATAAAGATAATTGGAACCTGAGTTTTTCACTTTTATATCACAACATTTACCACTACAACCCAATGGTGCCATATGGAACCACTTTTTCAAAATCCATACTATAACTATTTTAAAGTAATTGTCATCATTTCTGTCATATTAGAAGTTATTTCAACTGATTTACATAAAAAAAAAATTCTTGGTGACTCACACACATTCGTGGGAATTAAAGTGTTAAAAAAAAACGCCATCGTATGACAAACCACGTGACTGTAAACCGACTGATACTGTAGAGATTCGAGCACTTTTCGGATTATTGTACGTAGCAGGATCCTTGAAAATGTTCACACTCGAACTTATAGGATGCATATCAAGTGATGGGACAGGCGTTCCTATTTGTCCTACTACTATGTCACTGAAAAGACCAAAATTACTAATCAATTCATTGCGGTTTGATGATGCTACTGCACGAACATCTCGTCGTACTCTGGAAAAAGCTGCACCAATAAGAGACGTTTTTGAAATATTTACACAAAACTGTCTTTTACCATATTCTGTGGGATAGGACGTGGTTATTGATGAGATGATGGCAGGTTTTCGAGGGAGATTTCCATTCCGACAGTACCTAAAATCAAAACCCGACACATATTGAATAAAACTTTATCCGCTTGTAGACGCTGCTACGTTTTATGTCCTCAACATTGAACTTTATGCCGGCAAGCAGCCTGAAGACGCGAATCCTAACAATTGATACCAGTGTGCCTTTGGTGGTCGATTTGGCCTAGAATCATAAGATTTCTGTTGTGGGTACCATGCGTGAAAACAAGAAAGAAATACCTCCTTTTTTTACAGATAAAAAACGACCTGAATACTCAAGTCAATTTGGATTTTCTGATACAGCTACGCTGGTATCTGGAAAAGATCTGTAGTTCTAATATCATTACTTCTTTCTGCTGCTGAAATTGATGAAGGTACAAATGAAAAGCGCAAACCCAGCATTATTACTTTTTACAACAAAACAACAAGCGGTGTCGATGAAGTCGATAAAAGAGTAAAGATGTATTCACCATCAAGGAAGAATAATAGATGGCCGTTGACACTCTTTTTTCGTCTTCTGGATATTGCTGAAATACATGCTATGGTGATATTGAGGGAAAATAGTGTTATCATTCAGGGCGAAAGTATTAACGTGCATTAGGCACTGAATTGACAAAAGAGTACGTCCAAAGAAGAGCAACGATGGTAAGCCTTCCATGAAAACTGAAAAGAAACATAAGGGAGCATTTGAATATAGATCTTGAAGATGCTGCTGGCAATGAACCAAGCAGTAGTTCCAGCACATGCAGAGGAAGCTGCAAGATTTTCCAAGCAAAAAAATGAGGCAATCGAAGACACAATGTACATCATGTCAGAGGAATATTTGCAGAAGTCATACTACATTCATTTGTTATCAATGTTATCTTGACGAAGAAACTGATCCTGAGGAAAACTAGATGTAAGTCTAATTATTTTTTTTTACTATTATTTTCTCATTTTTATTGTTTTTATTAGGGATTTATACTGGTATGAGCAGGTATGTAAGAAGGTTTTGTGTTCCTAAATTGTTTTTTGATCCAAAGAATATTTCAGTTATGTTATTTGATTTTTTTTCTGAGTTTAAGTTATTGGTTTTCAACAATTTGAGTTTAAACACAATGATAATGTAATTGAATACAAAAAAATTAAATGATAATTGGTTAATTTGTATTTTATTTCTCTCAAATATCCAATAGATATTTTCGATTACGCGCGACCGCTGCCGTTACATTTGTCCGCAAGCCAGCTTGAAGGTTAAAAAGCGATTGAATTTCGCTTATATTTTATTTACATAGTTTCAATTCAACTTTTAATACAAAACCATAAAATTCAAGTAAAATTTTAATTGAAAGAACTATGGATTCAATAGAATTTTTTTCCATTATATTTTAATGAAGAAAAAACTTTTAAGTCGTAGTGTACCTACTTATGCAGAAAAAAAACCATACTTTATTCACCTTAAGAAATATTTGGCCTGAATGTATGCAATCGATTTATTTTATTAAATGCAAACAGTTCAGGCAGAACTGAGGTACGCAGTCAACGAAGTTACATACTACAAAAATTATTAGTTGCAGTTGTGAATTACATTATTAATACAGTATACATGAATAAGTACTTTCGTCGTAATGTTGCTCACTGTTTTTTTTTTATCTCGTAGTCCCATAAATTTATTGTAGTTAATATGGTCAAATGTGGTTGAGACTGGGCGAACTACGACCATCTTTGATCCACGCTTGGAATTACATAAGAGAGAAACAATTTGACAGGGTGATGACTGAGGTTGAGAAAAAAAAAATTTGTATGAGGAGGGGAGATAAGGCAAAATACGGTGTTTTGAAGGTAGAAGAAGGGGATTTAGATTTTTCAATAATATTTTATGAATTATATTATAACTTTACTTCCTCCTCTCCTACGATATGATTGAACGAAATCAAAATTTCTGAATTTCGACTCAGTTTTGTTCCTTTAATTAACTACTATTTCCATATAAAAATACGTGACTAACTCGAATTATACATATTACATTTAGAAAGCTCTAATAGCCTTTAGCTTAACAGAATCCATCTCTAGCTAAAATACAAACCTTTTTGCGATTTTTGGAATTTCTCTTAAGCTTAGCAGCGAAAAATTTCAGTAAATGCCTAAGGGTAGGCAATTTTCTGATTGATGCTGGGTATCGTTCAAAGTTTTGGATAATTCATAAAGACGTTATATTTACACTATGTACTACATATTTATATTTTTTTCGGTTACGTTTACACTGAAAAAAAAAGATTAGTTGCTTACGCCAATGAATTTGTTTCATCAACAAATAATACAGTTGATTTTCAGCTTACGAATCATATTCGTTAAGAAAACTTATTGGCATTAGTTGATTATTCCTGTTTAGTCATAACATTTGTGCAGTCAACTAATTGTTTAGTTAGTTTTGATAATTTTTCAGAATTTCGTATCCGAGCATCCATTGTTTTTTCAACTAATCATTTTGTTGAATTAACTAATTTTTATATAATAAGTTTCGAAAAAATAGAAATATCAGCTAAAATATTTGTTGTTTAATCCAGTCTTTAGAAGCACTTATTAGAACAATCGACTATTTATATTGCTCTTTCAACTAATTCAATTCTCCAAATTAACGAATTGATTGATTGATTTTGCATACCGCATTATTTAAAATAACTGAAATCAACTAATCGAATTTGTAAGAGTTCTATATGGGCAAAACCTCTATGTGTACTCATTAGTACGACTGGACTGAGAGTTTCTGCCTACCGTAGACACTTAAGAAAATTTTAAGCAAATCCCATATATAGACTCAGTATAAGTTCTAAGTGTGAATTATATGAGGCAAACATTTCTGATTTGTTGATTCATCCAAAGTATAAGTCGAAATTACGAATTGCGTTTTAAAACATGTCCAAACGAAATTCATATTGAAAAAAGATGTGTCAAAGCAAAGGTTCAGATTTTTCGATTCAACAAATGTATCGGTTTAATTTAATGGTTTTGCGAATAAGATTCTAGAACGCTGAAGCGGCAGTAAAATTGTTTATGATTCATTTCGCATGTAATTTCTCAGTACAAAATTAATGTAATTGTATTAACGTAATGTAATTAAATTTTGTATGACAACACCACGGGTTTCAAGATTTCTTCAATTCATGAAATTATATTTAATATTTTTTCGAAAATGCCATAGACGAACGGATAGACGGACAAACGGACAGATATGCAAAAATCAAAATAACAATTATGCGTGGGTGTCCAATTCATTTTTCCTTTATTAATAATATGCGTTACCAGCGAAATGATAAACTCAGTATGACCTATGAAATTTCATCTAGGGTATAAAAATAAATATTAATGATGCAGTGATTTAAAATTTAAAGTTATGCGAAAATTATATTATTTATATCAACTAATGTAATTCGTCAATTGAGAAAATAGTGAGGTTACATCATATTAAAAAAAAACTATCAATTTATTTGTTGAGTTTATTAATTGAATAAATTCGCTAATATAACAAATCATATTCTTAAAAATATATACTTATACGAATGAAGGGAATGAGAAAAAAGTAAAATCGATAAATGAACCGTTTATTTTGAAAGTGGTGAAATTTTGGTATAGTATTTCTATTTTCTTCAGAATTTTTTAATAAAAATAATTGGTTAATAAACTTACACTGTCTTTAACTTGAAAACACAAAAAAAAAACATACAGTACGTTTACATGAATACTTGAAGTATACTTCAAGTAGAGATCAAGTAATCAAAATATCATGTAAACGTGCATTGACTTAAGTATACTTGAGTCAAGTAAATCACAAAATTTTGTTCGATTTACTTGAAAAAACTCATGTAAACGCAACTTCAGTACTTAACATTTTTCATTTCTGCTAGTATGAAAATGGCAAAGAGGAACAAGAAGAAGATCATTGCTGATGATTCAGATTGTGCTTTTGAGCACTTTTCTCAAGATATTTATCTAAAAATCCGTACCCCTATGTATTGAACCTAATGCAGAGTTGTCAAAGGTAAAATGTCACTTCAAGTAAATTTCAAGAAAATTTCAAGAAAATTTCAAGTCAAGTAATTGGAATTAATTCTACCAAAAACCCTACGTGATTTTCAAGTTAATTTCAAGTCAAGTACTCAACAATTCATGTAAACGTACTGATAGTTAGATCCTGTAAATATTTTTAATATAAAATAAAATAAAAATAAATAAAATAAATAAAATATTTCAATATGGCTCAAATATGCCCATGAACGTAATCGAGTCTAATATATGCGATATTTAAATAAAATATGTTCTTGTCTCAGCTGCATTTACCCAGGTTAGGGCTGTTCCTTTACCAGCTGGGCTGTGACGGACTCAAAGAAAAAGTGACAATTAAAAACAAAAGAGAACTTATATACTCTTTTGTTACTATGGGTGCATATATATGCTCAGAAAAATATGGTTATTGTGGACTATGGGCGCATATATGCGCTCAGACTTGTCGAAGTTAAACGCTTATAGAATTTGAATAAAATAATAGAATTGGCTCAAATACGATAAAACAGACATGTGGAATGCTGTTTCTGGAAATACTAGGTCCGTGCGGTTTTATTGGTCGCCAATAGGTGACGTCCAATGTGAACGTAAATTTTTTTACATTTTAATTTTTAAAAAAGTTCAATTTCCAGCACAGAAGAGATGCTATAAAATTTTTAAATATTAACGTGGAGGCCATGTTTGTATGTAATGAAATCGAATTTACATTTCTTCCTCTAATCACATATTTAATTAGTTTTTCAAGGCGATAATTAGTTTCGGAGAAGATGACTCGAAAAGAAATGAACCAGTCCGTTTTAAGCGGGCAAATTGCAGTTTTTTGAGTGAAAAAATGTGTTTATTTTAATCTCATGTTTGCGAAAAATTGTTACGTCCAGGAAATTTGCCACCTTAACAAAAAACGTTCACAACAGACCACTAATGCATACGAAAGAAAGAACGGGCAAAATAAACGCAAAATGAAAGAAGGGGTATAATGAATATGACCCAAGTGCTAAGAAATCATTCTTTAATGGTAAAAATGTCCGTATGAAGCTTACAGGATTAAAAAAAATAACCCCGCTACTAGATTACACTCTTCTCCCCCTTTAATTTGATCTCCCACACGCCCCAATCTGAACAACACCTATGGGGTGGTACTACCCCTCACCTACCGAATCAACAACCACAATTTTTTTTTCACTTATCTTTTTCTACCGAACATCGCAAATACAAGTAAAAAAACCGCATTGCTCCACTCCCCCTCCACGGAAAGTTATGTATGGAGAAATGCACGAAAAATAGGCCGCCCACAGCGACATGTTACATTTAGTTTTGCTCCGGTCATACAAAGCGTTTCTGCATTGAGCTATTCCGTACCGAAAGATTGAAAAAGTGAGATTTTTAAAAATTAATATTATATATTATTATATTATTATATTATGAGCTATTCAGTACCGAAAGGGTGAATTTTTTTTAAATTATCCTCCAGATGTCAGTCAAAGCCTCGTGTAAAGATACATTGTTCTTCCTCACTTCTTTTTAATTATATATAATCTTAAAATGTTTAATACTTACAAGAACGTAGTTAGTAAAAATGTTAATGCATACCTGAAATAAATAAATAAAAAAATAAAGTTAGAGTTTAGTTTAATTCATTTATTAAATATGTACTAGATAAGTTGCCCTTTCTTAGAACCGGAATTATGTCTTAACTTAAAAACACAAAAATCAGACATGCGCATGTATCCACGTTACGACAAAGTCTGGGATTTTCTTGTATATTTATATATTATATAAAGTGTACGACTACGAGTAGTACAAAAATATTGTAAGTATAATAAAACACTTTTGTAAGTTATTCTTGTTTGTCAGAAAATCTTTCTTTGTTTAACTGCACTTGACTTAAGAAAATCTTACGAAAAATAAATAATATAAATATATTTCTCTGTGCTCTTATTTAACAATAATTGTCATGACTTTTTTCAATTAAATCATTTTAAAGTATGAATTTTCACACTTCGATTACATTACGAATGAATATCTCAGGCTCCGTTACCGAAAGCTTCAAAATTTCATTGAGCCCTTAACACTGTTCTCCGATTACAGGTGCTTGCATTACTAATTTATTTCAGCAGTTGTGCAAACTCCGCACTTGAGCCTAATAAATACAATCGTTGCAGGGAGGCGAGAGATTTTTTTTTTAAACTGAGAAATAGAGTAAGGGTAAGAAAACTATTCAATGTCTCTTCAGACTTGGATTCGTTCTTGTAGATTTCATGTGTTTTCTGCTGCCTTTTTTAGTCTTTTCTCGTTTTGGCCCTAATACTCCATTTTTGTACCAACTCGTCAGAAGGCAGATAAAAAAATACCTTTGTTTCTTGATAAAGGATATAATTGGATCTAAATTTGTAGGTGGGCTCCGAATCATCACAAAATATCAGCCTATTGGCTTTTAAGTAAGAATCTTGTTTTTAATAAAATTTGTGATAACCCGTGGATTGAAAACTCATCCCATTTTGAATTCAGAACAAATGTCTTATTTATCATAACAGACAAAATTATCTTCTAACGAGGGGAGTAATTTAAGTGTTTTAATTTTATTCTGATAGGTCTTGACATTAATTCTTCCAAATCAATCTTACATACATGCGAAAGAAAGTTTCTTTGCATGTTCGCAAGAAAAATAAATTTGTTTACATTCCATTGTTTTGTTAAAATTTTAAATTGATTAAAAGCAATAAAAAAAAATAATTGTCCCAATAAAGTCCATGACATTCACCATGAAAGATTTGCGGTTACCTTTCGCTACCAGATAAGTGCACAATTAGAGAAGAATAAATCTGGTAAAAGCAAAAGCTGCAATTTAGACTCACTTTCGATTTTAAATTTGTTTATATGCGGTCTATTTGAATTCCTCTGAGACTTTTCTTTTCATTCAATCTGTCGAAACGATATTACTCACGTACCTAGTCGTATGCCTACCGTCGAGCATGTAGAATTCATTTGTGACCGTCTAATCGATTACCTAAGGTACACATTTATGCTGATTTAATTGTATTTTGTCACTCATGATACCTGAACACATTTATGCTTTACGCAATATTCTCAAATTTAAGATTTGTGTTTTCTGGGCTTAACTGCTTGGTTAATTAAGGTGGTTAATTTTGTTAATCACTTGGAACAAAAAAAAAATAGTTTTTATTGCGGCCAAAGATTGATTAATGATTTTGGAAAGTACAAAAGCTGTGATTTCCGAGTTTACAGGGTGTCGCGTCTTGGGTATTACACTCGGAGACTATGGATAGGTCATGTATAGATAAGCAAAAAATTGTACGAGTAGCCGGTTTCCGAGATAACGGGACTTGAAGATATATGGGTATAATCTTATAAATCACCCTGTAATTTCTAAACGTTATACCATATGATGATGACTTAAAATCTGTTACGATAGTCGTTAGACCTTTCCAATGGTTTATACATTTTATCTTCTGGCGTCTAGGGCAAAGAATATTGGTTCCTGGTGATACGAAACGCCTTATTCATTGCTATAATTTTTTTTTCCTTCGTCCTCTCCACCTTGAAGTTATGCTCAACGAAGTTCAAATTTCAGAATTTTAACTCATTTTTCTTTATTTACTACTATTAAAATTACCTATAACACTTTGTAAAAAAATGTTATCTTTTTTGCGTTTTTTGTACATACTTTGGAAATGCCAGGTTCTTCTGTATGCTGCCTTGTGTTGCGGTAATGCAATCTGATACACCCGAAAGCACAACCATTTTTACGTTGCTGCCGTAGATATTGACGCTGTCGCGTAATCTGATTCAGGCTTTAAAAATGGCCAACTGTGGATCCAATTGCAAGGTCCCAATGAAAAAAAATAAATAAATCCTATGTAGACTGGACTATTTCGTTTTTTTTCATAGAAATAGTGTTCTTAAAGGAACGGAATTATTATTAAATAAAGATTTTTTTTCCAAAATTGAAATATACTCAAATATAAATTGACTTATAGCGACATGATTTTGATATTTTTTCAGTAGTATGCGTGCGTCCTATACAACCGAGTATTTAAATTTTTTTCCCAGTCATTTTCCAATTTTGCAGCCCAAACCAGGGGTTAGTCAAATGCAACAGGTTGATTTTGAATTGGTGGTCATACATCCAACAGAAGATAGGTTAACGCGTACAAAAAATTTTCTGGCAGGGAGGGGGGGGGGGGGGGAGGAGCGGGAATATAAGCAGTTTCGGAGTTACAGGGTGATTAAGAAAATATGCTGTTTTTTTGTAGTACAACGTATGAAGGTGAGCTTAGCTCATATAGTAAACCGTCTAAGCCTCCCAACGAAGGTCGAACCATCACTCCACCCCTCATGACGCTAATTATAGGATGTCAAAGTTAGAAAATTGGAATTTTTTTAAACTTTTAACGATACATGAAACCATTTTTGAGATAAACCTCCTTTTATGATGCATAATTTTACTGATTTTCATCTTTTGTGCTAATTTTGCGCGTAATTGCATAAAATTAGGCGTGATTTCTAGCATCAGTAGCAAAAATAATGAAATTATCCTATAACCAACGACATGAAGGGATGGAGTGATGGTTCGATATTCGTTGGAAAGCTTAGACAATTTAATATCATCTTAGCTACACATCAGCTTCATATGTTGTACAACAACGAAGTTGCATATCTGCAAACACAATTCACCCCTACATATATGGGGTAGTCGCTTTTCTAGTTCAAAAGTGTCAAGAGTTCACATGTGTTACAATACTCGAAAATAGACTTAAGACTTGCAAGAGGATTATCTAGGATATTGTCGACTAGCAAAAGTTTTACAGGAAATTTTTAAAGTAAATTTGAAAAAAAAAATTCCAATAAAAAATTAACAGCAATTTAAAAGTTAATTTAAAAATCTCACCTTTAAGTGCATAAGTATGGTACCTACAGAACAATGATTCAACTGACTTCAGTTGCCTGAGTGACAGAATTTTTCATTTAACGTAGCCACCAGAGAGCTACCATGTACCTATTGAAAAAGCGCAATTTTTCAAGAATACTGGCAATGAGAAGGGACATGATTTTACCACCCAGGGTAAATGGAATTCTATCAAAGGTGAAGTTTTCACAACTAAGCTATTTTACTGAGTCCTTCTCACGATTGTGGCTTTCTTCATTTTCCAGAAAACACTTTTTAATGAAAAGGAGAAAAAAAACAGATTTTCTGTGGATTTTTACGTGTGTTTGCAATTTCCATTAACCTTTGGTGTTGTATGAGGGCGGCAGGGAAAAGGCATTCCCTATATAACCCAGCCATGACAGGCGTTAGCCACCATTTGAAATACCTACAAAAATGCAACGGCAACTATTAATATCTTGTTTTTGCTCTTTTCCGCTATTCTATGAATGCACTTGCCAGGAATCATATTTGCATCCAATATTTTCCATAGAAGTGGGAAATATGGCGATCTGTGGCGGTGCTCTCCCTTCTAGAACTGACTGTGGGGCAAATGCGTTTGATTTCATAACAGGGGCAAATTTTATTTTTAATTTCCAGCATTTGAATGGCAATCACGGCCAGATGGAAAAAAAAAACAACATTGGTCTGAGGTTGTTTTCAATTACGAACATGAACGTTGGCTTTGGTAACTGTCAGTGCGTTATGTAGGTGGAGAAATAACTTTATAGGAATCGGAAAAGTCAAAAGGCTATAACAGGCGCGCCATAAACCTATTTTAGATCTCAAAGAACCGATTAAATTGTTAGACTTTGGCATGTGTGTGTATAGGTATTCCCTTTTTACTGTGCAATCGACGCTTAGAATTAATATTATTTTCCTTTGGTGTAGACTATCATGAAATATTTTTTTTTTAATCAAATTAGATTATATGTATGTACATATAAGTTTACCTACCTATATATATACATATGCATATAGCGGCTGCAGTAGGTTTTGCCAGCATAAGAATTTTTGTGTAAAAAAAAAACGTTTTCGCAAATTGAATATTATTTAGATTGGCTGGGATGAAAAAAAAAAGTCAACCATAGTAAAGCTTTGCATCCATATTAAACACAATTCTTCCTGATCTCAACAATATTGAGGTGAAATAATGGCTGACCTTTAAATTAACTAAATATGCAGAGAAAAAATTAATTTCATTTGAGTGTAGTAGCAGTTATTTACCACATCCTTCAGGCCGAAAAGGTTCAAATGAATTCAACTCCAGCGAACAACCTCATAGTCTTTTTTTAACTTTACTTCTTCAACCACCGTTAATTTCAAATATAATCTAGACTTTGACGGGTCATGTATTATAACGACATTATTAAGCTGCATACAGTACGTATGTTTCCAGGTAGTAGGTGATAGAACTCATCCATACAAACAAAAATGGTATGGCAAGGGGTGGGGAAAACTAAACTATTTCGAAGTTACAAGTAAAAGTAAAATTGTTGATGTACCACTAAGAATTGCAAATTTAATTTGGTCGTAGACAAATTTGGTTGAGATTTCAAATAACACTAATGAAATTAAATTAAAATTATCATTAAAATCGTTTTAGGCGTTCTTTACAATGTACATGTACTAGAGTTAAATGATATGCTGAAAGTGACCTTCATCTTGTTGGATAGGATAGTTATAATCTCCGTCTTATTGCATATTTAAGATATTGTAGTCATCTTCGTCATCATTATTACGTAGCAACCCTAATTCTAGTAAGTAAGTAAGTAGTAGTAAGTAAGTACATTTATTTAGCATTTTTTGCTATTCATTACAAAAGCCATATAATTATATTATATGTCTAGCTCTCTTTCCTCCTTTTCCGTACCTTCTACATTAGATTACGAATTTAATAAGTAATTTTAACAAATTCAAGAACTTTTCTCTTAAATGTCCTAAAATTATTCTCAAGTTTTACATCTAAAGGTAACTTAATAAATATTTGAAAGCCCTTATATACTAAACTATTCTTCGGTGAATTATCTCTATACAGTGGCAGCCTAAAATCATTAGCATTTTTTAATCCGTAAGATTAATTTACTTAAATAACTCGGCATATCACCTGACTTAATTCTAAATATAAAAATTAATAAAATCATAATAATTCGTTGTTTTACATTCAATCAACACAAAGAATTTAACATAAATATGATAGATGTGTATCTATGGCACTTGAAGATGGCTTTCATTGTCCTATTTTGAAGTCTCTGTAGTCTTACAAAAGAGTTATTATCACACATAAACATGACTGTCGAACAATATTCAAAGTGGGGTTTAATTAGTATGTTATATACATTAATTGAACTTAGTAAGTCTGTTCTATTTCTTATTCTTCTAAAGTATCCTATTTTCTTCGAAATTTTCTTTGCTATGTAATCTATATGTTTTTCAAATTTCAGTTCCTTATCAACATTAATACCTAAATACTTAATTTCATCAACTTGTTCAATTTGTCCATTATCCATTCTTAAATCCAGGTCAAAATTATACTTAAATATCATACACTTAGTTTTACACACATTAACTTTTAATTTGTTTGATTTAAACCAATATTCTAGTCTCTTTAAATCTTCCTGTATTTTCGCACCGACATTGTTCTATATCTTTCCCTGTCACATATATGAGTGCATCATCCGCAAAAAGAACGATTTTTGAATTTCTTAATACTTTGTCTATGTCGTTAATATACATATATAATAAACAGAAGAGGTCAAAGAATAGTTCCTTGTGGAACACCAAACGATGTCATTGTAGAATCAGATAATACATTATTCACCGAAGTCCTTTGTGTCCTATTTTCCAAATATGATTCAAACCACTTCAATTCTGTATTTCGAATGCCGTAATTTTTCAACTTCCGTATTAATATAATTCTATCTATGGTTTCAAATGCTCTTTTTAGATCCAAGAAGACTGCAATGACCCTATTTTTTTCAGCTCTTCTTTCCAGTTCACTATTAATTGGTTTAATGCAGTTTCACATGAGTGTCGCGTGAAGCTTTAAACACAATAGCGACGACCAAAAAAGTTCGCTGTCAAAGTTCTAAAAGCACAGTGTCTTATGCGAATGCCTAAAACTACGACGGGCAACTTCCATCGGGCGACGAACTCGCCGTCGGGATTGATTCAAGTTCTAATTTGGCCGTCGGACGCTGCAGTACTACGAACAAAATCAAGCAACTGGACTGTTTTGGCATTTATGTTTGATGCCGCACCAATTTCAAAATAAAAAAAATATATAAAAAAAGACTTTTATAAATAAATTCCACAAAGGTAAAAAATGTTATTTTCTTTCTCAGTGATATACACAAGAAAAGTTTCATTGCAGTCGGTTCAAACATTTAAAGTCAAACCAGATAATATGTAGGGGAATGTTGTCAGGGTTGGGTTGTCATCTAGGTCGGCCATCTGCGATTTTATAAGCTTTGACCACTAGCACCACCAATGCTCGAACGCGGAAAAACTTCTCTCAGTGTTAGCGGACTTTTCGTGACATTGCAGATTTGAAGCATGAACGCGAAGTATGTATTATGCATTCTGTGGTTTGAAATTCCAAAAAAAGTTTATTTTAGCCGCAGTGAGTACGGCCAGAAAGTGAGGAGAAAATATGCAAGCATCTAGATAAGCATTGCGAATGTGTTGTGTGACTCATGCTTAAAAATAATCTAAAAGGAAAAATCAATCCTGTAGCATATTTGGTTGTGGTGTCACGTGATCCGGCAATGGCGGTTGTCGTCAAGGCTCGTGACTTTGGTAGTCAGTGTTGGCCCACTGCGATTATGCGTTTGACTGATGCTCAAAAAACGTCCAGCACCAATCCCACAGCAGTTAAAGGAAGAAGATGCCTGCCAAAAAAAGCCCTTTTAGTACAATGCAAGAGAAAAGTGCATTTGAAGTGTGTCAATATAACGACAATTTCCGGAAATGCGATTCATTCAAATTTTGCTTAAAAAAACAGAAAAATGCAACAAATTCAGCTTTTTATTTCATTCAATTAATTTTTCCAGGTCATTTTCAATCATTTCAGCAAATTTTTCGTCGACTGGCCAACCTAGACAGAATTTCACTTTCTTTTTTAAATGCCTTATTGTTTTTTCCATATTTCACCCAATCAATTAGTAATGTTCAGCAAGTGTTTGTTTTTCCCAGACCTTTCCAAATAGCTTGACCCAATTTTTTCTGAAACTGAAGTTATGGGCAAAAGTTAAAAGGGTGTCCAACCCTGACGCACTCCCCTATAATTTAAAAAAACTGTTAATACATTCGATTTTAACATTTAATCTGAGTTCTAGCATTTCTTATTTTAGTGCAATTTATTTATAGAAGTTTTTTTAATATATTTTATTACTGTCCGACGAACCGCTTAGATGCTAAAAACTATTGTAACAATAAAACTTGTACAGAGGTACGAAATTACATGCGGGCATTTATCTAGAGTATCGTAGGTATTTTTTTTCAATTCTAAAAGTAGTTTTTAATGTTTATCAAAATAGCATAGTTATGGGATCAATTAAATTGTGTAGAGTAACATTTAATACATAACAAAAATAATAGATCAAAATTTCATAAAAATAGGAGTAACAGCCTTTATAGTTGATTAATTTTTTTAATTTTGTACATATTTCATAACCAACTGCAATGTGTATGCAAAACTATATATCAATTCAAAGCGCACAAGTGAAATCATTTGTAATTCGGATGAAAGTGCAATATGTAGCATGCTTTAATTAGCAATACGTTAATTTACTACTATGGAGCTAATTTAGTATTTTCAGCAATTTAATTGAGTTTACTGAAGCGTACCTACTTATAAAACTTTTTTGATTTTCATCTGAAACGCACGTCTCGCGGATCTTTCATTTCACTGAGAATAAACGTTAAAAAAAAGTAGAAATTTAACTTTCAGTTTAGAAAATAATCATCCGGTGTTTTTACAAATTAAAATCCAAAAGAATTTATCAGGGAAATCACTAAAGTCGGTTTAGCAATATATTTGCATATCATATACATGAGGGGGTTTGAAAAATGTTTGTACTTGTAGATTTGTTTACATCTGGAAAGCAATAATTTATTGAATCCCTATCAATCTTTAGCTCTCGATAGATGTACAGTACATAGTTGAACCAAGTTACTGAAGACATATGGCTGGCAATAGACGAAGAAAATATTTCTGCCTTCGATAAGGATAATCATAGGTTATTTATTAATCAAGAAGTTGTAAAACTATTAGTTTTTTCACTCTCTGCATGCATACCTTGGAGCATATTATATCTGTAACAGAATGCAAAATGTATCCTCAGTTATTGTTAACGAATTCTGGTGTTCCATAAGGATCTATTTTGAAACCGCTGCTTTTCTTGGTTTTTATAAATGACCTGCCGAATATGATCCTACAAATTTCACCTTTTTGCTGAAGATTTATAACTTTATATTTCCATATTGGGGCTGATTAATGATACCGATGACAAACTCAATGAGGATCTTTTTGCAGTCTTTAATTGGTTCAAGAAAAATAAGTTAATCCTCAATCAAAAAAAAAAGTAATTCGATTGTTATTTATAAACATGCCTTAGACACTTTTTGTTTTTTAATCAATCAATATCGTATCACATATTGCGATAGTGTTAGAAATCTTGGTGTTATATTTAACGAAACCTTGACTTTAAATAGTCAAGTTAACAGCATCACTGCAAAGTTTTATGAAACTGTCCGTATGCTGTCTCTATCGTCCACCCTATGGTGCAAAGCACAGCATGGCAGGAAAGAGGAAAGTGGCGGAGGTGCCGATGTATGTCACTCTTGAACCTTCGCAGATTGTAAGCGTGAGGAAAAATAGAAGATGGTAGACTGTTCCACATTCGCACAGTTCTGGATAAGAAAACATCACTGAATTTTAATGTACGGCCGAAAGCATTTTGAAGGGTGAGAAAATGTGCGCCGCTTGCACCGCGAGTATTGCGTGCAGGAATTAATCTACAAGGGATCAGACTAGATATTTCATCGGAACATTGGTCATGCGTGTAGCGATAAAGGATCGAAAGACTTTCAACATTGCGGCGGTGCTCGAGTGAGTCGACTTGACAAGTTATTGCCAAATCACCAATGAGCTTAAAGGCTCTCTTTTGAATAATATCCAATGATGGTTGTACGGCCATCCCCAGCCCAAATGTGAGAATTCTGTTCCATTCTAGGTCTGATAGAGGACTTGTAGAGTACATTTGATGGGCTGAAATATTTCTTACATCTTTTCAGAAATCCAAGACATTTCGATGCTCCTTTGGCAACAGAGAAGATGTGGTCTGTCCAGTTTAATTTACTGGAAATATTATGCCAAGAATGCTTAGGTACGGTGAATCTGAATTAAAGCTCCATCAAATGAAATGGGAGTGGTTAAATGGTGATCTTGTTTTAAAGAAATGAAACAGCTTTGGGTCTTAAATGCTTTGAATTCGACGAATTCGCTTTGCCCCAAGCGACGATAATATCAAGATCAATGACCTAGTCACGCAAACGCGTTTCACATATGCTGCATTCCCTCTGGAGTCCGCAAGATTATCAAAGGAGTAAGCGAAATCAAGTGATCATTAATGAATATTAGGAAGAGGGATGGAGAGATAACAGAACCTTGGGGCACACCGGCATTTATAGAGTGAAGTTCAGATGTAACGCCATCTAATACAACATGAATTAGGAGACCAAATAGAAAACTTTCAATTCATAATAGAAGAGGAGGGGAGAGACCAAGCGCTTTAAAATCTCTACGTATATGTTTCATAAAAAAAATATATATATAAATTTTCTGAGAATAAAATTCTTAGAAAATTTTGATGAGAAAAAAATTTCAAAATATACATCAGACAAAAATTAAATCCCTGGATTAGTTATTTCAACCCCGGGATTTCGGGATTGGGGAAACCACGGGATTCCGGGGCTGCAAACACTAATCAGAGCGCCAGTTCATTGGGACGGATTCTATAGCACGGCGAATTGGGGTAATAAGAGTTGTTTTGAGAACTCCCGAACTCTCTAATCAAATTATGACTTCTCCGGTGTTTTGCAAGTGGAAAAGTAGGAAAAAATACTCAACTGACAGTATTGTCCGTTTGTGTTGTCTTTGGTGAAAGTACCTAGGTACCTAGGAATTTCCAAATTAAGTTATGGATTTACTGCATATCCTTTCTATATATTAAAAAAAAAACAAAATTATGAATATCCATGCAATAATTACATAGATAGGATCACGCGAAAATGATCAGTTTGGTCGTCTTTCAGTACAGAAGAGATGCTATAAAAATGCACGTTAAAGCTTGTATGTAGGATTAAATAGCATCTACATTGTACATTTTGTAATTAGATATGTAATTAGTTTTCGAGTCCGATAAATGGCTTCGAAGATAATTGTAAAATAAGTGAATCAGTTCTTTTTAAGGTTAAAAAATGGCCTTTTTCCTTTTCAACTCAACATTGTGAAATTCACTTCGCATAAGAAAAATGTTCACAACACAGTACTCATGGAAAGAATGAACAGAATAAATACATGCAAAATACAGCAAATGGTGTGTAATATAACCCACATTCAAAAAAGCCATTTTTGGTCAGTAAGGATTCCTCCTCGCTCAATTTCCGCCCTCTATCATATTTTTTCCGAGCTCTAATTCTTTCGGATACCACAAACATTACTTGCCTCATCTTCATTCTACAGTTATTCCAGAAAAACTAAAAAAAAAACCCGTACCTACATCCCACAAAAACTACCCTACTAAGAAAAAATCTCCATTTATCCCGACGTCGAGAGGTAATAAGCCCATATACCTTGAATATAAAAAAAAATCCACCCTCTACACCAAAAACTGATACCCTTTATGGTCCCTGGCGATTCGCACTTTTCACACTTCCCAAGTTTTCCCTAATTCTCCAAACATATTAGTGAATTGCAAATAGAGAATTAGTGAGTTTTAATCGTGTTACAGAATCTGACCCCAGGCTACCAGACTATGAATTCATCTTCCATCTGAGCGCGCAGGAGAGGAATATTTAACATGGATGAAATTTTATAGCGTTAAGATTACTTAAGTAAATTTAGTAATTTGTTTCTCATCCTATGCATATTTAAAACACTAAATTCACGTCTTAATTGCACTGAGTTAAGTAAATAAATAAATTTCCATACGGAGTTAATTATGTTAAATAGAATCCTATTTAAATTCTCAACTTTTTCTTTATTTTATTCTGAGTTTTAGAGTTAACCCTTGTCAACAAAGTTTATTCGCACATAATCCAATAATTGTAGTGGAACAAAAAAAATTATTCCGTATTTAACAGTCGGAGGTTATAAAGCAACTGAAATAATTATCATTTTAGTAAAGTTTCTTAACAACGAAAAAAACACAAATTAAGCAATTATATATTCTCGTTGTATTGTATTCAGATAGAGGAATGCGAATTGTATGGCTAATAAACAGTTCTCTATTTTTAGGATTATTAAATTAACACACGTGTATAATCGTTTCATCGCAGAAATAATTAAATTACTATCAAATGCAATGCAGAAAAATGTTTTTGACAATGACAAATCGTTTTTAATTAGTGCGAATTTCTTCAATTATATAAGTATGTAAGTTCTCACAATACCTTAATAATTTTAGTGAGTAGAAGCAATCAATCATTTTAATTCAAGTGAATGAATTTATTGTTGTTGTATGAAATAAACTAGGTTACTGATCTCAATTTAAGAATGTTATTTTCAATTAATTTTCTTTTACGCTTTTTATGTTTTCACTGGAGCTCTTCAGCAAGTTGCATCTGCTTATTTTATATATTTAACTTTTATTGCAATCTTATTTTAATTATTTTAAAGGTAAAAAAAAGGGTGTGTAATACGATTTGTCACAAAATTTTTAAAAACCGTATTACAAATAGTTTATGGAAAGTTTATATTCAGCAAAAACTGTTTTTGTATATATCAAGAAAGCTCCCCACTAACAAGTACTTTTCGTTCCAGATCCTATAATCTTTCCACGTTGTACAATTTTTTTATTGTTTACTTATTTATTGTTATGAATTCATTTATACATTTAAGATACGCATCTTTTAAATTATGTATAAGTTTAAATAATTTCCAAATAAGAGAGAGGTAAAGTGACAAAAAGAAAAGAAAAAAATACAAGAAAAAATTAGTAATGGTGAAGTTGCGCTCTAAGAGAGTGAGAAACTATTTAAGTCTATATGCAATATTACGTGAAATAATGAAGTTAAATACATTCATTTTAATGACACCGAAAGAGCCCGAAATTATTGACTACTTAATATCATGCGGCAAGGCATTATAAAGCTTAAAGGTGTGATTGAAGAACAGGTGTTTAGTTATCAAGCCATGATATATTGGTCAAATTAAATTAAGAGTTCTGCTAGACGTAGAGAACTGAATATCAATAAAAAGATAACCCTTTAGCAATGAGCGGAAGTCTAAATAAGAGGAAAGGTTACACCCAAACATAGTCTTTACATAAAATTAAATGTAATCGAATCTACGAAGATTATACAGGGTGTCCCAAAATATAGTGATAATCGGAAGGCAGAGCATCCATCGGGGAACCCAAATAACCCCATGTATGCTCTACGATTTTTTGTAGCCTTCGAGTTATGATTTTTTTCGTGATTTTTCGAACACATTTTTGTCATAGTGACTTGAATAACTGAGATAATCGCTGATTTTCAATTTTAATTCAACCTCAATTCAGGAAACTTTCTCGGGACTTTTTGTCGCCAGAAAACCCATTTTCATGCACTTGGGTCACATACACCCCAGTTACTACCCTAAAAGCGGCCAGAAAAAAAAATCTTCTATGAATTATAGCTGGTAATGAGCTGAGGTGAACAGTGAAATCTGTCTTTCGATCGGACATAACCGCATCAAGTAAGAGCGGATCAAATGTGAGAAAAATCTAGTTTCCCAGTTCCAATAGATTGAAGACTTCGTACGTTTTGAGCCCAATTTTAAGTATGATACCATAGAGATATCATCTCAATAAAATTAACACGGTAAATAGCCAATGATATGAGGAAGTTTTTAAAATAGTTTTGGGTAAAAAAAGTTATGTGATTTTTTTTTTAAATCGCCCTCAGAGATTTTGGTACATTTTATTATTTTGAACTTAACGGAATTTAAATATTTCGAATTTACAATTTATTTGTGTGCTTTCATCGTTACTGGTTAATGCTTTCAGCTGAAAGCAAAACGTGGCTTAATAGGCTACTTACAAATTATGAAATGCAAGAGGGAAAATCATCTGTTTCGTTAGCTCAGTGGTAAGAGCAGTCGCCCGG
Organism: Dioctria linearis; assembly: GCA_963930735.1. NCBI lineage: Eukaryota > Metazoa > Arthropoda > Insecta > Diptera > Asilidae > Dioctria > Dioctria linearis. The sequence goes on from OZ005741.1 coordinate 296,506,675, forward strand.
CAAGCGGAAGGTCTTGGTTTCAAATTCTGAACGAGGCTTTTGCTTTTTTCCTTTGTATTTATAATCTGATTAAGAATCGTTAAAAATATAAGTTCTTAACAAAATTCTTCTGTTCTTCATCAAGGTTTATAGGTTAGAAAAAATGCGCTAGTTACAGCCATTACTATCTCGAGAAATATATTTTTGCTCCGTAAGAGAAATCACTTGCCTCTTTTTTGATTGTTTTGAACTTTACATAAAATTTACCTTTACTGTAATATGACTACCTTAACGGAACTACTGTATAGGGTCAGATTATACTAGACTTAAATTAGGTTTTTTAATGCATTAAAAAATTTCTAATAAAAAAAAAATTCAAAATTCAAAATTTTGTATTTCTTTGAAAAATTTAACAATAAACGAGTAAAAAACTAGAATTGGTCTAAGAACAATTCTTATCATACCTTGGCCCGTATGTAAATTTGTATGGTCACCCATCTGTGCAAGTTAGATTTTTGAAATGGTTTTCGCATATATTTATAGAAGGGTTCATCGCACATTAAAAATGATTAAACTAATTTCATAGGATTTCATATTCTGAAGAGCTTTTCGGTACAATAAAAAAGTCTAGGACTGATCGTTTTTACAGTAGGTATACGTAAAAAACCCAAATTTTTATATGGCAACTACAAGAAGGGGTTGCTCGAGTTATCGTGCGGACGGACGGACATGCAAAAATCAAAATAGGTTGTGAGCTAATAACTTGAACGGCTGCAGATAGCACATAAGTGTAATATATCAAATTAAAGGGACAAGCCTGCAGTTTACAGGGTTTATAAAACAAATTATGTCAACGACTTTTTTGCAAAAAAAAAAAAATAGAGATCCAAGTAAAAAAAAAAAAAATCTTTAGTTTAGACCACAATAACTCCTCAGAAGAAAGGAGTACGGGGCTGGTTGAGTAGTCGTTGTAAAGGCCATGACGCTCTGCATACAATCAGCGTTACCGTACACCCTTTAAGATAGAAGATATTTTGTGAAAAACTAGATTTTTTTCTTAATCACCCTGTAACTCCGAAACGGCTGATATAGACCACCTGCCATACAAATCTTTGTTTGCCTACTATCACCTAGGTGGAAACATCCTGTATATAAACATACTATTTCTTTACATAATGCTAGCTTTAATTTCTATTCAAGCAAAATTTATAGGGCTTTTCATGGATTGTGGCCTTTAGAATATTACTACAGCAGGAGAACACTATGATCCCACTTCATACACATCGTACAGAAAGACGCGAATACACAAATTGTTCAGAACGTCCAATCGAAAAACATTTGTTTTTCTTAATTTTAATCCTTGTAGAAATATTGGACAGAATTTTTTTTTGGAAAAAACCCGTAATTAAACATTTTAAAAATAGGGGAAGTGATGGTTCGGTCGCATATGATTTGGCCATCAGAAAGCAGGAGGATCGGTTCGAGTAATCGGAGAACTGCACGTCAATGACTTCCAAAGCGGCCAAAATTGCAACCATAGAGAAGGCGTCTACAAATGAATAATGCATTGTACGAGAAAGAGGAAAGTTATCTCTATGGACCTGGGATAGCAGGTTAAGTCCAAGTCAATAATTTTATTGAGAAAATTGTTTGTGTCAAAATCACGTTTTTAAACGTCTTCTACTATTTAGAAGAATAACACGATTATCTTCAAATTTTGAATATAGGTTCAAGATATATGCAGTTTTCTTGTGAACCACGATTATTCACCTCCAATGATTTATCATATAAAGGGTCTTTCAATAGTGGTGATAGTATTTCAGTAGAGATTTCTCGGTTGCTGAGATATTTTTTTTTGTACTTCCGTGTGTTAAAATATTCGTTATAGTTTGCAGTTTCATCATGCAGCGTTTGACGCTTCCCGAACGTTTAGAAGTTATTAAAAAATATTACCAAAGTTCGAGCTCAGTTCTGGGTGCTCAACGTTTGTTCACCAGAGAATTGGGCCGCCATCACCGTTACTCTGCGCAGGCTATACGCCGCACTGTGGAAAATTTTGAGCGTGAGTTCTCTTTACAAGACAAGAAGCCATCAACAAGACAAAGAAATGTGCGAAGTGAGGAGAATATCGCAGCTGCAGCGGCCAGTATTGCCGATGAGCCAAATTTGTCCATTTCACGACGATCGCAACAATGGGGGCTTTCTCAGACGTCAACTTGGAGAATTTTGCCTAAGGATTTGGGCCTACATCCTTACAAAGTCGTATTGACTCAAGAATTGAAGTCAAACGGTCACGGATTGCGTCGAGAGTTTGCTGATTGGGCCCTTGAGCATTTGGAAGATGATCCCAATTTTGGCCAAAAAATCATCTTCTCAGACGAGGCGCATTTTTGTAAATAAGCAGAATTGCCGTTATTGTTGCGAGAACAACCCACAAGTGTTACATGAAATGCCGTTGCATTCCGAAAAACTCACTGTGTGATGCGGTTTATGGCATGGCGGCATCATCGGACCTTATTTCTTCCGAAATGAGGAGGGAACAACCGTAACCGTCAATGGCGATCGCTATAGAGCCATGTTACTCGAATTTCTATGGCCAGAACTTGAGAACATCGATATTGAAGAGATGTGGTTCCAACAAGACGGCGCTACGTGCCATACAGCTAATGCTACGCTCGACTTGCTGAAAGATAAGTTTGACGATTGGATCATCTCACGACGAGGATTTGCGAATTGGCCGCCGCGGTCATGTGATTTGACATTTGACACCCCTAGATTATTTCCTTTGGGGATACGTCAAAGCACAAGTCTATGCTGACAATCCACAGACTTTGGATCATTTGGAAGCAAATATTCGTCAAACAATCGCCGGCATACAGCCGCAAATGTTGGACAGGGTGATAAAAAATTGGAGCGATCGGGTGCGTCAGTGTAAACAAAACCGCGGTGGGCATTTGAACGACATCTTGTTTCAAACATAACTGCATTGTCCAATCTTTAAAATAAAGCAAAAATTAAATTGATATGTCAAACCATTGTTGTTTTATTTAAAATTAAAATCCTATCACTCTTAATGAAAGACCCTTTAGATTACAAAATTTGAATTTCTGACTTCGGACCACCCCCGTTCATCCTGTATGGTGGCAGAAGTGGGAGGCGCATGGAATATGCTGTAAATATAAGGCTATAAGTAAAAAAAAATCTTCAATAAATGTACTATCATAAAATATATACGTTTTAATTAAAAACAATCTTTCTTTATTTGAAGAGAACTTAGGTTCCAAGACCAGAAAACCCACTTGAGATATGTGACATTTTTCCATAAAGCATGTTCTGTATATGTAATTTCGCTTTATTTCATGTCAGCCACAATTGCCAATGAATTTTATATGGATCTATGTATTATCGATTAATCGAAAATCAGCATTAAATTAAGCGAAAAAGTTTGCAAAATATATGTACAATAATTAGTATGTATAATTTTTAATGGTATATCGATGTGCAACGATTAAACGACCAGTTAATTTTCTGATTAAACCTTATGAAGCCTTCGATATACATCAATAAGCAAATGCAAACAGGCAATGTAAATCTACAAAAAAGTTTTCTCTTCTTTCTTTCTTTTCACATAAAAATAACACAATCCGCCCGTTATATAAAATTAATTCAAACTAATTACCCGGTGTGAAATGATTTTGCCTATCTGAACTTTACAGATAGCTCTGTCGAACACGTGTTTCCCTATAATAATTGTACTGTAGCTATATACCACAACATCATTACCGAGAAATTTCAATTGCGGGAAGATTGCACCTTCCAAGTGTGCTTATTTATTTGCTCATAACGGTAATTGTGTGTCTTGCGCGATTATACTACCGCCAACATGCTGCGGAGTTCTGGTTTATGTTGAATCTACTTAATCCATATTTTGATTTGATTACGTGCTGGCGTTGTCGTACATCTATTATGACACAAATTCATGTTTAAACTCCGTGAAGAACTACAAACCTCCTACAACAATTTTACTTACTTATAAAAATATGACGACCATAAGTCATATAATTCTGCAGTTCATAAGCAAATTAAAAAAGACGAGAAAGTTTTTTCGTATTTTCTTTTCTTCTATAATTTCTACGGTAAAAGTGTTGTTTTATTAGAAAATTTAAATATTGTAAAAAACTTAAGTTATAAAAAAAAAGTCTTGTTTCGGTTCGATAGGAAGGTTTAGAAAATTCAATGTGAAGTATGATAACTGTGAAAAAATAGTAGTTTTTCTTGTTTTAAGAATGCGGAAAAATATGAGATTTGCTGCAAAAGTTTCGGCAAAGTATTAGAAAAACAATGAAAAATTTAAATACACACGTGAATATATCGTCTAGTTATTTCTCATTGATTGTTTCTTGGATATTAATGTTAAGAATAGGGGTGACTTGGCCAGTAAGACCCTGCGGCTCAGTAACCAGAGTTGGTTTATTGTGTCCTCTCCTAAAGTGGTTACGAGCTCGATTACAGCCTTATTTGGAGTGATAAAGAACTTTTTCAGTGATTTGAGCTACAAGCGCGAACACTCGCATATGATATGCTTGGGGAGGTTTCGTTTTTCGCTTGCCACAGTCGACACAATTCGCTGTTGGATTTGCCTATCCTCTTCAGAAAGGAACCAAAGGAGCTTGAGTGATTAGCTGCTAAGACCAGATAGTTTGCTCGTCACGAGAGGAGAGGGAATGAAAATTACTTCGCTTGCCTGATACCAAGCGCACTATACCAGAGGAGATCCAGTTGTCTGTCTTCCCATTTTCTTAGTTTCCTCCAGAAGTGATTTTGTTTTGGTAGGCCAAATGTTGGGTAGGAATCAATATATGAACTGTCGGCTCCCGTTTTAGCAAAATTGCCCATTTTTTTATTTCTCTCCACTCTATTGCCACAAAGTAGGGTTACTTCATTGAAATCAGCTGCAGTTTCGTATGACAATTTGGCAGTCTGGACAATTATGGATGTTGGAGATCTTGCAGCCCCTGATTAGGTTTTCTTGAGCTCCAACCTCTATATTGTAGATTTCCGCTTAAAAGACTGGAGGTGAATTGAAACGGAATGGAAAGTTCCTGTTCTTGACCCACAACCTCTCCACATGTTTTTTATAGAGTGAGATTCAGATATAAAGCCGTCTAACACGAATTAAGTGACCAGATAGAAAACTTTCAATCCATAATAGAATAGGAGGAGAGAGACCAAGTGCTTTTAGTTTGGCTATAAGGGCAGTATGCCCAGATTCTCTCAAAGGTCTTTAAAATATCTATTGCATGATTTTGGACTGACCAAAATTGTGGAGACTTCAACGTTCCGTAAGAAAAGTCAAAAGTCTCCAGATGAGTGACCAATCCGGAAGCCAGATTGGCGATCGTTGATGAGTTGATTGGTTTCTAGATACTTCATTAATTTGGAGTTAATGACAGATTCAAAAATCTTGGAAAGAATCGGAGCGATTGCAATTGGTTGATAATTTGAAGAATCGCTACCCTCTCCTTTTTAGGAAATTGACTGAACGTGGGCTAGCTTGCGCAGCGGTTTAGTGAAGGATGAGGCGCAGCTTTTAATTAACAGGAGGGCGAAAGCCCATCAGGACCTGCGATTTTGGAGACGTTGATCTCCTTAATACCCTTGAAGTCACCCTTGTATGGATAAGAATTGGCTCTTGTACACATCCACACGAGGAATGCAAAACAGGCTTCTGTGAAGTAGGTGGAAGCGAATCGAACAGTCAAAATATTAGTCTTCTCAAGCCAGTCAACAACCACTTCACCATTGTTAAGTAGTGAAGATATAGAGGAACTGGTGAAGTTGTTCCTGATTATTTTGACGAGAGACCAAAAACCTTTGCTATACTTTTGCGACTTGCCAAGATTCTCTGCCTACCATTCTGGTGGCAAAAGAAATTTTTCTCTCTGGATAATGGGCTTGCAGGTGTTCCGTGCACGTCTGAAGACTACCTCTGGACATGGATACAATTGATAGGCGTGAAAAGCAGACGCTTCGCTTTTAGTGCTTGGTTGCACTTTTCGTTAAATCAAAAGCGATTTTGCTGTTGTTGAGATCTACTTTAGGAGTATGGGATGTACTCACGCATGCCAAGATTTAGAATATTACTAAGTTCTAATGTGCATTCGTCAAGAGAATTTCCCAATCAGCATCTTTATAGTGCTAGAGAAGCTTACTAGTTGGTGGAGAAGTAAGGCGGCATAGGTTTGAGGTGGTAAATTGAGCCGTGCTTAAACAGTGATCTGAATTACTAAGAGGGGAACCGAGATGGAATGTATGAGCCACGGTATGTTATGGACGTTAAAATCGCCTGCCAGGACGATTGTCAATTTTGTTGGAGATATTGTCAAATACGGATACCGTGTCATCATCAGACATATTTGGGCTGCGAAAAAGCAAAAAAAAGTGCATAATGTGCCTGTGAAATTTGAACCTGATCCAGAAACTCTGGATTGGAAGAAGGAAAATCTTTAAGAATGGTAAAGGCTTCCAAAAATATACATTGCGATCCCCCTATGTGGAGAATAAATAGGCACCAAACTGTAATCAGCGACGTGATATTGATTAATATCAGCATCAGAAACGACCTTGATATCAATTAACGCAAGAATTGGTGGATTTTTTGAATTAAGGTGGCCGTACACCGAAAAATAATTTGCCCCAATCCACGAATGTTGTAGAAATTTAACATTTTAATTCTACATGTTCAAAAGCAAAACAAAACAAAAAAGCAGAAGAAAGAACGACACACAACACACAGATATTTGGGCGCCACCAGTAGCAGTCAACAACACATCGAGGTAAAAATAACAACAAGTGTTATGGCTATTTGTTGCTTTCAGTATCCCAGACCGTCCAGTTCAATAACCTCAGCTGGGAGCACCCCTAATGCTAATTAGTGACAAGTGCTAATGAACTTGCACTCATTTCTGATGGGGAACAATATAAACATTACCGTACTGTGCTGCTGGCTTCTGGAATGCCGTTAGGGCATAGAAAAGCCCTTAACTTGGGTGCTGTAGATTTAGTTTTGATATCTATCTTGTTTATTAGAAACGGCGCGGCGGATTTGGTGGTGGGAATGGTATTTTTGTGGTTATAAATTAAGAAAAATGACACTGCACTGGACGAAATACATTTTAAAATAGCAACACGCACGAGGTAACGTCTAACTAAGTTGACTCCACGCACTAAACCGCAACTGTCTAATATTTGGATTCTCCCGTTAATGTTTACTTGAAAGCCATTGCATCTTATCAAGGCTTCTTTTTTGTGCATTGTTTTGGCCACCAGACATTTGTATCGCAAAAAAGTATGGGTCTAATTAAACCCTGAACGATTCATAAGATCAGTTTAGGATTCAGACCCCCACTTTTTCTCGCAAAGCCTTTGACGAGTCGAATGTCCGCATATGTAACTGTGTTGGTTATCATTTTGAGGTGGGAATTTCAATTAAGCTTGATTCTCTTAGATTTTGTAGAATTTTGAATTTGTCTTTTCCAAGGATAGAAATAGGGCAGTTGAACTATTCTTATGTACTGTATCCAGGGACGGATTTGATAACTTGGCTTCCCTACGCCTATGGAAGATTGTCGCCCCCACTCCCTGTAAAACATGAAAAATTGAATGAATATCTATAAATATTAAATTAAAGTATAAAACAACAAAAGTCTGTAAATGATAAAATTATCTCAATCATTGTCTTTAGATACTGATGTTTACCATTTTTATTTGTTAGTAACAATGAATTGTTATTCAGAAAATGTCTTTGTCTGGCCATCTGAGCAGCGAATTTGTTTATTAAATCATCACAATCTAAAGACCGTAGCAACTGTGATTCGATGCAACGGATAGCCAGAGCGTTCAACCTGTCCTCGTTCATATTCGAGCGTAAGTAATTTTTCACTCGCCGCAAACACGAGAAGCTCACGAAATTTTGCCGCCCTATGTCCGGGCCTACTCCGCCTATAGGGAAAAATGCCCCTAACTTATGTATCCGCTAGTATGTTTAGAGTATCATTCCGTTCTATGCTATAATCTTAAAGAGTCGGAAAATTTTCATATTCAAGAATTAATTGAGTATATAATATCTGCCCCAAATTTTTCTACCTTCAAATTCATTTAAATACCAAAAATTAAAAATATTTCGAAGCTAAACAAAAAGCACTTGATGAAGCAGTAAAACACTTCAGTTGAACTTGATGGATTCTACTCCAGCTATTTACTCGTCCAGCGTGGTATACACAAAAACACAATAATCAACAGAGACAAGCAAATTTTATCAGACTTTGAATTTATTTGCTTTCCGCGTAATTCACGAATTTTTTTAAAGTGAATAAATGTCATGACCATTTGTACTTGAAATTTTATTCACCCTTCAGTTACAATGGGAATTCACTGTATGTGGGAGAATTTCTTTCAAGCTCTGACCTGAATATTTTTGTTACAAAATTGCACGAATAACATTTACTTGCGCATCACGGAGGTTGACATGCATATTACTTTTATTTCAAATATACTGCTAATTTATAATCTTTATTTATCTTTTAATTCTTTTAATGTTTTCCTTATTAAATTCTTTGATCCTTGATCTCATATTCTTTTTCAGGTGCTGCACAAAACTGTTGGTGGCTTCATTCGACGTTAAGGCCTAATAAGCCTTTCCACCCTTTTTCTTTTTTTCTTAACTTTCCCTTCATAATTGCTCAATATTTTTCAATGCATATACAATACGATTATAAGTCAACTATTTAAATTATATCTTTACAATTGTAATCTTTTTAGCTATGGCACGAGAAAAACAGTTGACTGAAGTTGAAAAGACTAGAATTTCGATTTTTAAAACATTGGGATTATCTAAATTAGGCAATAGCTATGGGGCCAAGAAAGCCAAAGGTGCTCCCAAAAAACTATATAGCTGACAAAAATTTAAAATTGTTGATTATGCAGGTATACAAAAATTATATTCGCAAATTCAGCTGAGCTTAAGCCGCCTGTATAGCAACTCGTCGAAAGACGAAAATAGTAGTCTTATTTATATAAAACGTCTAATTTTATAACACAGAGAGCCAAGATGAAATTCGCCCGAAATTGCATGTCTTGGGCAATGACTATGCTTGAGGAACAACAAAGAAATAAGAATAAGCAGGAAATTAAGAGGAGGGACTTAGACTTATGGGAAGCTTTTGGATATCAAGGAAACATTAATTTAATGTAAGTTCATCTTAAAATGAATGCTGCAACTTATAAATTTGAATATTGAATTTGCATTTGAATATGCTAAATCTGCCCCGCTTGACAAAATTTCATATTCCAATACGACACGAATACTTCCAAGCATATCCAATATTGAAGCTTTGGACTGGCCTTCTCGCAGCCCCAATCCCATTTAGAATCTTTGGGATATAAATGAAACAAAAAGTCCAAGAGCAGTTTTTTTGAGCCGTATCCTGTTGGTAAAATTTTATTATTTTATGTTATATAATGCCAAATAAAATAATTCTCAAAATCTTGTTCTGTCCACAAAAATGTTTTTTTTTAAGGTATTGTAACATAAAATAGAACCTCAACGGCACATTTTAAGCTGTTTTCCCACATTCAATGAAAAAAAAAAACTACTTTTGTAAGTCAATCTCTCTCACATTAGTGTTGTGAAGTACATTTGATAAAGATTGGAAAGTTTTAATTAAGAACAACAAGTAAAAAAGCTAGAATTGGTCTAACAGATCACGCACAAGTGGCATTTATAATATAGCATGGCATATCCACTGCAAATTTTATCTAATAATTAACCGCACAAACATATATCAGTGTTGTGAAATTAGTCTGATCAGTTTTTAAAATGACTTCGTCTGATTTAGATGATGATGTGATTATCGCCGCGACCACTTTAAAAAACATCAAAAGAAACCTCAATACATAACTATAATTTAAAAAATAATCCTTTTAGTTCATTTAACATAAGATAGACTTTTAAAACTAGAAAAATAGTAGAATGTGCTTTATGAATGCTTGTTTCTAAATATCGAATGTTTGAAGTATATTGGCCATCCTGATCAAATTGATATTATCGTGAAATCGACGAATATATACTTCATAACATATCCGGTCAAAATATGGAATAATTTCACCTGGAGCACAACTAACTGGAGAAAAGGATTTGAATAAAACAATGAAAAGAATTTGAATAAAACAAGGAGAAGGATTTGAATAAAACAATCGAATTAAAAACTGACAGCTCTCTAGGAACATGTCGTCAAATAACGTAAAAAGGAAAATAGATTAGGCAATCATTAATGTTGTAATTCAAACGTTGGCAATCATTGGTCTCTCCGCAATTATACTTTTTACTGAAAATTTTAAATTAACATATGTTTGCTTGTTTCAATAAGCATTTCCACTATTTCCTCCCACGATTTTTTTGTTGAATTTTAATTATGATATTTCCCGCGCGTATAGTCATATAAGAGAAGAAAGCATTCTACGATTTGCAAAAATTTAATGTTATTTTCTGGATCGTTTTTAATTTTTTTTACACTTTAAATAAACAGACTAGAAACTTAAGATCCGTCTGACATGCACAACAAAAGCTACACAATACATTCCACATGACAATCATGTGCCTAATATGGCAGGTCTTTTGTCAAGCCAGATTTGTGTACGGCGCACTATTAAAAAGCACGCAACTAGCTTTTGCTTGCCATTGTCATATAATGTGACAAAAGCCACTTGTGTCTGGCCTACCTTAGCTTACCTAGATGAATGCCCGTATGTAATTTCGTATGGTCAACAATCTGTGCATGTTTGATTTTTGATGTGGTTTTTCGTATATATTTCTAAAGCAGCTCGTCGGACAGTAAAAATGATTATGACGAAGTTCATAGGATTTCATATTCTGAAAAACTTTTTAGTACAATAGAAACGTCTAGGACTGATCGTTTTCACAGTATATACGTAAAAAACATAAATTTTTATATGGAAACACTAAGGATGGGTCGGCGGATTTAGCCCACTTTTGAAACTGTATTTACTACTTTTATGAAAACGCCGTTTACAAAATACCAGTTCTCTACGCTGACGCGTTTTCAGGCAGTATTGAAATACACAGGAAAAATGAAATTTTTGTATGGCAACCCCACGAAGGAGTTACCCGATTTGTCCCATTTTCGAACTTACCCCCCTATTCTACATTAAGAGACTTTTAAGAGATCTCCTAACCTTTTAAATTTAGCAAGTAAGAGATTAATTAGTATTCTACATACATTTTTGTGGAGAAATATTAACTTTAAGATGTTAAGAGGGTTTGGAGAATCTTTCAGTCAGCCAAACTATTAAAGATGCTTACTTTTCAAGAAGGAAGAAGAAGAAGTAATGTTTTTGGCGAGGCAATGATGGCAATAGGACCACCCCACACGTAGCTATAATTGTGTGCGTCTTTAATTAAGTTACAATTATTGATATAAATAATAATTGTATGATAAATTCACAGCACGTAATGATAATTGAATTATTATTTTAATACTTAAATCGCAGGTAAAGAGTTCAACAGCCGTCGTTACGTTCAACAGGATTATATGAAAATCCTGTAGCAAAAAAATTAATTGTTACCAAAACTTTAAAAGTGACGATAATATTGTCGACTATGTCATTTCCATCACTTTAAAGGCAAAAGAATTTTGCATTCTGAAATTCTATACAGCCTCAGAAATTGCAAAGTGATTCCAAGTTCTCTCTCATATTGCTCTGAACTATCCTCTGTGCATGGCTCAAAATGTAGAATTATTTTATATTTCACAAACTATTACATATTTATATAATATATACGTTATATAGAAATATGTACTTATGTTACAGCATTTTTATCCAACATTTCGGCATTTTAAAACAAAACAATTTCTGCAACTATCACGATAAGAGAATTAAACGTACCTCGGTGAGCAGCTAGCTCTTATGTTAAGAGATATTTGACAGATATTTTCGTTTGCTAGAATACCAAATCTCTTAAAATAAAATCTCCACAAAAGTTAAGAGATCAGCTGACGTCTGACATCTCCTAACTCTTTACGTAGAATACCAATGACTGCTAATAGGTTTTGACAGCCCAATTAAGAGGATAAGAGCTCTTATCTCTTATGTAGAATCGGGGGGTTAATTTTACTTTTTTTTTTAAATTCCGTGTGCAAAATTTAAGCTCTCTAAGTACATGCGTTCTCGAGTTATCGTGCGGACAGACAGATATGCAAAAATCAAAATAACTTTTAATATTATGCGTGGGTGTCCAACCCATTTTGCTCTACCATCATTATTTCTATGCGTTACAAGCGGAATGACGAACTTAGTATACCCTATAGATCCCCATAGATTTCATCTAGGATATAAAAAATCTGAAAATATCATGGTTGTAACACTTCTTTTCAAATTTTCTTCTACGTTTAAAATTTTGATGTTTTTCTTGAACAGATCCAAATTTAAATCATCATCATATTGTGTAACATCCAGAAGTTACTGGCTGATCTATGTATAAAAACATACTCAAATATCTTCAAGTCCCCTTATTTCGGAAACCGTTAGGACCGATTTTCCACAAGACGTATCTACATATTTCTCCTGTTTCCATATTGTACCACCGACATCCATAAGAACTCTAATTTAATTGAATAAGTTGGGTGGCAAAAAAATTACATACTACCTACAATTTAAAACAAATATCTCTTAACGTTTAATAAAATTTTAAATGCTGGATAATCATCAGGAACTATAATATTAATTAAAACAAAAACAAAAAAAACGTGTTAAATCTTTGAATCCACTCTGCGGGTATCATATTATCTCATTACATTATCTTTACCTTACATTATTTTTTACTTGTGGTATAGGAAACCAAGCGCTCCGAATGCAGCTTTAATTAATGCAAGGCCAAAAGATTATTGCTACTAATGATATAACTGTGGTCAATAGTTGCCATTTGCGTAAAGTACATATACACACCCTCACTTTGATTTATCTAAGCTTAAAGTTTCACAAGATTTTGAACAGCTCAACAGTAAATATAAGATTGCTTGAGCAGGTCACAGCATAGATTTCTGAATTACTTGAAATATTGAATTTCCATTAAAAGGGTAAAAAAAAAAAAACGAATGATTGGTGGCGAGGTCAAATAGAAAAATTGCGCATAAAATTGGTTGGCTTAAGAACTGCCAAATAATTGTCGTTCGTGATTTTTCAGAAGATAATTATACAGGGAGGAGGACCGGATGATATGAAATTTTTCTCGGTAGGTTTTTGGACACTCCTCGTACTTTGTGATCAACAATATTGAGCTTATATTCGAGGTCTATTGACTATAATATGCAAATCCTAGATTGGTTCTTTTGGTCTACCCATTTACCTACGGTTTTTACTTAATCTTCGACCTCTGTGAATATACCTTGACTTTTCACATTTTAATTACTAGTTTAAAGAATGAAAAATAAAAAAAAAAACCGCAATTTAGCTAAGCAATTTAGAAGCTTTATATCTCTTTATTGTATCCAAATTGCATTTCATTATCTGTTGTCAAAGATTTATGAATTTCCATTTAGGAAACTAGAAATCGGCAGTGATTATTTCCAGTACATATACATACATATTATGTTGGTAGGTATTTTTTGAGTGTTCCATGGAATTGAAAAGATTTAGGCTAATCTATGCTAATGGCAGGTTTCATTGTTTAAAAATTTCCCATAATACAAATCGCTGTAAATTGACTGACTGACATTGCACGTGTCAGTTAAAAAAAAAAAACTTAGAATACGAAACAATTTAATCATTAATTTCCAGGTTTATTAAAACAAATATTTTTGAGAATTTTGTGGTTTTATTAACAATTAATAAATAATTTAGTCCGAAAAAATTATTATTTTTTAAATGAATGCCTGTAACTTATACTGAACGGCATTGAACTGGCGCAGCGTCTTTTAATATTAGAAATGGCTGTGGAAGAAGTATAAATGCCCAAGGATAGAGCGGATGCAACATGGAGTTGTTTTCAAAGGAGTGACTTTACACAACAATTTTCCTTAACCATTTTAATCTCAATATTTGATAGCACTATACCTCCGGACAAAGAAACAGAAGCTTTCCTGAAACATCGACATATCGACTCGGAACAGGCTATAAAATTAGGATAGCCGAGTTAGGCTGTGTGCACACACGACGGCAGAACCGGTTTCGCATTGCTACATTTGCTGCCATGCCAGTGCCATCATATGTGCAATCGGCTGATTTGTTTTTCTACATATGTATGTAATTTATACGCACAACAGTAGGACAACGGCTAACACCAATTACATCGCCACCATGTGTACAAACAGCCTTAAACACGAATCGTTATATTGTATATGACTAATCCGAAAGCTAGGGCTTACTCGTTGCAGCATGCTTCAGTTTTCGCTGGTGAGACGCATTCGGGGGGAGGAAAAATTCCACTTTTCGTTGTTGAGAGGCATTCGGAAGAGGAAAAAATCCACTTTTCTAAGCTGCAGCACGAGCAGCATACCAATACTATTATATCAATAATTGTAATTTGATTAAAGCCGCACTCAATTAACCTCGGTAATCATATAAGGAACTGCAACGTGGCAAAATTATTGTGATTACACGTCTAGGCATAAGTGCAGCAAAATGTGCGTGCTTCGTGCTACAACGTGAAAGGTAGCCCAAAGAAAATTAGGAGACGAAGCCTTAATAGGTACTGAATATGATAATTGATAGCGGGAAGGAGACTATTTCGACTCGAAATTTTCGAGTGATGTGGTTTTAGTTAAAATTGTTCTCCTTCAAATGGCTCTGTACATAGTATACTTTGTGGGTTCGTCTAGGGTAGGTATATCTTCCTTCTTTTCAGAATCCAGATATTTAAGAAGGATTCGTAAAAATTTCCAAATTAAATGAATTTATTTGTATCGTCAAATATAATTATGCTACTGAGGTAATATTTTTTGGTTATTGTCGTACATGTAGAAGCGGGAATGTAGTTTGAGTTTTTCACGAAATCCATGTCATATGCAACTGTCAGCATAGATTAGTAAGTCAGAGTTAGTAACTACACAGGAAACATAAGTTCATTTCATTTCAATAAAATGTCCTGTGACAGAGAAACATGAACTGTATGGAACAACCTTTTTTAAAGCAGCCCTCATGACAACGCTTGTTTACGAATCCAGACTTCTCTGCTTGGTAACTCTTCGTGAAGTTACTTGTTTTATTATTTTCCTACTCCCAACTTATTTAGTTTAGTTAGTTGGATAATTTCAGTCATAGATGTGGTCAAATAAATTTTTGAAGTTTTTATAGCGACATCATAATCGATATATTATGGGAAGAGAATTTAAAAGAACTACAAACTAGTAGCAAGTAGAGATTTCATTATGGTATTCACATATTCTTAATTTTAAAATATAAAGCTATTATTTTGCGTATGTAAGGGTGTTCTTACTAAAATATTTTTTATATGGAAGTAGTGAATTGGCTAAATATCCCTTTGAACATTTTTGAAGCATTTGGAATTTCAACATAAAAGATGAATGTTTCACATGAGGCATGGCATTCCCATTGGAGGATAATAAATATACGAAAATTTGGTTTGACTTTAAACAGAGCGAACTGTAGTCACAGGGTTAGAAAGTGGAGCTAATTCAGAAAATACTTATTCTGCTGATTGAGCTTACGCTAGAGTACTTCAAATTTAACACCACAAGTTCGAAATCAAAACAGAAGGCTCCTTTACTCGCAGGAAACAATACAGGAGAAACTGAAAAATTAAAATATTTTTAAAATAATAGGTCTAGAAGGGAAAATAAAGATTATAAAAATATATGGTTTTTTGAAAGCTTAATACAACATGCGTAAAGAGTTTATTCAAATAAAAAATGTTTGTTTAAAAGTAAAGTTCAGAAACTTATTCAAAACTTCGCCATCTTGAGGACCCTCTGATATTTTAAATAATTTGGTTCAATGGTTTTTAAATTCCAAGCAATCACATGAAATCGCAAAAGCGCCCTTTTGAGCTGAGCTAATGAACGATGTAAAGATGATCACATCAGAAGATTATCTCCATATTGGAGGCAACTATATGTAAATAGTTCAAGAATTTAAAGTAATGCATTAGAAATTTAGAATATAAGATAACAAGAATCAGAAAAACAATCGAAATTCTGCTAGAAGATTACGAAAATCGACAATGGTGTACCTATATAATTTCGTTGCTGTCTCAGTTTGCACCAGACGACAAATTATGTCCTGAATTTCTAGGTTATTATGAGGTAATAAACGTTAAGGCAAAGGATTGTTATGATGTCTGAATAGTTGAAGATCACGAGGGATCAAGTGTCAGAAATAATACAGCATAATATACATATGAAGCTTTAATCTATTGACAAAAATACGGAAGTGAATATTTTATCAGGGTCAGACGAAATTCAGGACGCCCGAATGAAGGAACTAGAATCGTCGTCGAAATATCTGTTTGCTGCATTGTTAAATACCTACCACACTCATCATATAACCATAGACTCAGCAACACAACTTATCAGCTGATTAGTTTTGTTACTTTTTTGCTATGATATTATACAGACTAGTCATCGATTAAGCTGTATCCTTCATTATCTGATACATCGGAGATCATAGATTTATTTATTATTCAGTCAAGCAGTCTATGGATAACCGATAAGCGGCCAATCCGGGTGCGAGATTTGAAGATATTATTACGCATAATTTGGCTTTTTGTAAATTTTGTTTTTAATACTTAGCTGGAATACGTAGGTGCTTATCCTTTTCTAACTTTATGTCTAATCGCTTTACACCAGCATTATGTAGCATTATACATATAGGTTTCTCGTCAACAGTCATGACTTTAATCAAAAATTTTCTACTCTGCCGTAGCCAACTTAACTCTTCACTGCAGTATACCTCAGGGCTCTATTTTCGGTCCCCTCTTCTTCTCACTATACATTAATGATCTACCCACGATTTTGAAAGATACTTCGGTCCACCTTTACGCTGATGACGTACGAATTTATTTAGATAGGCCAATTGGCTTAATCGAGGATCAGCGTCATTTGGATTAACGTTGACTTTGATAGGATCTATGACTGCGGGTTAATCGCAATTACCTAATTCTGAATCCAAGTAAATCGAATTGTCTATTTGTGAGGTGGTGCAAAGGGCAAGTGAAGCGCAGAGCTGCCAAGGGAGGATAACTGGTTGTGAAAAGCCATATATGTGCACCGTGCTTCGTTGTGCTGAGGACATAGCTTTCTGATTTCTGATGATTGTGCGTGTACCTAGTGAAGCCTAGCGCGTATATGACCCAGTATGCTGCCTGGTATCTGTACCTTGGTATGCTATAAGACTACTGGCGTTAGTCTCAAGCCTCTCCTAGCTTAAAGGGCGGATCAGACCCTCTCGTGGTCCACAACGGTCACTTTTTAAGTGCTAATATGATTAAGCCCGAACGGAGGTACCACTAACGTATAAGAGTCTGCATGTAAGATTCACTGGGAGTACCATGATCGTATGATCATGTGATACGAAGCCATACCAATTGGCTAGCCGACATTGCTAACTTGGTACTACGGGGTTGAGGAGCCCCGAATAGAGCTATTTGAGTAATATTCGCCTCAACATGGGAAGGCCCCCTTGTGGGAGCATTGTAATGGTTGTGGTGACCCATATCGCGGGCAGAGTGAGATCATCTGAGTTTGCATGACTTAGGCAAACATTCTCCTCTTAACAGAGTAGTTTGTTCTTTTGTATAATTACATACTGCGTCCTGAGGATTTGAAGGATGGTCGCTTATAATTTTATGCTTAGAGGATTGGCTCTCGGCGTGGAGTTGCGCTAAATCAACCGGGTGCCGTGACCCACAGATCGGAAGAGATTTTAGATAGGTCTCGCTTCGACCAGTAAGTCCAATGTCAAGCATGCACTGACATAAACTGGTACTCCTGAAACAATATATTCTGCCTCTTGAGGGCGTTGATTGTCACTTGTCTACTAATCCGTGCATTTAGAGAGCCGTGAGATTAAGCCATAATGGTAGGTACTCACGTAAAACCATGATAGCTTTCTGTCTATTTGTGAACAGGAGGGATTATGATCTAAATAGTCTACCAGTAGCTCAGATGAACGGCATCCTCATACCATATGCTATATGCTAGGTCGGTTAAAATTCTGGGCGTTGAGCTAAATACCAAGTTTAGCTGTTGGGATTATATATCTTATACAGTTGGAAAAGTGTATTCTTCCCTGCGAATGTTCAGAATATCGGCAAATATACTGTCACAATGCATGAGCATTGTGCTATTCGTGCTACATCACTTTATCTTCGGGAGTCTAATATATCCTAAACTAGATTCTTAACGGTGGATTGGATTTATCTTCCGCGTGCGCAGATTTTCTCATATTTCGTCAATGTCGACTGCTTTCTTCGATGCTCTCTTTGAAACATTCCTCACGAACAGAAGGCTGAAATTCTTGTACAACTTGATCTATGTGAAAGAGCCAGCTTATCTCCGGGACCGTGTTCAATTTCTAAGCTCTACTCGACATCGTCATCCTCTTACCGCCTAGCTTCCTTACTCAAATTGGTCTTACTTTGTCCAAGTCATTCGTAAATAGAATTGCTTATCTATTAGCCTTCCGCGCACTAGCTCCATTGAGACATTCAGTCGGCTTCTGGGTACGACCCGCTTACCTTAAAACGCACTGTTTGATGCTGTACACTGTATGCGGCTGTACCTCTTCGATTTCTCGACTATATTTTTGTATGCATTTATAATTACTCTTAATATTTTTTTTTCTTTTTCATTTTTTCCCTTAAATCTATTTTAGTTTTTGTTTTTATACTCTAACATTATATAAAACTTTCAAATTTCGTTTACCAATATTTCTAAGTATTTGTATACATCTATCATTGGTTTGACTCTTTCCTCATTTATAACTAACATACATATTGTTAATACATATTTAGAATTTTTCCTATGTTTTATTGTACACTATTAACATTTCCAAAATCTTTTGTAACTTTGCCAGCAATAAAGTTTATTATTATTATTATATAAAAAAAGTATTAATTTTCAATAGGACAATATTCGTGATTATCAGTACTTACGCACCTTCCGGGATACCCGGAACCACTCTATTTACAAACACAAGACATTGAATAAAAACTTGCCTCTAAAGCATAACTGGAACGAGTAGCTCTGTTAATAAATTTTAGCAAAAAAAAAAAAAAAAAAAAAAAAAAATCACTTAATCGGGAACTGTTACCTTCCATAGTAAAGTAAATAATTACAACATCAAAAGGTGCATAACTACTACTGAAGTGCGAAAGAGTTCCTTGACTTCTTGTAATGCTAGAAAAACTGCAGTTACATTACCTTCTTGGTATGGTTAAAGCCTTACATATCCATTCGAAGTGGGCTCACCTTGAATGACAGTTAAAAAAAAATGTAAACAGCTCCCACCGTTCAAGACTGAAAAACAAATTGGAGAAATGTATAGA
Source organism: Dioctria linearis (assembly GCA_963930735.1). Taxonomy (NCBI): domain Eukaryota; kingdom Metazoa; phylum Arthropoda; class Insecta; order Diptera; family Asilidae; genus Dioctria; species Dioctria linearis. Next base: position 296,526,233 of record OZ005741.1, read on the forward strand.
ATTCGTATTGTAATGAATGAAGCAGCATGCATGGAGCTACACCATCAAGTAACCAGTCACATCTCCAAATGTCTAACGAAATTAAGATGAATCAGCAGACGAAGATATCAGATTTGCTTTCAAAATAGTAGCTGTGTCGTGTGCTTCTTTATAAACTTGACCTATCACAATAAATTTTGGCGGACTCTTAAACTCTTAAATTTTCTCTTTAAACTTCTCTTTAAGTTAAATAGTAAAAAGAAGGAGGAGCAGTAATTGAAAGCAACTTGAAAATATGATAACCACCGAACAGCTAACGCTATTTACCTGACTAAGTAAAGATTCATAAATACAAGAAGGGAATAAGCTTTCAGCACGTCTGAGCAAACCAGAGTACTCCATAGCTCTGTGTTATCTGCAGCCGCATGCATCCAATATATAAAGAAAAGAATTGAATGGCTTAAGCCGCTTAAGCAGTTAACGGTTTGTTGAGCAGAGTTCGACCTAGAGCCGGAATGACTTTCATTACTCCCCGATTCCATATGAAAAGTTACAGTTTCTTTTAGGAAACAACGCAAGTTGCTTGTTGTAGACTGATATTCGCGATACGCCGGTCAACTTGGATGGATATACGTTTCGAATTTTTCTCTTATAGTCTATAAAAAAAAAAAAAAAAATCATTACGAAAACGGTTCAAAAAAAATGTTTCCTCAAGGATTTTAGAATAAGAAATTCTTGGAGTGTCTCATGTGTGTGAAATATGATCCAGACTTATTCTGATCGTATAACGTTTGTGTGGTTAGTGCAAGTTTATATGTTGTACCTGTTCTTGTGTATCTGAGCAAATAAAGATTAGTGAAGGTGCCATATTATTAATATCAATATAGTGAAGGTGCTGTAGAAAAACTATAAGTAGAATCGATAGAAATTGTGTTTTTTTTTCTAATGAGTAAAACCACAGATATGCTTTTTCTGTTTACAGTATTGTGGCTCTTATGCGGTAAGTTGCGGTCTTTGTAGTTTTAGTTTTAATTTTCAAATAATATAAAATCATCATGGTTAGGAATTTTTTCACTTCAAATTTTTCCAGTTTAAACATCTTTTTGTCTATGTAAATAAATTAGAAGTATGAATTTATAGTGCTAACAGACAATTGAGGGACTAACAAAAACCGGTCAACTCCATATTTCTAAATTAACAGGAAATATATCAAAACAATATTTAAGTTATAATTTGGGAATTAAAAACTACCAGGCAATGTTTCACTTGAATGAAAGAAAAAATTTCAAAATTATAGAATTGAATTGAATTGGAAATAAAATATTGCATATCAAAATTGCATACTCAGATCTATATTTAAAAGATAGTGTGTCGATGAATGAGTGTGAATTCACGCTTGCCGATTTTATCGAAAATTTATACAATGGTAGGCTTTCGTTGAACATTTAAATTCTGTAAATTTTATAAATACATATTTTAAGTATTTTCAAAATTAAGTAATATTGAGGAAAAAAAATTGTACTTTCCCACTCATCTTTAAAATTTTAGTTAAGATTTTGATCAAGATATCGCAGTAATTTAATCAGTTTTTGTTTTTTTTTTAATGTAATCGTCAAGGATACGTACAAAAAATAAATATGGAGTTACAATTCAGGTAAAAAGGATTATGATACAGTGAAACATCTTTTATCCGGAATCCTCGGGACCGAGCCCTTTCCGGATAAATCATTTTTTCGGCTAATAGATACCTTCGATTATCCAGAATATTCTATCAGAATTTTATTTTGTCCGGATTAAAGGGGTAAAATAAAAATCTTCTCAATTTAATTTCAATTATCTTAAGCGAATAATATTATGTGGTATGCATGAAATTTAAAAAAAAAATAACCCTATCCATTATATTATAAACCCTATGTATACATATCAAAAATTAATACATATTTTAATTGAAAAGATAAGAAAAGTACAACAAGGAAAACTAAAAAAATATGTTTTTGTGTTCACTTCTTAAAGTATTTATCCAAAGTTGTTTGTTTTTGCAATTTTGGTTTCTCATTCATTAATTTGTTTTGAATTCGATAAAGAGTCATAATTTCTTGCTGGGTTATAAAAGCTTTCGTTTCTGAAAATATGATAAACTTTCCACAAGTGTCAATGGCTTCCGTTATTGTCATACTGTTTGCAACAATTTCTACGTCATCAGTTTCACTTGCACTTTCTTCGTCGTCATTCGGTTCAATCAAACACATAGTAATAACTTCGTCGTCTGTAATGGCAGCGTGCACTCCTCCATTAGTATCACAATTAATCCATTCGTAGAGACTTTCTTTGGTTTATTTCTACGTTCAACCCTTATCTGTTCTAACATATCTTGCTCTTCCAAGACTAATTGGTTCATTTTCAGGAGGCCAAATATTGTTCCAGGTATTTTTCAAGACAGTAGATTTTACTCTATCCCAGGCACGATACATACACCAAATGGAATCTTTGATGTTAAATTCCATTTGAAATTGTCCAATAGTTTTTTCATGCATATTTATAAAACTTCGCATTAATTCTTTCCTGTAGTGACATTTAAAACTCCTTATAATACCCTGGTCAAATGGTTGAATTAGCGATGTACAATTGGTCGGTAAATATTTAACAATCACATTTTTCTTTTTGAAGTTTGAAACATTTGGATGAGCAGGACAATTATCAAGCAATAAAAGAATTTTACTGCTTTCAGGAAGGCCAATATTTCTTAAGTGTTCCCTTGTTTCTGGCACAAAGTTGTTATTGAACCAATATAAAGTGATTGATTGTGTAATTCACGCACGCTTATTCGCTTTATATAAAACAGGAAGTTCTTTAACGTTTTATAGGGCACGTGGATGAGGCTTTTCCCAATAACAAGTAGCTTGCACTTATGGGATCCGGCTGCGTTTGATCAAGCAAGGACTGTTATTCTCTCCTTATCGACTTTGGATCTATCAACAGAAACTTCATTGCTACAGACCAAAGTGGTACGAGGTAAAGCTCTCCAAAACAGTCCTGTCTTATCTGCATTGTAGAAATGCTCTGCTATTAAGTTTTCCTTTATAACCAGCTCGTCGAGCTCATCAACAAATAAAGTGGCAGCTTCGTAATCCGCAGTCATCTTTTCACCTAAACATATACGTAACATAAACTATATGTATGTATATATGTATCTTCAATGCAATAAAATTTAAATCACTCTTTTTATCTGATGTTACTAGTCCATGCATTCCATGTTTGTTTTTAAGCTTGTGTAACCAGCCTTGAGAATATTGACATTTTGATTGAAGATTCATTTTCTTATGAAAATCTTTCGTAGAAACACTTTCTGAGAAAACTTTAAAATTCTACCTTTATTTTTGCGAATATCATAAATAGTAGATAATCCGGCAGTATATTTTTTAGCAAGACTGCTTATGCCTAATTTTTTCAATACTTTTAATAATTTCAATTTTATCTTTAATAGATAAAACTTTTCGAACCCGTTTATTTGAACCTGAATTCATATTAAAGCAGATATCGTGCACAATAAACTCACAAGAGACAAGTTTCCTTAAAAGCTTTTAACATTGAAGTAGGTACATAACTGAAAATAACGCAACATAAGAAACTAGTGTAAATAATATTCCAAAACAAAAACCGTCAGTTTTTCCAAGAAATCCCAAACCAAATTTTAGCTGGCACGGTAGTAGAAAGAATTTTTCTAAGAAATCTCGGAATAAATTTTGTTTTGTAGCAGAAAATTATTTTCCGAATATTAGGGTCTTTCTAGATAAAAGATTAAAACCAGTTATTTAACCCAAAGGGAAAATTTTACGGAGTTTAGAGGTTTCCGGATGTTAGAGTTCCGGATAAAAGAGGTTTCACTGTATTATCATGAAACATAAACATTTTGTACATTGCCTGCCTTAATGTGCCCTGAAAGCCATATTACAATTTCAAACTCGGATTTCAATAGAAAAATTATAGAAACTATGTTTGTTCTTTCTGTCATGTTCCTTGAAAATAAGTTGCTTTGTTATGAAAAAGTTCGATGATGGCAATAAATTTATGGAAATAGAAATAAGTAATTAATCATTGGAAATGTATTAACATTTGGAGCAAGAATTCCAATGGCGCTTCTCTTGATTCCTTTTCCTTATGTATATAAATGTAAGTCCCATCGCATATTACAATTGCTTTCGTGTTTTCATCATCTCCATATATAGATTTTGGTATAGTTAAGTTTCAATCTATAATATCATTTCTGTTAACAGGGTCCAGTCCTACATGAATGACAATGTAGTCATTGATAAGGCATTCATGGGCTATAGCAATCAACCGCTCAAGGTTTTGCCTTGACAAATTAAACAATGTCGCAAGTCTCTCGTTGGTATCACCAGTTCGTTTTGTGAGAGATATACCTAAAGCGGTTCTTAAATTTTTACGTCCCTGGCTTAGTGAGGGAGTTTGCTCCAACATGGAATCGAATTGATCGCAATTACGACCGGTCCAAAACTCTTCACTAGTCACAGCACCACTCGTGTTACAACCTCCTTGTAAAGCATTCCTCATCATGTGACTAATATCATTGAGCTTGGCTGCATTGAAGTCATGAATGACATTGCAGAATTGAGGTAGTTCGGCCCAGTTATTACTCTCTATGTGTTCTTGACACACTCTAGAACCTAGGAAATGCACAGCTTGTATTCACAAAATGCGTGTATTTTTATAACATCTTGTATTTTATGACGGGTCTGAATATGACTGGTGCTAAAAATACAATGCCTGGAAGTTTAAGTCCTGCCTCCTACCGATAGCGGAAGGAGAAGAGGGAGGAAAGAATGAACTCAAGACCTGTTCCTGGGTAGCATGTGACCCTGACTCATTCTTAATGATGCACCAAATGGTATAGTAAATTATGAAATAACTAAAGAATAACTTATTTGGCTATTGCTAGTACAGTTTAACTCTGAACGAACAGGGGCTTAAAACTAGGTAAAGATTAATGTAGTTTGAGAAGTATAAATTCTAATTTTTTCAATACTTTTTAGAGTACTGTACATCAAAACAGAAAAACACGGAGCTCTTATCACATCACTCTTGCGTTCTGTTTGTTCGTCTGTCTGTTTTTGTTTTCCGCGAAAAGGACACCTGATGTAGGAATTTGAAATTTGGCATAATGTTAGGTGTTCGTGACGCGTACATATTTCGACATTTAAAGATTATGAAATAAGTATAATACATTAATAATTAATATTTTAATGGTGAGTTATGCCTAATCTACAATGCATGGTAAAGCAACGTCGTCAAAACGATATCATTTGCTGTAGAATGCATATAAATACACGAAATATGTAAGTGCCAAATTAAACCTGTCAATTATCATAAATGTAATTGCTTTCTCGATTGCGTTGCAGAATTACATCAAAGGAAGTTAAGGTCCAGAGAAATCGGGGGCTATTTATGAACAGAAATTTTATTATCAAATAGAAATTTATTTGTGATTTTGGTTGTATTTTTCGGAATCCTGTATGAATATGATTTCCGTTGGATTTAAAAACCCGAATTATTCAATACTCGACAATAAGCTATCTTCTAATATGGATATATAATCTCTTGCTCAAATTTTGATATATTCTCAACTTTCTGTCACAGAGGCAGATCCATTTCATAATTGATTTTCAACTGAATTTCAGTACGTGCTGAACATTTCGCTCTTGCCCAGTTTTTATCAATCTATGCCCACATGCGGCATTTGATCCCACTTGATTTATTGTTGATTCGTCTGTTCAAATAATATTTCCAGACGTCAATCGTGAGTGGTTTTTAGTCTTCACTCTAGCTTTAAGAGCATATTGATTTTATTTACATCCAATACATTGTCTACTGCTCCAGAGACAATCAATTGACATTCTTATGACGGTAATTTTTTTTTCTATTATTTCAATGGAAGTACAGAGTTTTTTCCGTAATTGTCCAATGTATATGGTACGCGATTTTTAATAGCCAATTTTATTAGAATGAAATTAAAATCACCATATTTAACTAAATTATCTTGCAATTAATACTCTTAAATGCAAAACTACCGGTATCAATAGCTAATTACAAGAATTTAATTTTTGCGGAACTTTATAATCTGAGAATGAAATATTTTTAAAATCATATGGATAATACAAAATGAAAGTATATTTTAATTTCTAAAAAATTACTGCAATCTGTGTAATAATGGAAGATTTGCTCTGGATATAGAAAAAAATCAAACTGATTCCTTCATTTTACCAGAATAAAGTGAAATTGAAACACCAGGTTTGAAACAGCCCGAATAATAGGTTTTCTTTAATCCAGACTCAACGTTTAACTGCTTGAATCACCATAGAAATTATAGACACAAATCACTACATTCAAGGCAAGAATATTTAGAAGGATAAGGACTTGGAAGAATTAAAAAAAAAAATCACTAATAATATGAAAGAAAAGTAGTAGACGTAGACACGTAGTAAAATGCACGATATTAGCATTTCGTGGCAGCAGAATCATAGATTAGTCTCAAACCATAAATTTTTTTAATTAAGAAGATATTCTTTCAACGATGCATACGTTTTATTTTGGACTTTGGAGGTTTGACCATATTTCGCCTTTTCGGTTGCGACTACTTGGTTGTTCTCTGAATTCGTATCACCTTGTCTCGCTCAACTCTTGATATAGGCTCGCCTCATTGTCCACGTACCTTAACGAGCAAGGCTTTAGTATCTTTGAATGTTTTGCTTACATTCAGGTGAACCAGATTATCTCAAAGATTTTTTTAGCCATGCAACAGAAACCTAGCAATACCTCGTTTTCAAGTTTCCAAGTTATTCGTATGTATGTAGAACGGGCTTCCACCCAATATTCAAACGGCGGTCAAGATCATCTTTCAGAATAACATTTCTACTAAAACTAATTTTGCATCGCATGGAAACTTTGGACGTGTTTTAGGTTTTTTCTTATATTTTTCTCCGTATGTTGAATTTCAATTGTTACTGCACTATTATCTTGTATAATCTTCTTTCGGATATTATGATTTAGCGCATATACTGTCTAATACCCTTTTTAATTAGTATGTAAAAAAAGATTGTAAATCTTGTATACTTTGACCAGGATATATATATGCGCGATATGTGTCGCAGTTGATCCACCTGAATTTCGGCATTACTAGAACATCGTTTCTATGGCGACCTAGAGTTTGCAGTCAAGTGAATTATTTGATTAGCTTCATGTTGAAGCTGGTCAAAATTAACAATTTATTTTTACTACATGATAGTCGAAGATGAGATCAGAACACTGGCCTACAATACCCCACGCACAACCACTTAAGATCTGGCAACAAACGTAGATACATTCAACTGTACTTGGCCGTTACTATAGTCGATGTAGGATGGTGGTCTTGTCTTTCGCTGGTGATTACAGGCCACAGCATTTGCAACATTAATCCAGGGCTTCCCCCCATTTTGGAACCGTTCCAAGTGCTGTGGAAAGGGCAAGCGGTCCGTTAGAGATTTTTAGCTGGAAGGATGATGGGAGCAGTTTGTATAAGTCTATGATACTGTAGGCAGCGGGACTCCATGATGGTAGGTACCACTCGCATTCAACAAAATTAATGCTATAAAAAATTTTGAATTTAAATTTATGTTTCTCTTTCGACGTCTATTCAAAATTTTTGTTATTTACTTTGGTAAATCTACATTGAAAACTCTTCCTGGAACTACCACTTATCTACAGATATAGGCATATTTTGAATCTACACATAATTATTTTCGGCTTCGATTTTTAGTTTTAAAATTATTGTGATAGTTATTATTGTTATATTGTCGATCTTTTGTGTTTTTAGTGTGCCTAGTGTTAGTAGGTACAGTTTGTTTAATTCATATACAATTGTTTGAATCATTTGCATCCTTTTCAGATTTAGTTAGTTAGAGCCTTTTTTCTGTATTCAGAGCCACTATTTCACAAGTATACACAGTTTTGGGCCTGAGCAATCAAAAGCTGTTTATAGGGTAAATTTGGGAGCTGAATCCAGTAGCCCGTTTTTTAAAATTGGTTCTAGTTTTCGTAAATTCATTATTTTACTATTTTTGACCATTAACGGCCACTTATTGAATTGAAAAGTATAAATCAGAAATGAACAGAGGTTGAACTGAGTCTTTTATACTGCTTGAGATCTGTTTCACGCATTAGGGTCCAACAGTAGTCGCACATCATGCCTTCGTCTCAAAATACTTGGTATCGCCTTTCGATTTTGGCTATATTTTGATGTAGCCGCTCTCCTTGCTCGTCGCTCGTGTTGCCAAGTTTTGTGGGAAAAATCAATATGTGAATGCAGAAAATGTATCTTGAGAGACATTCGAGCTCCAATCTTGTGGCAATTTTGCAAAATATTGTCGATTACTTCTTTGTAATCCGGTGATTTGTGGTTACCGAGAAAGTTGTGAACAACACTTTTAAACGATGCCCATGAATGCTGCTGCTTCATCAGGCACTAAACATTTTGTGAAGTTTGCATCAGCCATTAGTTTTCGAATATCAGGTCCGACAAATATTCCTTCTTTGATTTTTGGGTATGACAGTATTGGAAATAACTTGATTAAGTACCTACTGGAAAGCCGGTCCTTCGCGATTGAGCGCTTTGACAAAGTTCTTAATAAGGCCAAGTTTAATATGAAGAGGTGGCAATAAAACGTCCTTTGGGTTCACGAGTGGTATAGAGGACACGTTTTGTTGTCCTGGCTCATAATGGGTACGAATCGGCCACACCTTTCTCACATAATGATGATCAACTGCACGGCTGTCCCACAGACACAAAAAACAGCAAAATTTCGTGAATCCAGATTGCATCTCAACCAATAGACCAATAACCACGTTTTCCGAGTATATAGCATCCACAAACGTAACAAAAACACTTTGAATCGACTCTTCAACGTTTTCTCTGTATTTTCACACGTTCCGAAGCACAATCACAGTACAAAAACAAGTTCCAAAAGATTTTCGATGCAACGTTGTCAGCTGATAGCCGTTGTAAGAGCGCAGTACTGCCACCTTGCGCGAACTCGAAAACTAGAACCAATCTTGACACACGGATTGAAGATCTGAGTTCAGGGCATCAAATCACGTTAAAAATCCTTCTCATCTGTTCGGGGCCAAAAGTTGACCCGAATTTGTAAACTTGTGAGTCATTTTATAACGTTTCTTATTAAAGAGTCATATATAGGTACAGAAAAACAATTATTATTAAATATTAAAACGGAGTGTACCAGATTGGTTTTCAGATATTCAAACGATATTCGAAGAAGGCTGTAAAACTATTCATAGTATATCACACATGATTACCTTTAAGATTATTCTTTTTTTAAGCTCGATTTAACATAACATATATTTGGCCTTAATACAATTATTAAAATCCTGCCGAAAAGCTTAAAAATGTTTGATCACTTCATTTACCTGTCAGCACACGCGAAAATTCGTTCATTTTTTTTTTTTTTTTTTTTTAATCTGAAACATTGAATTTCTAATAATCATAACAATCACATCTATGTAGATACATAAATACATATATAATATACGAGTATGATAACAAAACAAAATATTTCAAAATGAATTGTACATAGTGATTAGCATACAAAAATCCAAAATACGTGCATCAACCGGGCTGAAACATTTTACCACAGAAACAATATGGTCATGGAAATACAGGGATCTACTTTGGTACACGTAATTGGCCTTCATGAATATCCATGGAGCACATTCATCATCACGAATTGGCAATAAGTGGACAAATCTAGTTGTATAACCCCACGACATGTACCTACTATGCGAACGAGATAATTTGTTAAAAGAAGGGAATCTGTTGACGGCTTTAGAAGCTTGTGCCTGTTGTGTACATTTGGCTCAGATTCAATTCCCATTCAAAGGCACCTGGAAAAGGGAATAACTGAGTTCACATCTATACAGAGGAGGTGTATTATCATCAACCAAACAAAGGATTGAAAATTTTATAGAGTGGATGGGATGACAGGACAAGATAGAAAACGAGCGCGGAATGTTTCATGAAGTCAAGTGTGGGCAGCAGAAAGTATTTCTTTTTTTACTTTAAAGCGGTAACGAATTGCGGTTTTTTTTTTGGGAATTACGAAGTTTCTCTCCTTTTAAATATCATTAGACTTGAATAAGTTGAGATTTTTTTTTTTTTTAATACAGGGTTGAGTCATTTAAAAAAATTTTAGGGTTCCTAAAAGCCAAAAACACGATAAAAATTATGGAGGACAGAGGGAGACATCTATTTGCGACCTTGGAAGGAGTATTAAAGGACTTTTTCAAAATAAGAATCGTTTTGAAGTAATAATGAACTAAAATGTAACCCTTTACTTTAAAAATAAAAATGCCACTAATTATGTTTAGAATAATGGGTCGCCTTGGCCTCCATGCGTCTTTCGCCACCTCCCCCCTGCCTTTAAAAAAAAAGAACTTTGATATGCCAGAACTAAAATGTAAGGGGCATTTTTCTTCGTAAAAAAAAAGTGTGTCCTTAAGACAGCTATAAATTCAGTTCAGGAAGTTGTTTTGAACATTCTGAAGTCTCGCAAAGAAAGACCGAGATCATTAGATACGGGGCACAAAGTCGAAGAAAACATGCAATGATTATGAGTACCTATATATCTAGAAATTCTGAAGATTATAACTTACAGTACAGTACACGAAGCAATTGAAAGGATAAGGATACAGACACGGCAGAAATCTATGAGAGGTATGAGTTTAAATTATTCTGGATTTGTAGGCAAACTAACACAAATCTGTTACCGTTTACAAACTACATTTAAGAAATTTTTAAGAAATAAAATCCTAAAGAAGAAAGATCGCCGCTATAATCTATTTACAAAAAAAAAAGCTATCCTCCATCTGATGATTTTATGTTTTACTGTCAAATGTAATATTGAAATAATCATAATTATTTGGAAAGAAAATGCACTTTGAAGCGCTATAATATGTGCAACGCAAAGTTCTGTCGAAATCCTTTACCCAGTTTGTTTCTGACAACGCGGATTTAAATGTGGAAACAGTTTTATAATTCAGTGATTTCGATAAAAGGTGGCGCTCAAATAACAATATAAATTTTATTTTTGAAATTTACAATCTTCACCACTTATACACAAAAAAAGACAGGTTTATCTACCAAATAAGAAATTTTTGAAAGAGTTTGAAAGTGGATAAGTCTATGTTCCATTGCAGGGGAAATTCAAATAGGGACAACTGCAAAATTGATAAAAAAAATTCATGATATTTTATTGGACGAACAAAGATATATGCAGCTAAAATGATAAACATCTCCGAAGGACGTATTTTTCATATCCTGTAGCAAGCCATGGTTAAAATGGGTGTAGTGTTTGCTCATAGCTGACCAAAAACAGAATCACATGACCATCTCATAGCGGTGTGGGGACATGTTCCAGTGCAATCTAAGTAAGTTTGTGCGGCATTATGAAACATGGATCCACTATTACACTGAAGAAATAAATGAGAATTCAAAAGGGTGATTTTCTGGCGAATATGCTCCCAAGAAGGCACAATGGTTCCATCGGACAAAAAGATCATGGCCATAGTACTCTCTGATAGCATAATCTTTATAATACGTCTGCAATATTATTATGGCCAACATTGTCAAATTGCGCTATCAACTTCTTTTTGCAACTTCTTTTTTTTTTGTCAAAATATGAACAAATTAAAAATCTAGTCTGATCCCTTGTAGAATGATTCCTGTACGCAATACTCGCGCTGCAGACCGCACACATCCTTTTACCCCTCAAATTACTATCGGCTGTACAGTAAAATTTCGTGATGCTTTTTTATTTCAAATTGTGCGAATCTTTCCTCCGGCATATAATCTGCGAAGGTTTAACCGACACTCTCCTCATATCCCCTAATCCTTTCGCTATCTCCTTCCTGTCATGCTGTGCTTTTCATCGTAGGATATAATGGCTTAATATCTAATCTATATATATAAAATGACTTAGTGGGAAAATCGAATCAAACGACGAAACATTTTGAACTTAACAGTTCAAGAAATCGTCTTAAAAAGTTGGCGAACCCGTATGAAAGACATATCGAACTAAGACGAGACAAAAGTTGCAAAAAAATCGACTTCAGGTAAAAAAGAAATCTTTCATTTAAGTCACAGACTTATCAAACAGCCCATTCTATACATTAATGGACAACTATACCTTCCACACATTCAATGCGTTAATTCGTAACTTGGGATAATGTATAAAAAAACAAAAATCGAAGAAAAAACGAAGTAAATAAAAGTGAAGTTGATCGGTCTTTTAAAAATAAATGTTGAAGATATCAATGCTACGTATACGTGAAATAACTGAAAGTATTTTCCCTACTCTGTCCGATAACACTTTTAGAGTACTTAGATAGAATGGCTGGCTTCATGTAGTAGGCAAGAGCCTACAAAATAGTCTTGAAAAAAGTCTTCAACATCAATATCGAATACGCCGCCTTAAAATTTCCATATGACTAACCGTTATATTGGAAGGCTCGGGATATCATTACCAACGATAATACTTCCTCGGAGATCATAACGTTATAATTGGTGAATTTTATTGTCTTTTATGGGCGCCATTTGATACACATTGCTTGGAAGAGGAACTTTTCTAACTAATTTAAGCCGAAAATTACTTTCAAAAGATAATCTCTGACCATGCTTAAGCGATAGCTTCAGAAGAACAACGAAATCTTAAACATAGCACAAAATTTGAAAAGAAATGGCACAACAATGATTTTTTTTATTTCTCTGTTTACTTATAAGTAAAAAATCTAAAAAAAAAAAAATGCCCTACTATCTTCCCTAAATCCGGCATGATATTAACAATTCAATAAGATACCAATCTCAGAAAGCAAAGATATTATTACTCTTTCCCCACATAGATACATATAAAGTAATAAATCAAAACTGAACAAAGGAATGCGTGAAGTCACGAGAATTCGATCACAATAAGAAACTAAGAAAATAGGAAAGATTTTAAATGAATCGAAATTCACAAACCATAAAAGAAAAATTAAAATCATTGTTACAAAGCAAGCGGAAGAGTTCAACGCTTTTAAATACGTGCACACATTAAGTAAATCTATTGATTTGATAGACGAACGATTTTTACAAATTCGTGTTTAATCTCTCTAATTCACCATTCATTATATGCAAATATGCGAATGAGATTTCAATCGAATAATTGCAGTTTTCCCGGTTTCTTCACGGGGAAATGAAAACCACAAGCGCGCATCATAAACCAATATGAGCTGAGACTTATTGTTTGATTGCGAAAAAAATACACTTAAATAAGTGAAACGTGCAAGTGAATTTGAAAATTTCTTGAAAGCTGTCATATAAATAGAGAAAAATTAAAACTAAACAAATTCAAGGAAAAAAATCGAGAGACCAAAGTTTTATGACGACTGTTAATTCGAAATATCAAAAAACGGTAACCAAGAATCGTATAACTTTCTAAGCCTGTTCTTTTTACTATGTATACTTGCACTTTACAAGAAAACAAAGCTATATCTGGGTAATTTATGAAAAGTGAAACGGCAACAGTAACTAGATTCTGCACGGAACGTAAGGAAACTGGTTAAGTGGATAAAAAAAGAAAATGCTACAGCGTCCACTTAATAACAAGTGAAAACTTGTTTTATGCTATTAGAAATTCAAAGTTAATTTTCACTGAAATTAGAAATTGACCTTCCACCGTAATTATTGGGAATAAAGTTCAAGTTTTACTTTTTCATTGAATTTAGAGGTGTGCGTAAATTGTAAATCATGATAAAACGGCGGAATGTGTGCGTACTTGCTGTGATGCACTAGCAGGAGCAAGAGTTAAATAAAAAATTTCAAAAAGCGTTTAGTTGCTACACCAACAATATAAAAATTAATTGGTTTGTATAATGGCCACGGTGGTCATATTATGTGATAAAAATGAAACGAGGAGCATTTGGAAAAAACTGATATGCTTTGCCTGTTCTTTCGCAGGTATTGCAAAGGCATTGCAAACTTTACTTAACCTTCGATCACTGCATTCAGGAGTTAAGGAGGCAATTTAAAATGCCGTTACGCTGCAGAGAATCGAGGAGTTAGGCCAGTAGATCTATGCTTGATTATATAAGTATCCTGAATGAGATATATACACTGGTGTGCAAAAAAAAAAACGCAGCACTCGAATTTTAAAGAATATATTTGATTTACTGGATATTTACATTTCAAGGTTCATCGCGATTGTTCTTAATTTGGTTACTTATTATGGAAATAACATTTTGTGACAACTTTACAGTAATTATTTTTTCTTTTATTGTTAATATTGTACGAAAACAAAAATATATAGTTAAGCTACAATATATTCAAAGAGCACATTTCTTGAGGTAATTCTCCTAAAGTACTTCGAAACTAATTATTATGGTAAACATATTTATTGCATCTAATTTAGTTTTATTATTTAATAACCTATTGGCCCACCACGGGCCTTGATCACCTCTATACAGCGGTCTTTCTTACTTCCTGCAAGATTTTTAATAACATCTACAGAAATTCCATCCCAGACATCTGAAATTGCACTCTCCAATTCCGTTTGTGTTTTTGGACGTTGTCTTCTAACACGTAGTTTTAGAATAGACTATAAATTCTCGATTGGATGGAGACCGGGACTATTTGGGGGCCACCACAAAGTCTCAATACAGTTCTCCAGTAGGTAGTTGGTAACCTATAACATAGAATGCAAGCGAAAAAAACAGATTTCAGTTTTAATAAAATAGCTTTGTCTATCTAGCTTTGTGGCAAGGCGCATTGTCGTGTTGGAAAAGGAACTCCTCATTTTCTGCAAACAGCTCTAAGGGGGAGGGCTGCAAGTGATTCTCCAGAATATCAATGTAGGCATTGGCATTTATTCTTCGGCTAGCAAACGTAATATGTCCACGTCCGCGTGAACAAACACATGCCCAAACGGTAGCTCCGCAATCCCGAGGTGGTACTTCTTGTACATATCTAGGCAGGAGTCGCTCTCTCCTTTTCTTCTCCGCACGTACAGCCTTCCATCAGAAGAGTGGAGGTTGAATTTGGATTCGTCTGAATACATTACTCTATTCCACATATCCTCTGTCCATGAAGTGTGTTCGCGCGCCCACTGGACACGTAATTGTTTTACTCGAGTTGTTAAAAGGGGATTTTCACCGATCGACGACCGTTTATTCCTTCTTGAATGAGTCTGCGTCGGATGACTGAGGAGGAAATATCGACGTTATGCGCACTCATTAGCTCTTGTCTTAAATCCGGAGATGTTTTGAAACGATCCGCCAAAGATGTACGAAATAAAAACTGATCTTGACCAATGAGAGTCTTTCGCGGTCTTCCTGATCCTTCACGACGATCTACGCTGCCAGTCTCTTCGAATTTTTTAATTAGCCGCACAATAGTGGAATCGGAACATCCTAATCTACGACCTATTTCACGCATAGAAAGATTTTTCCACCACAACGCGATTGCCACAGCTTTTTGTTCACTACTTAGTTGAATCATATTTAACAAAATTTTCTTTCAACACACAAATGCTTTCATTATCTGAACACTAAATTGAAAAAGAAATCAAACTCGCATCTTTTGCATCTTATATAGTCTATTGTGTCATATTTTTCAGGGACCTTCGCGAGACTACCTACTAATTAGGAGAAATCATGATTTTCCAAGGATACCTGTACTGTTTGTGCTGATTATCTTCAAACTATCATTTCAGTTTGTAATTAGGCACTAATAACAACAGCGAACTAGTAAAGCGTCCTTCCTGCAAAAAAAACTATGGTATGGTGACAGATTAAAAACTGAAAAAGGAGCTGGGATTGACATATTACGTCGCATTGGTACATCTATTACTGAACTCCGGGTTAAAATGCCGATAATGGAAGAAAGCACAAAAATTGTTATTCACAAAGCTTTCGGTAACACTACAATTTACATATTATACCCCCCTCCTCTCAGATAGGTACATACATAATTTACTCCCAGGGCACATTAGGTTCATTGGCGAGCTTTTCGGGGATTAATTTCAATAATGAGGAGTAACAGAATTATGCTTATGTGGGTTCCGGGTATCCTTCATACATAGCTAACGAAATCGCTGACAGTGTGATGTGAAAAATAATTGAAAATGCAATAATGTACATTCTGCATTATCGCAATATTCAATTGACCCAAAATCCATTGCTCTATAAAGCGATCATAATAAATACGATCGATGATATTATCGCAATTAAGCAAAACATGCGTTCAACCAAATATGTGTCACAACCATAAGAAGTGACTGCATTTGTTTACACGCGTTTGTTCTGCAAACGGGCGTAATACGGATCAATCTACTTACGTCACATCTTTCTGAAGTAAAGCACATAAGTGCAAATAAGGGATTTGGCTTAATGTGCCCGAAATCACAAAATAATAATTAAGCTTACACTGTAAAAAATATTAGGACTATTCCCTAAATTTCAGACACATTTTTCCCTAAAAATAAATGTAATTTTCTCTGATAGAAAGGGAAAATCAGTTTAATTTCCCCAAATCAGTGGAATATTCAATAAATTTAGGTATTTGGTACTAGAAAACCTATAAAGTACGTAAAACCCGAAAT